>CM067553.1:15940000-17190000 GCA_034509755.1 Anisodus tanguticus | reverse complement strand
GCCTTAAACCCCTCCCAAACCTCAGTTAAGGAAATACCCACATTGAGAAAATCAAGAAGTGCATCCCTGGCATCACCAGTGTCCTTAGTGGAATGGAAATAGTACCCAACATCACCATTGTCAAGGTGTTTTAGTGAGACCAAGTGGGACCTACCAACAACACCAGTATATTGGGTGGGCCCAGTTTGTTTCCACCTGAAGGTTTGTCCTGTTGGGAAGGTGAGGGGTAAGTAAAGTTCTGATCTTGATAAGTTTAAGGGTACCCATTTGGGGTTTTCTTGTTCTGTTGTTGGGATTGGATTTGTTAGGATGTTTCTTGGTTTCTTGGAAGAGAGTGATCTCAAAGTTGTGGTCTTGGAATGGAGTGTTTGTGGAGATGGTGGTGGGGTTGATGGGGCTGAAGGAATGGTTATTGGTCTCTTCATTATTGGTAGAGTTCTCAGTGATTGCATCTATTTTCAAAGGCAAAGAACTTGCAGAAGGAACAATTGACAAATTTGTGCTAATTGGCTCCTCGGTTCTCCATTCTTTTTTACTTTTCTTTTTCTTTCTTTTTGTTGGTCATTTTCCTCCATTTGGTGCTTCTTTTTCTTTATTTTAGTCGGGATTTGCACATGAAAAATGTGAAATTTGAACAAAAGTAATATTTCGGAAAAGGTTGAAAATTGGTATTTGTAAATTGGAGTTGTATTTTGACATGAATACAACTTGAAAAATTATTAAATTTTATGACTGATTTGAAGTGAAAAAATGTGAAAACATCTATTGGGAGTTTTTCGAATTCCAGACTATATTGAGTTTCAAAAAATTATAAATTATATGTTCAAATATGATTCCGGAATAAAATTTTGGGGAAAAGGTGTAAATTAATCCTGGGCCAAATCAACCAATGAGTTTTTTTTACTTTTTCCCCCTCCTGGTCCATTAAGTATGAAATAGTATACCAGTAGGTGTATTAATTATATCAAAATTAATAATACATGATCTAAAATACAAATTAAGAATTAAATAAAATAATATTAAAATTTATATTATAATTACTCGTGAACGAAAAGTGGAACAGAGACATTATGATGGGATCTGGAACTCTCAAAAAGGCGTCGCGATTTTGGGTATTATAGGTGTATTAAGGTGGAGAAGGTTAAAGGTGTTATTCGTAGGATGCGTAGGGGAAGAACGATCGGGCCAGATGAGATTTGGTGTACTTTTGAAAGAGTGCGGGTAAGGCAGGCTTGGAGTGGCTAACAAGGTTGTTTAATATTGTTTTCAAGACGGCAAAGATGTCTGAAAAATGGAGAGGGAGTACGATGGTTCCGTTGTACAAGAACAAATGTGACATTCAGAGTTGTAACAACTACAAGGGTATCAAACTACTAAGTCACATAATGAAAGTTTGGGAGAGGGTGGTAGAGTGGGTAAGGAAAGGGCGTGTCTATTTTCAAGAACCAGCTCAGATTCGTGTCAGGACGTTCAACTACAGAAGTCATCTATCTTGTTAGGAGGTTGGTGGAGCAGTACAGGGAGTGAAAAAAGGACATTCACATGATGTTCATCGATCTAGAGAAGGCTTATGACAAAGTCCCAAGGGAGGTGCTATGGAGATGCTTGGAGGCTAAAGGTGTACCAATGACATATACTAGGGAGATCAAGGACATGTATGATGATGCTATGACCTGGGTATGGACGGCGGAAGGAGACTCAAAGCATTTTCTAATTGTGATGGGGTTGCATTAAGGATCAACTCTTAGCCCATTTTTATTGCATTGGCGATGGATGAACTGACGCGAAAAATTCAGGGTGAGGTGTCATATGTTATTTGCGGACAACATAGTTTTGATTGAAGAGACTCGCGACAGGGATAATGCTAAGCTAGAGGTTTGGAGATAGACCTGGAGTCTAAAGGGTTGAAGTTGAGTAGAACCAAGACATAATACTTGGAGTGCAAGTTCAGTGATGTAACGCAGGAGAAGGGCATAAAAGTGTGGCTTGAGGCGCAGGCCATCCTAAAGCGATGAAGTTTTAAGTATCTTGGGTCCATTATCCAAGAAAATTGGGAGATTGACGAGGTTGTCACACGTCGTATTATGGCATGATGGATGAAATGGAGGCTCGCCTCTTGAGTCCCGTGTGACAAGAAAGTGCCACCAAAATTTAAAGGCAAGTTCTACCGAGTAATAGTTAGACCTACTATGTGTTGTATGGGGCAGAGTGTTGGTCGGTCAAGAAATCTCACATCCAGAAGATGAAGGTTGCGGAAATGAGGATGTTGCGATGGATGTGTGGGCATACTAGGAAAGATAAAATTAGAAATATAGTCATTGGGGACAAAGTGGGAGTGACCTTAGTGGATGACAAGATGTGGGAAGCAAGACTGAGATGGTTCGGACATGTACAGATGAGAGGTATAGAGGCTCCAGTGTGGAGGTGTGAAAGGTTGGCAATAGATGATTTCAGGAGATGTAGAGGCAGGCCGAAGAAGTATTGGGAAGAAGTGATTACACATGACATGACACAGTTGTAGCTTACTGAGAACATGACCTTGGATAGAAGGTTGTGAAGAACGCATATTAGAGTAGAAGGTTAGTAGGTAATAATGTGTTGTCTCGTGTATCCTTCCAGACTAGTATGTGCAATAGTTTCTTTGTAGTTTCTGTCACTATATGATATCTCTTGTACTTCAATTATTGCCTTAGATTGTTGCAATTAATGTTACTATTATTCATAATGCTTATTTATCATTTTTTTTTTGTCATGACCTCCTTACTTTCAACAATTTGTCTAACTTTTTCCCCCTACTTTTCTCTTACGCCCCGGTCTTTCGGAAACATCTCTACTTCTCAAAATAGAGGTAAAATCTGTGTACACTCTATCCTTTATAAATTCCACATGTAGGATTACACTAGGTATGTTATTATTATTGTTATAGTAATTACTTCATCCCGTTCCTCAAACCAAATGATTCCTAAGAGGTTAGGGAAGACACTATTAGTCATATTCATTATATTTGCAATTAAAAGTTAGCGATTTATATGTTAGTTAAAGGGCTCAAAAGCTTTAGTTGAAAATACAACAAATAACTTTTAAACTTACATTGAAAAAGAACTCACTTTAGTAATTAAATTTTATCTATAATTATTTACCTGCTATTGTTGTTCCAAATAAATTTAATATCCCCTGAGGTGACCTTACAAAGAGTTCGTTATCAATCGCCTAAAAGCGCGTGAGAAGAAGAAAATACTAAAAACAACCAGAATTAAACACTTGTCATCTTCCTGTTGGATGAGATAAAATTAATTGTACTTGATTAATTTTTCCTTTATCGTTTTTGCCCATTATCATTTTCTTCTCTATCTTTCTTCTCCACACTTTTCACTAGGAATCAATGTTTCATTTCATAATTCATCTTGCTTCACCTGCTCAGTTTCCTTGTGTGAACATATTAGTTTCCTTGTGTGAACATACCGAACTTTGAATTTTCTCCGTGGATTCTTGAAATTCAATCAATTTTTGAGCTGGGTCATATTAAAATTACCTCAAGAACCCGAAACCTCATGATTCTTCTTATAATTCTCCCTCAAATTGGTGAAGATCAGTAGTGATTTTCCCAGTCAACTCAACAACCAACTGCCAACCAAGTAAAAAATTGCCAAATCATTGCTCTTTTTTCAACTGGGTCTCTCCTAATTTGATAAAAAAATCCGTTTTTCCATCTGGGTGTTGCCCAATTTCCAACTGGGTCTCTCTCAATTTGATCAAAAAATTCATTTTCCCACCTGGGTTTTACAGAATTTTCAAATGGGTCTTTCTGAAATTCCATTTTTTTCCAACTAGGTTTTGCGGGGTCTTTCTCAATTTGATCAGAACTTCCGTTTTCTCAACTGGGTTTTTCCCAATTTCCAAATGGGTCTCTCTCAATTTGAACAAAGCTTCCTTTTTTCAATTGGTTTTACTGGGTCTCTCTCAATTTGATCAAAACAACCATTTTCCCGACTGGGTTTTCCCCAATTTGATTAAAGAGTCCATTGTGACACATGAGTCATCAGAAAGAAGCCTTAATTAATCAGCTGACGGAGTTAATCGACGCGGTTTCTGGATTGCCGGACTGTCGGTCGGTGTATAAGAGGATGTACATTAATAAGGCGTGGCCAGTGAGCCGGGATCGGGTCGGGGCGGATTCGCCGCCGTCTAGTCCCGTCCCGATTCCGTCGGAGTCGGGTCGGGATCAGGATAGTTTTTTTTTTTTTAATATATATATATATATATATATATATATATATATATATATATATAAACTCAATAATTAAACAAGATAGTGTAATAAAAATATCTCAATGTTGTTTTTGTGCTTCTTATATTATTTAATAAACATATGATTTTTTTTTGTAATACAAATATAATTGTCAAAATTGTAACTTTGTGGTGTTGTTCAAAAGATGCAAATTACATAGTAAAATTGCATTTTGAAAAAAAATCTGTTCTAATTTCTTGATGTGGTTCTTCGGTTGGAATTGATATTTGTTGGTCAAATTGATCCACATCGCTTCCACCACCTTCGGATAAGATTTCGTTGTAGTTTTCGTCTTCTTCTTCGTTGATCTCCGGTTGACCGCACCTTCTTCGCTCGTATCCAATCTCTGAATAATACTACAATCTTCAAGCTGTCTCTGGCTAATGAGTGTATGTGCTATCCTATTTGATATCTGTCGGCAGAAAAAATGCTTTCAGACGCCGTTGATGACGCTTGAATGTTCAAAACATCTCGGGCCATCATTGAAAGTGTCGGAAAGGTCATCTCATTCCCGTATTTCAGCAAGTCTTCACGTCCTTCTTCATTGAGAACTGCTTGGTACCATACAGAACCCTGCAAAACAAAAATATCAAATTCGCTAATTTGGTTAGTAGCGGTACGGCCGCACATTCTATTTCTGAGGCTTTCAATATTAGCCGCAGAAACTGCATGTCTTTTGTGAGGTTGTGTTGAAGAAGAAAAAGATGGTATGGAAGCATGTAGGTTGCTAGCACTTTCTTGTTGGTAAAACCTATATATATTTTTGCATTCATCTTCTACGCTAGACAACACTTCTTCTTTAATTTGTTCAATAGGTGGTGAGTGATTTGAATTTTTGAGACTTGGAGGTGGTAGTACTGCTATACAATCGTAAATAGTTTCAATAAGTGATTTAGTACCGTCTATTTTAATAGTCGAATTTAATACAACACCAATAATATAAATAGTGGGAATAAGAATAATTTTTTTTTATTTTGATAAATATTTTTTTAATAGTTGCCTTATAAGTTGGTTTATCCATATATTCATTAAGTAGTAAAAATATTAGAGCTATATAAAACAACATAGTTAAAATAGTATGATAATATATACCGAAAAAATCTTTTGTTGTTTGAAAAAATTTCTCTAAAAATACAAAGAGTAAAAAAAAAAATCCCCCAATCGCTATCTACAACCGTATCAGTTAGATTTTGATTATAAGAGTTAAAAAATAAAGTTATAGGTTTTCAATAGTCATAAGCAACAAGTAGTTGTTCGTATAAACAATTCCACCTAGTGGGTACTTCTTCTGGAATTTTTCTATAATGTAGTTGGCAATCGTGACAAGTTTTTTTATATTATTTTCTTTTTTATAAACTTTATTTTTAAAAATAAAGTTTATAAAAATTTGTATTTTACTAAGAATGTCTTTAAAAAGTCATAGATCATCATTTACAATTAAGTTATATATATGGCACACACATTTTATATAAAATTATCTAGAAAATATGGAGTTGAACTATTTTTTAAAATTGTAATAGCGTAATTGTTAGAAGAAACGTTATCTAATGTAATAGTCATAATTTTATCAGTTATTCTGTAATAATCGCACACTTGATAAATATTTTCTGCAATAAAAGTATCAGTGTGCCTATCATCTATATATCTATACGCTAAGATACGTTTTTGCATAGACCATTTATAATCTATCCAATGACATGTTACCGTTAAATAATCATGGCCGTTAGTACTACGGCCTATATCAGAAGTGATAGCCACTTTACCATTAAAATGATATAATGAATAACGTAAATACTGTTGATATTCATGTGCGAATTTAAATATATATCTCTTAACAGTTGATCTAGGAAAACCGTTAAAAGCAGAATTATACATATCTCTAATGTAATGAATAAAACCGGGAGATGAAGGAAATGAAAAGGGCAAACCCTCCACAACAACTAATTTTGCTATTGCTTCCCTATCTCTATGTTTATCGTATTTAGGGCATACAATTCCCTCTGCCATAGGGTTAATTTGATCATGTACTTGATCCGGGACAGTATGTGAACATTGTCCCGATGAAGCGGACGTTTGCGCACCCGGTTTTGAAGTCTCGTATTGGACATACCTAGCTGGATCAGCCCTTGTTACATGTCTCATTAAACCCCTCGTCCCACCTTGACCTTTTTCAGTTTTAAATTTTAAAACATCTTTACAAATTTTACATCTAGCTACTTGATTCTCTACGTCCCTATAAAAAAATATTAATGCATATGATTTTAATGTTCGTTTTGTTGGACCTCGTCTCATACTAGGGGCAATAGGAGACATTTCAGTTGAAGGTGCACTAGTGGGTGTGTTGTCATCTACATTAGTGGGTGTATCATCTAGATCATCGTCTAAATTAAAGTCTTCTTGAGTTCCAGAAAATAGCTCATCGTCTAAATCTAATGGTATTGTAGGAAAATGTTCAGTAACAACAAAATCATCCTCTGTAGGAATAAGATTCTGTCTAGAAATAAGATGACTAGAAGAAGTACTCTTGCCCTTGTTGCCCCTACTAGAAGAAGCATGACCCCTACCCTTAAGCATACGTTTAAATCCTTCTATTATAAATTTATAATTATACTAATAAATAATTAAAGTAAATGAAATTAAATGCGCTAAATAAAATAAACAGACAATGATAATTTAATGAAGGAACGAATGTACCAAACGCCGACGTAACGTCGACGTGTAATCGAGAGGTTGAAAATTGAAACTTTGCTCGATGGATGATCCTCAAGCTAGTTGCCAACTTCACTCCCAAATGAATAAATAAATTTGAATATTTAGTAGACAATGAAGACTTGTAGAGAGATAGATTGAGAGATTAGAGAGATTGTAGGAAGATTTGTGAGAAAGATGAAGAGAAAATGAGATATTTATAGTTGGAAAATTGTGTTAAAGTGATGGGTTACAATAAATATTAAGGGGGTAGGGGGAGGCCAAAAATGGTTGTTGCACAACTGCCAAAATGTAAAATGGTCGTTGGTGCAACGATTATTTTTGCAAAAGGGGGAGTTTCGGCCGGGATCAGAGCGGGCCTGGGGCGGAATCGGGATTGGGTCGGGACTGGCGGGCCTGGGGCGGGTCAGGACGAGACCATGTCCCGTCCCGGTTCGAGTCCCGATACCGCATTTTTTTTAAATGACAGGTTCGGGCCGGGACCTGGCCGACCTGATCCACTGGCCACCTTAGTAGTATGTGACAAACCACAAGTCCTAATTAGGGATGTCAATGAATTTTTAGCAATCGATCGAATTGAACCGTCCCAAATCGATTATTAGGTTTTTAAAAATAAAAGTTATAGAGTTCAAGAAAATTTATTAATTGTACCTTAATAATTGGAGTAGGTTTTTTATTTTACTAAAGTTAGGGACAAGACATAGAAATTCACATAAATATAGTGAAATTGACCATTACACACCTAAACTATGCGGGGTCCTACAATCCCCCAAGACTTTTTAATCGTATTTTTACCCATTCATTAATGACACGAAGACTAACAGAAGAAAGATGTCTATAGACATTGTCATCTCTATAAGGATTCCTTTCATAGTTAAATGATTTCTAAAGTTCTGATGCTCTTTGATTGTGTAGGTGGGTTATAGATCGATTTTATATTATTTCATACTTATACTTCTTTTGATGTTATTTGAGAGTTTTTGATTATTATATGTGCTGTGGTTCTACTCTTGGATTATGAGATTGTGTTATGGTGCTAAATACAAATGATACTTATGAATAGTAGCTCATTAGGTGGCTGTTCGAAAATTGAATCGTGGCACACGTGAACTAATAAAATAGAAGACTTGTTCAGTTGTTAATGTAGGGTTCTATGGTGTAGTGGTTAGCACTCTGGACTTTGAATCCAGCGACCTGGGTTCGACTCCCGGTAGGACCTTTCTATTTCATTTTACATTTTTTTCTTAACAAAGCAACCAATAGTACAAAAACAAAAGGAGGTATGTTTCTTTTATCTTTTTGTTTCCCTCGTTATATTTTTTGCATATACAATACCCTATGATTATACTTTGGGGTCATATTTGCCCCTCACTTGTTAATGATCCGATCCTAACCTAAAATATACACGTCGCTAGCTTGGAGTCAATTTTAAGACCCGATTCATTGTAATCAAAACCCCGACCCATCTTGAACCCCTATTTTGAATATTCTTCTTTAAAGTTATATTTTTCTTTCATTTTTTCGATCCAGACTCAACCATAAATTTTACCTAAATAGGGAGGGGGGGAGGAGAAAGAGATGTCCCTAAAAAATTAAAGACAGGCATTGGAAGGGCAAAACGTCACGTAAAAAAAAAAAAGGTGATTCCGACTGTTTGTTTACAGCGGTTTGTAGAAACCGTCGCCAATATTCAACATAATGAATTTTTAATTTTTATTAATACGACGGTTTAAAATCGACACAGTATTTTGTATTTTTTTTTATAAAAAATTCCCCTCAAAATTAGAACTCCCTCTTATATCTCGGCTCCTTCTCTCTCTTTCTAAAGTTTATTGTAAATCTCTCTGCAAATCGAGACCTTTACCATGGATTGGATACTTTGGGGTCATATTTGCCCCTCACTTGTTAATGATCCGATCCTAACCTAAAATATACACGTCGCTAGCTTGGAGTCAATTTTAAGACCCGATTCATTGTAATCAAAACCCCGACCCATCTTGAACCCCTATTTTGAATATTCTTCTTTAAAGTTATATTTTTCTTTCATTTTTTCGATCCAGACTCAACCATAAATTTTACCTAAATAGGGAGGGGGGGAGGAGAAAGAGATGTCCCTAAAAAATTAAAGACAGGCATTGGAAGGGCAAAACGTCACGTAAAAAAAAAAAAGGGTGATTCCGACTGTTTGTTTACAGCGGTTTGTAGAAACCGTCGCCAATATTCAACATAATGAATTTTTAATTTTTATTAATACGACGGTTTAAAATCGACACAGTATTTTGTATTTTTTTTTATAAAAAATCCCCTCAAAATTAGAACTCCCTCTTATATCTCGGCTCCTTCTCTCTCTTTCTAAAGTTTATTGTAAATCTCTCTGCAAATCGAGACCTTTACCATGGATTGGATATCCGAAGTTTGTTTCTCTTCTCTACAAATAGAAATTTTCAAAACCCTAACTTTTCTGAAAATGTGATTTTTTCTTCTTCCTGTTTTTGTGCTGCGGAAAAGCGAATGATTATATAAATGTGTATGAATCGTATCAGCGAATTTATTAATGGAATGCAGTGAATCTCACTTTTTTTTATTTCTCAAATAGGCTATGTGTTAATTTTCTTTTGCATTAATTGTTCTTCTTCTTAATTTTTTTTGAGTTTTACCTATTTATTGTTCATGCATGAAGTGAATCTGTTGATTTTCACAGTTATTATTTTAGTCATAGCGATTTTTAGAAATATATCTGTGTTTCATTCAAACGGTCTTAACGTTTGTGTTTTTGGGTAATTTGAAACTTCAATTTCTGTGTCTTCTCTGTTTGCTAGGGTTCATGGTATAGTTATTTTTTCTATTCGATTGATTTGATATTGCATCCAGTGAATTTCCATCCTTTTAGTTGAAAACTTATTCTTGCCTTTTTCTGTGTGTTTGCTAGTGAATATCCTTTTCTGAACTAAGTGGCATGGTTTATTTAGTATTTCAATTTCAAATTCAGATTAGTTAAATGTGGTACTTGCTTGCTATTGTTTCTTTTTATTTGCTGAGGTGTAATCGATTGACAAGAATTTGAGCTCGTAGCTTTCACTCACTGTCTTGGTGAGATTTGCAGTGTGACCACAATTTCAGTTCATAATTATAGAGCCATTCGTGAAAGGATATGAAATGAAAATGGCATTAAGAAAAGTCTTCAAACTGATTTTCCTAATCTTTAGGTATTTGGGTAAAGATTTGAACATTAACTAAAAGTAATACTGTAAAATAAGACACAACTTGAATCACTGATTGCAAATTCAAGAATTGAAACCCATTGTCTCTAAAGAAAAAATCTCAATGGGGTTGTTGTTTCAAAAAGACTAATCATGTTGGAATCCCATTCTTTATCTGAATATGTCTCAAGTAGTAGGTTATTTCTTATTGTTCTTATTTATTATTTATGTTTATGTTTTCATGCTTCGAACAGGCCAATTTCACCCAGGTTCGGACCATCTTCCTCGTACAAATATTGAAATTCACCGCGATGCTATTCATGTTGTTCAACATGGATCTGGCTTGTGATGAATTTCAGATATAATTTTATTAGCAGTGAACTTTGTTTTTCTGAAGCCGTGAATTTTACTTGTAATAATTCAGTTGCTTATATTCTTCGTAGTGAATTTTGTTTTCCTAAAACCATTAATAAAAATCAATGCATAGTTAAAGTTTGAATATTATATTTTATCTGAATGTGCGAGTTGCTTGAATACTGTGAAAAGCTTCTTTTGCTACTTAATTGTTATGTTGTTCAAGGTTTGAATACTTCTTTGAATGTCCCGCTGATTGACTACTATATCTAGGGGCGGGACTGATCCCGAAAGAGAGGTCTTTCTTTATGGTTATGAAATCGCTTTGATTGAAAAGTGTAAAAATAGCGGGTAAATGTTTTAAAATTATTGAAGTGCGTGACCATCTGATCTAAAAGCTCAAGCTGTTTGATAGAACACACTTTTAATATTTGATTATATTCTCAACACGCCCTCTCACGTGCGGACCTGATTTTTTTCATGGTCCAAGCACATATAAATTCTTTTTGATAATGGATGGCGGTGAAGTTTAATCCCAGGACCTTTGGTCTGCTCTGATACCATGAAGTGTGTGACTATCTGATCTAAAAGTTTAAGTTATTATATAGAACACACTTTTAATATTTGATTATATTCTCAACAAAAATAATGGGTTCAAGCACCGAGAATTGATATACAAACAACAACAGCTATCATATTTTTAATTTTATGGGTTAATCCATCGTAGATGAACCTAAACCGCGGTTAAACAAGTGCTGATAAATGCGGTAAAAACGTGGCTAGTTGAATTAAACTGTCAGGCTTTAAGTTGTTTTAGTTCAGCTACAAATCGTCGTGAAATAAAATAAACCATCGTTGTAAAATAATTTGCAGCGGTTATTTCAGCGGTTCGTCTAAACCGCCGCAAAAGGGTTTTACGACAGCTTATCACGCGACAGGTCTAACCCGTCATTATTCCTTAATGATATATTCTTTTTTTTAATAAATATTTTTTCTTAAGAAAATAATTTTTCATCTCTGTTGTTATTCACGTGACATATATAACTATAAAAAAAATCTTGATATATCTAGATTAAACTATTATTTAACAATGAGATTTTTTAATTTCTATATTTGGAATTTCAGCTATGCAACGACTATTTTCTTGCTAATGATGTTTTTCTATGCAAGGCATTTATCTTTTCTACAATACTAGTATTAGTACTCACGATGCGCTGTGACTAAAATAATCAATTATAAATATTGTTGTCTTATTAGTTGGATATAATAAAATGAATAAATTTTTTATCACATTCCATTAACATATACCTATAGTACAACTAACTGTTTGATATACATAAATTATTTATTAATTTTCACAATTTTTTAGAATAATGAATTTATGTTAACTTTATCTTTATCTCCACACTGATATATTTTAATCTTTATGATATTTTTCTTTTTAAAAAGAAATTATAAAACTACATCTTTCAGAAAAATTATATTTCAATTAAAATTAAATTTTATTACACAACCTATTAATTATTGTCCTATGAAGTGCCGTATGAATAACAATGGAGATGAAAAATATATTTTTTATAAAATATATTTACAAATCAATTAAATAAGAGAGTATACTCATAAAGGATAAATTGGTTACATTAATTTATTACAACAAAAAAAGTAAAATAACAGAGAATATGACAGAGGAGGTAAGTTAAGCAAAATCATTTTTTAGGAGATGTTTATATATCTATTCTTTTAGTTTTGTGGCTATACTGACTTTGTTGATATACTACTTTAACTTGATATAAAACAAACAAAATGACTTTGATAGAAAATTTACTACATTTGGATGACCATTTAAGTTAGGGAAACTATTGACACCCAATATCCCAAGAATCTTAAATGTCACTTTTTAGCCTTTTTAAAGAATTTTATTTTTAACTAATTTCAGTATATGTATAGAAAATATATCATTGTTGTATAGATTATGTATTACTACTTTATATATAAAAAACATATTATACGTATAGAAATTGTATCGTTAGTGTGTAGAACACTACTGTATATGTATAAAAAATATATCATTGTTGTATAAGTTATATATAATAATAATAATATATAATGTGTACACGCTAATGATACACATATTATACATTTATTATACACCACTGATACGCAAAAAAAGATTATCGAAAGAAATGAAGACTGCCGGAAAATAATTTCAGCCAAATTTGTACAAAACAACCCTAGATCTGATGATTTTTTCTTAATTACCACTAAGTAAACTTAGTGAATATATATTATTAATAAAACAAACCAAACAAATCGTCCAAACTCAAATAGGAAACAAAACAAAAGCCAGCCTGAAACGGCCGACAACAAAATGAAGATGAAAAGACTAAAGAAGAGATTCGTGCGGTCGGAGATTATTTTTGCACAAGAACCAGGTAAAGAACAAGAATGAGAAGTTCTTCCGAGCGTAGAACGCTGAGATTATTTTTGCACATATTTCTTTAGTGAGTCACGGATGAAAGTTAAACATCAGGCCTTTAAAAGGACTTCCGTTGAAAATGAAGTAACGTTTGGGCGAATTAATGATCTGTTTATTTATTGATTAGTTTACTTTGCTCGTTCAAATTCAATATAATCCGTTCATTTGAGTTGTAACACGCGAATAGAAGATTGATGAAGTCAATAATTCTCAATCTATTTAGTACATGTAGGGGACAACAGAGGCAAACGGAAGTAATTTAAGCAGAAACATCATATATCCAAATAAAAGCTCCTTACGGTCAACGATGAATACACAATAGATCAGCAAATCAATCCAATACAGTGGGAGGCAATCAAAGGTGGATCCTATTGAATTCTGTTTGGAGATTTGCTCTATGGTACTTTATAAAGCAGTACGGGAAGTATATAACTATTACAAGTATTCGAAAGGATAAACAAAGATTTAATAATTCAACATGGAATCTGAAATTACAATCGTTACACAAGTAAAAACTGGAAATTCCAGTTTTGTAGAAGACGGAAAAATGTAAACCTGTTTTTTGCTTTGAGTCGAGTGTAGCACTCTGTCCTTAAGACAATATTGCCCCGTATGTATCCTTTATACGTCCCTGGACAATTTGTCTCCCAAGATAAAAAAACAATGGAACCCTTGAGCAAAGGAAACTCAAGAGCTACCGTGAAGAATATTGAGTAACGAAATGATGCTTGGAAGTTGTAGGAAGAAAACTATTTTGGTTGTGTATTTTCGTGCAATCGTTTTTGCGCATCTCTTATCGTTAACTCTTGTGCTCAACAATGGTGTAAGGGGGTGTTTATATAGGAGAGGGATGGACTGTTTTATCGCTCGAAAATCGCCTCCATAATAGCCAAATAATGGCCATTATGGAGGTAGTAAAGTCACCAACATAAATGGGAGAAAGACCAACGGATTTGGCCATTATAGGAGGAGTAATTCGGCCAAAATAAATGGTGAATTGAGTGCTTGGCATTTCGTTTTTGACCGTCGAAATTCGATGTTCGGAAACTCGGGGGACCAAACTGTACATCTTGAAACTTCAGGGACCACAGCCCACGACCCACGACCCGTGACCCGTGACCCGTGACCCGAGAACCCGGAACCCGGAACCGGAACCGGACCGGACGGGACGGGCGGGCGGCGGCGGCGCGCGTGTGGTCTTTCCTCGAACCGAAGCACATCTAGGTCCTCTCTCCTTTAAACACATGGGATACCCCTTGGGGTCCCAAACCCCAAACCAATTTCGAATCTTATATACACAACAATTCTTTCTTCCTCTACCGATGAGGGAGAATTGAACCCAATACCACACTTTCCATGCTTCAAACACCTTACTTCGTGAACCAATATCTTTTTCATTTCTCAATGAAATTTGACGATTCTTGGCCCTACGGTTATCTACGTACTTAGTACATCATGCATGTGTGAAGAACCGGATTCTCCAACATACGTTACACTAGTGTTTAAGCCGTTAAAGTTGGTCGGTCGCAACTCCCGCCAAAGGCAAATTCCAACAAATTCTACATCATTCATTACATAGAGTTAGAAAGAAAGACAATGAAGAGTAGAAGTAGCAGAAGCAGTCGTATTCAAAATGTAGAAGAAGAAAGAGTAGAGAAGAATGTAGTGTAGTGCGTATCTCATTATTTCTTCATTAGAGTTCATTCTTTTTTTGTATTACATCTTATGTCTATTTATATACATGAATTACAAGATAGAGGAACCTCTTTAGAGTTAGTTAGTTACTAACTTCCTAACCATCTAACTAACTTCTTGACTACTTAACTAACTTATTGACTAGTTTAACTAACTTCCTAACTAGCTTTTGTCTTTGTTTGTCTTCTCAACAACTCTCCTCAAGCTAGATACTGGAAATACATTCAGTAATCCCATCTTGTAACACAAATACTGATGTTGAATCCTATTCAAACATTTGGTAAACAAATCAACAGGTTGGTTTGTAGTGTTTATGTATTATGTCCTTATTATACCTTTCTGGATTTTCTCCCTTATGAAGGGTAGATCAATCTCTATATGTTTGGTCCTTTCATGGAATACTAGATTTGTATAAATTTGCATTGCAGATTTGCTGTCAGTGTACACAATCACTAGTAAGTCAATTTTGATACCAATTTCTTCTAGTATGTCAAGTATCCAAGTCAATTCTGCTACTGTTCCTGCTAGGCTTCTGTATTCTGATTCAGCTAAGCTTCTAGATATTGTAGGTTGTTTCTTAGATTTCCATGATATAAGAGAGTCTCCAAATTTAATAATGTATCTAGTGACGAATTTCCTTGTATGAGGACAATCATCCCAGTCAACATCACAGTATGATGTTACTGTTTCTTGTGTTTTACTGGATAACAATATACCTTGTCCAGGATGATTCTTGATGTATCTAGTCTTAGTGCAACATCAAGATGTGATTTCTTTGGCTGTTGTAGGAGCTGGCTTAGTGTATGAACACCGTAGGCCATATCTGGTCTTGTAACTGTTAAATAGAGTAGTTTTCCTATCAGTCTTTGGTAAGAACTGATATCTCTTAGTACTTCATCTTCTAGCTCTGTCTTCCCTCTTTCTGTGTTGCTGTTATTGAATGTGATCAAACATATCATTTTTGTGTTTCAGAATATCCCATCATTACACAAGTTTTCACTTTAGAATGCAATTTATCATAAACAGTTAAGTCATTAGCGTAACACAAGCATCCTAAGACTTTTAGATGATGAATAAAAGGCTTCTTCTTATACAGTTTCTCATAAGGTGTTATGCCAGTGGTCACAGAGGGTAGTCTGTTTATTAAGTAAACTGCAGCTTGAACACATAGTCCCCATAACTTCAAAGGAATGTTAGCTTGGAATCTTAATTCTCTAGTTATTTTTAGTATGTGTCTATTGTAACATCCCGTACTATCGGGTTACGGTTTAAATCACTAAGTGTATATAAAGTCGCTAGGCATGTGTAAATAGACCCGAGCGTTGGAAAAAATTTATGTTATATTTATTTATGCTAATAAAGAGATTAGTATGTAAAATGAAACCCCGAAATAATTTTGGACGTAACAAGTGTGACGATGGAAGCCGAAAATAAATTTGGTACGTGCATAAAAGGGTTATGGGCTAGTGTCATATTAGGGAATTATGACATTGAGTATATGAAGATCCTATAAGTTATTAAGATTTAAGTGAATTGGGATCACGAAATTAATTATGTGTGTAATTGATTAATTATCGGATTAATAAATTAATAGGGGGACAAGTGTAAGTGGAGCATTGCACGTGTAACTCTTAGGTAATCACCTAAGTTACTAACTCAAGAGTTCTAATAGGTGGCAGCCGTGATATGCCAACGATTTGGGGGGGGGGGGGTGTTAGTGTTATAATGGGGGAGTAAATCGTGTACATCACATTAGCTCCTCCCAATTCCGTTTTTTTTTTCTTCTGTAACTAAAAGCAATACGTGCAATTTGTTTGGTTTTGGAAAGAAAAAAAAAGGAAGGAAGAGAGTACGAAGTAGTGGTAGGACTAGGATAGAAAAGCAGCAATCTTGCTTGAAAATAAAATAAAAGGCAAGGCTGGTTCTGTTATTATCAAGGTATGTTAAGGCAAATTATTCATTTCTTCTGGCATGTTCCATGTAACAAAGTATAACTTTGATATTGCTCCATAATTTATTCTGCTCCTAGTAGTTAAGAATATTCATGTTGTTGATTCCTATGCTAAAAGCATGTCTAAATATGGTTCAAAGTCCTTATTGAGGCATACAGAAAATGTGTTGATATTTACAATGTTAGCCAAAGGTGCAAAGATATTATATCGCTCGGGATATTTTATTGTCATTCATGCATATTCATTTGCATTGCATTCATATATTACCCTGGCCCCACTAGTGCTATGCACACTACTATATGGTAAATATTAGATATGTAGGGGATATGGGAAAAGAGGGAAATACGTTATATACACACACCACCTGCAGCTGGTACAAATTATTACGAAAGAGCCTGAAGAGGCCAATATGATGTGATGATGTGATGATGTGATGTGATGCATGTATGTCTTATTGGGACGGGTTGCACGATCCGCAACACTAATATATATTGGGACGGGTTGCACGATCCGCAACACTGACATATACATATATACTGCACTTGCATCATGCATATATTCGTTAACCATTACATGGTAGGACGCCTATAGATGGTGTCATGGTAAGGAAATTGCCCGCTGATGCCAATAAATATGGACACTGCATTGTGCATAACATGTAGGTAAGTGTATTCGGGCCCTACGAGGCAGTTACTGTTGGTCAGTTGTTTATATTTCAGTTATTGGTATATTCATGTTATATTGTTATTTATGCCTAACATACTCAGTACATTAGTCGTACTGACGTCCCTTTTGTCGGGGGACGCTGCGTTTCATGCCCGAAGGTTCGCATAGGCAAGGAGACGACCCACGTGAATAGATTGCAGTTTTCAACTGATTTTAGAAGCACTCCTCTCTTTCCGGGGTGTCGGTCTGATTTTGGTATGATACAATTTTGCATGTCTATATGGGTATGGCGGGGCCTTGTCCCGATCTTTGATGTTGCTACTCTTAGAGGCTTGTAGACAAGTGTCCTATGAGTAGTTGACTTGTACGGCCTTGTTGGCCTTGGTACATATATATATATAAGTTAGTTACCTGGTTGTTCATAATTTTCTTTCGACTTAGTCTGTAATTAATTATGATTAGATGTTCATGGTAAGAATGGCGTTACCCGGCGGGTGGGATCCGGGTGCCCGTTGTGGCCCTCCGGTTTGGGTTGTGACATCTATGTTTCCTTTCAGCCACTCAATTTTGTTGGGGTGAATAAGCACAAGGGAAATTTTTTTCAAATACAAAAATTCAGCATCTTCCCCCGAATTAGTGAATTAGACAGGATTCCTTTGTCCAGAATAAGAAGCGGTGGGTCCATTTTCATAAATTTCATCGTAAATGTGAAATACTTATACAAATAAAAATGCGGGAGAGATAAAAAGGATGCAAGGTCGTTTGTCTGCTTGGCTAGTCAAGCATGGGCTAATTCATAGATCTTTGGGCTTTGATTACCAAGGAATAGAGACTTTGCTTACCGTAGAGTGCTAAACTTCCTTTTGATAAGTGTTAGAACAATGGGTCCTGCAAGGAAAGAAGCGCGCATTCGCGCTACCAGAGAGCGCATAGAGGGTTTGGAGAGAGGCAGCAAGCGCTGCGGGCGGAGCAGGAAGACCTAATTGTGTGTGCTGTCACCCGCGGTCACCGGGGAGACTAGAATAGAAGAGTCCGTCGACTCTTTTGAGTTTTAGAAGGCCCTCGAGAAGACTATGCAACTTCCGCCTATTCGTATGCGGAATTACTCATAAGGAGAACCCATACTCAAAAAGGGAAGATCCCCTCAATGTCTTTCAACTCGTGATACAACACACGTTTTTTTGCCGAACCAAGGTTCCGCGTATCATGTTTTTTCAAGAAGATTGGGACTCTCAGGGAATAGATACAATTGTAGTAGTATATACCCTATCCATATAAGGCATCTTCCGGGTTTTAAAAATAAATTGTTACATACATCATTTACAAATTCTGGTCCATTATTAGTTCTTATAATTTTTATTGTTTTATTGAGCTGAGTATATACATATGTTAAGAATTGCTTAAGTACCACACATATATCTGATTTGAGTTTTAGTAAGAAAATTCAGGTCATTCTGGTGAAGTCATCTACAATTGTTAGAAAGTATTTGTTACCATTGTGTGTTTGAACCTTATAGGGACCCCAGACATCCATGTGTACAAGATCAAAACTAGAAGAACTTTTATTAATACTGACTGGAAATGAATTCTACATTGATTGGCACATGGACATGCATTGCACTTCTTTATAGTACTAGCTATAACATCATACTTTGCTCTAATTAGTCTACTTAAAATAGTACTAGAGGTATGCCCAAATCTTCTGTGCCAGAACTCTATTTCTTCCTCTGACATTGTAGTAGGTTCTTTATTCTCTTTCACATTTAGTCCTATATTGACTTGTTCATTAGGTTGTCTTGGTGATGTCTGATTTACTAGCATGTATAATCCATCTTGTAACCTATCAATCTCCTTCACCCTCACATTGAACAAGATCATAAAATCGACAGAAGTCATGGTAGAAAGTGGATGTACATTGTAACTCTTTAGTTAGTTAAGACACATACATCATGTTAACTTTGAACTGTGGTAAGTAGAATGCAATGTTAAGTGTACTTCTGTTAGAAATAGTGCTTGATCCTATATGAGTCACATTAACCATTTCCCCATTTGGTAAGTGTAATTTATTAGATTTAGAAGTATTAGTTACTCTGGTGGCCTTATTTAGCATTTCTATATTAGAGACTATATGGTTAGTGACACCAGTATCTATAATTCATTGTTTAACTATATTAACTACAAGCAAAGCTTTATGGATGAACATACTTGCAGCATTAGCAGAAGACTGGGCAACAATTGACTCTTGAGAAGTTTTAGAATGCATGTTGTGATTTAATAGTTGAGCAATCTGCTCATACTGATCCTTAGAGAACACATGTGCTCTTTGTACTTGCCAGTTGCTTGTATTTGTTATACCAGCACCAGATGACTTGTCACTCATGTTATTGGTTCTGCATATTTTCCAGGACTGTTATCCTCCTCATCTGCACACACATTGTGAGCAACATGTTCCTTTCTTTTAGATTTGAAATGTGGAGGATAACCAAGCACCTTATACCATATTTCTTTTTTATGCCCTTTCATCTTACAAACTTCACAAAATAGATTAAAGTTTTTTTTGAACCTTTGTGAACTTGTGCATGTTCTTGGGTACATAGCAGTAGGATCATGGCTCACATTGTGACTAAAGCCACTTGGTCCTACTCTTAGAAAACCAACAGACTTGGCTGTGATAGATTTTTTATTTTCATCACTGGTTATCATAGAGTAAGCCTTATTGATAGTGGGCAGAGGTGACATTAACAAAATCTGGCTTCTTGCCTGCATGTAGTTTTCATTTAACTCCATCAAGAACTGATATAGCTTTTGTCTTTGAAGGTATTCTACAAAATCTTTTGATTTAGGACATCCACAAGTAGGGGTGAAACTAAAGATTGAAATTCTACCCACGAGGTCTTTAGTTTAGAGAAATATTCAGCCACACTTGAATTTCCTTTGGTTAATGTGGCTATTTCTCTATGTAGGTCATAAGTTCTTGATCCATCTATTTTATCAAACCTTTCCTTTAGATCTTCCCATACTTCATAGGTAGAGTCTGCATACAACACTCCACTCAGTAATCTTTTTGAAACTAAGTTCATTAACTATGCTTGTACTATTGCATTTACCCTATCCCACTGATCCCACCATTCTTCATCATAGTTTTCCTTCTTGCACTTTTCATTGACAAAACAAAGTTTATTCCTACCAAGTAGTACAATCCTCATAGACTTACTCTATAGTGCATAATTTTGAAAACCAAGTAACTTAAATGAGATGAAGGATATATCACTTACATCTGAAGATTGAAGAAAGAGTAGGTGATTGTGGTCTATAGCAGTTGTAGTCATTGGATTTGGTCTTGTGTTGTTGTTGTTCTCAGTTTGATTTGTATTACGATCCATAGTATAGTAGAAAAGTGTTTAAGATGATCAAGAATTGTGTGTAAGATTGTAGTGTTAATACTAGTTTTTCAGAAGTAACCAAGATATTTGTGTTCTGTGATTGAATTCAATTAGAACAATACAGACAAAATTTTGTCCAGAGAAGAATTAGACTCTACTTCATAATCAAGCAGTTGATAGAGGAGAATATTAATAGAGAGATGTTGTTCAAATCAATGTAGAACAACGTACAAACTTCAGAGATGCAAACACATAAACAGAAGATTAGAATTACACAGAATCAGAAATAGAAAAATTGAGAGGAGAAATTAAACCAATATCAGTAGATTGGCTTCAAGATTGTTGCGGAAGTCTTGAGCAGTGGATCAAGCTCTGATATATGTTGAATTCTACACCATTCATTACATCGAGTTGGAAAGAAAGACAATGAAGAGTAGAAGTAGCAGTAACAGTCATATTCAGAATGTAGAAGAAGAAAGAGTAGAGAAGAATGTAGTGTAGTGCGTATCTCATTATTTCTTCGTTAGAGTTCATTCTTTTTTTGTGTTACATCTTATGTCTATTTATATACATGAATTACAAGATAGAGGAGCCTCTTTAGAGTTAGTTAGTTACTAACTTCCTTAACCAACTTCCTAACCATCTAACTAACTTCTTGACTACTTAACTAACTTGTTGACTAATTTAACTAACTTTTGTCTTTGTTCGTCTTCTCAACAGATCCAAAGTTTGACGTTTACAAGTTCCTACAACGATTCAAATTAATAGACAACAAAAAGAATGGACCTTATTTTTTGTATGTGTTTTACCACTTGCTTTTATAGATCTTTAAGGTACACTACTGCAGTATAAGCAAAACTAGAGTACTATACTTTTACGAACTGTGTATACTCCCTCTGTTCCATTTTATGTGAAGATAGTTCGAAGTACAAGCATTAAAGACCTTATTTCCGTGTAAATTCATATAATAGATTCTTCAAGTCCTTTTGAAATAAAATGTATATGTTTAACAACTACATGAAACTACTATAAGTCAAAATAATTACTAATGATTAATTCACAATATTTTTAAAAAGTTTAAGAAAATGGTAGTCAAAGAAAAACTTTTAACCCCCGAATAGCAATAATGTCATATAAAATAGGACGGATGGAGTAGTAAGGACGTCCTTTAAACCTTTTTCTCTTTTTCATCGACTCAACAACTCTATTTGTAGTTTTGGTAAAGAAACATACAGTTCATTCCAAATAAAACTTCTCAACCAACTTGATAATGGAGTTGCAGTAATCCGACTCGAATAGCATAAAAAAGGGCAGCCCGGTGCTCTAAGCTCTCGCTATGCGCGGGGTACGGGGAAGGGCATGACCACAAGAGTCTATTGTTCGTGGCCTTACCTCACATTGTTGTTTCCACGACTTGAATAGCATAAGAGAATGAAAAAAAACCTAGACATATTTTAGGACATTTCAAATCAAATATAGGGATCCAACAGAATTTGAAAAGCAAACAAGTTGAAGAACTTCTAATCATTTTCAGTACTGTGAGATTCAACAACACTGATAAAGCACATTATCACAGAAATGCAAAGGAAATATACTTAAATAGGGGCTCAGAAACAGCAACTAATAGAAAAAAGACAAGACAACATTATATTGGTTTACAATGTTACTTTGGTCCATGCGACTAGGTAATCCAAGAAGATTATAAAACAACAAAAGTTCATAACAAACCAAATATCAAAAACAACATGTTCACGCACGATGCAGAGGACACATTGGACAGCTTGCTGTCTTTGTAGATGACACAAGTTGGCCAAAGCACTCAATACACGACGAACAACTCTGTGTCCCCTGTTATTCCATAGTCACCAAGACAGCGAAAGTGTTTCAAAAGTGTGCCACCTACGATTAGTTTCTTCACGGGTTGTTTTAGTTCATTCCGGATTAACTTTATCAAATGATCAATGGGGGTTGAGCTTGAAAGAGAAATTGCCACACCTATGACTGTACATAATTTCATCGGGTGGTGACGTTGAGTACTGTCACGCAGCAGTCCAGTCTGAGTGTGTAGGATTCTCGGTGTAATTACAAATATCCAAATACAGAATCGCATCCTTGTGAATATTGTAGCTAGCTAAATCCCGGGAATCAGCTAAATATTTTCCCGCAAAGAAAAGCAGTTGCAGATGAACTGGTATTCCTAGCTTATTTAGAAGCATGCTCTTCACATCCTTCACCAAGTAGTGCCTGTGCACGTCTAGCATTATAATTTCACCAGTACATAATTTCCTGATGAAGATCTGTATTGTTCCAGACACCACCTGTAAGAGGGAGTCTTCTTTGATATCATACAGATATATTTCCTTCTGATCTTCCAGCTTCTGTTTTCCGCAAAATAGATCCATATCATCCATTGACTGGCCAACCTTGATCTGAATAACCGGTTTAACATCACGAACAAATAAGGTGGCCTTGACTTCTATTTGTACTATTTCATAAGTTGGCATTACGATAGAGATAAGAAACTTGTCTCTAGGAATGAGCACCATATGAACGGTTGATCCGTCATCAATATTGAGGAAAGCTAAAATTTTGTCATCTTCAAGAAACCTTCCCTCATGAATAAGAGAAAATTCATCTGTGTTTGTTCCTTCTTTCGCCCCAATCCTAGATTTGACATCCTGGATAGTATCATAAATCCATGACGTAACTGTAAAGGTACCTTCAGCATAGGATCTCTTTACACATAATATCACTGGGTCTGGGACTAAATCTTCAACATAAGCATGAAGAGTGGAGTTATTGCAAATGCCATAATCAACTAGCTTCCATCCATCCATTAGCCTATTATCTTCTGAAAACAGCTGCTGAAGACATACCCGTATGCCCTCCTTATCATGTAGCAACTCTTTGACATTTCGAATATTATCTGATTTCTTAACGTTTAACTTGACTGCTTTAGTGATTCTCAAGTATATACTTATCTGCAAGAGGATATCAAGAAAAATAAAAGCAAGATATAGTCATAATGGTGAATTTTTTTACAAATTTATATTGTAAGCATTAACATGCATTGCTGCAGAATATTTAATAGATGCATATTGCAAGAAAGGTAATTAAACAATGTTAACAATTATAAACACCATCCGACAGAAACACTCTAAACCTTAAATTAAAGGTGTGGAGATTAATATGTAGAAATGCATACCATATATGTACGGATATCATGAAATACATTTGATGAACTGATCAACAATGGCATGTCTCTGTCATCTTATGTTACTTCTCTTCCATTAGACTGTAGGGTATAGTACGACGTTCTATCATGTCATTTGATACATGCAATCGTAGGGAGGCGCCAGATGTGTGGTAGTGCATTTTTCGAGGTAGTGAAATAAGGAAAAACTTAGAAAAATTCTCAACTCTGAACTAAAATGAGAATCTTCAAGCTCAAACATTCCAACTATAAGGTATATGTCGACAGAAACATATATTTCTTAGAAGCTTTTCTCCCAAAGATAAGGCTACAAATCCAGCTTAGAAGCTTTTCTCCCAAAGATAAGACTACAAATCCAGCAATGTCGTACGTGTCAACTAATCAAATACATTTTTTGTATTTGGCTGGATCCACCAGCTAAAAAGGTCAACAAACTGAATTAATTAAAGAATAACCAATTAAGTATGTTTAATAAAGAGGGCTCTTTAACTCTGCCTTAACTCATTAAGTGAACAAATCGACATAATAAATACATGATTTTCTAGTATGCATGGCAGAATGTGTATAAGGGAAGTGTTCACTCTACGTGTCAAAACTTAGGGTAAGAAGCATTCTGTAACAGTATTTGAATTATAGATCAAACTACAACATTTCCTTATTAACGGCCTCTTTATGCCATTTCTTGAACCTTGTTTAGTGCTTATGATTCAAAATAAGTTCCACAATACTTAAAGTTCAATGATCTCCAATCAGCTTGCAACAAGCATGCAATTCTCACTAATCAATAAGTAGTTCTTACGTTGTTTTCCACTCCTCTTTCACAAATTTTCTCTTCAATTTTCTAACATTTAGTGTTTCCCAATCTACTTTTTCCTCTAATGACATTTCCAAGTTGCATGTCCAGCATGGGTTTTCCAGTCTGCTCCTCCTGATAACAACTTTCTCAGCCCAAAACACATCTTTATTAGTATGGACATGAGATAGATTTCACCTCGAAGAAACTCTTTCGGTCCATGCCTTCAGGCTTTCAACTGAACACCGTAGTACAGATATATATGGCAAAGAACATATGTCCAGCATGGATTTGCCAGTCCTTCTCCTCTTCCTTCCTCTTATTTTTCTCAATTTGTAATGACTATTCCCTAGGTGCCATCAAGAGCAAGAAAAGGTGGAATGCAGGCTCCACAAAAGAGAAATGGAACATAAAGTTTTGAGAGAGTAAAGATAGGACACGAGGCAGTAAACGAAGGTGGTTTTTGAAGGAGAGGAAGTAAACTAAGGGATTAAATATCCGTCCACGTGAGATTTTCAGCTCCTCCAAAATTGGATAGAAAGAAGGATATCTCTTTTATTTTGTTTTCAATAACAGCAAACAAGGAGTAAACTCCACCAAGGGGACGAAAATCTATGAGTTTCGCGCTTATTTACATATCACCTCCCCTTCATGTAAGAAATGGTTCAGAGTTTGGAGAAACTCAATCAAGGGCAGATAAAGATAACCAGAACTAAGATTCTTGAATGAAAAAAACAGAAACCAATAGCGGGAACACCAATAAGAGTAGGAGAATGATGATTACAAAGTATAACACCTATATTAAAATGAACAGTAAGGACCTAAACATAATTGATACTTTAGTTCTCTTCAAGCAAGAACCTAAAAAATAATGAACCAAGATGCTGCATCATTGCTAGGGTTGCAGTGCTACACTAGTACGTGAGTAGTAAAGGTGTTTGAACAGAGAAAGTTACTAAGAATATACTGCCTCTGGAATATAATTCTGCAAGAATAAGAACTGTGTTGATTATGGAATGATTTAGGATGTTATAAGGTTAAATTAGCAAGTTGCTGACCTTCATTGCTCAGTTAATGTCAGCATGAAGGGAAATCTAGTGATCCATTTATGCCATATATAGTATTTTATAGTTCTCCCATGAAGAAGAAGACAATTTGGCAAAAGGTCAATATATGATGTTAATCATGTTATACATCCTCTTCCAGCCTATACACCGAAATTTCCAATATTTTTATAAGCTCTGGCAAGGAGCCTGATCCATCATATGTTTTATTCTAAGATAAGCACCTCGTCGTTTCCCTTTGCAGCTGTCCTCCAATATTTAAGCATACTGCCCATAGCTGGTTTTACAGCTTCTACAAACCTGATATTTCAAGTCTAGTTTAACATCTTATTTTCCAATAGCCACCATATCCACCTTCGAACAAATGAAAACCAGCTGGTATTAGCCCTTTTAACTATTCTTTTGGTAGGTATAATCCATTAAAACTTTCTTTAACTTTGTCTTTTAGATGTAGAGTCTTTAAGTCTGCCAACTTGATTTTAGTACAGAAGTAAGCTCCTAAGAAGCCAAGAATGTTCAAGACGGCAGACGAGAGTTCTAATGATTCTTTTCCTCCATACAGGTCCCATTGTTTTTTTACTTGAAGGAAGAAAGATAGAACCTCGATCAGTAGTTCATTTTCCACTTTTGAATACCTAAGAGCGATTGAGAGAAGATTATGACTTACAAAGAGTTAACATGCATGACGTAGGTTATCGCTTAATGGTTTCTAGAATCTGACAAGAAAGAAGAAAGGCCTGATATGTTTGATCATGTAAGGGTGATCCATCTTGATGACGAATTCCACAATAACAAGAACTCGGAATTATTGAAATGGAGATTTATGAGGAGTTCTTAAGCCTAAATCTCAGGTTAGATCACGACTCAAACTCCATTTGCTCAGATTCAACATTAAAGTTTTAGTAGGAGGAGACTCAGAGATACTTAAAAAGGAATTCATTAAACATAATTCTAGAAGTATACTTTTCTTGACCATAGCATTTTTTGGATTTATTCCAGAAAAAAATGTATATTGGATTTTTAAGTTTAATGGGACCTGAAATAATGTGTTAGATGCAAAACAGTTTTCTATTTGACAGCGGAAGGATCTTTGGTAACTGATTAGAATTAATGGAACTTCAGTTTTGAATCTGTCATATACATGACTCAGGCTTTATCTGGACTGAAGACCAACTCCCTATATTTTTCTTGTTACTTTTAATCCCACCTCTATTGAGAGGGACAGATATGTGTATGTTCATGGGTTCTGATCGACCGCGGTAGCTTTCACACAAACCTTATATATGAAGTATATCAAATGGACTATGGTAAAATCCCAAACTCGAACTCATGAACTTCAACTCCTAAATTCGTCAGAGACGGATGTAGAGCATCATTTATAGATTCATCCGAACCTAATAACTTTAGCTTCGACTCTGTATATGTATTAAAAAATTCAATAAACTAGTACAGATAATTGATTTACAACCCAGTAAATCAAATGAGTTACGGCTGAATCCTGAACTTTGAACCATAAAGTTCAATTCTTGGATCCGCCCCAGCGTACCTATCAAGAAGATCACGTTCTTAAAACTCTTGGGGATCGTTTGATTACCACGATGGGATAGAAAAGTCTCATCGGTTGGGATATCCCATGTTATTAGCTATCCCACCTTGTATATGTGATAGTTGATCCCGCCATTTAAGTACAAAAATGATCCTGGGATTAACTAATACATTTTCTCCTAGATTGTTATCTCATATCCCACCAACCAAACGACCCTTGAAGTACTATTTCATCGGTTAAAGATTCACAAACATAAAAGAGAAACAAGTTCACAGATTACAAAGTAGTCAAAAAAAGGCATCATTTGTATAATTAAGGAGCTAACCTCTTCATCTTCTTTTTCTTGTTCAACAGCAGTTTTCATGTGCTTCATGATTGGGTCAATCTTTTGCAAAGCTTGAATTCTCCTACAAAAATTACAAACAAAAGTGAAAGGATGAAAATAAGAATAAAAAAATGGTGAAACAGTTGAATTTATGCACCCCTTATAATAACATATTACATGAATCTCATATTATGGTTAGTCTGAGGTAATTAGCACATTTGCCAGCTAATGCTTATCAAAATTCTTTATAGTTTTTTTCTTTTTTTGAATTGAAGGATTTTAAATTGAAAGAAGAATTTGACTTGCTTAAATTTGCCTTTTCCCTCTTTATAACTGATTATAGGAATCAGATTACGGTTAGACTGAGGTCTTAACACATTTTTACAGCTAATATTTGTCAAAATTCTTTTTAATTTCTTTTTGGGTGGACGTAGAAAAGAAGTTGCATTGGTTTATAATGCATAGATTAATAATGTTGGGTTCGTAATCCTGAAATAATTTATATAGGTTGTTTGGTTTATCGTATTAAAAATTAGATATACAATGTAAAATTTAAATTATGTCTGCATTAAAATGGTATAAGAGCTTGACAAGGGTTTGAGGAGACCCTCCGAATAATTTTTCCATTTCGAGTATCTTATCAATGTATGACTAATCATGATATTGCTTGTACCACATAAGTTTTGGTATAAAATAATAGAGGAATATATATATATATATATATATATATATATATATATATATATCAGAAACAGCCGCTCTACCTACCAAGGTAGAGGTAAGGTCTGCGTACACTCTACCCTCCTCAGATTCCACGTTGTGGAATTTCACTGGGGATGTTGTTATTGTTTGACTGAAGTATATCACGAATCAAATTTGTTTTACAAATTTACCATAATTGTAGAATTCTTGTACAAGTATAATTAGGATATTAGTAGTATAGTAGGAATATGATTTTTCATATTTGGAGATTGTAAATTGTATATATACCTCTTCATTAATAAAAATAGTCAAGGGATTATTTCTTTCATGGTATCAGAAGCTAGGGCTAAAATACCTTCTCACAAAGACAATTCCGTTGCCCTCTCTCAGTCTCGATTTTCGTGCAATTTCTCAGTTTTCATGCAATTTCTTCCTCTCTTCCCAAATTTTCTTCCAAATCCCTAATTCACCTATTGTTCTTTCATTATGTCTACGTCAAAGAATATGTTTCATCCTACCCTTGCGGTCTCCAACATCAAGAACCACATCCTTATTGTTCTTGAGATGGAAAACGTCCAATACGCGACGTGGGCAGAATTATTCAAGGTTCACGCACGCTCGCATCAAGTCCTCCATCACATCATCCCCTCAGTAACTGGAAATGAGAAGGTGCGTACCCCCGATGATGATCCTACGTTATGGACAACCCTTGATACTACCGTTCTCTAGTGGATTTATTCCACTATCTCTACAGACCTCCTGCATACGATTATTGAACCTGCCGCTACGGCGATGGAAACTTGGAATAGAGTGCGTGATATTTTCCAAGATAACAAAAATTCTCGTGTTGTCACTCTTGAGCAGGAATTGTCTCATGTCAACATGAAAGATTTTTCGAATGTCTCAACCTATTGTAAAAGGCTGAAGGAATTGGCGAATCAACTCCAAAACGTTGGTGCACCCGTTACCAATGATCGTCTTGTTCTTCAGATGGTTGCAGGCCTATCCGAGACCTATAATGGAGTTGGGACACTGCTTCGTCAAAGTAATCATCTCCCACCATTTTATCAGATCCGTTCCATGCTCACGTTGGAAGAGGCTGGTTTGGCTAAGAAAGCGGCTAACAGAGCAAATTCCGTCATGATGATGTCCACGTCAGACGACCCTCACTTATTCTCTGAAAATTCAGGCCAAAACCATACCAACAGTGGCGAAAAAAGGGGTCAAAATCGGACAAATAATGGTAAGAACTGCGATGGCAGTCGCGGTAGTAACGGTGGCAGTGCTGGTGGCCGGAATAGTGGCAACGACAGTAGTGGTGCTCGGAACAGTAGACCACATGCCAACTGGTCGCAGCCTTGGGCCTCATGGCCGTGGGGCTGGGCCAGTGGCCATTGGCCCGACAACCCTTATTTTCCATCAACGCCATATCCTCGAAACTGGGCCCAATTCCAGTCTTCCATGCCCAGTTTCCCAGTACAAAATAGTGCATCACGATCCAGTGTTGGGCTAGGGCAGCAGGCAGGCCTGCTTGGGCCTCGGCCTCAGCAGGCCTTCACTGTTGCGAGCCCAACCCCGGTCTCGACACTTACATATATTGAGGTCGCAATGCATACACTTGGATTACATCTCCCGAATGCAAATTGGCACATAGACACCGAAGCCACCTCTCATATGACGTTCGCACAAGGTAATCTCTCATCTTATTTAAATTTGAGCAATAATTTTGGCATTACTGTTGGTAATGGCAACTCAATTCCAATTTGCGGTTATGGTCATACGAATTTGTCTCCCCCACATTCATATCTCGTCTTGAAAAATGTTCTTCATGCCCCTAACTTAATTAAAAATTTGGTGTTTGTCCGAAAATTCACCACTGATAATTAGGTTTCTGTTAATTTTGATCTGTTTGGATTTTCTGTGATGGATTTCAAGACGGGGATACCTCTAATGAGATGCAATAGTATGGGATAGCTTTATCCAATCATCATCATTTCCACGAGTCAAGCCACACCTTCTACCTTTGCCGCTCTTGCTCCTTCCTTATGACATGCACGTTTGGGTCATCCGGGGTCATCTATTATGTCTTCTCTGCATAAAAATAATTTTATTGCTTGTAAGGGTACACGTAGTACTCCACTTTGTCCTTCTTGTCCATTAGGGAAACATGTTGGATTACCGTTTGTAGCCTCTACTTCTCGTACTTTGATGCCTTTTGACATTATTCATAGTGATTTATGGACATCTCTCATTTTAAGTTCTTTAGGCCATCGTTATTATGTCTTATTTTTGAATGATTATTCTAATTTTGTGTGGACCTTTTCTTTATCTAAAAGTCTCAATTCTTTTCCACATTCTTAAAATTTAGAGCATTCATCCATACCCAATTCAAACCAAATATTAAAAATATTCAATGTGATAATGACAGGGAATATGATAATGGGCCGTTTCGAGAGTTTTGTGACACTCTTTTTTCTATTTTCTTGTCCACATACGTCCTCACAAAATGGGAAGGCCGAGAGAAAAATTCGTTCCATAAATAATATTGTTTGTACCTTGCTAGCACATGCGTCATTACCACATTCTTTTTGGCATCATGCATTGCAAATGGCTACATATCTACTTAACATCCTCCCCTCTTAAAGGCTTATCATATCAATCTCCACTTAAAATTCTTTACAATAAAGATCCTTCGTGTTCTCATCTTATGGTGTTTGGGTGTTTATGTTATCCACTTTTTTCGTCTACTACAATTAACAAATTTCAAGCCCGCTCTACCGCGTGTGTGTTTCTGGGTTATCCATCTAATCATCGTGATTACAAATGTTATGATTTATCCTCTAACAAAATAATAATTAGTCTCCATATTATTTTTTATGAGTTCCAATTTCCATTTGCTAAATTATGTAGTTTCGTGTCTAGTTCGTATAATTTTTTGGATGATGGGATCTCACCGTATATTATCCATCAGTGGGCCCAAACCCCCCCCCCCAGTTCTCCAGATCCGCCAGCAGGCCCACTGCCTGCTGGCCCCATAGATCTCATACACAGTACCGCGGCACGGCCCAATTTCGTAGTTGCTTCATGTTCTCGGCCAGCAAGCCCACTGCCTGCTGGCCCGTTACCTTCCCCGCGGCTAGCTTCAGTTCTTGGGCCAGCAGGCCCACTGCCTGTTGGCCAATCCGAAATAATTCAGCCACCACCCCAAAACCCGTCCCCAACCATCTCGAGTCAATGGTCCGTCACTCACTGCCAACGTGGTATTTTTAAACCTAAACGATATTTTAATCTAAATTCTAATGTCACTAAATCACCCCTACCACGTAACTCATTGTCTGCCCTTCATGACCCGAATTGGAAATTGGTTATGGATAACGGATATAATGCTCTTATTGAAAATAAGACGTGGGAGTTGGTGCCCCGTCCTCTTGGTGTGTAAATATTATTCGGTCTATGTGAATTTTTACTCATAAAGAAAATTCTGATTGTTCTTTTGAGAGGCATAAGACTCGTCTTGTAGGTGATGGTAAAACACAACAGGTCTGCGTGGATTGTGGAGAGACGTTTAGTCTGGTGGTCAAACCGGCTACTATTCGCACAGTGCTTAGTCTAGCTCTCTTGAAAGTATGGCCCATTCACCAACTGGATGTGAAAAATGTTTTCTTACACGGTGATCTTAAGGAGACAGTATAGATGCATCAACCCTTGGGTTTTAGGGACCCTAATTATCCTCATCATATTTGTTTGCTAAAGAAATCCTTATATGGGCTTAAGCAGGCTCCACGGGCTTGGTATAAAAGGTTTGCAGATTATGTCTCTACTATTAGGTTTTCTCACAGCATGTCTGATCATTCTCTGTTCATCTATAGGCGTGGTACTTCTCTGGCATACATTCTGTTATATGTTGATGATATTATATTGACTGCCTCATCGGATATTCTACGCAAGTCTAGCATGTCCCTCAGTTCCGAATTTGCTATGAAAGACTTGGGGCTCTTGAGCTATTTTTTAGGCAAAACAGTCACTCGTTATGCAGGTGGTCTATTTTTATCACAGAAAAAGTATGCGGTAGAGATTATTGAGAGAGTTGGCATGTCATCTTGTAAGTCTACTTCTACGCCGGTTGATACAAAACTGAAACCGAGTGCTGCGTCGATCACACCATACGAGGATCCCACCCATTATCGTAGTCTTGCAGGGGTTCTTCAGTAACTAACTTTCACGAGACCAGATATTACTTATGTTGTACATCATGTGTGTTTATTTATGCATGATCCGCGGATTGAGAACATGCATGCGCTCAAACGTATTATACGATACATACATGGCACACTTGATTTTGGATTGCATGTATATCTGTCCTTCGTCTTTACTCTTGTATCATATACAGATGTTGATTGGGGTGGCTGTTCTATTACCAGACGTTCGTTTGAGTCATGCTGGCTACGTAATCTTCTACTAGAGCTGCATTTTCCTATTCAGAAAGCTACATTAGTTTACTGTGATAATGTGAGTGCAGTCTATCTTTCTATAAATCCGGTCCAACATCAGCGCACTAAACATTTCGAGATGGACTCGTGGACAAGTACGCGTCCTTCATGTCCCTTCGAGATACCAGATTGCAGACATATTTACTAAGGGTCTTTCCTTGGTTCTATTTGAAAATTTTAGGGACAGTCTCAGTGTCCGACAACCGCCATCTATGACTGCGGGGTAGGGATGGCAATTGGGCGAGGCGGGTGAGGGTACCCCCTCCCCCATACCTGTACCCGCCAGAAAATTTTATACTTGCCACCCGTAGCGGGTAGAATTTCAACGTCCATACCTACCTAGATGGGTATATTCTTAAATCCACACCCGCTCCACCACCCAAGTGGATATTCCCACCCGTCAATACCCGCCTGGCATATCAACTTTGGAGAGGAAAAAATAACGGAAAGTGTTAGAGAAACAGAAACCAAAACTTAGCAAATTTGTGGGTGAAGAAAATGGGTACATTGAGAATACCATATATTGTTCGTTCTCCAACTGGAGATTGTTAAACTCTCATCAGATCATTTAAAGGTCTCTAGACATTAACATAAATGGTGCAAGTGAAATAACCCCAAGTGCAACACTAACATAACCAACAATAGTCAAACCAGTATAGTTAACAAATGACAAAAACAAAGTTGATCCAAGAATTGCCAACTTTCTTGGAACACCATCAGCAAGAACTGGAAATATCTTTTCTAAGTAACTAATACATAAAACAGGGATTTAAATACAACATCAGTTAGCAGAAGCCAGCATGTCCATATCTGCAGAATTATTTAACAGCAAGCCAACAACAACATCAGTTAGCAACAAGCCAGCAACATCAGTTAACAGTATCAGTTAGCAGCATTTCAACAACATCTAAGTAACTAACTAATCACCAACACGACATGTTCTCCAGTTGAGATATTTCAGGTAATTCAACAAAGGCCTTGAGTATCATATTCCTCAAGATCACTTATTTTCATCTCCTTGACATTACCACCACCTGCATAATGTATAAACAAAGTAATTATAGTCTAACTTCAATTTAATACAACATAAATAATTTAATCAAATTAATGTTACCTTTATCATTCGCCCAAATCCAGTTTTGAGCACACATTAATGCCTCCACCATTTTCGGAAGAAGTCGACTACGATAAGGATCAAGTACACGTCCACTAGTGCTAAATGCGGATTCCGATGGGACGGTAGAAACTAGAATGCTCAATATATCCCTTGCTATTTGTTGGAGAACGGGATAATTTTTTCCATTTGTTTTCCACCAATTAAGAATATCGAAATCATCCACAAGTGGTACAGTTTCAGCTTCCAAGTACTTCTCCAAATCAGATTTTAGTCCAACTTTACTATTGTCTTGTGACACAAATTGTGCAAACTCTTGCATGTACCCCATTCCCATACTACTAATAACATCAGTTGAAGACACATGGCTACTACTAGCTGGATTATTACCATTTTTGTGCCCATACTCATCCACCAATTCCTTTATAAAATCATAAATCATTTTTACATCAACATCAACAACAAGCGTATCATAAATTTTAGCAAAGTAAAACCGAATGAGAGCCATCTTGAACCTAGGATCAAATATAGTTGCCACCCCCGTAAGACCAATAACATCTAATCAATACTTATTGTATTTATCTAGTATTACTTCGGCCATTTTTCCTATATAAATGGTAAGTGAGGACAACCAGTTGGTTAATAAGATTCTAATCTCACAAATTCAAGGGAAATAAATATTGGCAGTCGGATACGTCGAGGAAGAAAATTGATGTGTAATATCATTAAACACTTTCAATAGTTCACATATTTTCACAACATTATCTCAATCTTCACTAAGTGGTGGATTTTTGTACAAATTATCTCGCGCACTTAAAACAACAAACACCTCCTTAAACTTCATAGCAACTAGAAGCATGGCATACGTCAAATTCCATCGAGTTTTACAATCAAGTATAAGTGATTTTGAACAATTAGGAACAACTTGCTTAGCTAATTGTTCAAATTTTTGAGCTCTCTTATGTGATGAAGTCCAAAAAATAATATTTTCCCTAATTCTTTCAATACCCTCTTTGAAAACGGCACATAAGCCATCTTGAACAATCAAATTAAGTATGTGTGCACAACAACGCATATGAAGAAAACGCTCATGCAACATCAATGAACCATAAGGAAACTCCAAACGCAATAAATTCATCATCGCATCATTTGTAGTGCAATTATCAACCGTTATAGAAGACAATCTAAGATCAAGATTCCAAGATTGAATGCATTCTTTTAAAGACTCGGCAAGCACCTCAGTTGTATGCGGTGCCGGGACGTACAAGAACCTCTTAGATTGATATGAACATAATACTACTATTAAGAAATTTGAAATAAAAACTTGCATAATCACATAATCATAGAAGACCACACCTATCAAATAATCACAACCAGTTACCACATTAAAACTTGCATAATCAAACAAGAAAGAGTACCTGATGATTCGGCTTTGGAGTTTCTGTCACGACCCAAACCGGAGGGTCACGACGGGCACCCGGACCCTACCCGCCGGGGGCCACAGATACACTCCACCCTTAAACATATTTAAACACGGACTGAGCCGTGATAGATAATATAAAGTTTCAACCCAAAAGCCCCAGCTTATCCATTTATATACCAAGGCCGGCAAGGCCTTACATGACACTAATCACATGACACATGTCTGCAAGCCTCTAAAGAGTAAAACATACCATGACTAGACCGCAACTCCGAAACGAATAGAGTGCTCCAAATACCAGCTGAACCAACAACCTATTAGTGCGAACCGTCACTCCCTCAATATGAACCCGCGGGCATAAAACGCAGCGTCCCCCGACAAAAGGGACGTCAGTATGACTGATGTACCGAGTATGACAGGCATAAGAAATAACATAGCAGAGATATATCATAATCTGAAACAGAAACAACTGAACATCAGTAAATGCCTCTGAGGGCCCTAATACACATGCCTAAATGTTATGCAAAATGCAATATACATATACATCAGCCTCTTCGGGCTTCTTCCTTACCATAACAGCCTCTGGGGACATCATATCATATAATGATTAATGAATGTATGCACAATGCAAATGCGGTATACTAATGTCCACACAGGAATCCTCTCATAACCGTCTCTGTGGGGATCAGGTTATATCGCCTCACAAGGGCATCACATCATCACATCATGTTGGGCTCTTTCGTGATAGTCTGTACCAGTTGCAGGTGGTGTGCGTATATAACGCCTTTGGAGCGTAAGGGTTAAGAGAGAGACACAGAGTGTTGTTGATTGCTGAAGAAATGAGTAAGCCCTAGTAGTAGTACTCACTTATTAATTAAGGGTATTGGGCTTACGGAATACGGACTACAAGTCTACTACAAGGTACAAGCCTACAAATATTATTGGGCTTATGGGGCGGGTAGGCGGATATAACTGCAAATTCACCACCTACCCGCCTACCTGTGGCGGGTACATTTTCAATACACATACCCGCCTACTTCCGCCAAAGTTATACCCATACCCACCCCAACTGGGCGGGTGCGGTGCGAAATCCGCAAAATTATACACACCTGTCATCCCTATGCGGGGTGTGACAGAAGTATATCAGGAATCAAATTTGTCTTACAAAATTACCATAATTGTAGAATTCTTGTACAAGTATAATTAGGATATTAATAGTATATTAGGAATAAGATTTTTCATATTTGGAGATTATAAATTATATATACCTCTTTATTAGAGATTATTTCTTTTCATTGTTGTGTGTATTAATTAGGGAAAAGGCATAGTACCCTCTAAACTCATGAACGAAGTTCCAACTGCACGCCCTTTCTTTCGGGATACTGAAGGGATATACAGCATCACCGGAAAGTATTTTCCAGTGATCCTTCTCCTCGAATCTGAAAAAGAAATGGGTCCCCCAATTAGGCATTTGCCTGTTTGTTCCGAAAAGACATTCTCAAAAAGGCAAAACACCTCTAAAAGCACTTTCACAATGTAGAGGTTGCCTCAGAATTTTCAAACATTGTTTTGAAATTTTCTGCATTATTTTACTTAAATAATAACTCGAGTCATGTGTAATTTACTTTTATTCGTAGCGCGTGAAATATAAAGGAATTTGAAGTATTGTTGTTTCAATAAGATAATTTTGTTGTATCTCGAAAAGAATTAATCCTATGCATCGATTATTATAAGTGGATTAAATTTCTTATGAACAAATGAGTTTTGTCGACTCGAAATTTTAGTTCTATTTATACCATTTATATTTATTGTTAAAATGCTGAATTTTCTCTTATTTATGGTTTTATTTTCCGGTCTACAACACAGTGAATAACATGAAGTCTAAAATCAATTAAAGAGAATCTTTATGAAATTCAGTCTTTAGGCAAAAAAGATTGATCAAATTTGGCTTAATATTAATCCATTTTTTCTTATTTGATTTTTGATAAATTAAAAAAAAAAATGGAGAAGGAAAAAAGGAGCGCGGGAGAGAAGGAAAACAAAAAACATAGTATAGACCCACAAACAGACTTGTCAAGTGTAAATGTGTCTCATACCATGATTGTTTGGTTGAGTGAGCGTCACCCAACATAAAAAAATTTCGTTTTCCTTATAGTTACCAAATATAAAATAATGCATGGTATATTCAAAAGTGTTCAGTATTGAACTTTTATTTTCTATAAATTTTAACTTAGAAAAAATTCATTCGGAAAAATATATATTGCCATCCCCCAAGTAAGAAGCTGATTGTAATGTTATAATGATCAAAAGATCAATTTCGATAAGAGCCACTGCTTCCTCTCGAACAGAGCTCCTCGCAGAAATTCCAGATCACAGAGGAGGAATCAAAAATGCTACCTGCTTATTCAAAAGTCTTTGTTTCTTGCCCACATAAAGTGTTTACTGAATAAATTTCGTGTCCACCTCTATTCAATTTTAATAATTCTAAGCTTTGGCTGCTATACGAAAGTTCCAACCCTTTCCTCTGCAGAATAATCATGTTCTCATCAAGATCACTTTCTTCTCCTTCCACCCAAACTCTCCTAATAAATCAAGTCATAGCTGCAATTATCCGAAATCGACCGTTCAATACCAATGTTAAACCCTCAATTCCCCAACCCATTTGGACTGTACAAACAGTAACTCAAATCTTAAGATCGATCCCTAAATTCCTCTTCCAATCCCCAAGATCCATTGGTATCCAAAATGGGTTTCGCCACCGTACCCCATTAAAGCAAAGAAACTTAAAAGAAGAGTTCCATAAGGCCCGAAAGGGTGTACTCATTCTTGGCCCATTTGCTCATAAAGATCCCGAAAAGGTACAACTCGGAGTGGAAAAAGCAATCGAATTCTACCATTGGGTTGAGACCCATTGTGGGTTTACTCACAATGAACTCACTTGCAAAGAAATGTCACTTGTTCTCGCCAAAGGGGGTTGTAAAATGAAGGTGCTTTTTGAATTTCTTAAAAAAATGTCGAGAAAAGGGCTCGTTACGACGTCGTCTATAACGTGTTTGATAAAATGCCTAGGTGAAGAAGGGTTGGTAAATGAAGCATTGGCTACCTTTTATAGAATGAAACAGTTTCACTGTAAGCCTGATGTGTATGCTTACAATACACTAATATTAGCTCTTTGTAGAGTTGGGAATTTCAAGAAAGCTAAGTTTTTGTTGGAGCAAATGGAGTTGCCCGGTTTTCGGTGTCCACCTGATGTGTTTACTTACACAATCTTGATTAGCTCTTATTGTAGGTATGGTATGGAAACTGGCTGTAGAAAAGCTATTAGACGGAGAATATGGGAGGCGAATCACTTGTTTCGCCTTATGCTATTCAAAGGATTTGTTCCTGATGTAGTAACTTATAACAGCTTGATCAATGGTTGCTGCAAAACGAATAGGATAGAGAGGGCGTCAGAGTTGTTGGATGATATGGTGAAAAGAGGGATTGCACCTAATCGAATTACGTATAATTCGTTCATTAGGTATTATAGTGTGACGAATGAGGCTGATAAGGCTATTGAAATGCTGAGAAGAATGCAAGGAATGAATGATGGAGTAGTAGCATGTAATAGTTCCTATACACCGATAATTCATGCTCTGTGTGAAGTTGGTAGGGTGGTGGAGGCGCGAGATTTTCTTGTGGAATTGGCTGAACAAGGCTCAATTCCAAGAGAATATACTTATAAACTAGTTCGTGATGCTTTAGAACCTGCTGGGAAGATTGATTTGCTTGATGCAGAATTTTGTACAAGAATAGAAGATGGTATTAAAGGTAGGATTAGACAAGTGATGAAAATAAAACCTTTGTTGCAGCATGAAAGTGTTTCATAGCATTGAATTTTATGCTTTGTATGGATTTTGATCTTATAAAAACATAAGGGATTTAACTTATACTACTGTAATATTGTAATGAATTGTTACTCCATCAGTGTATTTTAAGATGTTGTACAACAGGTTAAACTTATTTCTCAAGTTACTAATTCCAGTTATTATGAAAGGTCATAGTAATTATTATTTAGGTGATATAATAGTGTAAAAATTTATTTCCATTCTCAGTGTATAATAGTTAAAGTCAGATAAATATAAGTTATGGATTCCGACCTTATTTAATCAAGGTCTTGTCCATTTTGCCGTCTGCAGTTGGTTTGACTTTCTTCCATTTCAGATTCTGAATTTGGTAATTTTTGTGGTTAGGCAGTCCCTTACGGACTATCTACATATTCTAACCCTTGGACGTAACCCTTGGACGTGGGCCTCTAGGGTTCTGATCCAGTGGTATGAGCACAACACGAGTTCGAACGCTACTGAAAACAAGAGTTTAGTATTAAAATAGAGAAGGGCATAGGGACGGACTCAATGTTCACTAAGTTTAGAAACGTGCGGTCAGCTTGCTCTTGAAAATTTATTGGTTTATCAGAAAAAGTCAGAATCGTTCGACAGAGTGCTGCGTATTACTGTTAAAGTTTCTTTTTTCTCATACTTTTAGATTAGGACTAATTGGATCAAAGTTGTAAAGGTTATTGTTGTTTTCTGTAATTCGATAAGATCACGAACTAAGAAAAAAATAGAGATTAAAGCACCGAATCAAAAGGAATTGTTTAGGCACTAGAGCATAATAACTTTTCGAGTTCGAGAAGATTATATGTTCAACTCCTACGTGCTTCACGGTTATGGTTCCTGTATAATCCACTTTTTCTATTGTTTATCGATCTGACGTAACACATTCAATCATTAATTTATCAAACGCTGCACACTAAGCCCAATAATAAACCAAGTGAGCTAATCTTGACAACTTAATTCGATAATCTAGCAAACTTCATCCTCAACTCTTTTAGGCGAATGAGTAATGTTTGTAAAAATACATCTCTAGTGAACATACTATTTGCCTACAAGAAAAGAATTTTATATAAGACACGGGAGTGTAGTGCACCGGCTGTCTTTTTTTTTATACCCCTCTAAGATAAGGCAAATCTCAAGTTGTGGGTAAACGGAGCTGTTAAGCTAGTTCAGTTTAAGATGAACCAAACATTTTATGACTTGTTTAAACTTTAAAGTCATAAAATGAACCAAGAGTAAAAAGTAATAACGTATACCAATAGGTATAGAATCTCAATTCAATCTCACTATCATAATTAGAATATATCCCATATATTTTGTATATAGAATTATGGTAAGTAGAGAATTCATTATTGTACTAGGGTTCTACACATTGTACACTATATATATTTGTATTAATGAGAAAGCCTCCCCAAGGGAGATTAATACAATCTCACATGGTATCAAGAGCCAAAATCCTAAAAACCTAAAAAAAAAATTCCTCTTCTTGGCATTACCCCCCCCCCTCACTTAATTTTTTCCGACGGTAAAAGCCCCCCCCCCCCCAACCACTTCTTTCGATTTTAATCGATTCCTCTTCCCCCGATGCTTCCACTTCCTCCAGCGTCGTCACTCAAACACCACACATGACCCCCTCCTCACCATCTTTCCATCCGGCTCTCGCAGTTACCAATATCAAAAAATTTATTCCTATAATTCTTGACCAGGAATATGGCCAATATTGGTCATGGGTGGAACTGTTTCGAATTCATGCATGTGTATATCACGTGCTTGACCATATTGACGACTTCATCCCTCGCTCCTCTGAAATTGATGACACAATTTGGCGTCGTCAAACAATGGATCTATGGCACAATCTCTAAGGACTTACTTCACACCATTATGAAAACCGGTGCCTCTGCTCATGAGTTATGGGCACGCTTGGAAGAAATCTTTCAAGACAACAAGCACACGCGCGCAGTATGTTTGGAAGAACAATTCAACAACACTCGTCTTGAAATTTTTTCGAACATGTCTGAATATTGCAAACAGTTGAAACTGGTCCCAGACCAATTATCCAACGTTGGAACGCCTGTCTCTGAAACAAAGATGGTCTTACAATTGGTTGCAGGTCTCCCGAAGGGTGAATATGACACCCTCACCACTATGATACAGCAGGCCAATCCCTTACCCATTTTTAACAAAGCTCATTCGCAACTTTTGTTGGAAGAAACCTGGCGTGCAAAGCAAGATGAGCACACCCGAAAAGCACTTGCAGTTGAAACGCCTGTCCAAAATAACATCACCGCCACCCAACCACCTCCACCGGAAAAATACTCAACCCCGCAACAAATGGGGCGGCAGAAGTGGTATGGGCCGCGGTAGTGGCCACGGCAAAAAAGGAAGGGGGAAAGGTCACCGCGGGCAAGCTCAGCAATTCCAGCAATATATGGGCCAGCCCATCAACATTCCCAATTGGCAAAGCCTAGCTGGTACATTTTAGCATGCGAACTGGGCTCCTTATCCGGCTACTGTTTCGGCCCAGACCCTCTACCCTCAACAGGGGGTGCTGGGCCCTACTCCTGGTTACCGATCAGCCTATCAGCAGCAACCACATGCCCACTTCATGCAGTCCTCATATCCGCAGCAGTCAAATGGCGTGACCCCCACAGATTTGGGCCAAGCTTTCAGCAGTCTAAACTTACAGCAGCCCAATGAAAATTGTTGCATGGATTCGAGAGCCACCTCTCATCTCACCCGATCCGCATGTAATCTCTCTCAACTGTTTCGTTTAAAGTCTCCTCAATTTATTACAGTTGGCAATGGTCACCGCATTCCAATTCAGGACCAAAGTAACACCCACATCAAGCCACCCCACCCACATTTCTCCCTGAACAATGTCCTAAATGCCCCAAATATCATCAAAAACTTAATCTCCATTCGCAAGTTTACTCGTCATAATTCCGTGTCTGTTGATTTTGACCCATTTGGTTTTACTGTGAAGGATCTGCGTACGGGGATACTTCTTACGAGATGCAATAGCACAGGGGATCTATATCCATTTACAACATCCTCCGTTGTCAGTTCCAGCCTCCACACATCTCTTATTGCTCTCTCTCCGTCAACCTGGCACAATAGGCTTGGACATCCAGGGGCTCCTGTTTTTTATTTTCTTTGAAGTAATACTTTTATCTGTTGTAACGGAAAACTTGCTCCAAATTATGTTTCTTGTCAATTAGGCAAACATATTCGTCTTCCGTTTAATTCATCTACTAGTGTTACGCTTGCCCCTTTTGATATTGTTCATGCTGATTTGTGGACATCTCTCTTCCCTAGTTCGTTGGGTCAAAAATACTATCTGGTCTTGTTAGATGATTATTCTCACTACATCTGAATTTATCCACTCAAATTCAAATAGGAAGTCTTTGCCAAATTTCTTGAATTTTGCAAATTTATCAAAATATAATTTGAAAGACCCATAAAATCTTTTCAATGTGATAACGGACGTGAATTCAATAATTCTGAGTTTCACAAATTCTGCAAAAATAATGGCATGGTTTCCATTTTTCGTGTCCTCACACCTCTCCTCAAAATGGTAAAGCAGAACATATTATTCGCACCATTAATAACATGATTAGAACTTTCCTCTTTCATGCCTCGTTACCTTCTTCCTTTTGGGTATATATAGTCAAAATGGTGGAATACGTCCTTAATATTTTACCCACTAGCACACTCCATAATATGACCCCCACCTAAATCTTATACCGATGGATCCCCTCCTATGATCACCTCCGGATATTCGGTTGTCTGTGCTATCCTAATTTGTCCTCTACCGCCCCACATAAATTAGCACCCTGAACCACTCCTTGTATCTTCTTAGGCTTTCCACCTAACCATAGGGGTTATTTATGTTATGACTTGTCCACCCGTCAACTTCACATCTCTCGTCACGTCACCTTCGACGAGAGGACATTTTCGTTTTCGAACATTCAAAATTTTTGACAAACGAACTACAATTTTCTTGACGAAACTGACGCCTCTCCCGTCATTATTCGTGAACTGTGTCAGCCCACCACCGTCAACCAAAGTCCGCCACCTACTGCCGCTTTCCCTGACCCCACTAGGGTCTCCCTATCTCTTCGCCTCACCATCTTTCCCAATGCCGACTACCACAGTCTCCGGCGATCGGCCATTGTCAACAGTCCCTTCTCCGATCACTATCCCCGTGTATGTGTCGCCACCGTCGTTTCAGCACCTACCAACTATCTGAAGCCCACCCAATATCGCAATCGCCGTCTCACCATACCATTTTACCAGTAACCGACCACCATCGATACCATACCCCACCTCATCGATCTCCCCAACCCTATAACTACCCAGATCGATGACCATCTACAATAATCCCCCTGTCACTAACTCCAGCCCCAACATACCAATTTCACACCTTGTTCCCGACAGCAAACCTAATCCCGATGGAAACACTGTTCCCGATAGAAACCCCATCCCTTGCCAAATTACCGACACCAACAGTCCCCTAAACCAGCCAATAATATCCCACCGTATGGAAACCCGTGCTCAACAAGGGATTTTCAAACCCAAAGTCTATTTTAACCTATCTACAGAAATCATATCCCCAATTCTTAGAAATCCCAAATTAGCCAAACAGGACCCAAATTGGAATGCGGTCATGCGTGATGAATTCAATGCTTTAACAAAATATCACACTTGGGATTTGGTTCCTCGACCGGAATGGGTGAATGTGATTCGATGCATGTGGCTCTTTCATCACAAATTCAGGATTAATGGTGAGTTAGAAAGGTACAAGGCAAGACTAGTGGCCAATGGCACTAATCAGCAGGAGGGTATTGATTGTGGTGAGACATTTAGTCCGGTCGTTAAACCGGCTACTATCCGCACAGTTCTGAGCATTGCTATGGGTAAGTGTTGGCCGATTCATCAACTTGATGTGAAGAATGCATTTCTTCATGGAGATCTGAAAGAAATTGTCTATCTGCATCAGCCGCCTGGCTTTGTCCATCCAGCAACCCCACATTATGTATGTCGTCTCCGTAAGTCACTGTATGGTCTGAAACAGGCTCCACGTGCATGGTATGATCGATTTGCTCAGTATATTATGCAGCTTGGGTTCGTATGTAGCAAGAGTGATACTTCTCTATTTATTTTTCATCGTGGTAGTAGCATTGCATATTTATTATTATATGTGGATGACATTGTGCTCACTGCCTCCTCTGATGTGTTTAAGAATGAGATTATTACACTGCTCAAACCTGAATTCGCCATGACTGACTTGGGAAAGTTGAGCTATTTTTTGGGTATATCAGTGACTTGGTCTGTGAATACTATATTTCTATGTTAGCGTAAGTATGCGGAGGAAATAGTGTACATGGCTAAAATGGCAAATTGCAAAATCATGTCCACCCCAGTTGACTCCAAATCAAAGCTTAGTGTTGTTGATGGTGATCCAGTATCTTATCCCACCCTTTACAGAAGCCTAACAGGTGCACTACAATATCTTACATTCACCAGACCTGACATTGCATATGTTGTTCAGCATGTATGCTTATTTATGCATGTCGTAGGGAGCGTCATTACACTGCCCTTAAATGCATCATTCGTTATGTTAAGGGCACCATTGATTATGGATTACATCTATATCCCTCAGCACCGAAAAGATTGTTAACCTACACGGATGCTGATTGGGCAGGCTGTCCGGACACACGACGCTCCACCTCAGGCTACTGCGTGTTTTTGGGGGATAATCTCATTTCATGGTCTGCCAAGAGGCAAGCCACATTGTCCCGTTCGAGTGCAGAAGCATAGTATAGAGGAGTTGCAAATGTTGTTGCTGAAATCTGTTAGCTCCGAAACCTTCTTTTGGAGCTTCATTGTCCCTTGCGTAAGGCGTCTGTTGTTTATTGTGATAACATATCCGCTATTTATTTATCTCATAATCCGGTTCAACATCAATGGACCAAGCATATTGAGATGGATATACACTTTATTCGTGAGAAGGTTGCTCTCGGTAATGTTAAAGTGTTGCATGTGCCTTCCTCATATCAATACGCGGATATCTTCACGAAGGGCCTTCTTCGACAGTTGTTCCTCGACTTCAGATCCAGTCTCAGCGTCTGGCCTCCTCCCGCTTCGACTGAGGGGTGTATTAACGTATACCAATAGGTATAGAATCCCAATTCAATCCCTCCACCATAATTAGAATATATCTCATATATTTTGTATATAGAATTATGGTAAGTAGAGGATTCATTATTGTATTAGGGTTCTACACATTGTACACTATATATATTTGTATTAATGAGAAAGTCTCCTCAAGATATTAATACAATCTCACAAAAAGAATTACTACCAAGTACCATGTATAATGGACGGACCAAAACTCTATTTCTCTCTAAATCCCAATTCCAGTTTTCAGAGATTCCTTAAGAAAAAGAGGGGGTTGGTGCGGGTTTCCTTAGTCCTTATGACTTATATTGACTAAATGTTGAGCTGCACAGTCCTAAAAACTACCGGTCCTCTATCCTATTTATATGACACACTTTTATTTATAGTAAGTCTAAAAAAGAGACATGTTTTTTATTTGATAATAATTTAACTTTAAACTTTACATTTTACGTTTAACGAGATGATCTATAACCACATAAATATTTTTTAATTATTTTAGATCACAAAATTTAAAAGTCTTTCTTTATTTCTTAAATTTCGTACCTAATTAAACTATATCATATAAATTGTTACTAACGGAATATGACTTTTAACTTTTAAGTCAATTATCTTGACTTTGCAATAATGTTGGTAGTACAATTGCTTTGACATGCCATTCAGTCTTCAAAATCATTGGGGAGCATGAGGTATTAAGTTAGGACGCCTCTAATTGCGGAGGAGCCGGACAAAATTATTCCCATCCACTATTTTCTAATTTTATACTATTCCAAATTATTACTCCCTCCGTCACATACTATTTGTCAAGGTTATTAAATGTCATTTCTCATATGTTAAATTAAGATATTTCTCATTTTGTTCTTGAAATTAGACAATATTGATTGCATAACATAAAAAATTATAAATTTGGAGAGTTCAAATAAGTGACAATTGGTTGATGTTATGATTGTTCAAATACCATAAAAATAAATTAGCCTTGTACATGAAAAAAGATAAGGGTAAATAAGTAAAAAAGATAAGTACTCCACTTATTATTTATGATTCTTTAGGAACGTGCAAAATAGAAATGTGAACTAATATGGGTGGGAGGAAGTACTCCTATTTTGGTAGACTGTTATCGTGGCAATGATAAACAATTCATTCAATTATTCATTATTAAACATGCCGCGCTGAGATTGTAGCAGAATAATATTTCATACATTTAAATGTACCTTCTTTCCTTTGTCGTTAATGACATTTACTACTATAGCATGCTGAAAAAACAACAAGATTCTAAAGGTATAATTAACGTAAAGTATGATTTTTTTTTCTCACACTTTGTGTACTATCAAATTATATGAAAACGAAAGGAAGTGATTGATTCACTGAATTGGCTACCCTCATTTTGTATTTGAGAGCATAAACAGCTGCTACTTCTCATTACATTACTCACATAATAAAAGGAGCAAAAAAACCTTTTGTGGTGAAAGTAATATGTTGTTCTAAAACAGAGCAAAGCCAACCCAATCTGCATCATTCACAGGTCGTCGAGGCGACGACTCGTGTGACGAAAATGAAGAAGAAAGTGAGTCACGAAAAGGAGAAACAGACTTTCGGCTCGACACAGACCATCTAGAAACTGTCTCTAGATTCGACATATAATCGTGTTCGGGTCCAGTCTTGTGGTTCTTCTTCGTATTCTTCTCCTTTGCTCGCCTCAGCAACGGAGACGGGAAGCACCCATCAGAGGCAACAACTCCCATGGGTCGGGTCAGTAGATTCTGCACGTCAAAACGGTGCCTCTGGGTGCGTATTCGCGGAGCTGACCGGAAGGATCGGGTTCGGGGCTCCGCATTTGGTTGTTGGAAACTGAAACCAGCTGCCGGTGGAGGTCTCAGTTTACGTGGTGTTTCTGGAATTGGACGGATGTGATCCTTGTCGACCTGTTTGGTTAATGGACGGTGGTGATCTATTGCTTGCTGCTGTGAGTGTTGGAGCTTAGGTACTCCGGGTCGGATTTCCCATTTAAATGGAATAGCTCCGGCCTTTTTAAATGACTCATCTGCTTCTATTTCCATTGCTTAGAAAAAATGACCGAAACTTTTACTTGTATTTTCCTCTTTATACCATTCTTGGGCGGGTATATGTAGAAGAAAAAGACTAATTTCATGATCAAAGGCGTAAGGAGTGGGGGCTTGGTGGACCCTTGCGTTGAGATTTCAAATAAACTGCATAGAAAATGGAGCCTTAACATACACTCCATCTATCCCAAAATAATGTGCCCTTCCTCTTTTTAATAAATACTTCTTAATCCCAACTTTAATGTTTTACTTCCCTGTCCAAAAATAGATTCTTTCTATATTTAATAAATTGATAATTTAAACATCTCAAATTTAAAATCACAAAATTCAAAGGATAATTTTAGTACATTAGACACATCTTCGATTAGGATCACAAGATTTAGAAGTCTCTCTATATTTTTTAAACTTTGTACCTAATCAATTTAAGAAACCTAGATTGGGACGAAGGGAGTGTATATATATAATATATTGGATGATGTAAATTTTTGTGTGTACAATTTAACTTGTTATAATAGATTACTTCCTCTATCCCAAAAAAATGAGTCACTTTCCTTTTTAGTCCGTCCAAAATAAAATGATATATTTCCTTATTGTTAATAATTTAACTTTAAAATTTATCTTTTACGTAAAACGAAATAATCTATAACCACACAAATATATTTGGAACAAGTACAAATCACCTCCCATTATGTTTTGACTTTTCCTAGTTTTGATTTGAAGTTTTGAACAAGAAAATAACGGAGTATCAGTTTTCTTTATTAATGGAACAAATGGGAACTTGATCATGTTCAAGTTCGCCAAACTTCAGGGGATATTATAAATGTTATATTAGCTAAAATTGTGGCTTAAACGCATTTAATAATACCTTATTCGTCTTAATTGCTTGTTCACTGTTGATTTGATAGGATTATTAAGAAAGTTGTTGAATATATATAAGTTGTTTGTTGCAAAGCAGGTGGCTCGTGTATTGAATTTTATGCTCTTAGAGGAGTCAAATACCAAGTAAAGCTGTATTCAGAAAATTAAAGTGTGGCTTAGATGTATTAGAACTTCCATTACTGAACAAACTTCTAAGATAAACAAAAAAGAAAGGTAAAACAAACACTCTGGAATAAAGGAAGTAATTAAGGGGTGAAATCCAGAAATTCCATTACGAACATTTGTGCTTATATTGAAAACGATGAATTAGTCCGATTTCACCTCTAATTGCCTTTGTCAACATATGAGGTAAATAGCTTCCTTCCCACAAATATGCAGCAACAACAACATACTCAATATAATCCCACCAGGTGGGGTCTGGAAAGGGTAGAGTGTACGCAGACATTACCTTTACTTTTTTATGGGTAGAGAGGTTGTTCCGAAGCCCCCCGGCTCAAGTAAAAATGAAAAAAGCAACAGTAATAATATAATAATAAGTAGTAATAGCAGCGAGAAAATAAGATAATGTAGTGAAAGAAACAAGCAGGTAGAAAACCAAAAAGTAATCCGCAAAAGAACGAAGCCACGGCCAAAATACTAGATAAAGCATGGCAAAACATTCTAAAAAAGTAAAAAATAATACCATAACTACCACCAAATCATATGACCATGAAGGGCAAGACACAACCACTAATAAAGTAAAGACAAAAGCCAAAGGAGTACTAGGACGCGCGACAACGCTCAACTACCTACTACACTTCTATCCTGATATGTGTCCTCCATAATCCCCTATCTACGATCATGTCCAACAAACATAAAATTTTAGAGTAACTTTTTATAAAATGATTCCGGCAAATGTGAATTTACGTTGCAAAATGACTCAAAATAATTCCATTTGAACTACGAACGTAATTATGAACCAATAAAAGAAAAGAGTTCATATGATAAAGATTTGCAAGTAATTATCCTGCGAAAGTATTTGAAAAGGGATTTCTTTAAGGTTAATTACACTAAACACCCCCCTATATTTTTAGACACATCCACCGTATTTTAAAATCAAATACTTACCCGTCTATACTATGGAAATCCTACAAGCATACCCCTATGAGATATATCCATAACTAGGTATAATGGGGGATAATGATAAAAACTATTTCCATATGGATTGATTTAAAAATCGGATTTGAAATTAGGAATAATGGCTACTTCGAGGTGTTGTCTCAATAATTTTGTGCAGGACTTGTGGAAAGGCAGTATGATATGAGGGTATTATGTCTGGATTTGAATAAAAAGTAATGAAGAGCCAAACAAACATCTTGTCAAGACTTTAGGCTCGCGCATGACACGATCACAATAAATACCTATCCAAATCCGCCGCGAGGATTGGGGGTTATAAACAAACATAACTTACTGACTCATGAGTAAAAACTCACCCGCACCCAATGAGGGATGTGGAAGTGACCCCTCTATTCATTTTATGACTACTTTTAACTTTAAAATTTCAATTTTACCCCTAAAGACATGGACTTATTACCTAGAAATATCATGATATGTTTAAAAACATAAATTTTAAAGTTACTTTTGATATAGGTCAAAAGTAACTCTTTTTAAAATTTCATATCCAGTAAAACACCATCACTTAAAATGAAATGATGCAAGACGATGATACCATATGCAGCCACATAATTTTGCTTATAATCTAATTGAACTATAGGTCAATGTGATGCATATATAAGCGTTACCTAAGTAGACAAATTTATGAGGCGAAGAAATAACTAAGACTAGAAAAGCAAACCATATCAAAAGATGTCCAATAAACCAAATGACATGTGGATTAACGTGACTTTCCAAAAGTTGATAGGGGAATACAAATTCAGAATGCCATGTCCTGTGGCATGTTGCTAAGCACTTGCATTGCGCTGCTTGCAACATTCAAAAGTTGCAAATACTCATCTGCTCCATCAACAAGACTCTGCAGAAAAAGGAAAACATAAGCACATCCTTGTAAATTGTTAGCTAGCTCACAGTCAATTCTATGATGCTGATACATTACTGCACTAACAGAAAAGCAAAGCTGAACTCTAATTCTAGGGGGGAACTTCAGATGACACTATCATTAATAATACTCGTCTCATTTTATGGAACACTATTACCATTTAGAGAGTGAAAACAAGTTCTACTTTTGACTACAATTTTTTCAAACATTTCCCGAGTATGAAACAAGTTCTACTTTGACTAAAAATTAAGAAATTAATGTACAAAGTGATGCTGAAAATTAAATGTTCGACTCTCGTAGTTCTAACCCCTTATTTTTTTCACGGCGAGGGAATAAAAATAAGATATAAATGTATAAAGAGTAGAAACTATAACAATCACTCTAACAACAATACTTGAGTAAGATGATGAAGAAGAGGAATAACCTTGTCTGCTTCAGCAAATTTCTTGCATATTCTTGCTTTCTGTTCATCAGCAATGTCGTCCGCATCAACTACTATATCATACAACTGAAAGAAGCAGCAATATTAGTACAACATAGTGGCATAATTATTGAATGTAAAATGAAATGATACACAGATATTGGGACCTGAGACAGCATCTGAGAAACAGGATATCCTTCTGCAACGACATTGTTCACTTCTTTGTTTGCCAAGTCAAAATTGCCACTTCTGCAAGCTGAGAATATGGCCTGAACAACTTCATTTGGGATGACCTGATCATAGACATTATACGTCAGTGCCTAAAACAAGTCTAGAGCCTAGTATTTGAGTAGGAACACGGCAGAAGGGTGGGCCTATACTCCCCCAAGTGTTGAATAAGTGGAAAAACTTAGAATTAGTCCAGCTATCTCACGACAATTTCTCGGTTATAAAACAAAAGTAGAGTATTCAGCCATGACTTTATATGTGAGCTTATATGGTTAAAACAATCGCAGCAATAGTTGAAATATGAAAGAAATGAATAAATGAAACAGACAAGTGAAATCAAGCTACACTACATATAGCTTAAAATTTTGTTTTTCCATCAATGAATGAAGCACATAAAAATAGATCGTCACTTTATCAGACATAAGATTGAATATGAATGTATTGCTACAAGTTTTGTCAACTCAACTGATAACCTATGTTGCTCGGTCTCTCCAAAAATGATGCCGAATGATGCCGTACCCGTGTCGGATCCTCCAAAAATGCACTAATCTCGGAAGATCCGAACGCACCCGTCGACATTTTTGAAAAGTCCGAGTAACATGGCTGATAACAGATGTTTGCATAATCACCACGGAACTCCAAGAGTGATTATATTTGAAATAAGTAATGAGAGCATTGTTAAGTAACTCTCAAGGTTCTATAACAGAATCTGTATATTTTCAGTTAACAATCCATAATTAAATTATTATTTTTATAACACTGGTGCCGGACCAGCTTGCGCGCACTTCCACGGGATACCTGCCACCTTCTACCAACGACAGGTACTAGGTAACTCTGTCCACCAAGGCTAGGACAGATGGGAAGAACCCACCTAGTATTTTTGTCTCTGCTGGGACTTGAACCTGAGACCTCATGGTTCTCAACCCGCTTCATTGGCCACACTCTTGGGTGCATAAAAATCCGTAAAAATTGACAGCAAACAAAAGGATTTTATGCTTGCTTTCTCATTTTAAGATATTTAAAAACATTATCTGATCCTCGGAGCTTAAAGGAATAATAAAGCAAAACTTTCCAAAACATCTCTTCTTCTTTTTTTTCAGTTTTAACCACTCCTAAAATTGGCAAACTAAACTTTCTCAGATTGAGCATATCCAGCATTGCCTACTTGTCAAAAGTTCAGACGCCACAGAAGATGCTGAAATTCATAATAGCCTTCATCGGGGAAAAAAGATATATCAGAACCAAACATAAGAACTACACTAATGTCCTAATACATCTACACTGCTGCATTATCATATATTATTTACATCAAGGTAAAGCAAGGGCCAACAGCATAAATCAGATGCCATCCCAAAGTTATTGACTGATGAACGCATTGATCTTGTGGAGACTTACATATGATCCCTAGTTGGTGCAAGGACAATACCAAACTAAAACTAAAGAACCAGAGATGATCTTACCCCAGACACACTAATTAGGTCCTTTGCTGATATGGAAGATCCAAATAACCGAGCAGCACTCTGCAACAATTCAAAATATTACCAATCAATTTTTCCTGGTTGATAGTCTTGCCAGGAAGTAAACAGATGGTGCGAACACACAGGCTTGTTATTGGATATAATGTATTCCTTCCACATGACAATAGAGAATGCTTCATTTGCATTCTATAATGAGCCAAAATTGCAGCATCATCTGTCCCACCTTTTCCTTTTTATTGTTATAAATAAACGGGATTACTCCCTTTATTTCTTCAGTTTCATATAAGTGAAGATAACTAAACCTGCATATACAATTCTAATTCTTGTTCCGTCCACTACATAACCCAAGATATAATGTTAGAAATCTTTTTTTTTTGTGGTAAGTAACATTCGCCTTGAATTTTAAGTGAAGATAGCAATTCCAAAAGCAATATCTTTTCTTCTGAATCATGAAGAATGGTTGTTTTTGCAGGTGTTTTTTCTTTTTCCTATTGCTGAGCCAACCAGTAATTCTTTTAGCTCCTATACCTTTTATTGAAGAAATGTAGAAGGCAGAAAATTCATCTTACTTGTAAGTATGTTATAGCCCTCCGCATATCACCTTGAGAAATGGAACTGAGGGTAGAGAGAGCCTGCAATCAGATGAGACACCCTTATAGATAGTTTAATTCCAAAGTGGCAATCGAACCATCATTCAAATGAAGAAAGCAAACAGCTTTTACAACAAGGAATCAAGTAACTACATCCAAACCTCAGAATCTAGATTAAGATCTTCCCCTTTACAAATATGCAATATCCGGCTGCCCATTATTTCTTCTGTGAGTGGCTTGAATCTAAATTTCGCACATCTGGAAGCCAGTGGCTCTATGATTCTACACCAAAGAAGATTCTTCAATTTATTAATTCCCTATATATAATGTACTAAGATCTATAACTTACCATGAAAGCAAAGAAAATGGCTTGCTTATAAAAAAAAGAAACAAGTTAACAGAAAACCACTCAAGAAGTCTGTTTTTGTCCCAGGGAAAAATTTCTCTGCGTAACCGCCCCTTTAATTCATGTAGATGAACAGATGGTTAAGTCAAACCTATCCGTGTGTCGATAGGTTCTTGTCAAGTATGTACTGGTAATTAGGTTTTATAAACTTCTTTTTTTTTAGAAAAAAGATAAAGTTTCCTTAAATTGCATAGTGTTACAAATCGCTGACTTAAGCATAATGGTGGAAAAGTAAAAAAAGATCATTTCTCAGGAAGGGATGACGTGACAGGACCAGAAGGTCATAAGCCAGCGAGAGCATTCGATACAATTTCTATCCATGATATATTATCATTATCTTCTCTACTCCATCCTAAAGCTTAAGGACATTCAAGAGAAAGCTTGTAAGATCTCCCAAGTAAACCATGATGTTCCACAAAATGTGCACAAATGTCAATCCTCAAAAAAACTAAAATATTTTTCTTTCAGCAAAGATGGTTCTTGGCAGGCATTCGTCTTAAATCTTGCATTTTTCACCTTTTCCCCGTCTAGCAAATCCCAAAACATGTTTCAAAAGATTCCACTCATGACAGCAGAGGCATCTTGTAACAGCTTGAAACTTAGTTTTTAAGCCCAAAAGTCATCTTTAGTTGCACTAGTTTTGGTGAATTGTTTATTTTCCTACACGTATTGGATGAAACTGATTGCACTTTTATACTGGCACTTATCTGCCAATGTTAACATTGCAGTTAAACTATTTAATGTCTCAAGTAATCCTCACTCCATAAAGCAGTATAAACCAAAAAGCGCATTAGCACAAGTTTTTTGCGAAAAAAATTCATCAAATGGTGAGGCAAAATGCATTTTAAGTTAAAAGAGAAGGTTGATTTCATGGGAAGAGAAGTCTGATACGAGATACTATTTCCACTTAGCCACATAATCGATTTTCATCACTGAGCTTGATTCAGCTTCCCTATACCTAGGAGAGAAAAGGAAACACAGAGCTAAAAGAGAAAACTCAATTGACTTTCACCGCAACTATTCAAGGATCAATTAAAGATAGAACTCCGATCTACTTGTTTATATGGAACTCATGTAAAGCTTTAATAAGCTTCCAGAATTCTTTATTTATTTAAGACTTTGGCAATATGGCACCAATTTCTACAGTTGCAGATCATAGAATATACACCCTTCTTTATATTTGATTTTCTTCCATCAACAAAAATGATTTCAACAGAAACAGTAAAGCTGGCTTTCAAGGGTACAATAATCCATTTATGTGTTGTGATTTACAATAAACAGACCTGTAAGAAGAGCAAAGGAAATTGGGAAGACATAGAAGCAAGAAAATATCAACAAGATCCAAAAACTGCAGAATGATACCAAACCTGCTGATGTAATTACAAATGAAGAAGAATCTTGTAACTTTTGAATATGTCTCCATAGTGCGTCGCAAGGCATTCTGCAAATCCGAGTGTTAGGTCATATTTATGTAGCTTATAATAAAAAAAAAGTAAGGCAACTCACTTGAGCATCTTGAGTCATTGAATCTGCTTCATCAAGGATTATGATCTTAAAAGGTGGACAGGGATAACCACTGAAATGAGTAAGAAAGATATGCTTTTAAACATCAAAGTAAAAGAGAGACTTAAAATGCGTTAAAAACTGAGCCAGACAAGACATAAGTTTACCCTTGCCGATTAGAACCTACAGCAACAGCAGCAAAGTTCTTAATTTTTGTGCGAACTACATTGATACCACGGTCATCACTAGCATTAAGCTCCAATACCCTCGACTTATACAGCTCGGGTCTGTCAAAGAAGAATTCATTGGAAGGTGAAAAATATACATACAGAAAGTATGGCAGGAAAAAGGAAACAACCGAACAGCAGAAACTCATTAGGCCTTAGTTTGACAATATGATTTCTCTTCAATGTCACAGAAAATATGAATAGCCACTTGTCCATGGGAAAACGTATCCACTAATCTTAAAAACAGCAACTCCACACGGAAACCCACCAAGAAGATTCTAGTCAGATAGAGGATTTCACCAATTAAAATGTTCAAAGAAGGAAGTGCTCGTCTCTTAAGTATAAGTAATTAAGGATTAGCAAAACCAATAGACCTGTATGTTTTACACTACCTGAGTGTCGTTTAAAATCTTAAATAGAATGTGGACACTGAATCAAGGAAGTAAATACTTTTTTTATCCAAATGCATTTTAGACAACACATCCAAGTTGTCTTGTCTATGAATCATGGAGAGATCATGTATAAATGTGACTAGGTGAGGACACCCAAATTCAGCAAAAGCTGGCAGCAGGTAGAAGAAAATGTAGCACTTTAATGGTCCTAGAAATTGAAGCAAGGGAGCAAGCTGTTCAAGTCTTTTCAAATTCTAAAAAAAAAAGTAGAAAGAAAACAGATGTCCCAAGGTTCCAGACTTGCACAATATCGTTCTTTGTAAACAAAGGAGAGTTTAAATTGCTCAAAAAGTAGTGATTTTTTTTCAGAAGTTCCAGCCTTTTTTCCTCTTTTCACTAGAATTTCAAGTCAAATCTTAGCAGAGGGACAAAATTGCTTTCTTTGCTAAGCTAGAAACAGTGTAAGATAGACACTCGTAGCCCCAATGGGAGTAGTGACTAGCTTTAAGGGTCCTTGGGCGGCCGGAAGGGATTACCAAGAACCAGATTTGTAGAGACTTATTCATGATCAATTCCACCAAACTACAAATTTACTAAATGAAACTAAGATCAATGTACTTTCTTTGCTAAAATAGAAATTGATTTTCAGGAATCAGATCTATAGAAACTTATCCATAATCAACTCCACCAGAACTACAAATTTGCTAAAATGAAATTAACATCAACTAGAGCAAAATCCAAGTGAAATCTACATCTTAGATAAACATACCCGAAAAGCTGATGGGCAATGGCAAGAGCAGTCGTCGTCTTTCCAGTTCCAGGAGGACCATAAAACAACATATGCGGGCACTATAAGGAAAAACAAAGAAGCGTACAACTCACCACTTTAGCAACCAAAACTAAACCCTAAAGTGTCTAAAAAGTCGTAAAAATATTACAACTTGAGCAATTAAAACAGAATTGCATGCCTGTGATAACAAGGTTTATGTCCAACTTAATTACTGGTATTTTTTCATAGTAGTGTGCTTTAAAGGATGCTGAATTTTGTATGTTGATGGTGTACATACTATAAATATATTCTCGACACATAATTTAGGAAAAAAGAAAACCCTAAGAAGTGTTTAATGTGCTTAGAATAAACCAATCAAATGGAACTCAATTACTGTGATTACAAGCAACTTGAGCAATTAAAATAGATTTGCATGCCTGTTATAACAAGGTTTATGTCCAACTTAATTACTGGTAACTTTTCATAGTAGTGTGCCTTAAAGGATGCTAAATTTTGTATGTTGACATCTATGTTGTTCAGACTCTCCAAAAATATTATCGCACCCGTGTGAGATCCTCCAAAACACGCACCCGGACATTTTTTTATGAGTCCGAGCATCATAGGTTGACAGTGTACATGCTATAAATATATTCTAAACCCAAAATTTAGGGAAAATGGAAACCCTAACAAGTTTTTAATGTGCTTAGCAATAAACCAATCAAATGGAAAGGAATTTGGTTACGTTAGAGGTCTCGAGAGTGTTGGTGAGGACTCGAACGACCTCATCCTGGTGAGCTACGTCCTTCACTTGCTTTGGTCGACTGCAAAATGAGAAAAACTCTAAAAGTTACATAACCAAGAAATATGCAAAATAGTTAATTTGAAGGAGAGAATGTTACTATTTCTCGACCCATGGTTGAGAGCTTTGCATAAGGGGCGCCATAGCTATTTCTCGACCCATGGTTAAGAAGAAAGCCTTTTATATGTCATTATTAGGATTTAGCCCAAAAAAAGCCGGAGAAATTGCCAAAATATCCATCTGTTCGACTACAGGCTCATTTACAAGAATGGTCTTCAACTTTTGATGTTAGAACAAGCCGTTAGGGTGGCCGTATATTGGTTCGGATCGATTTTGTATCCGAAAAATATGAACCAAATAAAAATTGGTTTTTTTAAAAAAAAAACGAATACAACTTTTTTTAAAAAAAAAAACGATATATCGGTTTATATCGCCGGATGTATCGGTTTATATCGGTTTTTTTTCTAGTGGGCCGGGTCGGGTTGGGGATTTTTTTATTTTTTTTAAAATTGAATTTCCAAAACTGAAATTAACATTCACACCTACACTATCATGAAATTTTGACGTTGAAATCTATTGTGTATCGTGAGATTTTTACTAAATAAAAAGGAAAATTATAAATCGATTTGGGGGGAAATACAAATTGATTGGGAAAACGGACGTATTTCTAAAAATTGGTTGCGCCAAACCGACCGGCCCCGTCTCGAAAAAATACGCAAAATCAAAAAAAAATCGGGTAAAACGGACATCCGAGCGCATAGTCATGACCATTTAAAGTTTTATCAATTTACAACTATTTTTTCTCCCTACATTTTATGTCAATGTTTCCGTGATATGTTAATCAAGTTCATGCCGCATGCGACTTCCATAACATAGATTAGCTTCAATGACTATGATTCAAGAGATAGTAGTAGTCTAAAAAAAATTGGTTTTTCGGTTCGGTTTGTACCCAAAATAAAAAAAACCGAACCGAATCACTAAATCCTGATTCGGTTCAGTTTTTCAAAAAATCGGTTTTTTCATCCGAATTTCGGTTCGATTCGGTTTTTTCGATTCTCCGGATTTTTTGCCCACCCCTACAAGCCGTGGTTAAAAGACCATCTATTTTCAAGGTGATTAGGTGTACTTTCTTCCTCACTAAGTTAAAAATTTACTATCTTGGTGTTCTAATAAAATATTTAGCTATTTCGGCCCAACTCCTAACTTACTATCTGAAATATCCGTTTTGAATATATTTTGCAAAAAATATTTCACTAAAATAGAGAAGTTGTCTCGGCAGCCTCGTTTAGTCTTTTTATTTTCTCTTTGTTTGATGTTTCATAATAGTTGCCGTAAAGATTGTATTAATCTCTCTTGGAGAATATTTTTCATTAATACAATATATATATATATATGTGTGTGTACAATATGGAATCCATATACAACATGGATCCTAGTTCTATCATAATTACATAAACCTAAATATGGTAAATAAAAGCGGGAGGAGGCCGGATGCTAAGACTGAATTTGAAGTCGATGAATAGTTGTCTAGGAAGGCCCTTGGTGAATATATACAAATATTGATATGAAGAAGGCATATGTAATACCCTGACATGACCGAGAGCAACCTTCTCACGAACAAAGTGGATGTCCATCTCAATATGATTGGTTCGCTGATGTTGAACCGGATTATGAGACAGATATATGACGGATATATTATCACAATAAATCAAAGAAGTCTTACGTAATGGACACTGAAGCTCCAAAAGAAGGTTTCGGAGCCAACAAATCTCAGCAACAACATTAGCAACGCCTCTGTATTCTGTTTTTGCACTCGAACGGAATAATGAGGGTTGCCTCTTGGCAGACCAAGAAATAAGATTATCTTCTAAGAACACACAGTAGCCTGAGGTGGAGCGTCGCGTGTCCGGACAACCTGTCCAATCAACATCCGTATATGAAAACAACATATTCGGTGCGGAATAATCAAGTGTGCTCTTAACATATCGAATGATACGTTTGAGGGCAGTAAAGTGAGGCTCCCTGCGGGCATGCATAAATAAGCATACATGATGAACATCATAAGTAATATCAGGCCTAGTGAAAGTGAGGTACTATGGTGCACCTGCAAGACTCCTGTAAAAAGTGGGATCTGACACTGGATCACCATCCAAAGCACTAAGCTTTGATCTAGAGTCAACTAGAGTAGCCATGATCTTGCAATTCGCCATTTTAGCCCTGTATACAATCACCTATGCATATCTACGTTGACAAAGAAACATAATAACTGCAGATCTAGTCATAGAAATCCCCAAAAAATAGTTCAACTTCCCCAAGTCAGTCATAGCAAATTCTATTTTGAGCAGCGTAATGATCTCATTTTTCAACAAATCAGAGGAGGTAGTGATCACAATATCATCAACATACAATAATAAATACGCAATGTTACTACCTCTATGAAAAATAAATAGAGAATTATCACACTTGCTGCACACAAACTCAATCTGCATGATATACTGTGCAAAGCGATCATACCACGCTCTAGGGGCCTGTTTCAAGCCATAAAGTGACTTACGGAGATGATATATATACTGAGGGGCTGCCGGATGGACAAAACCAGGCAGTTGATGCATATAAACCATTTCTTTCAAATCCCAATGTAGAAACGCATTTTTCACATCAAGCTGATGAATAGGACAGTTCTTACCGATAGCAATACTCAGAACTGCACGAATGGTGACCGGTTTGACAACCGGACTGAATGTCTCACCACAATCTATACCCTCGATGATTAGTGCCATTAGCCATAAGTCTTGCCTTGTATCTCTTTAGGTCACCAATGTATCTGTATTTGTGGCGAAAAAGCCACATGCATCGGATCACATTCACCCACTCCGGTCTAGGAACCAAATCTCAAGTGTGTTATTTCGTTAAAGCATTAAACTCCTCACACATGGCGGCATTCCAATTTGGGTCTAGTTTGGCCAATTTTGAGTTTTTTGGAATTGGTGAAATGGTTTGGATTGGCAAGTTAAATTGGACTTTCGGTTTGAAAATCCCGTGTTGGGCACGGATTTCCATACGGTGAGTGGTGACAGGGGTATTTTCGGGATTAGGTGAAGGATGTGGGATCTGGGTCTGACCGATTGTATATGGTGTGTGGGGGAACTGGGTTTGGTGATGGGGTGGGGTGTTGGGTGTGTGGTTGCTGGATCTGGGTTGGAGATGGGCTGCATTGGTGGTGTTGTGATGGCATCGATGTGGTTGGTCAACGGGGTGGGTAGATCGATGTGTTGTTTGTTAGGTAACGTTGGATATGGTGTCGGATGTGGGGTGGGGCCTAACGGGGGTTTTGTGGTATGGTATTGACAGAGACGGATAGCCGGTTGCCAGAGGTGATGGCCGTCGGCGACTGTCGTGACTGAGACATAGACGGTGATGGAGGGAAGACAGTGTGGATGAGCCGGTTGCCACTGGCTGAGGCAATCGGGTAGATAGGTGATGACACTACCGGAGAGCCATCGTCGGTAGTGACAGCGGTGGGTGGAAACACTTCGGTGGGGATGTTTTCTAATGGCGATATTGCGTCGTCGGACCGACTGCCGGTGGTGGTGGCAGTCGGCGACGGTCGTGACAAATAACGGTGCATTGACTGGAAGGTGATAGAGGTGCACATGTGCGATTTCCGTTGGTGGCAGATCTGACTGGAAGGGTTGGGGAGCTGACGACCGGACTTCCGGTGGCGGCAGTTTGTGCGTCCGGAACAGAGGCAGCCTAGCGAAATGCTTGTTGGACAAGCAGTGATGGGTCCGAATCTTCGAGGAATTGGTAATCAGTGACTCGAATTTTTTTAATATTGTCAAACAGGAAAACATACTCAACAAAGGTGACGTGGTGAGAAATTATGATTTTGTCGATAGAGGGCTCATAGCACAAGTACCCCCTAAGGTTTGACGAGAAACCTAGGAAGGCGCACATAGTAGATCTGGGTGCCAATTTATGTGTGTGGGGGGGGCGTGGATGTCATATTAGGGTAACACAGACAACCGAAAATTCTAAGATGGTCATATGTAGGGATCCGACGGTAGAGAATTTCTGTGGGTGTCCTATTTTGAATCGCATGAGTAGGTAAAATGTTGAGAATGTATTCTACCGTTTTTAGTGCATATACCCAAAAAGTAGGAGGGAGAGACCCATGAAAAAATGAGGGTACGAATCATATTATTAATGGTTCGGAGAATTCTTTCGGCTTTACCTTTTTTATGAGAGGTATATGGGCACGAGAAATGAAAAACCATGTCGTTAGCCGCACATAATTTATGAAATAAAAAATTATTAAACTCACGACCATTATCAAATCGAAACGATGTTATGTCTTTTTCAAATTGCGTTTTGACAAGTATACGAAACTCAACAAATTTAACGGCATAATTATGGTAGAACTGGAATTCCTATACAACATGGATCCTAGTTCTACCATAATTACATAACCCTAAATATGATAAAACAATAGTGGTACACACGTGTTAATAGTTGCAACAAAATGAACATAAATTTATTTCTTATAGATTTGATAGTCAATCTATTCTACAAAGAAATTAAGATAACAATTCAGTTCTTTCGTGTTGCAATTAATCATCAATCAGCTCGTTCAACACTTGCCACTATAATCCACCTTCGTTGACAACATTACTGGTTGCTTCCCCAATTTGCTTCACTTTCTTCCTTGCCTCCTTACATTTCTCTCGTTTCATCAAGTCGTTTACTAGATTTTCCAAACCTTCTCACTTGATTTGGTGTTTTTCTGATAGATCAGTTTCCGTTAACATCCCGCCATCATCTACCTCCAATAGCTAAGTTGTCATTAATGGGACAACATCTACTGGAGTGATCCATGTTGTTTCTATTGTCCCACTTTTTGGGGAGGATTGAAATGATTTTTGTGTTGTTAAGGAAGAATGATTGGTTGTTATGGTACTTTTGTGGTGGCGGTGCGGCAAAAGTTGTGAGAAAATGGTGCAAATAAATTTTCGAGGCGGTGTTTATCACCATGCATATCTATGTATATCGCTCGTGTATATTTATGCATCGTTGTGTATCCCGTTTGTGTATACTCACCATGTACATCCATATCTATCCCTCGTCTATATTTGTGTATCATTGTGTATCACATTTGTGTATACACGCGTCTGATATACATGTGTTGCAGTGAGATGGACCTACATTCAGGTTTGGGGGGCTACGGGCACTCGGAAAAATCCTATATATATATTTTTAGGCGTTTGAGTTGAACAAATTCTACGATTAAGAGTCCTAAACAAACAAAAAGAATTCAAGAATTATGGCAAGCTGAATTCGAACTTGAAACCTTGTTTGGGAAACATAGCACTTCGTCAGTGGCACCTAAGGTGCTCTTATTAATTTTAGTGCCACTTCAGTTTATTTAATTGTTTTCTATATAAGCACATACATGAGAATTTTGACCTTGGTGTGTATGTGCCATTGCACCACTCCGGTCCCTCCTTAATAGATCTACTGGACGTGCACACAAAACTTTTGTAGCTAGTAATTTGCATAGTTGTGTCAATTGTTGGTTACAAATGTGCAGGAAACGAAAATTACAAGTAACTGCTAAGTATTGCAAGAATTGAAATTGCAGTTGAACAATAAATTGAATTACAATGAACAATAAACAATAAACTGGAACAATTTTTGGTATGCTGAGTAAGACAATATTGCCCCGTATGTATCCTTTCTACGTCCTGGACAATTGTCTCCCAAGATAAAACAACAAATGAACAATTGAGCAAATGAAACTCAAGTGCTACCGTGAAAAATTTTGAGTAATGAAATGATGATTGGAAGATTGTACGAAGACTGAATTCATTTCTGTTTGTGTTAAGTGTAGCTCAACAATGGTGACAAAGGGGTTCTTTATATAATTGAAGGAGAGGATGATAAATTGCCTCCATAAGTGCCATTACCGGCCAAGTAATGACAATTATGGAGGTAGTGATTCCTCCAAAATAAATGGTGAAGATGTGCAACGGATTGGCCATTTAGGAAGAGTAATTCAACCAAAATAAATGGATGAATTGAGTGTTGGTGGATGTTTCTGATCTCTGCCCAATTCTGACTTTCTTGAAACTTCAGGGACCAAACTGTACATATGAAACTTCATGGATCAAACTGTACATATGGCAAATTTCTCTGGTCCAAAAAGATAATATCAGAAGAAGCACAACCCACAGCCCACGACTCGAGAACCCTAGAACCCTAGAACCCGGAACCTGAAACTCGGACCCCGAAACACGGACCCAGACCGGACGGACGGGCGGCGGCGGCGTGCGTGTGGGCATTCCTCGAACCGAAGCACATCTAGGTCCTCCCTCCTTTAAACACACGGGATACCCCTTGGGGTCCCAAACCCCAAGCCAACTTTGAGACTTATAAACAAAACAATTATTTCTTCCTCCACCGATGAGGGAGAATTGATCTCAATACCACACTTTTCCATGCTTCAAACACCTCACTTCGTAGACCAATATCTCTTTCATTTCTCAACGAAATTTGACGATCCTTGGCCCTACGGTTATCTACTTACTTAGTAGATCATGCACGTGTGAAGAACCGTATTCTCCAACATGCGTAACACTAGTGTTTAAGCCGTTAAAGTTGGTCGGACGCAACTCCCGCCAAAGGCAAATTTCCAACATCAACTGTCAAAGATAGCGGTGCCCCGACACTTCGAAATTGTGGGTCCGCCTCTAATTGGAGTGACATTTTTCAAACTCGATTTCCTCTACTAATTGACTTCAAGCCAATCCAAATCACCTCAAAATTTCCTCAAATTTTGCATATGACCTCGTTCATGGGTTTCCAACACATAAAATTGATTATTGCGCTAATGAAATTTTCAAGTTTGATGTTTCAATTGCGGGAACTTCAAATTGAACCGTCAAAGCCTAATTTCAAACCGTAAATGCAATTCAAAGGCAAAGCTTAACCTCATATTTGAAGGTCAATAATTTTGGTTTTGGCAGTTCAAGTTTCAGATGTTAGGATATGAAGTTAAGTTTTTCAGTTGAAAACTTCATACCTGAAAGTTTAAAGAAAAAAAATGTTACACCCCGAAGTTTGGTACGCGGATGAGAGCTTAGTTAGACGGCATGAGCCAGTGGTTCGAGGTCCTTTCCGAGGGTCCCTCACGATGTAGATAGATGTTTTAAGAGTGTACCAAAGGTTGGGAGTCATTGGGGTTGAAAGAATCATCCCTCGATGAAGTTCAACGAAGTAAGAGTGATACGTTAAGTGTTTCGCATCGCATATGAGATCCGCCTCGCAGATTGGGCCGCATATCAAAAGTTGGGGAATTTTCTGAAAGATGATGCAGTTGCATAAGGGCCCGCATATGATTATATGCGACGCAGAAGGGTCTGTATTTCTCAGGCGGTGGCCGATTTGTTTTGCCTATTTAAGCGGTGGAAGCCTCATTTCTCATTATTTTCCAGCAAGATAAGTTCCTTCACTCCCTAAGAGGTCCCCCGACATATTTTGAAGATCCAAAATCAATTCCAGAGTAAATCAATCCAAGTTTAGCATGAAGATGTTGGAAATCACAAGAAGAAGCTTGTGTGATGTTCATATGAAGTTAAGGATTGTTGTGAACTAGGTTGAGCTTGGAGTTCAAGTCAAACATGTTTGATAAGGTATGTGTAACACCCTCTTAGTTGTGTTTAAGATTAATGTTTGTGTTGAATGAGTTGTTTGGATAAAGAATCACGAGTTAGAGCTTGAAGAAAGAAGAAGTGAAGTTGTCTTATTGTTAGGTTGTTTTGAAGCAATAAGAATACATTGTAGTAGTTAGAACTTATGGAAACTAGCTTAGATATAATGATTATGATATTGTGGTGCTTGTCTAAGTATTGGTGTTGAAGATTAAGAATTTCATTAAAGCTAAATAGAAAAGGTACTAGGAAGTATGTAGAAGTTGAGTTCCATGTTACTGAAAGTATAAGTTGTTTAAGAGTAATTCCTTGATATTGGATGACTGGAAATTATAAAGCCTAACTTGTCTTTGTTGTGTTGTTGTTATTTTGGAGGTTGTTCTTGTTATGGAGAAGGTAAGAGTACGGGGGAGATGTTGTCCGATTTGCCATAAAGCTAGCTTGTTGCTCGATAACTGGTGGTATCCCTCATTGTTGACATGAGTGTTGTTAGTTGTTGTAGATGGATGGGGATGAGGCAAATTGCAACGTTGTCGTCGAAGGCTCTTTTTGAAGGTATGTCAGGGATATCCTTCTTTTTTTAGAATCCGTAGATATATCCTTTTTACTAGCAGTCGAAGGGGGCTAGTTCGCCCCTGTGTTTCTTAGTGATGGATTGAGACCATCTAAGAGTTAAGGAATTGACTTGTGTAGAGTTTCCATGTAAGTCCCAAAAAGAAGAGTTATTAGTGCCTCCAAGATATTCGTAAGCTATCTACATGTAAGCTAAGAGTTCTGAATAAAGAGAGATATGAAGAAATGAGCTAAGGAGTTAGTAGTAGAACATAAGTAAAAAGAGGATGAAGTTATACTAGCTAGAAGATGAGATTGTAACAACCTAGCAAGATGAGCATGTACGTATATTCGAGGAGGAGTAAGAGACTCCCTAAGTCCAAGAGAAATAGGATACGAGGTACGACAGAACGAGTCACTTAAAAAGATACAGAACACAAGTATATAAGGTACTTCTCAGACTTAAGAAAGGTAGATATATGAGAGTTATAAAAGAAACGAATTGAGTAGCGTAATGAGATAGTCGCATAAGAGCTAAGAGAGTACAAGACTCTCTAAAGCTAACATAGTAGCTCACAAGACAGCAAATACGGACCTGTAAGTTATAGAAAGTGCTAGACAAGCTATGAGTTATGTACGCATGTACCTAGTTTACAGATGATTGCTTGTTGTGTATACATGCACTTGCCTTCGGAGCTATGATGTTGCCTTCAGGCTATTGACACTGCCTTCGGGTCTATGATACATATTGCCTTCGGAGCTATAATATAGATATGGGCATTGCCTTCGGGGCTAAACCGATACAGAATGCCTTCAGGACTATATAATACTTGCCTTCGAGGCTATACATATATAGATTGCCTTCGGGGCCATTCAGATACATTTACCTTCATGGCTATGCACTTACACCTTGATCTCTTGTAATGATGGAATATTATGTTAGATTGTATGATAGATAGAAACATAATAAAGATCATTAATAAAGATCATAAATAAAAATTTGCAAAGGTAATACATAGAATCGAGACAGAATAGATTGTATAAATAAACAGAGGGTCCAAGCGGTCCAAGCGACAACAACCATATGAGTTGACTGAGAGGTTGTGGTCAGTCCACTCCCGTCCCTTATTTTCAATAGAGACCTCTAGCATATTCATATTGTTTTCTGCCCTACATACTTGGTACATTACTTTGTACTGACGTCCCATTGTTGGGGCGCTGCATTGCATGCCTACAGATGCATGTAATCAGTTCGACGAGTTCGACCAGTGGAGCAGATTAAAATTTAGCAAAGGATCGGTAAGACTCCATCTCTTCCGGAGTGCATTTGAGTCTAGAGGTCAGGTAGTAGATGTTTTGTAGAGACTACGGGTAGGCCGGGGTCCTGTCCCGACCACGTTTGATGTCAGTTATCCTTAGAGGCTTTGTAGACACATGTTCAGTATGTTCAGTACGTTAGTGGCCTTGCAGACCCTCATTTCGTGTTTTATTGAGTTTTTTCTAAGGCTGGCCAGTGGGGCGGGTCGTCCCGGTCCCGCCCCGAACCCGACATTTAAAAAAAATCGATATCGAGACTCAAATCGGGATGGGACATGGTCTCATCCCGACTCGATCCCGGTCCCACCCCCGATCCCGCCCGAAATCCCCTCTTTTGCAAAAATAGTCGTTGCACCAACGACCATTTTACATTTTGGTCATTGTGCAATGGCTATTTTTGGACTCCCCCAACCCCCTACCCCCTACCCCCTACCCCATTAATATTTATTTTTAACCCATAAGTTATTATATTTATACTTTAACCCATTTTCTCAACTATAAATACCTCATTTTCTCTTCATCTTTCTCACAAATCTTCCTACAATCTCTCAATCTATCTCTCTATAAGTCTACATTGTCTACTAAATATTCAATTTTATTTATTCATTTGGGAGTGAAGTTGGCAACTAGCTTAAGGATCTTCCATCGAGCAAAGTTTCAATTTTCAACCTCTCGATTACACATTGGCGTTTGATACATTCGTTCCTTCATTAAATTATTATTGTCTGTTTATTTTATTTAGCACACTTAATTTCATTTACTTTAATTATTTATTAGTATAATTATAAATTTATAATGGAATGATTTAAACGTATGCTTACGGGTAGGGGTCATGCTTCTTCTAGTAGAGGCAATAAGGGTAAGGGTCCTATTTCTAGACAGAATCATATTTCTACACAGGATGATTTTATTGATACTGGACATTTTCCTATAATACCATTAGATTTATACGAGAAGTTATTTTCTGGTACTCAAGAAGACTTTAATTTAGACGGTGATCTAGATGATACACCCATTAATGTAGATGACAACACACCCACTAGTGTACCTTCAACTGAAATGCCTCCTATTGCCCCTAGTATGAGACGAGGTCCAGCAAAACGAATATTAAAATCAGTTGCATGGACATTTTTTGATAGGGACGTAGATAATCAAGTAGCTAGATGTAAAATTTGTAAAGATGTTTTAAAATTTAAAACTGGAAAAGGTCAAGGTGGGACGGGGGGTTTAATGAGACATGTAACAATGGTTCATCCAGCTAGGTATGCCCAATACGATGCTTCAAAACCGGGTGCGCAAACATCCGCTCCATCGGGACAAGGTTCACATACTGTCCCGGACCAAGTACAGGGTCAAATTAACCATATGACCGGGGGGGATTGTAGGCCCTAAATACGATAAACATAGAGATAGGGAAGCAATAGCAAAATTAGTTGTTGTGGAGGGTTTGCCTTTTTCATTTCCTTCATCTCCCTGTTTTATTTATTACATTAGAGATATGTATAATCCTGCTTTTAACGGTTTTCCTAGATCAACTGTTAAAACTTAAGAGAGATGTATTTAAATTCGCACATGAATATCAACAGTATTTACGTTATTTATTATATCATTTTAATGGCAAAATGACTATCATTTCTGATATAGGCTGTAGTACTAACGACCATGATTATTTAACGATAACCTGTCATTGGATAGATTATAAATGGTCTATGCAAAAACGTATCTTAGCGTATAGATATATAGATGATAGGCACATTGGTACTTTTATTGCAGAAAATATTTATCAAATGTGAGATTATTACGGAATAACTGATAAAATTATGACTATTACATTAGATAACGCTTCTTCTAACAATTACACTATTACAATTTTTAAAAATAGTGTAACTCCATCTTTTATAGATCATTTTCATATAAAATGTTTGTGTCATATATATAACTTAATTGTAAAGGATGGTCTATAACTTTTTGAAGACATTCTTAGTAAAATACAATTTGCTATAAACTTTATTTTTAAAAATAATAGAATACAACGAAGAAAAGAATATAAAGAAACTGTCACAATTGTCAACTACCTTATAGAAAAATTTCAAAAGAAGTACCCACTAGGTGGAATTCTTTATACGAGCAACTACTTGTTGCTTATGACTATAGAAAACCTATAACTTTATTTTTTAACTCATAATCAAAATTCAGCTGATATGGTTGTAGATAGCAATTAGGGAAAATTTTCTGAACTTATTGTATTATTAGAGAATTTTTTTCAAGCAACAAAAGAATTTTCCGGTATATATTATCCTACTATTTCAACTATGCTGTTTTATATAGCTCTAATATTTTTATTACTTAGTGAATATATGAAAAAAACAGCTTATAAAGCAGCTATTAAAAAAATGTTTATCAAAATAAAAAAACATTGTATTCATATTCCCACTATTTATATTATTGGTGCTGTATTAAAATAGACGGTACTAAATCACTTATTGAAACTATTTACGATTGTATAGAAGTACTACCACCTCCAAGTCGCAAAAATTCAAATCACCCACCACCTATTGAACAAACTAAAGAAGAAGTGTTGTCTAGCGTAGAAGACGAATGCAAAAAAGTATATATGTTTTACCAACAAGAAAGTGCTAGTAACCTACTGGCTTCCATACTATCGTCTTCTTCTTCAACACAACCTCACAAAAGACATGTTGTTTCTGCGGCTAGTATTGAAAGCCTCGGAAATAGAATGTGCGGCCGTACCTCTACTAACCAAATTAGCGAGTTTGATATTTTTGTTTTGCAGGGTTCTGTACCGTACCAAGCAGTTCTCAATGAAGAAGGACGTGAAGACTTGCTAAAATACTGGAGGGGGAACGAGAAGACATTTCCAACACTTTCAATGATGACCAGAGATGTTTTGAACATTCAAGCGTCATCAACGGCGTCTGAAAGCGCTTTTTCTGCCAACAAATATGAAATAGAAGAGCACAAACACTCATTAGCCGGAGACAACTTGGAAATTGTAGTATTATTCAGAGATTGGATACGAGCGGAGCGGAGAAGGTGCGGTCAACCGGAGATCAACGAAGAAGAAGATGAAAACTACAACGAAATCTTATCTGAAGGTGGTGGAAGCGACGTGGAGCAATTTGACCAACAAATACCAATTCCAACCGAAGAACCACAAGAAATTATCAAGAAACTAGAACAATTTTTTTTCAAAATGTAATTTTTTTAGTTGCAATTTTACTATGTAATTTACAACTTTTGAACAACACCACAAAGTTGCAATTTTGACAATTGTGTTTGTAATTTTGTATTACAAAAAAAATCATATGTCTATTAAATAATATAAGAGACACAAAAACAGTATTGAGATATTTTTATTACACTATCTTGTTTAATTATTGAGTTTATATATATATATATATATATAATTTTTAAAATTAAGTGCAAAAAAAATGATTCCGATCCCGATTCCGACGGGATCGGAAATGGGACGGGACGACGGCGAATCCCGCCTGTCCCGATCCCGCCAAACCCTTCCCGCCGATCCCGATCCCGATCCCGGCCCACTGGCCACGCCTAGTTTTTTCCACTATTAGTACTTACAGAGGCTTTCACGACCTACAGTAGCGTCTAGTAAAACATTCGACCTATGTGCGTCTTAGTTAGGCCCAACTGCCTTGAGTTACAGAGTGGTTCTCTCGGGCTTTAACGGCTCCGAGTGCCAGCCACGCCCCACCTAGTATGGGGTGTGACAAAAAGCAACATGAACAACGGTTGTGTGAAAATTACTACTTTAAATAATTTTAAAAAAGAATGAATATGTTTTAAAAGGTGGTGCAAAAAGTGCCTACCTGATATCATTTTTACGTTAAATTTCGAGAATAGATTGGATTTACAATTTGGTACATTGGATAAGTTTTTGACTTTTTTGTGCTATCTTCTATTAAGAGATTTTAAAGTATCCAACTGTTATCATTCCCTGAAAACTGAATTAAGGAGGTAGCAAGAACTTCCTATCTGCTACCTACATTATTATATTATGCATATCTCAAGAATTTCTACTAATGGGTAGTATATTCAGTAGTCCAATTTTAACAGAATTATTTGTAAGTTATTGAATTTTCTTACAACTTACACGTGCCACTATGTAGTTTGAGTTGATTGGGGTAATTTTTTTTTTTATTAAAAAGGTAGCATGCAGCCTGTAATTGTATTACTAGATGAATCTAAGGGTGTCCAACGGGACGGGTCCCGGCGGGACGAAGCGGAGGGTCGGGACTCGGGTTCCGGCGGGCCGGGATAGGCGGGACGGTGGGAGGTCCTGCCCCACATCCCGCCGGAACGGGGTCGGGTCGGGTCGGGACTCGAGATTATTTTTTTGCCACTTAATTTAAAATATATATATATAGTTATATACAAACACTTCATTAATTGAACAAGATAGTGTAATAAAACATCTCAATGTTGTTTTTGTGTCTCTTATATTATTTAATAGAAATATGACATAGTAATACAATTTCAAAATTACAACTTTGTGGTGTTGTTCAAAAGTTTCAAATGACATAGTAAAATACTAAAATTGCAATTAAAAAAATACATATTCATCCATACTCTTTCGAATTTCCTCACAATGTCTTGAGGATCTTCTGTTGGAATTGGAATTTGTTTGTCAAATTCTTCAACGTCGCTTCTTGCTCCCTCTGACAAGATTTCGTTATAGTTGTAGTCTTCTTCTTCGTTGATCTCCGGTTGGCCGCACCTCCTACTCTCCGCACGAATCCAGTCTCTTAATAGAACTGCAATCTCCAATGTGTCTCCCGCCAATGAATGTTTGTGCTCTCCAATTTAAAATCTTTCCGTGGAAAAGGCGCTTTCAGACGTTGTTGATGACGCTTGAATGTTTAACACATCTCATGCCATCTTTGTTAGCGTCGGAAATGCCTTATCATTCTCCCTCCAGTATTTCAGCAAGTATTCTTGCCCTTCATCATTGACAATTAATTCGTACGATACAGCACCCTGCAAAACATAAACATCAAATTCGCTAACTTGTGAAGAAGTTGAATCACTACACATTTTATTTCTAAGGCCTTGAATACTAGCAGCAGAAACCACATGTTTTTTATAAGGTTGCAGCAAAGTAGTAGAAGATGGTACAGAAGCCGGTTGATTATTTGCACTTTGTTGTTGGTAATACATATATATTTTTTTGCATTCGGTGTGTATGCTAGACGTAATTGCTTCTTTAGTTGGTGTGTCAGTTGGTTCTTCAGTTAGGTCTGTTGGAAGTACTTCTAGACAGTCATAAATCGTTTCTACAAGTGTTTTACAACTGTCTACTTTAATAGTTGGATTTAATACAGTACCAACAATATAAATAGTGGGGTTAGGAAAAAAATATTTTTTTATTTTTGAAACATTTTTTCAATAGCTGCCTTATAAGTTGATTTTTGCATATATTCATTAAGTAACAAAAATATTAGAGCTATATAAAATAACATATTTGAAATAGTAGGATAATAAATACCGAAAAAATCTTTAGTAGCTTGATAAAATTTCTCTAAAAAACTATTAAGTTCTAAAATTTTATTCCAATTACTATCTACAAGCATATCCCTTGGATTTTTTATTATGGGCATTAAATAATAAAGTAATAGGTTGTCTATAATCGTAAGCAACAAGTAGTTGCTCATACAGAGAATTCCACCTAGTCGGACTTTCTTCTGCATATTTCTATATAATAATCCACAATCATGACAAATTTTTTATACTCTTAGCGTCTTTGTATTTTTTTACCTTTAAAAATAAAGTTTATAGAAAATTGTATTTTATCAAGAATGCTTTCAAAAAATTTTAGGTCATCCTTTACAACTAAGTTATAAATATGACACGCACATCTTATATGAAAATGATCAGGAAAAGATGGAGTTAATCTAAGTTTTAAAAGTCTTATAACATAATCATTAGAAGAAACATTATCTAATGTAATAGTCATAATTTTTTCATTTATTTCATAGTATTCACAAATTTCATTAATATTATCTGCAATAAAACTACCAGTATGCATATCATCTATATATCTATATGCTACAATACATTTTTGCATATACTAATTTTGATCTATCAAATGATATGTTACGGTTAAATAATCATTACCGTTAGTACTACAGCATATGTCAGAAGTGATAGCTATTTTGCCATTAAAATGATACAGTGCATAACGTAAATATTGTTGATATTCACTTGCAAATTTAAAATTATTCCTTCTAACAATTGATATAGGAAAACCATTAAAAGTATGATTATATATTTTCCGAAATAATGAATAAAACCATGAGAGGAAGGAAATGAAAAAGGCAAACCCTCCACCACTATTAATTTTTTGCCATATTTTCCCTATATTTATTTTTATCATATTTAGGACCAAAAATTCCCCCATTCATCGGGTTAATTTGACCCTGTACTAGGTCAGGGCACTATGGGAACCTTGTCCTGACTCAGATGGCATTGGCACACCCGATTTATTAGCCTGGTATTGATTCCACCTTTATGTGTGCTCGCCTTGTATATGTCTCAATAATCATCCCGTCCCACCTTGACCTTTTCCGGTTTTAAATCTATAAATATTTTTACAAATTTTACATTTAGCTAGTTGATTCTCTTCGTCCCTATCAAAAAAATGTCATGCGGGTGATTTTAATTTTTGTTTTGCCGGGCCTCGATTCATACCAGGGGGATATGAGGCATTCCAGTTGCAGTTTCAGGCTGAGACTCAGTTTGAGCCTGAAGTTGATGTGCAACACTAATGTGTGTGTCATCCATATTATCGTCTAAATTAAATTCTGATTCATCTACTTCATCATCTACTGGTATATCATTAAAAAAGACATTTTCATCAATATTACTGAAATCAATCAAATCATCGGGACTACGAATAAGATTACTAAAAGAAGTACTTTTACCCTTATTATCCATAATAGAAGAGGCACCCTTATCCATAATCAAACGCTTAAATCCTTTCATTTTTAATTATACAAGTAAATAATTAAATAAATAAAATTAAGTGTGATAATTAAAATTAAATAACAATAATAATTTAAAGAAGGAACGAAGGTACCAACGTCGGCGTGTAATCGAGGTTGAAAATTGAAACTTTGCTCGATGAATGATCCTCAAGCTAGTTGCCAACTTCACTCTCAATTTTTTTAACTTTGATATAATATTTAATAGTAGGAAGATTTGTAGAGAGATAAATTAAGAGATTAGAGAGATGGTAGGAATATTTGTGAGAAAAATGAAGAGGAAAATGAGTTATGTATAGTTGAAAAATAGGGTTAAAGTGTAAATATATTAACTCAGGGGTTAAAAATAAATATTAAGGGGGTAGGGGGGTTTATAGAGTGGGGGGGGGGTTATGACAGGGTCAGGACGGACCGGACTCGGGATGGGGCGGGTCGGGACGGGATTGTGACGGGCGGGACGATCCCAGGCCCCGTCCCGAGTTCCAGCCCCGACCCCGACAAAATTTTTTTGGGGGATCGGGACGGGACGGGACGGGACGGGACGGGTCGGGTCGGGATCGAGATCGGGTCGACCCGGCCCACTGGACAACCTTAGATGAATCTAGTCAACCAGACAAGAAACCTAGTTAAGTTGTGGCTGCAGCCTACTTCAGTTTCTACTGACAAAAGCAGTAGTAAAATATATTCACTCAGTCCCAAAATGCTTGTCGCATTACGCATTTCAAAAATCAAACTATATGAACTTTGACCAACAATTTAAGCTATATTTTTTCATCATATTAATATGAGAAGAATTGCAACTTATAGTGTTTTTCGTATAGTTTCCGAATATCTAAATTTTAATTTTAAAATATTGAATTAATCTAGTTTAATTTAATTTTGATTTAGTCACGTTGACTTTTAAAAGAAAAATATGACAAGTATTTTAGGACGGAGAGAGTAATACTATAACTTAGTCTTTCAAAGTCTAACTACCGTTACAAATGATGCCAGATCCTGAATTTTGACTATGGAATTTGAAAAAAAAATGTAATTTTGTAATTTGAACTTGATACCTCAAGATGAATTTTGAACCCCTAAACCACTGAGTCAATCTCTAGTCTTGTGTTTAGGGAATTCAAAATCTATATATGTACATAAAAATAAGAAAATTACTTTATATATACAATGTAATTTTTTGTCGAGTGAACACCCTCCCACCCCCTAGATCTCCCTTGGCTACAAATGAAGGACTACTAACAATCTATTAGATCAGCATTTTTGAATTATTACTTTTTCAAAGTAGAGAGAATATATACAGACTTCCATTTTGTTTTTGGCAAAGCAATGTTCATATCTTCTCTAGCATCTTTCATTGGGTAAATAGTATGAAAATCCTATCTTGGTAAATATTTGAATTATTACTTTTGGACATCCTAAAGAGCAAGGACCGAGAGATATGACAAAACATTGCTAACCATTCCTTGAAGTGTCAATTCAAATTGTATGACAAAATATGAGAAAATAACCAAATGACCCCCAACGTATTATCGGATTAATAGCTATATATTTTTATTATACGGGAGTTCTATTACCCCTTAACTGTTTAAAATTGAAATTATTACCTCCCTAAAAAGTCAGATCCACATACGAGTTTTTTAGTTACACACGCGCTTGACACGTATATATTTCAATTAAAACTCTTTTAATTTTTATTTTTAATCTATTATTCATTTTTTTATTTCCTTGAACTAAGCATCAACATTACGGAGTCGAGCCTTCTCCGTCAACATTTGCAGTTTCCGGTTATCCAGTATCTGGTGGGTAACCCACATAAGCCAAAAATGGAAATGACCTTTGTTTCTAACATTCTCTAGCGAAAGATATAGGTTTATTTTAGAGCTTCTGTTTTTCCGGTGATTAAAAGTGGTGGTGCTATGGAGGTTCTAAGGGGTGGTGATGTGGGCCAACACTCTATCTGTCAACATGGCCCAAGATTTAAGCCGAGTAGGCCCAAACGCACCCAACAAGCCTCAATTTGGGTCAAGGATTTTCAGCTTTTAAGAGTCCATTTATTTAGGTATTATTTCATTAGTGGTAGTAGTTGTTTTAATTCCTTAATGTAGTGGGTATTGTTAGTTTGTGTTGTGGGAATTAGTGGCTGCTAATTTCAATCATGGGGAGTTATGCCCCCACAATTGGCGTAGTGGCTTAGTGGCAGTAGTGGTAGGTTGTTATCTATGTATATAAATAGGTGTGTGTTATAATAAAAAAGCTCATCTTTTTTTGTTTGGCAAAAAAACATTGCGTATTCATCTTACGTAATTTAGGAGTGTCCATTCCTCACTCGGAATTGGAATACCGACCACAACAAATTGGTGCTTTCATCCGGAGAACCATGCCTCCCAAGCAAAACAAACTACGAAAGAATTCGATGCATTGAAGATTTCCGTAATGTCTCTAACTGAACTCATATATGACCTCCGAGCCCGACTCGGCGATCAACCCATTTGCACCACCTCGCCCCACCGTTCACACGAACCTGTATTACCATGAAGGGCCCTCATACTCACGGCCACACTCACCCCCTACCACAAATCTACAAAATTTTCAACCCCCTCAACCGACATAAAGCCGCCTAAACTGAACCTTACATCCTTCGATGGAACCAACCCCTTGGGTTGGCCTTTTCAAGATGACCAATATTCCAAGTATTATCACGTGCCTCCCGATCAACGATTGATGTATGCAGGGACCATCATTGAGTTGGTATAAATCACTAACTCGACGATTGGGATCAATTCACGAGAGCTTTTAGAAGTAGGTTTTGGGCCAAGTTCTTATGAAAATCATCAAGCCTACTCTTTAAACTCAAGCAAAAAGGACCGGTTATGGAATTTCAAGAATAGTTTGAAAAAAATTGCAACAATATGGAAGGACTATCATCAGTTGCGATTTTATACTGTTTCATTTCAGGGTTGCGAGAGAAAATACATCAAGAGCTCGCGGTCTTAAAACCATGGACCATCACTGACGCAATTGGGCTAGCCAAATTAATAGAAGCCAAAATGAAAGAACTCAAGCCCAAAATAAATCAAAACCCGCGTTACTATCCCAAACCCAATTCTCCGACAAATTCCAGCTACGCAAAGCCCATCAAACAACCCACTACTCTCCCCCAGTTACCCACATCCCCCTGACCACCACAAAATCTACATGTAAGAAGACTCACCCAACCCGAGATCCAACATAGGCGAGCCAAATGATTGTGTTTTAGTTGTGAGGATAAATGGCAACTTGGCCATATATGCAAAAGGCCTCAATTTCTAATTATTGTAGTTAATAAGACTACTGAACAAGTATTCTCAACTATGGAGGCCCGTGAAGAAGAAGAAAATAGGGAAGGGAAAACTGAAGATACGATACCGAGGGAATATAGCTCGCTGGAATGAGATGAGGGTACTTTTCATCTCTCCATGGCGGCGTATTTCAGAGTTTCGGCTCCCCAAACTATGCGAGCCCACTGCACCATCAAGGGCAGAGAGTTTACAACCTTGATCGATTCCGGCAGCACGCAATATCATGCAACCTCAGATTGAAGATCAACTCGAGTTGTCGATTTTAATGCTTACCAATGTCAAGGTAATGGTAGGGAATTTCTCGAATGCACAGGTCACTGCCTCGATGTTAAGGTGAAATTGAAGGGGAAATAATTCAATATTCCGTTTTTAATTTTACCTATTCAATGGGCTGATGTCGTTCTCACAGTTCAGTGGTTAAGCACACTAGGGGTTGTTACCATAAAACCTTCTCCACCCCAGCTCAACCAAACAGAATGATCACCATGGGTTTGATCTTATCCCTACATCCCGTCACGCATGAGCCCACCCCTCATTCGCCTACACTCAAATCCGACCATCCCAATATACTCCCAAAACTACAACAACTGTTGAGAGAGTACCACTACATTTTCAGAAACCCCACTGAAATTCTACCCAGTCGCAAGCACGACCACCAAATACATCTCCAACCTGATGCCAAACCCGTCAATGTGCGATCCTAACGTTACCCTCATTTTCATAAGGAAATTATGACGAAACTCATTGGATAAATGCTAGAAAAATGAGTGATTCGGCCAAGTAAAAGCCCGTACTCATAACCGGTATTATTGGTTCACAAAAAAAAACGGTACTTGGAGATTATGTGTTGACTATTGAGCTTTGAATGCTATAATTGTTCGTGATCGATTCCCGATTCCTACGGTGGATGAAATTCTAGATAAATTGAAAGAAGCTACAGTGTTCTCGAAAATTGACTTGAGGTCCGGATACCACAAAATTTGGATGGATCCTCAAGACGTGCACAAAACAGCCTTCCGGACCTGCGATGGGCATTACAAATTTACAGTGATGCCATTTGGGTTGTCCAACACTCCTTCCACATTCCAGGCAGCAATGAACGATTTGTTTCGGGAACAATTGAGGCGATTTGTGCTGGTTTTCTTTGACGACATACTCATAAGGAACACCTCTCCAAGGTCTTTTCCTTACTCCATACTCATAAGTATTATGCCAAATTGTCAAAATGTGTATTTGGAGAGAAACATGTGCATTATTTGGGACATATAATTTCCAGCGACGGAGTAAGTGTGGATCCGGACAAAATTCAGGCCATTTTGGAATGGTCACCACATTTCACTATTACGGCTTTACAGGGCTTCCTAGGCCTTACTGGTTATTACCGGTGGTTCACGCAAAATTATGCATGTTTTGCTACGCTTCTCACTGACTTGTTAAAAAAGGGGAATTTTTCATGGAGCATTAAGGCCACTGAAGTGTTCAAGAAATTGAAAGAATGCATGACCACCCTATCAGTTCTTGCTCTACCCGACTTTGATTGAGAATTCGAAGTCACGACGGATGCTAGCGGTGTTGCCATTGGTGCGGTCTTGTCGCAATCGGACCACCCTTTGACATTTTTCAGCAAGAAACTAGATTCTCGTATGCAAGCAGCTTCCACCTACACAAGATAACTCTATGCTATTACTGAAACAGTAAAAAAATGGATGCATTATTTGCTTGGAAGAAGGTTTATTATCTATACGGATCACAAGAGCATACGACTCTTACTTTCTCAAGCAATCCAAACACCAGAACAGCAGAACTGGCTCATTAAATTGATTAGTTTTGAGTATGAAATCTGATACAAGTCTAGGAAGGAGAACCAAGTTGCTGATGCATTATCGCGGGTGGTGCAACCCTAATTCATTGCTATTTCAGGACCCATTGTTCCCTGGATTACGCAGTTGAAGGATTTCTATGCCACCACTAAAGCCGGAACGGAGATACTGAACAAAATCACATCAGAAGCAAGGGTCAATGAAAAATTTAAGGTACATGATGGTTTGGTTTTTCATCGATAAGAAATTATATGTACCTGATGAAACAGGGATGCAGTAGCAATTAATAGACGAATAACATTCTTCTCCATGTGGTGGCCACTCGGTAATCAAGGCGACTTTGAGTCGCATATCGGCAACGTTTGCGTGGCCTGAGGAAAAAGATTGTGCAATTTGTACACAACTGCTCCATTTACCAACAGAACAAACCAGTAAACCACAAACCATACGGATTACTCCAACCCCTCCCCGTACCAGACCAAGTATGGGAAGACATAAGTATGGATTTTATAACCCATCTTCTCATGTCCGGTGGCAAAATTGTTGTTTGGGTGATTATTGACCGATTAACCAAATTCGCCCACTTTATATCATTACCCACCAAATACACAGGTTCCTACCTAGCTTCTATATACCTTACTGACATATATAAGCTTCATGGAATGCCCAAAACCATAGTTTCGAATCGTGACCCGTTGTTTCTAAGCAAGTTTTGGCAAGAACTCTTCTTACAGTTGGGTACAAAATTAACTTACAGCAACGCGTACCATCTAGATACAGACGGGCAAACAGAAGTCGTTAATCGCAGCCTCCAAACCTATCTGCAGTGTTTTGTCAGTGACGAATCCCGCAATTGGACCCGGTACTTAGCCCTCGCGGAATATTGGTATAACACGAGCAACCATACGACCATCAAAACCACCCCCTTCTAAGCACTATATGACCGACCACCAGCACCAACAACTCAATATCTATCGGGAAAATCCCAAAATGCGTCCATCGACTCAACTCTAACCCACAGAAACAATCTCCTAACCAAACTTACGGAAGCTCTCCATAAAACCCGTCAACAAATGGAAGTCCATGCAAGCAAATAGCGAATGGCAAAGGAATTCAGTGTAGGGGACTGGGTCTATGTTAAACACCAAACCTACTAACAAGTGACTCTACACCGCCGCAACTCCGACAAGCTCGCAAAAAAATATTATGGGTCGTTTCGAGTACTGTGGAAAATTGGCACGATACCATATGAGCTTGACCTCCCAGACGGGTGTCGCGTCCACCATGTTTTCCACATATCACTCCTCAAACCTCACTTGAGAGTAACACCCCCCCCCCCCCACCAGTGCAAATTTACCAGTCATCATCGAATATGAGCCATTGTACTTGAAGCCTGAGTTTATCGTGGATGAGCGCACGGTGTGGAAGAAAGAGAGAAAGGATAAAACAAGTTTTAGTTCAATGGGAAAATACTTCACCTACTGAGCAGACTTGGGAATCCAAGAAATTGATGGATTTAGTTCATCCTCACCTCGAGCAGATCGCTAAGGGAAGGTAGAGGGACGACCCAGCCAGTTCAAGTCAGCCGCAACTTACTAATTTAATGGGCCTTGAGGACAAGGCCCATTTTAAAGGAAAGGGAATTGATGTGGGCCAACACTCTATCTGTCAACAAGGCCCAAGCTTTAAGCCGAGTAGGCCCAAACGCACCCAACAAGCCCCAATTTGGGTTAAGAATTTTCAGCTTTAAGAGTCCATTTATTTAGGCATTATTTCATTAGTGGTAGTAGTTGTTTTAATTCCTTAATGTAGTGGGTATTGTTAGCTTGTATTGTGGGAATTAGTGGCTGCTAATTTCAATCATGGGGAGTTATGCCCCCACAATTGGCGTAGTGGCTTAGTGGCAGTAGTGGTAGGTTTTTATCTATGTATATAAATAGGTGTGTGTTATAATGAAAAAACTCATTTTTTTTATTTGGCCAAAAACATTGCGTATTCATCTTATGTAATTTAGGAGTGTACATTCCTCACTCGAAATTGAAATAACAACCACAACAAGTGGCGTTAATGGTGGGACATGGGTGTTTTAGGGTGGAGAATGTAAAGAAAAAATTCTGGTGACGACACAACCTGTCGACGATAGTGCAGAGGAAGAGAGAAGGAGAAGAGAGTGATAATTTGATGGCGTTGCTACAATGGAGACCGTCGGAGCAACGCTGTAGTAGAACCGAAACGCACAAGATCCACCGGAAAAATACAAATCCAGCCAAAAACGTTATTGGAAAAATTAAAACTCGGCCAGATCTGAAAATATTGGCCAGATCAAAAAATACTAAGTCTATTCAAGGTTCCTCTAACATTTCCCCCAGCTAGTGATTGATTAGTCAATAATACATTTTTCTTTTTTGCTTTGTTAGTCTTGAAATTAAAATGAGATCTTTGTAAGAAGTTATTTTGTGTTTGATGAGAAATTGATTGAATTGATGGGTTGAGGCTGGTTACAGATATTCAAGGATCGCATTTGCATTTGCAGGTGTGAAGTTTAGTCAAGACCGGCCGGTCAGCCAGCTATGACAGCAACAGTAAGAGGAAGAGGAAAGAAAAAAAATAAAAATAAATATTTATGAAACGAAATATTAAAAATAAAACTTTAATGTTTATTTTTGGTGCTCACTTTCTCAAAGAAAGTTATGCAAGTACTAAATATTGCATAATTAATATCAAGTTTGGTAGCTAGTTAGGAGGTAAGTTATTCGTGTATAAACTTAATACAGTGTTTGGTTTGTAATTTAAAAACTCGCATAACTGTATAAGTTATGAGATAATTTATGTATTATTTTATGCATGATAGAAGGTGGAATAACAAATACTACATGAATAACTAAACCATGCATAATTAACATCTGCATGAAATAATAATGTACAGAAATTCTCTTATAACTAATCTTTGTAATACTAATATCTACGTAACTTTAATCACTTATCAAACAACCCCTAATGTCCCTTTTTTTGAAAAAGGAATCTTCTACAAAGGCTTCACCATCATGGAGCTACCAGATCCGATGACCTATTTCTCTTTAAATGTGGCAGACAACATCGATTAGCGACATTTGCAGTCCAAAAACTATCTGTTCTTGCCCCTAAAAGCTTCTCCGATGACCTCGTCCCATATTTCCTTGTTTCTCTTTGTTCTTATTTTATACTTTGCTACTGGTGAAGCCCAGATTTGAATGCCATAACCTCGCTAGAAAAAAACTCAAGACCAGCGACCATTAAAAACAACAACCACCGACGAACCACAACAAAGACGCATCTGAATCAGATCCATATTTATACCCATTTATACAATATTGTATAATAGTGTATAACTATGTATATGTGTATATTTTTATGTATAATACTGTATAATTATATTTTTAGTGTAAAAGATGTATGTACACTGTCATTATATAAGAGACCTCCATCGAAGTTGGATACTTTCTTCTCTTCTTTTTTTTCTTATTATTTTGATATACGTTATTATACATTTCACTTACAAATTTATAATTTATATAAGTTTGTACATCATTGTACATGTATAGTTAAATATGATTTTTTTGTGTGTTTTTCTTACTTTTTCTAGAACAACCTATGTATAAAGTTGATTTACTTGTTAATTTTTTTTGAAAAAAATCACAAATTGCAGCAATTTTTTTCAATTTTTGTTATTTGGAACTTAGTGAAGAAGAAATATGAACGTTTTGCATTTTTTTTATCAAGCTCTTAAGATTCAAATTAAGTCAAGAGCGTGAAATTTTTATGAAATAGAACAAGAACAATAGTTGGTTGCGAGAAAAAGTTATTTTTCCGAACCTTAACCTATTATCTTTGGGCTATAAACTTGCAAAGTTATAACTAGGCCACTTGATTGCAATTTATATGTGTGGGTTGTACTTATATGCAATTATTCCTATTTCAAATCTCTACTTAGAGGTTAAAAAAATAATGAATAATCACGTGACACATTGCTAGAAATTCAGTCTTGAATTATTTAAGGAGAGAAAATAAAACAATATGGGACTTCCTACATTAACCCTAAGGCTCTGATACCAAATTCGGCGGAGGGGATCACAGAGACGGCACTATCAGATGAACTTTTATGGGTCGATATGCCCTAGCAGGGCCGTCTGAACTCAGAACAGATCCACAAATGCCCTAACGCCACCACGGCTCAGCAGGCTAAAACAGGACCATCAGCCTGAGCTTCGGACATTCCGTCTGGACGGTCCTCTGCCCAACCTTATTACCTTCTCACATGAATCATCTGTTTTATTAAAGTATTAGTGCCATGATTTTAAGTAGTCTAATGCAACATGGTTCAACACAAAGGATTTAGCCGATCATCAGCTAATCCAATAATAAATATATATTGGAAGATGGTCAGATGATAGTGAAAATATTATAACCTTATTCCAGAACCTACGATGCAAAACTCTCACCTCGTTTAGGTGGTATAATGATATTTTCCTTAGCAGAGTCATGGAATTACCAGAGTGTAATAGCCCTCACTGGAAATCCAAATTTATAGATGGATTATCTGCCCTCTTCGCATAAAGAGTTAGAAAATCTTTTAGAAAAGGGGGAATCACTATCAATTATGACATTTATACTTATGGAAGCATGATAGGCAATTGTATACAAGAAGGCTTAGCCTTGTGTAAAGAGATTAAGCTTAATCAGTAGATCAAAAGTGAGAACCCCAATGAGAGACAACATTTAGGAGAGTTCTGCGGTCAATTTGGAATGGAAATATCCAAGGCCAAGGTGTCTCATAGACGAAAAAAATCAGAAAAGTTTTCCAAAAATGGAAAACAAAACGCATGGATAAGAAGGTGAGAAGAAAGAAAATGTTTAAAACTCGCGAGAATTTTATAAAATCAAAAAATCCAAAGGCATGTTGGAAATGTGGCAGGACATGCCACTATTATAAGGAATGTAAAGTTAAGGAAAAAATTAAGGCCCTTAACATTGGTGATGATTTAAAGGATTCCTTATCAAAGCTATGGCTTAACCCGGAGCCAGAAGATTCAGATTTCGAAACTGATGAAGCAAAAGACTCTTCCTCATATGAGGAAATTAGAGTTCTTAATAACGAAGATTATATCCTTTCGGGAGAAGAATGCATACCCTGTCAAATCGACAACCTTGTTCTAGCAAACAAAATAAGGAGGATGATGAGTTCTATAATATATTTGCTCAATTTCAGGATATGAATGTTCTCAAATGTGATAACCTTATGGAGTTGTTAAATTGATTAAGGATCCAGGTATGATATCAAATATTAAAGATCAACTCCAGGATATTCCAGAACCTTCACAAGGAAGAAAAGCTCTGGAACGATCAAGCGCTTATACCATGTCAGAATTAAAAAAAATAAATGAGGGAGAAACAAGGTATCACAAGTACTCCCGGAGATTTGAAAAAGAAGATTAATAATTTCAAGCAAGATATCTTGGCATTAAAAAGGAGTAATAATATGTTGGACGCACGAATTTCCAAGATTGAAGGTAGAGAAAAAGAGATTATAGATCCAAATTATAACATCCCGTAATTTTGGGCGATGGTTTGAGCACCTAAACGTAGGCAAGTAGACCCGGACCTCGGTAAATTTATGCTATGTTTACATATGCTAATAAAGAGACCCCGAAATAATTGTGAACATAACAAGTGGGACGACGGGGATCGAAAATAAACTTGGTGCGTGCATAAAGAGGTTATGGACTAGTGTCATATCACCCAAATTATGACATTGAGTATATGGAGGCCTTATAAGTTATTAAGATTTAAGTGAATTGGGATCACAAAATTAATTATGTGTGCGATTGATTAATTGATGGATTAATTAATTTTGGTGGGGGACAAGACTAAGTGGGGGTTATGCACGTATAGTCTTCAAAATTAATCCTCAGTGACTAAGCCTAAGTAGACTAAAGGGTGGCAGCTTGTGAAGTTGGCCAGCGATTTGGGGTTAATATTAATATGAAGGGGGGACAAATCGTGAATCAATATCATACAACCCCTCCAACCCCTTTTTATTAATGAAGCAGAAACAAAACAATGCATTTTACTTCTAAATTGAAAACACACGAAGTAGTAGTAGTATTAAAACACTTCTGTCCAAGCAATTATGTGTTGTGCTCTGAAAATGAATAAGCAGTAACGTTGTTAACATACCAACCACATTGCTTCTACTTTAGCGAAACGAAGGTATGTTAAGGCAAATTATTTTTTTTCTTTTGGCATGTTCCATGTAACAAAATATAACCGTGATATTGATCCATAAATTGTTCTACTCCTAGTAGTTAAGAATATTCATATTATTGATTCTTGTGTTAAAAGCATGTCTAAATATGTTCCTAAGTCCTTATTGAAGCATATGGAAAAGATGTTGATATTCACAATGTTAGCTGAAGGTACAAGGATATTATATCATCCGATAAGTTCCGAATGTTTCATTGCCATTCATGCATTATACACATATAATATATTGGATCGGGTTGCACGTTCCGCAACACTGACATATATTGAATCGGGTTGCACGTTCCGCAACACTGACATATATTGGATTGGGTTGCACGTTCCGCAATATATATATATATTGTATTTACATTGTGCATAACATTTAAGCATATGTATTAGGGCCCTCAGAGGCATTTACTGATGGTCGGTTGTTTCTGTTTCAGTTGTTGTGATATCTATGTTATGCTATTATTCATGCATGACATACTCAATACATCAGTCGTATTGATGTCCCTTTTGTTGGGGAACGCTGCATTTCATGCCCACAGGTTCACGTAGGCAAGACGACGATCCACGTTAGTTGCTTGTTGACTCAACGGATTTTGGAGCACTCCTCTTGTCTCGGAGTGTCGGTCTATCTTGGTACGGTATATTTTTGCATGTATATGTGGGTATGGCGGGGCCCTGTCCCGACCTTTTAATGTCGCATACTCTTTTAGAGACTTGTAGACATGTGTCTTGTGTGTTGTAGTCTTGTATGGCCTTGTCGACCTTTGGAATGTATATATATATATATATATATATATATATATATATATATATATATATATATATATATATATATAAGTTGGGTTTCGGTTGAGATTTTCCATAATCTTTTTCAGCTTAGTCCGTATTTAATTGTGAATAGGTGTTGACTGTACGGTTAGTGGTACCCAACGGGTAAGGTTCGGGTGCCCGTCGCGGCCTCCGGTTTGAGTCGTGACACAAACACAATAGATGATATTTCTGCTTTAGATGATCTATTGATTACATGTACCAGTGATGAAGCTGGAAACTTTCTACAAACCTTGTAATTAATCACTTCACAAAAGTTTTATATAAAGATAAGTCTTTTGATTGATTATAATTTCAAAAGGGAATTCATTGCTTTTGTTGATAGCGGAGCAGATGTAAATTGTATACATGAAGGTCTTATTCCATCTACATATTTTTAAAAAATCACTCACAGTGTTAGATCTGCTAATGGACATAAATTACAGTACCTTCAAATTGCCAAAGGCTTATATCTGCAATGAAAAAACTTGTATAGCAAAAAGTTTTGTTTTGGTAAAAGATATTTCCAGCCAGATTATACTAGGCACACATTTTATACAAAAACTATTTCCAATTACTAATATTGATAAAAAAAAATGGTATCATAGGGACCTTCAATGGAAAGCCCATTACATTTCAGCTTATAACTGAACCTTTTTCAATGGTGTTAAATGAACTCAAGGATAGCCTGGTACATAAACACCAACAAATCAGTTTTCTAAAACAAGAAATTTATATATCTACCATTGAAGAGTTTTTGGGAAATCCTAAGCTACATCAAAAAATTGATTTAATACAAACTCAGTTTTCACTTCAGATTTGTAGTGACCATCCTAATGCTTTTTGGGATATGAAAAAATACATCGTTTCTCCCCCTTATGAAGATGATTTTAAAGAGGGTAATATCCTACAAAAGTTAGGGCATGCCAAATGAATTCTGAATACTTGGAATTATGCAAAAAAGAGATTGCTTCTCTGTTACAAAAAGGGTTGATAAAACCCTCAAAGTCTCTCTGGTCGTGTACGACCTTCTATGTTAATAAACATGCTGAACAGGAAAGAAGAGTTCCTCGACTCGTTATCAATTATAAACCTCTTAATAAAGCTCTGAAATGGATCATGGATCATGTATCATATTCCTAATAAAAAAGATTTCCTTGATAGACTTAATAGCGCTATTATATTTTCTAAATTTGATTTAAGGTTTGGTTACTGGTAGATTCAGATTGCAGAAGCAGATAGATATAAAAATGCTTTTAATGTCCCTATTGGACAATTCGAATAGAATGTAATGCCATTTAGATTAAAAAATGCCCCTTCTGAATTCCAAAACATTATGAATGACATTTTTATGCCTCGTTGTAACTTTATCATTGTTTATATAGATGATATTTTGGTATTTTTAAATAATATAGAAACCCATTTCAGACATCTTGATTTATTTTTAAAAATTATCATACAAAATGGTTTGGTCATATCAAAACCAAAAATGACCCTTTTTCAAACTAAAGTTAGATTTTTGGGTCATAACATTGAAAAAGAAAAAATCATTCCTATTAATAGAAGTATTGAATTTACATCAAAATTCTCAGATATTATAACTGACAAAATCCAACTTCAGAGATTTTTGGGTAGGCTAAATTATAGCAGTCATAAAAGATTTGGCAAAAGATACATCCATCTTATATGAACGGCTAAAAAAGGTTCCTACACCTTGGACAGATGATCATACTCAATCTGTCAAAAGAATTAAGGTTAAGGTTCATAATCTTCCTTATCTTACGTTAGCCAACCTACTTGGCCAAAGATTATAAATACATATGCCTCAGATATTGGATATGGGGTATACTAAAGCAATACTCTACAGTTGATAAACATGAGTATTTAATACAATTCTATTATGGCAAATGAAATCCTAGTCCGAAAAATTATTCGACGGTTGCTAAAGAAATCTTAGCAGTTGTAAAATGTGTTTTAAAGTTTCAAGGAGATTTATACAACCAGAAGTTTCTTATAAATACCGATTGTCAATCTGCTAGGTTTATGTTTAATAAAGACTGCAAACACGATGTTTCTAAATAAATGTTTGCAAGGTGGCAAGCTTTATTATCGTCATTTGATTTTGAGACACATTATAAAAAAGGAACAGATAATAGTCTACCCGATTTCTTGACTAGAGAATATTTGAGTTCATAACTCAATGGTTTGTTAAACATATTTGCAGAATGACGATGTAAAGTCCTGTAAAAAAAAATTTAAAAGAAAACGTCCCTAAAACCCACCTCTCTCAACTTTTCCTTCCACTCCCTCACTTACCAAAATTCATGCAACATGCACATCTATATAACTATTCACACACACACACATCAAAAAGGAAATACAAAAAAAAATGGCAAATCAGAAACAAAACAAAGAGGGGGAAAAAAAAGATTAAAGAGAGCAATTAAGGAGTTCCAAAAAGGTTTGGTTGAAGTTGAGGTTTTGTTCGTGGTTACGAAGCAACAAAGGTGAGTTTTTTCACTCAAATTTCTTAGTAAAATCCTTTATTTTTAAGTTACAATACATGTTAGAATATAATCCGGTTATTGAAAGAATGAGCATGAAATTTATGATTGTTTAATAACTAGTTTGGATTGTGCAATTGTAATCTGTTATACTAGGCTATACTTGTTAGAATTGGATGAAATTTTATAGAGTTGTACATATTTCTGTTACCGTCAGTTTGAGACTTTATGGGGATAAATATGACGTATGGGTTGAGAGTTATCGTTGTTTAAACATTCTGCCTCGGATCAACTGAAGTATGAAATGGCAAAATGTATAACGTAAAAACTGTACAAATAGGTAGATCATATGAAATATTGTGCTGAATAAAAGTTATATATTACTCTGTACTTGACAGTTTGAGACTTTACGGTGATAAATCCGACTTACGGTTTGAGAGTTATCATTTGTTTAAACATTCTGCCTCAGATCAACCGAAGTCTGGAATGGCAGAATGTATAACGTAAAAACTGTACAAATAGGTAAAGCATATGAAAGATTGTGCTGAATAAAAGTTATATATTACTCTGTCCTTGACAGTTTGAGACTTTACGGGGATAAATCCGACTTACGGTTTGAAAGTTATCGCTCTTTAAACATTCTACCTCGGATCAACCGAAGTCTGAAAGGGCAGAATGTATAACATAAAAACTGTACAAATAGGTAAAGCATATGAAATATTGTGTTGAATAAAAGTTATAGATTTCTCTGTCCTCGACAGTTTGAGACTTTACGGGGATAAATCCGACTTACGATTTGAGAGTTGTAACCCTTACAAGTGGAAATGACGAAATATTGAAAGAAGGAAATATTATTTGAGCCTTTTGAACATATGACATATTTATACAAATACATAAATGCATTGGATCGGGTTGCACGGACCGCAACAAATATATATAAATGCATTGGATATGCATCTCGACAATTGAAGATACATGAGAAGAATTATCCAACTCATGACTTGGAATTGGCCGCGGTAGTGTTTGCCTTACGAATATGGAGACACTATTTGTATGGGGTGCATGTAGATATATTTACAGATCATAAGAGTTTGCAGTACATAACCACGCAAAAGGATTTGAATCTCCGACAAAGAAGATGGTTAGAGTTACTTAAGGATTATGACCTTAGCATTCTTTACCATCATGGAAAAGCTAACGTGGTGGCTGATGCACTCAGTAGGAGATCAATGGGCAGTTTGGCACACTTGGCAGTACAAAAGAGAGGTATTGTTCGTGCAGTACAAAAATTGGGGAACCTCGGGATTAGTTTAACTGAGGTCGGTAAAGGTAGGGTGGTGGTACGTGATACCTCGTAGTATGCCTTAACTTCGGAAATAAAAGAGAGTCAGTTTGAGGATATGGAATTTGTTAGGTTTCGGGAGATGAGTTAACAAGGAAAACCTTCACAATTTACATTAGGAGGAAATGATGGTACCCTTTGGTATAAGGGTAGGTTATGTGTTCCTAAGGTAAGGGATCTAAGAAGAAGGATCTTAGACGAAGGTCACAATACCAGGTATTCCATTCATCCAGGATCAACGAAAATGTATCATGATCTCAAGGCAAATTACCGGTTGAAAGGAATGAAGAGAGATGTTGCAGAGTTTGTCGGAAGATGTCTTATGTGTCAACAGGTGAAAGCCGAACATCAAAAACACGGCGGCCTACTTCAGGACATTGACGTCCTCATGTGGAAATGGGAGGCGATTCATATGGATTTTGTGACCAGTCTACCAAAAACACGAGAAGGTTATGATTCTATATGGGTGATTGTAGATCGACTTACAAAGTCAGCCCATTTCTACCAGTCAAGACTACATATCGGGCACCGCAGTATGTACAAATTTATTTGAAAGAAATAGTGAGGTTACACAGGATTCCATTGCAAATTATTTTGGATAGGGGTTCCCAGTTCACCTCACACTTTTGGCAAAGTTTCCAGCAGGGCCTCGGGACAAAGGTCAAGTTAAGTACGGCTTTCCATCCGCAAATCGACGGACAAGCTGAACGAACAATTCAAACATTAGAGGACATGCTACGGTCTTGTGTGTTGGACTTCCAGGGCAACTGGTTGGACCATTTATGTCTATTGAGTTCGCCTACAACAACTGTTTTTATGCTAGTATACATATGGCTCCGTTCGAAGCATTGTATGTGCGAAAATGTAGATCTCCACTTGGGTGGTTCGAGGTGGGCGAAACACTACTGTTCGGACCCGAAGTCATTCAAGAAATAAATGATAAAGTTCAGATAATTCGGGAGCGGATCAAGACAGCTCATAGCCGCCATAAGTCTTATGCGGATCATCGCAAAAGAGATCTCGAATTTCAAGAAGGGAAGAAAGTGTTTTTAAAAGTCTCTCCAATGAAGGGAGTGATGCGATTTGGCAGGAAAGGAAAATTGATCCCAAGGTTTATTGGACCATAGGAGATCTTACGAAGAGTGGGAAATGTGGCTTACGAACTAGCCCTTCCACAAGAATTAGAAGCGGTGCATCCGGTGTTTCATGTGTCAATGTTACGAAAATACTTGCATGATCCAAGTCACGTCATCCAACCCCAAGAAATAGTCATGAATGAAGAGCTTCAATATGAAGAAATGCCGGTAGAAATACTGGATAGACAGATTAAACGTCTTAGGAATAAAGATATTGTATCCGTGAAGGTCCTATGGGGAAATCACTCCACAAAAGAAGCAACCTGGGAAGCCGAAGACGCGATGAAAATCAAATATCCTTTCCTGTTTGAGTAAGGTAATAAAATGTGTTTAGTTATATTTCATGTGTGTGTAGTTTGTGTGTCTATGTGCATATGTTACGACCTTATTCACATTCGAGGCCAAATGTTGTTTAAGGAGGGGAGAATGTAAAGTCTTGGAAGTTGTGTTTCATGTGTGTGCAGTTTTCATGTCTATGTACATGGGTTATGACCTTATTCACATTCGAGGACGAATGCTGTTTAAGGAGGGGAGAATGTAAAGTCCTGTAAAATTTTAAAAAAAAAACGTCCCTAAAACCCCTCTCCCTCAACTTTTCCTTCCACTCCCTCACTTCCCAAAATTCATGCAACATGCACATCTATATAACTATTCACACACACACACATCAAAAAGGAAATACAAAAAAAAAAAAGCAAATCAGAAACAAAACAAAGAGAGGAAAAAAAAGATTAAAGAGAGCAATTAAGGAGTTCCAAAAAGATTTGGTTGAAGTTGAGGTTTTGTTCGTGGTTACGAAGCAACAAATGTGAGTTTTTTCACTCAAATTTCTTAGTAAAATCCTTTATTTTTAAGTTACAATACATGTTAGAATATAATCCGGTTATTGAAAGAATGAGCATGAAATTTATGATTGTTTAATAACTAGTTTGGATTGTGCAATTGTAATCTGTTATACTAGGCTATACTTGTTCGAATTGGATGAAATTTTACAGAGTTGTACATATTTCTGTTACAGTCAGTTTGAGACTTTACGGGGATAAATATGACGTACGGGTTGAGAGTTATCGTTGTTTAAACATTCTGCCTCGGATCAACTGAAGTATGAAATGGCAAAATGTATAACGTAAAAACTGTACAAATAGGTAGATCATATGAAATATTGTGCTGAATAAAAGTTATATATTACTCTGTACTTGACAGTTTGAGACTTTACGGTGATAAATCCGACTTACGGTTTGAGAGTTATCGCTGTTTAAACATTCTGCCTCGGATCAACCGAAGTCTGGAATGGCAGAATGTATAATGTAAAAACTGTACAAATAGGTAAAGCATATGAAAGATTATGCTGAATAAAAGATATATATTACTCTGTCCTTGACAGTTTGAGACTTTACGGGGATAAATCCGACTTACGGTTTGAGAGTTATCACTGTTTAAACATTCTACCTCGGATCAACCGAAGTCTGGAAGGGCAAAATGTATAACATAAAAACTGTACAAATAGGTAAAGCATATGAAAGATTGTGCTGAATAAAAGTTATAGATTTCTCTGTCCTCGACAGTTTGAGACTTTACGGGGATAAATTCGACTTACGGTTTGAGAGTTGTAACCCTTACAAGTGGAAAAGACGAAATATTGAAAGAATGAAATATTATTTGAGCCTTTTGAACATATGACATATTTATACAAATACATAAATGCATTGGATCGGGTTGCACGGACCGCAACAAATATATATAAATGCATTGGATTGGGTTGCATGTACCGCAACAAATATATAAGTGCATTGGATCGGGTTGCACGTACCACAACAAATATATAAAGTGCATTGGATCGGGTTGCACGGACCGCAACAAATAAGTACATTGGATCGGGTTGCACGGACCGCAACAAATACATAAATGCATTGGATCGGGTTGCACAGATTGCAACAAATATATATAAATGCATTGGATCGGGTTGCACGTACCGCAACAAATATATAAATGCACCGGATCGGGTTGCACGTACCACAACAAATATATAAATGCACTGGATCGGATTGCACGTACCGCAACAAATGAATAATATGTTATATGGGAAAAAGCAGGAGTATTGATTAAACTAAGTTGTTTTTTTTTCTAAGACAAATGGGGAGAAAATTTTGCACGTGAATATTTATTGATTTATTTTAATAAAATAGTTGTAATCTGTTTATTCCAACGTGCTTATTATTTTCTTATAATGTGATTGTAATTAAAAATATTGTTTAGGTTACTTTGGACTGTAAGGTGAGATTCCCACTCCGCCCCGGATGGTAGGGCTGACTCTTTTATTTAACATATTTCAGGAAGGCGCGATAGCGGAAAAGCTCCGCAAGAGGGCTAGCGATCGTCCCGCAGCCTCATCGTACCACCAATCCATTATTTTCGGATTTGGTGAAAGTTACTATAGACTAAGTTTGTTTAAAGAATTAAGTTTTATTATCTCGAGGAATGCCCCACATGAGATTGTTCTTCGTACACCTCAAATTGATTATTATATATATTATTTTCGCAAATACCTGTCTAATTTAGGAAGAAAATGAAGTAAATGGTTCGCCTGGAAAGGGATAGTTGTCCAGGTGCCATCATGTCCTAAAGAAAGACTTGAGAAAAGTCGGGGCGTGACAGACGAGGCCTACTTGGCGAGGCGGCGATCCCAATTATATAGGTCGTGGTGGAAGAGGCCGAAGTACAAGAAGAGGTAATATCCTCGCCCAGATGGGTAACAAAAAGCTTATAGCAGATGTTGCAGGGACTTCAATTATTGATAAAGAAAGTTCTTTATATCAACAATTCATTGATTTTATAAAATCCAATTAATAGGATAATAATCCACAACCCTCATATCAGAGGTTGCTAATACTGAGCAAGATGATAATGATGCTTATGAGAAACATGAAAACAAAGGAAGTTATACTTCTTATTGATTATAAAGATCTCCGGCGGAGAGATGAGCCCCAAAATCTCATGAAAAGATACTTGGAGACATGATCATATCCCATCTTAATTTATAAATCGAGAATGCACTATGAGACTATTCTCTCATCCACACGATCAGCTGAAATTCAACATTATTTTTCGATGCACACCAGAAAGGTTGATAACTTCTCTAAGATTGTCATAAAGAAGATATTTATTTCAGAAGATTGGGTATTTAGCACAATGAAAGAGCGAGAATATTTCCATCATGAGCAAAAAGTTCAGGTAAAGTTCAATTACTGGGATTATATTGATAGATTTCATAAAACATTCTTATATGAAAATCCTAATAAGAAGCATTCGTGGTTCATAAAGATGTGTTCAAATGTTTATAAACAGAACATTCCAAATTGGTTTTGGCATTGGTGGGTAAACTATGACCCTTCCATTAATATTTTGCCTCAACCATTCAAGAGTTTATACACCGAATGGATTGATGTTTTCCTGGAAATTATAAAGTGTGGGAACCATGATACAATCATCCAAGGAGTCGCTAATAAACACTTCTTTATAGAGTTTTCTATTCCATGGATTATGCAATGGTCTGTAGAAGTGTGTTATAACCCCCCCCCCCCCCAACAAATTCCTGGCCTTCAAAGGACTCTACACAAGGTTTTGGAAAAAAATAATACAAAGGAACAAAGATGGTGTTATGAATGGACAAGAACTTATAGACCAGTTAACAACCATCATTTCAAGTTATACTGAATTAAAACAGAATCAATCACATGTTGAAGTTAATAGTCCATTCCAACATATTGCTAGGAAACTTCAAATTAAAAAAGGGGTAGTTTCCAGAGCCGATATTATAGCCTCATATATGACTGAAGTTAAAAAGATTTAATGAAAAATCTAGATGAAGAATTTCCTTCAGACACCTCTATGGCATCCGTTCATACTGATACCAAATTTGGCGGAAGGGATCACATAGTTGACACTATCAAAAGAACTTTTATGGGTCGACATGCCCTGACATGACCGTCTTAACTCAGAACATATCCACAAACGCTCTAACGCCACCACCACTCAGCGGGCTAAAACATGACAATCAGCCCGAGCTTCGGACATTCTTATATGCAATTCTTCCTATTCAAATCTCTACTTAGACGTTAAAAGAATAATGAATAATCATGTGACACGTTGATAGAAATTCAGTCTTGAAATAGTTAAGGAGAGAAAATAAAACAACATGGAACTTCCCATTTGTACACCTGTACTAGCTGTAAATTACTATATACTCAGTAGCGGGAAAAAATTAATCAAGAGAACTAGGTTCATCAAATGACAAAATCAAATCATATTTCTTCCTTTTTATGTAACCGTCATAAGATTTTACTCCCGAACATAATATTAGTAGCAATGGTAAAATCCATAAGTGATTCAATCGAGTCAAGATGCAAATGATTTTATGCAGATTTTTAATGAATCACACATAATATTTTTCATTTTAACAACACCTCAAAGAGTTTCGGGAGAAAAAAATAGAAGAGTCCCACAAAACACAAAAAAACTGCTTGAGTATTTTTTTTGGTCATAACTCAAGTTCACAAAATTAAGATGTGATGCTGAAATTGTTCCAAAATCGATAAAAATCTTTCAAACAAAAAATTTAAAAGATGAAAATACACCGACATTTATATATATATATATATATATATATATATATATATATATATATATATATATATTTCGATGTAACTCTAATTATACACAATATTTCTCTAGTATATATTCAAACTAAAACTCAACTTATAGTCGGGAGAATCACACCATCTGATATCATAATCACCGTCAACCTGATAAAGGAATCTAAAAACTTAAATCACACCGAAATAAAAACACTCTAGATCATAATACTCATATAATAACCATTTAAGCGGCAGAGAGACAGTGCAATATAACCATCAATAAGAAAATCCAATTAGTGGTGATAGCGGTGAGATATAAATATTAATTAAAATGTATATGTTAAGATTATAAGACATCTGAATCTGAAAGACACATTTGAATATCAAGATATTATATTTAAATTTGAACATTAACTAATTAAGACCTTTTATTTTCACAATATCTGAATGTATAATACATGTATTTATTTACAATTAAGAAATGTTTATTTTTTGTAAAATATGATAAATCTAATATTACATCAATAAAATATTTTTTCAAAAAATTATATGGTGTGGTGGTGACAATTGCTAATCGTGTTGGTTGTGGATACCGATTGATGGCAAGGTTTACTATTAGTGGTGGTTGTGGTACTAGTGGTGATGGTGGCTAATAATAGTGGTTAATTATGGTGGTTGATGATGCCAGTTAGTCATGCCAACTGATAATTGTGGTGGATGACAATGATAGCTAATACTAGTGGTGTGACTCATAATGATAGATTGTGATGATTGATAATGACGGTGATTGTGAGATATTGATTGATGACTGTGCTACTAATGGTAGTTGTTTATGATGATTGTAAATGATGACTAATAGTGATGGTAATTGACGGTGAGATGGTTGTAATTGAGAATAATGATTATGGGTGATGATAATTAACAATGATAGATGGTAATGATTGTAGATGAAAGTGTATCGTATAATGAAGTGCCATATTTTACAAAAAAATTTGAATGCATAATATCTTAATAATATTAAAATTTTAAATCATTCAAATATATTTATATAAATAATTATAAATAAATACATTTAATGAGTAAACATTTATATAATAAATTAAAAATAAATATACCTTTTTCACTGAGACTTAAATAATTAAAATGCAGACATTTAAATACAATAATTGAGGCATAAGGAAGTCGAGAAAAGAAGAAGAGAAGTTGACCAAAGCGTCAAATGTGAGACCAACAGACGGCAGTTACACGTGAAACTAAAAGGACTCGACTAAAACAGAGCAAACCAAGAAACCAAATGAAAAGAGAAAAACAAAGATTAAAATAAATCCAATTCCAAAAAAAATAATAATAAATAAAAAAATTCATTTGCAATTCATTACCGTATTTTGCCGTATTTAGGGTTTCGAATCAAGTATTTCCCTCTCTTTTCCATGTCTTCCTCTCCTAAATCTTATACATCGGAACCCTAATTTCAATCCAGATTGAGATTACAATCTCCAAATGGAGGGCGGCACCAGTGGCGGAGAACCGGTAGGGAGGACGTCGACGTCGTATGAGGCGGCTGGAGGCCGGCGGAGGTTCATGGTGGAGCTCAGGCCGGGAGAGACAACAATTGTGTCGTGGAAGAAGCTTCTCAAGGACGCTACTAAGTCCAATGTTAATGGTGCCGGACCTGGTCCAACGATGTCGGCTGGACCTGCTGCTAGCATTCAACATCCACTACCGCATCCTTCTCTCGAGACTCGATTAGCTCCGGTAAGTTGTCATTGGCTTATGTTAACTTTTTAGTTAGTTTGTTGCTGTTTTTTTGTTGTTATATCTGATATGAGTTAATTCAGTTGGATGCATAGTGTAAAATACAACCAATGAGTATAATTTCGCAGTATGTAGTGTTGAAACTCAATTCTAGAAGAAATAATGCTGTAGTATTTGAGCTTCAGAAATATCATTAGGACATGATTGCATTTACTTGAGTGAGTCGTGAACTGTATATTTTGCAATCGTGCACATCTAATACTGTCAGTTAGGTTTCTTGATAACTGGTGGGCGGAGGGAATCTTATATATATAAAAACTGGTGGCGGAGGGAATGATTGGTTCAGTGTCTGAATACATGTGAAATTCTGAATACTCCCTGTAACCAATACCTTTGTTTTGTATGGGAAATTTAAGAACACATTGTAAAATTCTTAATTGGAACTTGGAAATGGTACTAGAGTGGCTCACCTGTCTCAGTAGTTCCTGTTCTTGGATCTGTGTAGGAAAACCAAAACTAGAGTGCGTGTGGAATATGAAGGTGGTTTCTTTAGTGGAGCTATACTCCACTTTGTAATGGTGATAAATATAAAAGTCAGAGATGAGTGCATGGTTTCATAGGGGTCCTGTTATTGGCATTATCTTTCATGTTATTTATTTGATAAAGTAGGCATCATTCTTCGTTATAATGACTAAAATAATCTACAGTATTTTGGAGTAAAATATTGTGGGATCTTAGAAGCTGGTTGGGTTGCTCCCATGATGTTGTTCTGGGAGTCGTCTGAATATATAGATTTGGGACGATATCGCCATTGTGACGCTTTAGACAAGGACACACACAACATTTGGCTCATTGACAACGAATGCATATATCATAGAACTTTAGTGCAACAATATTCATGACCTTGATAAAAGCTCCAGAATCACAATGTGAATTGGGAATAGAGATCTTTTGAAAGTGAAAAGTAAAGTTACAGTTGAAGTAAAAACATGCCGTTGTATCATACTTATTGCTGATGTATTGTGTGTACCTGAAATGAATCAAAATTTGATGAGTGTTGGGTAAATGCTGGAGAACGGATATTCTCTTAAAATCAAGATAATATTTGTGTTATTTCTGATGATGATGGAGCTGAATTGTTGTGTAAAAATGAAAAATGAAAAGTTTCGTTGTAGAATGAAACGGGGTTGAAGTCTATCAGTGTAAACTTGAGTGATTCAAACTTTTGGCGCAAATGATTTGGGCACTTCAACCACTAAATTTAACCGAAGACAAAAAGTAAACATCTTGTTGAAAACATTCCGGAAATCGAACGTTGACCTCATGATTGTGATTGCTTTTTTGCAAGGAAAACAAGTTAACTTTCCATTTCTAAGTGGCCAAGCTTGGATGGCCTCTCAAAAGCTGCAATTTTTATACTAATGTCTGTGGACCTATGTTAGTCCCATTAGTGAATGATAACATATGCTTTCTTCTCTTCATTGATGGTTTTTTCCGAATGTGTTGGGCCTATATTCTCAAAGCTAAAAATGAAGTTTATGCCACGTTTCAACAATTTAAAAGTTATGTTAAACGAAAGCGATATTGAAGATTAAAACCTTGAGATATGATAATAGCACCAAGTATAATTCTAGCCAATTTGACAAGTTTCATCGAGATGAAGGAGTTGAACACCGGTTAACTATGACTTACACACCTCAACAAAGTGGTGGAAGTGAAAGGAAAAACATGACAGTGATGGAGATGGCTTGATGTGTCACTTTTGACATTGTTTTGGGTTGAAACAGTAAATATTTTGGTGTATGTTAAGCAAGCTACCTGCAAAGGTTCTCAAGAGCACAACTACTTATGAGGCTTGGCATTGTGTGAAGCCATCTGTGCACCATCTCAGAGTATTTAGGCGTATTTGTTTCTATCAAGTTCCACAGCATAAAGGAGACAAGCTAGATAAAACGCGTACCTGGTTGGAGGTAGCAGGTATGAAGTAAAATAGTCAAGATGTATGCGAACTTGCCATACACCATCATTATATATAAAAAAACTTAGAAATATTATGATGAATATATTAGTAACTAGGAATAGGAAATTATAATTTTAGTATAAGAAAACTAATCTCATGGATTAGAAAGGTAAAATAGCATCTTCCCATTCTTTGAACTTGATTAACATGGTTTTTACTTCTATGTTTCACTGATGCAATTTTTCAATTCCTTTGTCTTTATTGTTTGTATTTATAGTTATTTCTCTTGTTTTAATGTCTACATTTTGCTTTCTCTTCATCTATGGCTTACTTTGCCAAAACAAGCACTTTATTTGTCTTCTAGTGCTTATGATCCCACAAATATTGACGCGTTTCTATGCTTTAGGTCATTGACAACACTCTTTTGGGATTATTATAGATATCTGTCTAAGTTTGTGATGTCTTATTATGAGAAACTGTTGAGCAGGGAAGAGTCTAGTTTTTCATATCTTGCGGTGTGGATCCTTAGGCTTCCAAGAAAGGTGTGCTTTCTGCGAGAGTGGTAACACTGGCGGTTGAGAATTTGAGGAAGAAGAAGATTACATATATTAGTTGGTGTTTCATGTGCAAAAATTCGGATGAAGATGTCAATCACCTTCTTTTACATTGCCGGATAACGTCTCGGTTGTGGTGGGAAATTCTGTGTTGGTTTGGTCTTCAATGGGTGATGCCAGGCATGGGAAGAGAAGTATTATTTAGCTGGATCTTTGGAAGACGGAGGAAAGGATGCAGAGCATGGGATGTTACTCCACTAGCATCTTTATGGACCGTATGGAGAGAGAGAAATATGAGAGGTTTGTGTTTGTGTTTGGGGGGTGGGGGGGTTAGAAAAGGATTTTGTGCACTTGAGAAATAACACTTTATCCCTTATTTCCTGTTGGTGCACCCATGAGATCCCTGTAGGTATAGAAAATTGGGTGTTGCGCATAGAAAATCATGTCATTTTGCAAGTTCTTCTATGGTATACTTCTTGTATGCGGGTGTTTTGTTGTCCGTGTTTATAAGATTTAATTACTTGATCAAAAAAGTTTGTTTAAGTCATGCATAACTTTTTGGGTGTTGTCATCGGAATACATCCTTGTTAGTTATGCCCAAGCGAGAAATGTTTCTGCTGATGTCTTTTTATGGGTGACTTTCCATTGTCTTCCTGCGAATCCGGCACAATTTGACTATATATGGCGGCTAATGATCTCCGCTCTTAGAAATAAATCTTTCAAAGATTTTTTATTGTTTTCCTAAAAATCATGTGTTGTATATAGGGCGGTTCGTGGTTCGGTTTGCGTTAATGTGGGTAGTTTAGAGAGAAAGGAATAGGAGAGCTTTTGAAGGAGTAGAGTCGAGTTTCTTTGAGTTGAGGATTAATCTCCGCTCTCTTATTTTCTTTTGGTGTAAACAGAAAGTTCCTTGTTGTTTAGATAATTGGGTGGAGTTTGTAGAGAATCATATTTTGTAGATCCTTTCCTTTTGGTATACCATTTGTATACGGCTAGTTTGGCCATGTTTATGAATGAAATACCTTGATAGAAATAAAATAAAATGTAGGGCGGTTCGTGATCTCTATGATTAGAATTATTCACTTCGAAATTCTTTTATTGATAAAGATAAGTATTTCAAAGATCTTCTCTTAAGAAGAACAAAATAAAAAGGGAAATAGAGAAGTTTGCAAGGATTGCTTTGGTCAGAATTGATGTTGCAACACTATTGATACCACACGGCTGCCCAAAAATGATACTCATGCCTATGTTGCCATGCTTGTTATGAATTATTATCTGTGATTATATCTTTGCTCATTTTGGGAACATTCTTTGATAAATTCTACGCTTTATCAATGCTCTTTTAGGGACAACCTGCTGATAAGGAAGTCAAGGACGCACCTCCTGGAAATCGTTTAAATGCTGTGATAGAAAAGATTGAACGCCTATATGTGGTATGCATTTTGTTGTTTACTCGTTATATGAGACTTGTCATTATATGTATGTTTTTATTTTGCACTTGATCTGCTAATTAACTATTATGCGTTTTAGGGCAAACAAAGTGATGATGAGGAAGATCTCAATGATTTCCCAGATGACGATGAATATGACACTGAAGATTCTTTCATAGATGATACTGAGCTGGTTGGTCGCTTCAATACAAATGTCTATTATCTTTTCCTATCCGTGTGATATTATAAGCCTAGTCATTTCTTGCAACTTCGTGCAGATGGCATTTATATGTTGTCAAAGTACTCAGTACATTGTTTCTTTTTATGCAGAATGAATATTTTCAGGTTGATAACTCAGCGATAAAGCATGATGGTTTCTTTGTCAACCGCGGAAAGTTGGAGCGCATGTGAGTTTTCCCCTTGAGATTTTTTCACAGTATGAAATGTCTAAACACCACTTTATATAATTTAACCAATTATTTGCCTTCCACCGGTATCCAAATTTACTTCTTATATCCATTTTAAAGTTTATAAATAACATAATATACCACTCAACATTTCCTTAAATTATTCTGCAATCCCACGTTTCACGTGATTGGGATAATTATGACCCACATATACTTTAAGTTTTACCATAAGAATAGTTAATTCTCTTTCTCCCACGATTCAAGTTCACCCCCAAATCTGGTAATCTGCATGCAAAGCATTGATGGGTCGACCTTGCCATCAAGTTGGGTCACTCGATCCTTGAGTCTTTCCTTGGTTCCTCTTTGCATATATTCAGCGTTCTCTTGATGTCTTTTTCTTCTTCTTGTTGGGTTTAATCCGACTCTTTTATTCCTTCTTGATCTCTTCTTTCTTATTTTTCTTCTCCTCGTGTACGACTCTTCTTCTTTGTCACTTTCACTTTTGGGATTCTTTTTTATTCCTCTCTCATTCCGTCAAAATAATTTTGTTCCTCCTTTTCTTATTTGTTCTATCCTTTTCTTTTTTATATTTTCAAATCTTTATTCATTACATTTTAATGATGAAAAAAAGGGCAGCCCAATGCACTAAGCTCCCGCTATGCGCGGGGTTCGGGGAAGGGCCTGACCACAAGGGTCTATTGTACGCAGCCTTACCTTAGTTATAATTGTTGGGAGATTGCCGAAAGGGAAAGGGAAGTGGAAGTTTTTTTTTTGTGTGAAGAAGGTGAGCAGCTTAGCACCAAGCTGGTGCTAATAGGATAAAAACCTTCCGGCTTGCATGGAATCAATGAAATCTAACGTATTATTTTCGTTCTTTATAAATTACACCAAGATGCCAAAAGCCATAAACAATTGAATTTAAGCTGTTGTACAATAACTGACTTTCCTTTCAAATCATAGTTCATTTCTTTCCTTGTATATACTCCAAGCATATGCAGGCAGGGGTGGTGCTCCAAATCTTCTTAAGTTATTTACTGATGCGTCTAGAGTTCCAAAAAGACAAAATATCTTTAATAGTGCAGGGCATCACATTGTAAATCTTGAAAAGACTAAAAAAGAGTTTATTGTCTGGCCACTGTGCAAAGCAAAAAAAGGTGGCTACTACATTCAACTTCACTGATACACATGAAGCACTTGCTCCAAATAATAACTCCTCTTCTCTATAGATTGTTGTGTGCAAGACATGCATCATGAGACAACAATCACATGAAACAACTAACTTAATAGAGAGCTCTAAGTGTCCGGCTTGTCTCCCTGGCTACCTGATAGGCCAATCTCCCACTATTAGGGGAGTCGTAACATGCCTTTAACAATGAAGTTTCCATCTTGTTCTCCATTATGTAATGCAGTCTTCAACTTTATCATTGAGAGATACTATCTCCAGATCTTTCAATAGAAGTGTAATTCTGTGTATCTCCCAATCAAAGCAGTTTTTTCTAAAAGAAATGCACATAGTTACCAGTCCCGTTACCAGTCCCACACTGTGAGGCACAACCTGTAGTGTTAGTAAAATAATAGAGATCTTGGTACTTGATCATTGGCGGAGAGTGCCCCAACCATATTTCTCGCCACCATCTTGTTTTTGTTCCATCGCCTAACTTGATCTTAATATTGTCTTCAAAGACGAGCCATAAGCTCATATGTGTTTCCAAAGACCTTGACCATGAGAGAAGTGCCCAACGCTTGTAAACTAGGGGCTTTGATCACTATACTTACTTGAAACAACCTTCTCCGTAAAACATCTTTCTTCCTTGCCATGTCTCAACAACCACTTTAAAAGCAAATCATTGTGTAAATTCAATTTTCTAATGCCACCCCTCCCCTTTTTTATTTTCGCTAGTACAATCTTATCAAACAATATACACTGTGTAATCCCACAAAGTGGGGTTGGGAGAGGGTAGGATGTATGCATATCCTTACCTTTACCTTTGTGGGATAGAGAAACCGTTTCCGATAGACCCTCGACTCAAAACGAAAGTAGTCAATGCTGGATTTTAAAGGAATTAAGACATCAAAATATCAAGATACAAAGCAAAGGAGGCAACACGTAATACACACATAAAAAGTAGGGATCTATGCTATACCTAAATAATACTAAGAAAAGGAGATGAAGAGGCTAGCCCCTTATCTTTCCCCCACAATGCGATAAAAACTCAACTACCCATTAACCTTCTGTCCTAATTCTTGACCTCCAAATCTTTCTATCTAAGGCCATGTCCTCAGTGAGCTAAAGCTGTGCCATGTCCTGTCTAATCACCTCCCCCTAGTTCTTCTTCGGCCTACTTCTACCTTTCCTAACTCCTGCTACCGCCAATCTCTCACATCTCCTAACTGGCGCATCCTCACACCTCTTCACATGCCCGGACCATCTCAGCCTCACTTCTCTCATCTTATTCTCTACGGAGGCCACTCCGACCTTGTTCCATATAACTTTGTTCCTAATCATATCTCTCCTAGTATGACCACACATCCATCTGATCATCCTCATCTCCACTTCTTTCATCTTCTGAACGTGGACGTTCTTGACTGCCCATCATTTTGCCCCATACAACAATGTTGGTCTAACCACCACTCTGTATAACTTACCTGTCAGCCTTGGCAACATCCTTTTATTGCAAAGCACCGGAGGGGTGGGGGTGGCGAGCCTTCATTTCATCCATCTTGCTCCAATACGGTGTGCGGCATCATCGTCAATCTCCCCGTCTCTTTGTATTATGGACCCAAGATACTTGAAATTTCTTCTTTTAGGTATAACTTGTGCCTCGATCTTTACTTCCATATCTGCATCATGTCACTGGACTTGCACTCCATGTACTCCGTCTAAGTCTTGCTTAAACTAAAACCTTTAGACTCTAAGGTCATCCTCCAAACTTCTAGCCTATCGTTAACTCCCCCCACACGTCTCGTCAAACAAAACTATGTCGTCTAAGAATAACATACACCACGACCCCTTCTCTTGAATATGTCGTGTCAATTCGTCCATGATTAAGGCAATAGAAACGGGCTAAGGGCTGATCCTTTGTGCAACTCCATCATGATCTGGAAGTGTTGTTAGTAACCTCCAACTGTCCTAACCCTGTTCTTGACACCCTCGTACATGTCCTTAATTGCCCTGATGTAGGCCACAAACACACCTTTAGACTCCAAACATCTCCAAAGAACCCCCGAGGGACTTTATCGTATGCCTTCTCAAGATCCAGTAAAACCTTATCACACCTCATCAAATGGAAAGGCATCCTATCTTTGTTTCCTTCCCTTAAAAAGTTCCTCATTATATCTAATTTATTCCTCACTCTTATTGGCATTGGAAATAAAGGCATGAGATAGGTGAGAAGAGAGTCAAGGACGCTATTAATGAGGATCACTCTACCTCACACTTGTTGGCATTGGAAATAAAGACATGAGATAGGTGAGAAGAGAGTCAAGGACACTATTAATGAGGATCACTCTACCTCCCAATGAGAGGATGTCTTTTCCAGGTAGCAAGCCTCTTTTCACATGTGTCCTCTTTTTTTTTTCCGGACTTGTCGCTCCAAAAGGGATACCCAAATAATCAACAGGCAACTAACCAATTTAACATCCCAATACTTCCCGAAGTTTGTGATTGCCTTGTACAAAATTAGCAACATAGATGGAGCTTGTCCCCAAATTTATTTTCAGACCTAAAACTGCTTCAAATAATACTAACATAACTTTCAAATATCTTATTTGTGATCCTTCAGCACCGCAAAGCAAGAGTGTGTCATCAACATAAAGAAGTGAGGCTTTGACCTGGAGTGTGCTTCAAATACAACAAACTTTTTAATACAACAACTTACTTCATCAGAAAAAAACAAAGCATGTGTGCCAAACTGACACAAATAAGCCGCTTAGCATAAAAGTATTCCATCAAACATTACATAATGGATTACATATTGTAACGCTTTGACCTAGAGAATGTATTTGTCTTTCGTAGTTCTACTTGGAAATGTATGTCTTTCTTTCTTTATTTTCTTTTATCTTTGCTAATTAACCCTTCTATGATTTTTATAAGTATCAATTTTGGGATAGTTTGGTTTCTCTAACATGCAAATTGGCTATTAATAACATTTTGTGAGGGAAACCTCCTTCGGTTCCTGCAAATTTGAAAATATTTACTTACCTCCTTCGGTTCCTGCAAATTTGAAAATATTTACTTCTGTTTGAAGCATGTATTGACCAACTGCTGGGTTTCCATGGTTTAAACCACATCTCTTCACCTATGAATTTTTCCCCCTCTTTTTTTATAAGTTTTATTTTCTACCGTGATTCAGGAATTCAGATCTATACGTCTTTTGCGACTTTGGTTTGACTTCTTTGTATCAATACAGATGCCTTTATTCTCTCCCTCACACCTCTCAAAAATAGTGGTGACCTGTTGTTCATAACATTATGAATCTGTAATTATGACTGCAAAATGGAAATCATTTATTTGCTTATTTTTCTCACATATGTAAACTGATACTTCTTTTCATTTGGTTTGGTCATTTCATTTGGGCGCTTCTAACTGGCATGATTTTATATTAGTGAACCAGTTTCACCAAAGAATCAGCAACCAAAAAAGAGGAGAAGAAAGGATCTGGCGAAAAGCCATGTTGGGGATGATGATGGACATAATCCAAGTAAACCTGTAAAAGTAGGAAAAACGGCTGGGAAACCAGTACCAGTTGTTAGTGAAACATCTCATCCATCTCATGGTGTTGCTTTGCAAAAAATGTCCCATGAAGAAAAAATCCCGAATCGGTTGAATGCTTCTGAAATACCAATAACAAAGAAAGCTGCAGATACCCAAAGTATGTTGGAGCTATCTCCATCAGCATCATTGCGTGGCAATTCTGCTCAAGAAAAAGACCTTGACCAGCAGAAAATTGGAGTTACCCAATCCAAGAATCTAGGTGACAAATTAAAAGATGGTTCTGAAATATCGGGGAATTCAACTCAGAGACCACATGACAAAAGTTCTTATGCTCAAGAGAAATCTATTGTTGGAAGATCAGTAAACATTTCTGACGGAGTAGACCAATCTGTTCAGCGACGTGATGAAATTTTTAATGTCAGTGGCTTTGAGGGCAAGAACTCAGTCCAGTCTATGGTGAGTTGTTTACTGTACTCTCCCTGCGATAGTCCGTTCCTTTGCTATCTGCCAAATGTTTGATGTCATCAATCATTTCTCCGTGGTATTTATGGATTGATTTCTAATGATTGCTTGAGAACATTGCTGAAGGAAATTATTTTCTGGTAGGTAATTGTTTTTTGTAGGGATAGCACTTATTAATGACCAGGTGAAGCCTTTGAAATGTTTACAACGAAGTAGAGCTGTGGCTATTATGACCCAAATAATGTCAAAAGATGCTAGAAAAAGCATGCTGCCATGATATCTTTGGATCTCTTATGGCGTTAGCAAAAGTTTTTCATCCTTCACAGTCCTTGGTAGTCTTTCCAAAATCAAACTGGTTGCCGCTAAAAAGATACTGAATGGGCCTTCATCTTAACACAGGAGAAAATAAAATGTAAGTGTTAAGAAAACGGACCGTAGACCTAACTCAAACTCAAAAGCTAGAGGTGAAGATTGTCCATAAGCGCTTAAAGAGACTACAATTTATACCCTTAACAAATGTAAGATTCTAACATCCTCGCACGCTCAGGACTAGAACTAGGATTAGGATTTGGAGGATGAATAGCATTACATAGGGGCTCAACATTGGGTAGACCGATATCAAGGATGGGCCTTGGGTGCTCTAACAACTTAACTTTTAGATGAGATGGTCACACTATTTAACATGGTATCTGATCAAACAGAGGTTCTGGTTGCCGTCAGTGGAGGATCCAGGATTATCACTAAGGGGGTAGTGTTTGGGATTTGAACTTGGAAGCTCAAGGTAAATTTTGACCCCCCTTAACCACTGAGCCAACCTCTAGTCTTACGTTTAGGGGTTTCAAAATCTATATATGTACATAAATAAAAAAAATTACCTTACATATATGGTGTAATTTTTTGCCGAGGGGGTTCGGGTGAACACCATCACCCCCTCCTAGATCTGCCACTGGTTGCTGTCCATTATCAAAAAGAATTTTCTCGTGCTTTGATAACATGATAAACATACAGAATAATCAAGATGACCTTATAAAGGTCTAATAAGTCCTTTCTTCCCTTCTACTCAGTCAGTTTGCCCTGTGGCTACCATAACTTTTTATAAGTAGTTAAAATGAAGGTGTAAGCATACATAACAATCAAGAAGACCTCTAGTTCTAGCAAGTCCTTGTTTCCTCTTGCATTTCTCAGATATGACCGCTTAACCCTGCACCATATAAGATTCAGAGACACACATATGGTGCAGGGTTAAGGGTCATATTGAGATTCCCAATGAACTTTTATTCTTGTTGTAACTGACACTCAGGTGCAGCCTAAAACTATGCAGAGAGTTCCTGCCACACAGAGAAAGGAAGGTTCTAGTGGTAGACCAAAAGGTACAATGCTTGAGAAGGCCATCAGGGATTTGGAGAAGATTGTCGCAGAATGTATGTCCTAAAACTCTGTCATATGTTTATCTAACCACTGATAATTCATTTCTTATACGTTGTCATCTATTTCAGTTTTTAAAAATATTTACAGTGAGGCTGAAGTTTAGATGTATTTCTAACTGATGATAATTCATTTTCTTTTATATTGGTCATTTATTTCAATCTCAAAATATCACAGCAAGGCCACCGAATATGGAGGTTCAGGATGCTGACAATTCATCTCAGGCCATCAAAAGGAGGTTACCGCCTGAAATAAAGCAGAAGCTGGCCAAAGTTGCCAGATTGGCGGTATAGACTATAAGCTATATGGTCTAATTGGTTCTATCATTTTGTTTGACGTATTAACTTATGTTCCATAACGTACTTACCAAATCCAAATATTTTCGTTGATGGTTGCAGCAAGCTAGTCATGGAAAAATATCCAATGAGTTAATTGATCGTTTAATGAGTATCGTCGGCCACTTGATACAGCTTCGCACATTGAAGGTACTTTTGTGTATCATTTGGATGTTCTAGATAAAGTTTATTACTATATCTATTTTGAGTATTCTGACTGTATTTATTTCATAAAATTGTTCCATATCTCAATTATGTTATGGAGATCTGTGAGGTTGTTATAGCAATTAATTGTAGTGACGATTTCTTTCTCTATGTTGGTGGCATATCTTCATTAGAAGGAAAAACGACATCTTACATCTTGTAATGCATAATCTTAAAGCGATTTGTGAAGCTGGAAGAGACATAGATACAGATCCATTGCCAAATGTGATCCATTACTGAATCTGTTTCAATGTGAAGAGCTCAAGACCAGCCTGATCTCTCATATAATTGCTATTGTGTACTGCTGAGTGGTGATGATGCCTCTTATATGTCACATGAGTAATTTGGTTAAAAAAGGTTGAAACCTACAATGCCCTGAGTTCCCAACATTAACTTTAACAATTATGTGGCTAATATCTTCCCAATATTCATCACTTTCTAGCTATTATCCTATATTCTCTGTTCTAACACTTGAAGCAACACTTAAAACATTATTTTGCTTTGAATTCGAATAGTGTACATTCTAAAGTGACTTGTTGCAAAGTCTTAGCGAGTGTCTTACAATATGGAGATATGTTTTTATTAGCCTGTTAATACTTTTTGCTGGTGTATGGAAGTATCCAGTTTCTTTTGAAAATCCTGCATGAAGTACCCATACTCAGGCTACAGCCATTTAAAGCGGGTACGTCAAGACAAATAAAGAAACTATGTAACATAGGTTTCTGGTGCAAGATTAAGTGTTGAGGAGTTCTTGATCACTGTGCTCTTTACCACAAGATCACATCGACTGCCTTCAGGTGTACTAATTATTTATTTAATTTTTTGCTAAGAAGGTTACTAATTGTGTCTATACTTTCTAGTACAATATTTTATTACAAGAAACACCCAAGGGGGTGGTAAATTGTATATAGCATTCTAACCTAGTCTCAAGTTGCAAAAAGAAATTCATTTAGCCCCTGTTTAGCATTTTTCACTCATATTAATCCTTTACAGTTTTACCTCCACCTCCTACCGTATGGTGGGTGTTCCAGTCACCATGGAGCAAAGAGTTCAATTTCATCGACTTTTTCAAATTTTAAATTATGATGTGATGTTTTCTCCTTCAAACTGATTTTCCAATTATTATTTAGATTTTTTTGCCTGAATACGGGATAATATGTAAGTCAAGCTTACTTTCTTATTTTCTTATCGGTATACTCACGGGGTTCCAATGTGTATAGAAAATTGGGCGCCGTTCATAGAGAATTATATCATGTTGTAGATTCTCTACCTTTTGTTATACTACCTGTATACAGGAGATTTTCCCATTATTACGAAATTACATTGTCCAAAAATAATCTTTTTATGTCCATTCAACCAGCATATGAAGTAAGATGAATTATTATGTGACTTGGTATTTCAATTTTTGAGTGGAGGTGAAATTTTAAATTGCTAATGATGATGTAACTGCTTAGCAGTCATCAGTAATCAAGTTGTGTCAAAATAATGAGACACTGGGTTTAAGTGAGAAAGTTCATTAATGTCTTTGCTTAGTAGGATAATCCTTTTTGCCTTAATAAATGACTAGTATATTTTTTTTGTTGAGGAGGTTAAGGGTGCTGTTCGTAGGATGCGTAGCGGACGAGCGACCGGACCTGATGAGATCCCAGTTGAATTTTAGAAGAGCTCAGGCAGGGCATGTTTGGAGTGGTTGAGTGAGTTGTTCAACGTCATTTTTAAGACGGCAAGAATGCCTGAAGAATGGAGGTGGAGTAATGATTCCCCTGTACAAAAACAAAGGTGATATTCAGAGTTGCAACAACTATATGGGTATCAAGCTGATGAGTTACACTATGAAGGTTTGGGAAAGGGTCGTGGAGATGAGAGTAGGAAGAGGTGTGTCTATTTTCGAAAACCAGTTTGGATTCATGTCGGGGCGTTCGACCACAGAAGCCATTCATCTTATTAGGAGGTTGGTGGAGCAATATACGGAGAGGAAGAGAGACTTACATATGATTTTCATCGACCTCGAGAAGGTATACGACAAAGTCCCTAGGGAGGTTCTATGGAGATGTTTGGAGGTTCGAGGTGTGCCTGTGGCGTACGCTAGGGCGATCAAGGATATGTATGATGGAGCCAAGACTAGGGTACGGACAGTAGGAGACTCAGAGCACTTTCTAGTGATGATGGGGCTGCACTAGGGATCAACTCTTAGCTCATTCCTATTTGCCTTGGTGATGGACTGACCGACGCGATAAATTCAAAGGGAGGTGCCATGGTGTATGTTATTCACAGGCGACATAGTCCTGATTGATGAAACTATCAGCGGAGTGAACGCCAAGCTGGAGGTTTGGAGACAGACTCTGGAGTCTAAAGAGTTCAGGCTAAGTAGGATCAAGATAGAATATTTGGAGTGCAAGTTCAGCAACGGGAGCGACTCTGAGACATACATGGATGTGAGGCTTGGTACTCGGGTCATTCTAAAAAAAGGAAGCTTCAAGTACCTTGGGTCTATTATCCAAGGAATGGAGATATTGATGACGATGTCACACATCATATTGGGGCAGGGTGGATGAAATGGAGGCTCGCATCTGGAGTCTTGTGCGACAAAAAGGTGCCACCAAAACTTAAAGGTAAGTTCTATAGGGTGGTGGTTGGACCGACTATGTTGTATGGGGTGTAGTGTTGGTCAATCAAGACTTCGCACATCCAAAAGATGAAAGTTGCGGAGATGAGGATGCCGAGATGGATGTGTGTGCATACAAGGAGAGATATGATTAGAAATGATGATATCCGGGGCCGAGTGGGAGTGGCCTCGGTGGAGGATAAGATGCGGGAAGCGAGGTTGAGATGGTTCAGGTATGTGCAGAGGAGAGACACAAATGCCCTAGTGCGGAGGTGTGCGAGGTTGTCTATGGACGGGTTCATGAGGGGTAGAGGTAGGCCGAAGAAGTATTGGAGAGATGTGATTAGATGGGATATGACGCAGGTGCAACTTATTGAGGACATGACCTTAGAGAGGGGGTTTGTGGATGACACAGATTAGGGTAGAAGGGTAGTGGGTAGTAGGTAGTCGAACATAGTCCCACTTACGCTTACAAAATAATTGTTGTAGTGCTATTACTGGAGGCCCGATTAGCATATCACACTTATATGCGCAATATTTTAGTGTACTTTGTTTAGCTTATTTACCTGCGCTAGTTATTGCTTACTTTTTTAGAATGCGCTATCATGACTTATTCACTTTTGTTATCAGCATGTTCAGTATTAATTTCTTGTCTGGGTCTGACAGTTTCTCTTGATTTGATGTGCTTGCTTTGCTTGTGATTATGCTTTGTCTTGAGTCGAGGGTCTCCCGGAAACATCCGCTCTACCTATCAAGGTAGAGGTAAGGTCTGCGTAAACTTTACCCTCCCCAGACCCCACATTGTGGGATTTCATTGGGTATGTTGTTGTATATTCTTTTGTCAAGAAAAAGAAAATACCTAATCAGTTGTCATATAGTAGAATCTTTTGAAATATCGATTTTCTCTTAAACTTCATGATATCAATTTTTAGTTTAAACTATCAAATAAATTACTTTGGATTTTAAAAAATCAGAAGAGATACTTATAAGCATTTTAAGGAAATAGTAGCTTGGTTAAGAAACTCTTGTTGGTTAGTAAATATTAGAGGTCCAAATTTACCTTTATGTGTGAGGAAATGAGGTATTAGAGTGTTGAACTTGGTAGAATGAAATGTGGATGCCATCATGCATGTATATTTAATTAACAGAGTTTCCTCAATATGGTGGTCTGTTCTCTGTACTTCCTTTTTATTATTTTGTGGCAGATGATAAATTGCTACAATTTGAGTTTGGTTTATGGGACGAGGAAATGAATGCTTATGTAAATACCTATGAGTATTCAGTATTATGGTTGTGAAATCTGATGGAGAATAAGCATTATAAGAAAATTTGAAAGATGAAATTGGAAGAGAAATCTAGGCAAATCTAGTTTTTTGGCTGAACGATGTGAACTTCTTCAAAGTTATGTCTAATGCAGGCACCCTCTTGTACATGTTGCAGTTTCTTGTAAGCTTCAATCTGTGTTTATTAACGCTGGGTTTCTTCACATGTTTCCTTCCTATCTTGCACAAGCTTATGCCATGCTAGAGAAATTTGTGATGGTTTTTGTCTACGTTCAATATATTAAGTTTAACATATCTCTCGTTTAACTATTACTAATGCTCAAGCCATAGGTGGTTTTCCTCCCCATCATTGCCTTAGAAATCATGATTGATCTAATATTTGTCTGGCTGCAGAGGAATTTGAAAATCATGGTCAATATGGGGCTGTCAGCAAAACAAGAGAAAGATAACAGGGTTCAGCACATAAAGAGGGATGTTGCTGAGATGATTAAGTTGCGGATTCCATTGATGAAATCAAAGGTATGCCTTTTTGGAATTATGCTTATTTTTTACCATGAGTGCATGTAGTGTCTGCTAGCATTTGGGGGATTCAAGTCTTCCTTTGAAGTTGCCATTGTTCCTTAATGGTCAGGAGAATAGAGTGTCTTTCATTTTTGTAAAAGTGAATGTTCGATAGGAAATCTCAAACCAAGTTCCCCTCCCTCAGGTTATGGGAGACAGTTTTATGAAAAACCTACAAAATATCTTTTTATTGATGCTTGACGTGTGTTTGCAGTTACTTGAACAACAAGCTGGAGCTTCTGATGACTTCCAAGAAGCAAGTCCTGAAGAGAAAGAAGTCTTTAAGAGAAAATACAGCATGGATTTTGCACTAGAAGACAAAATATGTGACCTTTATGATCATTTTGTTGAGGTACTTTTACCTCAACCCCAACCCCCACCTCAAAACAAAAATGTCATTGACAAGATTGCTTCTTATTGGAAACAGTTTGTTCTGGAGATTTACTTAGTCTTTACTTGTAGGGCCTGGATGAAGATGCTGGTCCACAAGTCAGAAAGTTGTATGCAGAGGTTAGGGGACACAAATTTTGCTATTTTTTTGAAGAAAGAACACCTCATTTTGTATGCTTGGTCTTTATTTTGTGTCATCAACTTCATTTGCCATTGGGCCATCTAGGAAATTTTAGTACTTGATGCAAACTAAATTCTAAATGTATCTGAAGGTAGACTCTAGATCAGAAAACAGATTGTGGTGGATTTAAGAGTCTGTTCTCAGTTATGGTGGTCACTTATTGGTGCTTTCTTCTTAGCTCCATTAAATGAAATTTTCCACTGCGAAACTCTGATGTATGTTCAGGATTTTGGCCACGAAATGTGAATTAGGGTTTGCTTTGACATTTGAGGGTTTCAAAGTCTTCCTAGTTAGATGGTTCTTTAACTATAATTGTTCTGTTTTTCATGTAGCTTGCAGGATTTTGGCCAAGTGGATTTATGGACAACCATGGTATTAAACGTGCTATATGTAGAGCAAAAGATAGACGGAGATCATTGCACGCACGGCGTAAGGTAAAAAACTTACCCGGTTTATCTTGATTTTATTTTCTTTGTTAGTTTATTATTCATTTGTCTTGTAGCTCTTAACCTGTGAGCTTGCATTCACAGTGGAGCTCTGTTTTAGGTAAATGTATAGAATCTGTCTGAGCAAAGAACGTTCCTAAGAAGATAATGCTTAGACAGAAGAATGAAGTAATGTACTGGGTGTTAGCATAAATTTTGCAGTCAATAAAGATTCAATCTTTTCTTAAAGACATGACTAAGGAATGAAATTGTACTAGGAAGAGGACAAGATAAAATAGGTGCACTCCCCTTGTATACAGTCAGATTTTTGGCCATGTTTATGAATGAAATACATTTACCTGATCGATCAAAAAAAGAAAGATAAAATAGGTGCACTAATATTCTTTAATGATTTCTAGTTTGCTTACTAACAAATTGATTTTGGCACATAAATATATAACCATTGAATGAGTGTACCTTCAAGTCTAGACCAATTAACTTCACTATCTCATAAAGTCCACTTACCATCAAGCATGTCTTTCCTAGTACACCCTCTGTCCCAATTTATATGACACTTTCCTTTTTGATCCGTCTCAAAAAGAATGATACATTTCCTTATTTGGCAACAATTTAACTTTAAACTTTACCTTTTACGCATAACGAGATGATCTATAACCACACAAATATTTTTAGCTTGTTTTAGACCACACGATTCAAAAGTCTTCCTATATTTCTTAAACTCTGTCCGAGTCAAACTACATCATATAAATTGGGATGGAGGGAGTGATTAATTGTACCACACAGAGGAAAGAGTAAAACAGGTGCGCTAATATGCTTCAACAGTTTCTAGCTTTCCTGATAACAAATAACTTTTGGCACATATGACATACACCCATTGAACAAGTGTACCTTCAAGTCTAGGCCAATTAATCTCACTATCTCATTAAGTCTACCATCAAACACGTCATATTTGAGAAAACAGATCACCTATACGCTTGCTCAATCAACTTTTAATACTATGAGTTTAGGCAAGGAATTTGACAGTTTTAAACGTTTTCTGGACGTAGCTGGCCTTTTGATAGCCAAATTAACTTGATTTTAGTGTGAAATCTGACAATCAATTTCTTGGAGATTTTGGAAACTCAGAGGAGTTGTCATTCACCACTCAGTAGTTTCTCTTTACTTATTTAAAAAAAAAAAGAAACTGCTGTATAGTCATGGTAGTTATGACTACTAAACGTTTTCTTTTGGGTGGAAGTTACAATTCATTGATATGATGGTGAAGATCCCCCCCCCCCCCCCCCCCCCCAGTATTACCCGCACTATTATGTGTTTCAAAAGTGTACAAAAACACAAAAAGTTGCACTAATTTATCGGAAAGAACTGCTTGCTGGTCTATTCTCATTCTATATGAGATCCACATAAGTCCCGAGGAGCTATTTCCTCCAATGTTGTCCTTTTCCAGCTCTTCTTTTGAACCACGAGCTTAATTGCTTATCTTATATTGTTTCAGCTTTACCTATTCAACATCAGACATATTATGATATACCAAACCCAAATCTTTATTACAATCAGGAGAGTGAAGCAACAAATTGATTGACGTCCTCATCCTCCTTATTGCATATCAACGACCAACTAATTTGGGTTATCATTTTCTTCGTTTCTCTGCTATATGATTGCTCCCCCGCCATTAAGGACCAACAGACTTATGCCGGTAACCTAAGGTCCCGTATTGAGGCGTGAAGGAAATACCTGTTCTACCACGGAATGGTTTCAATGCAAACATGACACCCAGTAGTCCTTTTATTTCCCACTTTGTATGACTATAGGTACACTTTTTACCTGTATAATAATCCAAGTAACTTTTCTAGCTCTTTAATCTAGTTTTGCAGAATTCTCGAAAAAATCAGCTCTTAAAATTTTGTAATGAACCTACTGGAGTGATATATTGTGTATAAATACATTCACATACATCCACACGCAACAACAACAGTACCTGTGCCTCAATCCTAAGTTAATTCGGTCGGCTATATGAACTTTCAATATCCGTTTGCTCAGTTTGAACCTTTCTCTTAACATTACTCACTTAGGGTTTTGTCCAGAAATTGTCTAAACCATAATAGTATTCTTTATGGATAATGGATTTGACTTCTTTGATGTCAGATAATATAAGTGTATTATTCGAAGTAAACTGATGTGATAGCTGCACGTTATCTTCCTTTCCCATGCCAGCTATGGAAACCCCTCAAATACCCCCCACCCCCACCCCCACCAGCTGCTTTATTCATCCCCTTCAAGTCACCGTGTGTTTCCATGACCCTTGTTGAAGAAGCCTGTATGCCTTCTCATCCGGTTCTTTGTCAAATCCGTTGAGCTTTTGAAGAACCTTTTTCCTGGTCCAATTTGCAAAGAAGTCTTGCTTTAGTGTTTCTCATCCTAGAGTCCGCTAATTCATTTGCAACTAGAACTGCTTTTAATATCTACCTTCTTCAGTAAAATCGTTTGTGATGTCGACAAGAAAGTCACATTGTTTAACTATCTAAAAGGGAATCAAGTAACGTAAATTGAGACCAAAAAGGTACTTCTTTCATTTAGAAGCTCAAGAATATAGCAATTGAAGAGCAATGTCTTAGCTGCTTTGCGTTACACTGTTTTTGCCAAAGGTGGTATGCTGCCTGAGCGTGGAACCCTCTCCCCACCCCACCCCACCCCCTAAGATTTTTTTTTTAAAAAAAGGAAAAGAAAAATCATTCTCGTCTCCTTGTTTGCTATTAAAGTATAATTGGGTTGTTCCATAAGATAATGTGAGATTCAGAATTCTTTATTTAGCAGAGGGGATGATGGCAAAGAGGATCATATTTCATCTAAGGATTCTAGACTGGTAGGCTGACAGTGAATCCATCAACGTTTATATTTTGGCCCAAGTTTGACATTGTAAAACAGGTCTGTGACCCTTGACATTGTGATAAATCCTTTAAAATTACTTGAAATGATGTTGTTTGCTGAGAAGAGATCTATTAGCAGTGTTGTCAAAGGCTCATTTAAGGCGCGCTTAAGCCCGGAAGCTCAAAATTGCTCAGGGAGGGTGCTTCGCCTCGCTTAAGCTGCGCTCAGTGTAGGTAAGACAATAAAGTGTGCGCCTCATCACTCATGAGTTCTATCTTGATCGAGTTGTCCTAAACAATAAATACAACCGGCAAATAAGTATGAGTTGTTAAGAAAATATTATAAATGATTTTGTTACTTTTTTCTTGAATTACATATGTATTTTTATTTGTTTCCTTCACTGCACTTTTTTTTTACTCGAGCCCAATTTAAATTGCGCTTAAGCCCCAATAGACATGGAGCACTTTTTAGAACTTTTCACCTTTGACAACACTGTCTATTAGTTAGGCATAATTTGTTACCCTTGGGCATCAAGTTATAGAAGCTAATGTCTAAGTCTCTCTTATATAGTTTCCTTGGAGCAAAAGCAAAATTATCTTCATAACATGTTGACATTGCTTGACTTTTTCCAAATGACTATTGAAGAGGTCTATTAGGGTGATCAGTATACTCCCTCCATACGAAAAAAAACTCTGTTTCCCGAAAAGGATGTCAAGGTATCTACCTTTCGGTGTGAATTGAACATCAATTCCAAAAGAGATTACATACTTGGAAGTTACAGTATAAGTAGTGATTGGCTGGAAATTACGGTAGAAGTACTTGGAGATTACAGTAAAATTTTTACATACTTGGAAATCACAGTTTTCTATAACTAAAGATATTCAGGAAATGTTTTAAGAAATCATAGTCAAAGAGAATGCTGGTTGACTGCTCAAGTAGTCACACTCTGATGTAAGATAGGATAGAGGAAGTAAATTGTTCTATGAGGGTTGAAATGATCAATCTTCAATTTTGATGAAAAAATTGATAATCGTTTTTGTTGTAGTTTTTTTCTTTTTGATTGTTAGAGCTTAGTAGATTTTAGACATTACATGAGAATTAACATATTAGAATTGGAAAAGTTCATTTTCTTACTTCAAGTAAGTAAATTATTCTTTTGGTATATATAAATGAAGTGTGAGGTTTCCGATTAGGCAAAAAGGACAGTGCATGCTATGCACTGTGTGTCTTGGTAAGGATGTCGGAGGTATTACCGAGTGCTGTATGAGATTCCTTCATTCCATTAAGAAAGTGAATTTCACATGGTAATCAGCCCTCAGTTGTTCTCATCGTCATCTCTCAATGAATTACATTAAAATGCAGTTTCAAACCTGTGCATAAATGCTTCTTCAGTTCTTTGTAGCTTTTACAATGTATAGAAGTTCATTTTTCTTTATTTAGGACGGAGAGAAAATTAGGAGGAACAAGTTACTGGCTACGAAGGTAGAGGATACTAGTAGAGTAGACGCTGGACCTATTGCTCAGTCGGTGCATAACCAAGAAAAGATTGTAGTTGATCATTCTTCAACTTCAGCAGACAAGCCAGCATCCAGTACTGCAGCAGTAAATGCTTCTGTACGAATGCCTGTTTCCTTAGCTAATGGGTCGGATGTGGATCGTCTAAAGCAGGAGAAACTAAAGGGAGTTTCTGGCAGCTCTGTTGATCCACGAGCAGCAGATGCGATGCCGAAAAAGAAAATAAAGAGGAAACAAGAGTCGGAATTGGGTGAAAGTCAGTTCCATGCCGAGAAGTTGACTTCCGCACAGGAAGAGGAGAAGAACAAAACCAATAAGCATTCTGCTTGTCCTCCAAAACCAAATAATGTTGCGCCCTCAAGCTTTGAACAGCTGACATGATGTAAGTTCTGCCTCTAGCGGCTTCACTTGTTGCCACACTTTTCTAGTTCTGTAAGTATATAGTTGTTAACATGGCGCATTAGCGATAAGAAACTTAGACTTGAGAAACTGAGTTTCTTATTTTGAAGTTACAGCTGAAGGCAAAAAGTTAGAAATTGATTTCTTATTGGCACTGGCAGCCAGGCTCTCTGCTGTGCATTTTGATGCTAGTTTATGTTGCCTGAAATTGATCTCTTCCCTAGTTCATTCTGCTACCAGCTTTATGGGACTTAAAAATTCCATATTGCTTTCTGAGCTAGTATGATCTAACCCAAATTTGAATCTTTTAACATTTATCCTGGTCGGGATACAACACAAATAAACAATTATTTTCTAGAACAAGCTAAATTGTTCTCGTCAGAGCCTGTGGGGAAACAAAACGAAAAACAGAACATTTTCCTGCGTCTAATGTGACATATTTTCATTTGTCTGATTTCCTGTTTATCTCTTAGGCACGAGATATCCTTAAATTCTTCTTTTTAACCTTAAAGTAAAACAGACGATACTCTTAGATGCGTTTAATTGCTTTAAAAACCAATATGATAGTCTCAAGTAATGTTTGCGTTTTGGGTATATTTTTTCTTCCAAACTAAGATTTATTCGCTCTAACGTTCTAAGAAAAAAAATGAATCAAAATCAAATTTTAAATAAGATCAACGCAGACCAAAATTGTTTTATGGTCCAACAAAGAAGGATCTAATATGGAGTATTCCAGAAACCATTCTCAGTAGTATGTTAATGAGAAGCACGCAGTTTGATGTGATGCACTTTTGACTTAATAAGATTACTTGCAAAATAATTTGAGTTAGGATTTAGCATCAAGTTAAAATTTTGATCACTCAAAAGATGAAAACTTACCTCGGTCTAACGGTTGAGATTGTATCACATGAATTGAGATAGGATACAAAAGAGTTAAGAGGTCTTATGAAGTTTTTTAAGGAAAAAAAAAAGACTGAAAAGAAATGGAAAAGGAAATGAAAATCAAAGAGGGATGTAAATTTTTTCATTCTAAGATGTGCTAATACTAATATATAATAAAGTTTAACTATACCTCGTCAGTGTTAATAATTTTTACACCATCATCAGATGATAGTAATAGCAATTGCCGATGCTAGTTTACTTGTCTATTCTACTGATGGAAGTGCCACCGATGATGGTTCTTAATTATTTTATTTGGCATGCTATGTGAATAAGGAAACTTCTATTTAAGTTCTTGGACGAAAATCTCTAGAATAATAATATTGTATCTTTTAACTTTTTGAAAGAACCTAATGTTCCACATGTGATACTGGTATAAAACTTACAGAATTTGTAAGTCTAAAATTTAATCTCAAATATCCATTTAGGAATTCTCCCCTATACAAACTATCTTTTAGCTATTTTTAAACATTGCTGCAAAATAAGCAATATTACCAGTTATGGTGGATTGTGTTAGAAAATTAAAAGTCTAAATCAATGGAAGTATGTTCTTCAAGCTAGAAAGTGGTTCATATAAAGAGGACTATTTTAGTGAAGTAAATTTTATTTGAGCTGAGTTGACAAAATAAACTTTTGAGTTTAACAGATAAACAAAGCATAATCCCATCATCCATTTATTAAGTACTTATATCACTAGTATAAGTTGGTATGTCACTACTGTTCGAAATTGTATGTGTACACACTATTAGCTACGGTTGCTAACATAGTACAGACAAAAGAGTATTACTTCCTCCGTCCCAATTTATATGAAAGTTGACCAGTTTTGAAGTCAAAGAAAGAGTTATTTGACTCACTTTCAAACAGAGATTCTTCAAGTATTTTATATTAAAATTTACATATTTGAAAACTACATAAAAAGTAATATAAGTCTGCATAATTAAAAATTCACAATATATGAAAAAAATTGGAGAAAATTGTAGTAAAAAAAAGAGTCGTTTAACTCCTCAAACTGGTTAACCCTCGTATAAATTGGGGCGGAGGGAGTAATTAACTAATTATTAACGCATAGATTAATTGCATGGAACATCTCATAAAATAACACAGTACAGACACCTTATTAGTTGTTTCTGTAAAATTAACATCAAGATTTGTTGCACTACTAATCAACATAGTGCACAGCATTTAATTTGTATCAACTTTTTCTTTTTCTTATTTTCAGGAGACTTACTAGACAAATAAGAGAAATTCCCTAGCAATTAACATATACGAAAACTTCGTATATATGTATATTTAATTTCGTACGTATAAATTATAGACCACCCCCCACCCCCACACATCTCTCACACACTCTCTCCCTCCTCTGTGACTACAATAACTTTTTGCTAATTTTGAGTGTAGGGATTAGATATTTAAGAGATCAGTTGCTTGAATTTTGGTTAATATGGCAAGGAGTAAGTACCTAAGTCATAGGCCAAAAATAGTTGGATTCAAGAAAGCCTGCTACCATGTGAAACTGCATACTTAATGTATTTTTATTTTTCAACACTTATTTCTCCCACCCCAAATTTGATAAAAGGGGTGGGTGGTTTGGAATTGACATCAAACGACCTGTACGTAATCTTTTATTCTTTCTGCACAAGTCCCACATTCCACTTCGACCATTTATGTTGCTTTTGTTTATCTTTATATATAATGTACGTATAAAAAAATTTAAGTGTCACCCTACAAGTATGTGAATAAAATTGTGTATATAGAGAAAGGAAACTTTCTATTCAAACTGAATACCGCTTAACTATTAGTTTTCCTAGTTAATTAAAAATTTAGTTGAGTAAATCATTCACCTAGTTATTTACGGGTTTATCTTAACTCTTATAATATGGTAAATTCAATTTGGTTATTTTAAGTTAAGCAATTAAGTACTCCGTGTTTAGTCATCGTAAATATCATCTTCCACCGCGTTATTTACCACATAGTAACATGGCAACAATAATATATCGTTTTACAACAAAATTACAAAATATTATATTCTAAGAGCCGTATATCACTACAATCCAATAACACAAAACATGTGATATTTACACCACATAGCAGCTAAATAAAGCTCACGACGAAAAATAACCCTAGTATGCATTCTTTACTAATTTTAGTCAATATAATTTGTGTATAAACAATGTGTATACGTCATACGGTCAAAATTACAAATTCTTACCACTAGACTAGTGGCTAAAAATGTTAAGAACCCATAAAACATTCTATAAATTGACAAGGGCAAAGATATTGCACGTATACAAAAGCTAATTCTGAAAATTCAAAGAAAAAAAAGAAAGGGGTGAGAAAAAGCTAAGTCTAAAAATAAGCACTTACATATATCTTAAAGAACAACCTGCAAAAGGGGCAACCTTATTATTATTGACAATAATAGAATATTTTCACAATAATAGAATATTTTCATAATAATTAATTGTACATCTTCTATATTAGGTAGAATTATATTTCTCTTGTAATTAGGATTGATTAGTTACCTAGTTTGTAGCAAAATAAATATTTCTGTAACATTATATATATTGTAAATCATTAATGAATAAAATCAAGGAATAATATTTCTTACATAGTATCAATAGTCTAGGGAAAGTTCCTGAAACCCTAACCTTGCTTCCTTGTGTCCGACGGCCCCCCTTCTTCTTTTTGCCGCCGATCACCCTTATCCCCGTCAGCCATGTCTGACTCAAAATCTTCTTTTCATCCAGCCCTCACAGTTTCCAACATCAAATCCCATGTTTTCATCACTCTTGAGATGGAAAATGTCCATTATGCTATGTGGGCGGAGCTCTTCAAGATTCACTGCCGCTCCCACCGGGTCATTCATCAAATAATTTTGCCAGAAAAAGGCAAGGAGAAGGTGTCGAAAACCGACGATGAAAGAGAATTAGGGTTAACCCTTGATGCGACAACTCTTCAGTGGATTTATGCACCTATTCTTGCGATTTGATGCATACAATTATTGAGCCTAACTCCACGACGATGGAGGCTTGAGATCGCTTACGCGACATATTCCGAGACACCAAAAATTCCCAGGCCGTTACTTTTGAACATGAATTCTCCATCACATGGCGGACTTTCCCAATGCTTCTCCATATTGTCAACGACTCAAGGTGTTGTCGGACCAACTTAAGAACGTCGGCGCGCCGGTCACTAACAATTGGTTTGTTTTACAACTAGTGGTCGACCTCACCGACACATATAGTGGAGTGCGTACGCTCATCCGCCAAAGCAATCCTCTTCCACCGTTTTACCAAGCCCGCTTTATGCTCATTCTCGAAGAAGCGAGTTTTGCCAAGAAGATAGCCACAATGTCAAATTCCGCCTTGGTTGCCGCTCCATCCGATGAGAGTTTGTCACAATTTGAAATTTTGTTGCCAAATCGTGGCCAGAAGGGCCAAAATGGCGATAATGGGAGCAAAAACTGCGACATCGGCGGCGACGGCGGTAAAGGTGGTGGCAACCTCCATGGAGGAGGTGGCGGCAGTGGCGTCGGTCAGCAGCAACCGCTGGCTCAGTGGCAGCCGAGGGCACCCTAGGGTAGTGGGCTGACACCATAGGCCTGGCAGTGGCCTTGGGCCATGCCGCTCTGCCCCTATCCAACCTGTAGTAACTGGGCAAGGCCCAGGTCACATCCAGCAACCCAATAGGCCGGTCCAGCAGGCAGCTACTCAGGAATTCTTGGGCCACTGCCGAGCAGACACCATGCCCACTCGGTAGTGGTGACCCCGACAGATATCGAGGCCTCGATGCACACTCTTAGGCTTACTCCGCCGATGCAAATTGGTACATGGACACCGGTGCAACGTCTCATATGACGTCCTCACAAGGTAATTTCTCGTCCTATTTTAATTTGAGCAATAATCGTGGTATAATTATCGAAAATGGTCATTCAATTCCAATTCGTGGTTATGGTACTACAAACTTGTCTCCCCCGATCCCACCGTTAATTTTGAAAAATGTCCTTCACGCACCTAAATTAATTAAAAACTTGATTTCAGTTAGAAAATTTACCACTGATAATTGAGTTTCTGTTGAATTTGATCCTTTTGGATTTTCCGTGAAGGATTTTCAGACGGGGGTGCGTCTAATGAGATGTGATAGTCGGGGTAAACTTTATCCAATCGCCACAACCATACATCAAGCCAAATTACCATCCACTTTTGCAGCTTTAGCTCTTTCTTTATGACATGAATGTTTGGGTCATCCGGGAGCACCTGTTTTTGTTTTCCTTAAATAAAATAAATTTATTGAGTGTACTAGACCTCGTAGTTCTCATGTTTATCACTTTTGTTCTCTTGGAAAACATGTTAAGTTGCCTTTTGTTGCTTTGAATTCTCGTACTGTTATGCCGTATGATATTATTTATAGTGATATTTGGACATCTCATGTTTTGAGCTCTTCGGGCCACCGGTATTATCTTCTGTTGTTGGATGATTACTCTAATTTTTTGTAGACGTTTCCTTTGTCTAAAAAGTCACAGGTTTTTCCACATTTATATCCTTCAGAGCATACATCCACACTTAATTTGAACGACACATTAAAAATATTCAGTGTGATAATGGTAGAGAATTTGATAATGAGCCTTTTTGGCATTTTTGCAAAACTAATGGTTTTGTCATTTCGTCTCTCGTGTCCACATACATCATCTCAAAATGGAAAAGATAAAAGAAAAATTTGAACCATTAACAATATTGTTAGAACCTTACTTGCCTATGCCTCTCTACAACCATCTTTTTGGCATCATGCGTTACAAATGGCAACCTATCTGTTAAACATACTTCTGAACAAATAAGTAGCCTACCAATCCCCACTCAATATTTTATAACTAAGGACCCTTCATATTCTCATTTACAGAATTTTGGGTACTTATGCTATCCCCTCTTTCCTTCTACTACCATTAATAAACTTCAACCCCGGTCAACTCTATGTTTTTTTTTTGGAATATCCGTCAAATCATCGTGGTTGCAAATCTTTCGACTTATCCTCTAATAAAATCATCGTAAGTCGTCACATAATTTTTGATGAAACAAATTTTCCTTTTGCCAAATTAAATTGTTTGGGGCTTCCTACTTATGAATTTCTTGACGATACCATACCCCTGTATTTGATCCATAAAAATTAGCCTCCCAAACAGGCCCAATGTTTCACGATATCTCAGCCCAATCACCAAGCCCAGAGGCTGCTTGCCCAGATGAGTCTCTCACCGGCAACCCACTGCTGCAAGGCCAGTGGCTGGCAATCCACCGTGTCTCAGCCCACCGTCTGGCTCGAACAGCCCACTGCCCGCAAGCCCACTGCCCGACAGTCCAGTCACTGCCCACCCACTGCCGGGCAGTCCATCCTTCCCGCCTGGCAAAACTTCAATTTCAGCCTAACGGCCTGTCACTCGTAGTCAACACAAAATTTTTAAGACAAACAAAAAATTCGGTCTTCACACCCATGTTTCCAAGTCACCGTTGCCTCGTAATTTTATGTCTGCCCTTAATGACCCAAATTAGAGAATGGCTATGAATGATGAATTTAATATTATTATTAATAATAGGACGTGGGATTTGGTGCCCCGTCCCTCTGATATTAATGTGATTCGGTCTATGTGGATTTTTAGTAATAAAGAAAAATATGATGGTACATTTGAGAAGTACAAAGCACGTCTTGTAGGTGATGGGAAGACTTAACAGATTGGTGTAGATTGTGGTGAGACTTTCAGTCTGGTGGTCAAACCGGCAACTATCAGGATGGTCCTCAGTCTGGATATTTCGAAGGCATGGCCGTTTCATCAACTTGATGTCAAAAATGCCTTCGTGCATGGAGACCTCAATGAAATGTATCAGCCCATGGGGTATAGAGACCCTACTTATCCTAATCATGTGTGCCTGCTGAAGAAATCATTATATGAGCTCAAACAACCTTCTAGGGCCTAGTACAAGAGGTTTGCAAATTACGTTTCACATATTTGGTTTTCTAACAGCAGGTCTGATCATTCTATATTTATCTACCGTCAGGTTAATGATATTGCTTACATTCTTTTGCATGTGGATGATATTATTTTAACTGCCTCATCTAGTACTCTTCGCAAGTCTATCATGTCACTGCTTGACTCTGATTTTGCAATGAAAGATCTAGGGCCACTGAGTTACTTCTTGGGGATAGCTGCGACACGGCATGCATGTGGTTTATTTTTATCCCCAAAGAAGTATGCAACAGAGATTGTTGAACGAGCTGGCATGTCATCGTGTAGGCCGTCTACTACTCCGGTTGACACTAAACCGAAGTTGAGTGCTTCTTCCAGCAAGCCATATGCCGATCCATCACATTACCGCAGCCTTGCAGGGGCCCTGCAATATCTCACGTTCACGAGGTCCGACATCTCTTATGTTGTACAATAGGTTTGTCTATTCATGCATAACCCGATGGAGGATCACATGCATGCTCTCAAATGCATTGTGCGTTATATTGGTACTCTCAATCATGGCTTGCATTTATATCCGTCTTCAACACCCACTCTTATTTCATATGCAGATGCCGATTGTGGTGGTTGTCCGGATACCAGACGCTCCACGTTTGGTTATTGTGTATTTTTTGGTGATAATTTGGTCTCTTGGTCCTCAAAACGGCAAGCAACCTTGTCCAGATCCAGTGCCGAAGCAGAATACCGAGGAGTTCCCAACGTGGTGTCTGAATCTTGTTGGCTACAGAGCTTTCTTTTAGAGCTCCACTGTCCGATTCCGAAGGAGACATTGGTTTATTGTGATAATGTTAGTGCAATTTATTTTTCAGGGAATCCGGTTCACCACCAACACACTAAACATATTGAGCTGGATATTCACTTTGTTCGCGAAAAAGTTGCTCGTGGACAAATACATATTTTACATATCCCGTCACGTTATCAGATTGATGACATTTTTACAAAAGGTCTTCCGGAAGAATATTTCTTAGACAATTAATACAAAAATCGATCGTAGCAGAAAATTTTAGCTGTCCCATGTGGTGAATTTCAGACACATGCAGGAGAGCATTCTCCTTGTACCCACCAATTTAAAAGCTGATGCATGCACATTAGTCATATTTATGTCAATATCTTGGTCAAAACCCTAAAAGTTTGAAGTTTGTGAGCTTGACCAGCTCTAATTACAAACCATCAGGCTGATTTTTTTTTTTGTTGGTGAAATGACAATATGAGATTTTAAGTTTTTCAAATTTCCAGTATATATATATAAATGCACCTCTATAATTTATTTTTTACATTAATAAATTCATCTAGTAAATGGATAGACCGCCTTATTATAATTCAGAAGCATAATCTTAGGTAAAATCTCGTCCATGAAATTCAATTGAAATATTCAATAAAAGAGTTAACTTATATACATTAATCATATAATTTTTTTTTTTAATTTTAGACTACAAATGCATTTTAAGTTGTTATCAAAGGTACTTTGACCGCACTAAGCTCAGAAATTTTTTCTAGTATTACATAAATTAGGACTTAGGGTATATATAATTTGGTCAAATGCTGCTTGGTCTTTCTCTTTCCTTTCACACCCCACCCTACCCCTTTTAAAATAAGGATAACGAGGAGAAAGAAATTGAAAGGAAAATAGTAAATGGTAAAAGGTGACTGGCCTTGTGCATGTGAATTGTGGAAGAATAATATTAAATGTGAGTGAATATGACATGGAAAAAAAATTAAAAGTATGAGTATATTATAGTAACACTTTGTCTTGTCCATTTGAGAGAAAAAAAAGGTGTTCTCATGAGACCTCCTTCACTTTCTATTTTGGGAAAGTCTAATATTTATGATCACTATCCCAAGAACCCTAATTGGAAATACACAAGAATTTTGGTAACATTTTTCCGCCCATCCTCCAAGGAGTGTTGATAGTACGTTGTCAGTGGTGGTTATGTGTCAACAACAACATCAATTACTACTTTATATTATTCTCTTCTAAACTTGCATTGCAACTACTTTAATTTCTTCGAAATAGGAAAAAACATTTTGGAACTATGTAATTAGCTAGTAATGGTGCCAACAGTTATCATATATGCAGTAGTTATGTTATAACAAATACTATATAAATGTATCTTTGAATTTAGCATACTATGTAATGTAATTACAAGGGTTAGTTTACACAACTTAGTAATTACACATTATCCAAATCAATACCGTTAAGTAGCAAGAAGTTGCGCCTCAGCATGTCTTTCTCACTCTTATGTTTAGACTTTAGTGATATTTGTTTTAAAAGTTTTTAACTACTTCAAAAGAAAAAAATATATATGTGTTAGACAATTAATAATGTTGACAAATTATAACTAAGGAGTTCTCACATTATATCATATGTGTGTGAAAATTAGCTAAAGTTTCGATTTAAATGTAAATACGCTAAAAGTGTAACAAAAAATACACTATCAATATAATATAACATGTATTGTAACAAGTAACTTACCTTATTTTTTCAGGCTACTATTGTCACCTTTTAAAGACTATTATATATAATTATCTTTTAGTTGATTTGATAGTAAAAAAATCTTTTACGCGGTGTACAAAAGTTAAACTCATTTCACAAGCACTAGTCATCTAATTCCAAAATAAAACTATATCGGGATAAGTGGATTTTACAGGCATGAAGGAAGGCCTAAATAAGTTATATTGTTTTCTTTGTATATTGAGTAAGACTAAAAGTAAAGAAAAAATGAGGAAAATTTTGGAAATTGTATATAAATAGGTGATATTGTAAAGAAGACATTCACCTCTTCCCAAATCAGAAAGCCAGCCTGAAAAAAACACAAGAAGAACAAATTAAGCTAAGGTAATCTCTTAACCAGGCTTATGTCTTCCTTTTAATCTCCACTAGAAACCCCAGTATAAGCTTCCAAATTCACTCAATTTTCTTATAAGTTTTCCATTTCTTACACTTTTTACATCCTTTTTCTTTTTATATGGAGCATAGTTTTTTTTTTTTTCATTTAAATGTTTCTTTGCATATTCCAAAAACTTACCTAATAATTGGGCTTCTCACCTTAATTAAACCATATCATTCAAGATTAGAAACTGATTTCTGTTTAGGTTTCTAATTAAGTCCAACATTTTAATGCATGAAAATGGTCTTTGTTTAGTATGTATTAAACAAGAAACTTTTGTATATTTCAATTGTCATTGTTGTTGTTATTCTTGTTGTTTATTAATGTTTTTTTTTGTTTTTTTTTGTTTTTACCTTAATTAGGAGAACTTAAATAATTATTGGTGATAATGGGAAGAGGAAAGATAGAAGTGAAAAGAATTGAGAACAAAACAAGCAGGCAAGTTACATTCTCAAAAAGAAGAGCTGGGCTACTGAAGAAAACACATGAACTCTCAGTTCTTTGTGATGCTCAAATTGGACTTATCATTTTCTCCAGCAAAGGCAAATTGTTTCAGTACACCACTCAACCCCACAGGTTTTTTTTTTTTTCATGCTTCAATTTTTGTTGATATATTTCTTTATGCTAATAATTAAATTAAATTTCTTGTGGGAGATTTTCAATTAAAATAAATTATGAGCTTCTACTGCTCAATTTTTCTCTAGATTATGTGCCTTTATTAGGGGCGGAGCTAGCCTTCGAGATACGTGTTCGATCAAATCCATTTAATTTTGATCCAAACTTTATATTTGTCTTAAGAAATTCATTTAATATGTATAAATTATTAATTTAGAATCCGATAACTTAAAAGGGCCAGAATCTCGAACCCAAAGCTTCAAATCCTGACTCCGCCTTAGCTTTTATTTCTTGATGGTGCTAAATTCCAATTCTCTGTGTGTCTCCATATGTGCGCGCGCGTGTTTTGACAATAATTGACTTAGCATAAGAGTTGTATATTTTTTTTCAAGTCAGTCAAGCTAACAGTGTCTCTGTTAACCAACTCTAGTGCCTAGACACCAAGTAAAAATTAGGGTTTTTAGAAGTCTTAACTTCTTCATTTTTCTTTTGTTTTTAAACTTCTTTTTATTAATCTTCTGTAGTTCCAAGAAAGTGATGTTCTGGTAGAATCATTAATTTCCAGTGAGGAAGTTTAGTTTGACAATAATATAATATCAATCGTACTTCTTTTCTTGAAACTACAAGAGTATAAGATTTTTTGGTAATTCCTTACAAAATCTCTATTTAAATTGTGCTGTTATTTATACTTTTTAATGGATATATTTGTTAAATATACATACGGTATACACAATATACACGTGTATATCGTATGTATATGCAGTCACGATTTAGTGTATATGGGTCGTGTATATAGTCTCGGTTTAGGTAAGGTTTTAGTCTCCTAGTTTAGGTAATGTTGTGGTGTAATTAGTATTGTACACTTATCATAATATTTGTATTACCATAATTGTATAGTTAGTATCCAAGTAGAATAAGATTTTAGGAGTAGAATAGGAATAAAATTTTCCTATTATGGAAATATGTAAATTGTATATATACTCTTTCAATTAATGAAAATAATCAAGGGATTATTTCTTTCATGGTATCAAGAGTCTAGGTTAATATTTTCTCCCACTTTCTCCAAAAAATTTCAGTCCAAACCGCAGATTCCGAGCTCCCTTCCTCGGTTTCCGTGCCCGAATTTTTTTTTTCTCTTCCCCAATTTTTTCCCCTAATCCCTACTTCATGTCTTGCATTGCTATTATGGCTAGGAACATGTTTCACCCTGCCCTTACTGTTTCTAATATCAAAGTTCACATCCCTAACATTCTTGAAATAGAAAACGTCAAATACGCGACGTGGGCCGAACTATTCAAAGTACATGCACGCTCACATCAAGTTCTCCATCATGTTATCCCCGCGGTACCTACGGATACGGAGGTGCCCAAACCATATGATGATCCTAAGTTATGGACGACCCTTGATGCTACTATTCTTTAGTGGATTTACTCCACTATTTCTAGCGACCTCTTGCAAATGATTATCGAACCCGACACTACGGCGATGGAGGCATAAATAGAGTACGTGAAATCTTCCAAGATAATCAGAATTCTCATGCTATTACCCTTGAGCAGGAATTTTCCCACGTCAACATGGAAAATTTCCCACACATTTCAGCATATTACAAAAGGTTAAAGGAATTGGCGGACCAACTCCGCAACGTTGGCGCGCCTGTTTTGAATGATCGTTTGGTCCTACAAATGGTTGCAGGCCTTTCAGAGGCATATAGTGGTGTTGGCACGCTTCTTCGTCAGAGCAGCCCTCTTCTGCAATTTTATCAAGCTCGTTCTATGCTTACCCTCAAAGAAGCCGGCTTGACCAAAAAGGCGGCTAACGGTGCTAGTCCCGTAGTCATGATGACGTCCTCTACAAATTCCCTGAGTAGTGTTGATAATTCTGGCCAAAACCGTACTCATGGTGGCGACAAAAATAGTCGGAAAAATAATGCCAAAAATCGCGGGGGCAAACGCAGTGGTTCCGGAGATGGTCACGGTGGCAGTAAGTCTCAGGATAATGGCAGTGGGCCACAACCCAACTGGTCCCAGCCTTGGGCCCCCTGGCCGTGGGCCTGGGCTAGTGGGCAGTGGCCCAACAGTCCCTACGGCCCAGCAGTTTCGACATCTGGCCACTGGACTGCCCAATAACTTTTTTCCAAGCCCAATCCAGTTTGGCCCAGTGGTTCTCGCCTCAGTTTTGGGCCAGGACAGCAACCTGGTGTACTTGGGCCCCAGTCCCCTCAGGCCCATTATGCAGTGGCCCCCACTCCTACCGTCATTGAAGCCACGATGCATATGCTTGGAATAAATCCTTCGGACCCAAATTGGTACATGGACACTGGCGCCACTACTCACATGACATCCGACTCAGGTACTCTTTCGTCTTATTCCAATTTGAGCAACAATCGTGGTATAATTGTTGGTAATGGTAATTCAATTCTAATTCGTGGTTATGGTTATAAAACGTTGTCTCCCCCCATCCACCCCTTATTTTGAAAAATACCCTTCACGCTCCAAAATTGATTAAAAATTTGGTGTATGTCCGAAAATTCACCACTGATAATTCCTTGTCCATAGAATTTGATCCATTTGGTTTTTCTGTGAAGGATTTCAAAACGGGGAGTCATCTCACGAGGTGTGATAGTAGGGGAGATCTTTATCCTATCACGCCACGTTTTGGTTTCTCGAGTCACGCATTGCCATCCACTTTTGCAGCTCTGGCTCCTTCCTTGTGGCATGCTCGTCTAGGTCATCCGGGATCGTCTATTTTGTCTTCCTTATATAAAAACAATTTTATTTCTTGTAAGGGTGCGCGTAGTACTCCGAATTATCAATCTTGTTCTTTAGGAAAAATAGTTAAGTTGCCATTTGTAGACTCTCATTCTCATACTTTAATGCCATTTGATATTATTCATAGTAATTTATGGACGTCTCCCGTTCTTAGTTCTTTGGGTCATCGGTATTATGTTATCTTTTTGGATGATTATTCTAAGTTTTTATGGACTTTTCCGGTAGAGAAAAAATTTCAAGTTTTTTCCATCTTCTTAAAATTTAGAGCATTCATTAGAACTCAATTCGAACGGGACATAAAAAATATTCAATGTGATAATGACAAAGAATATGACAATTGGGTGTTTCAGGAATTTTGTGCTAATAATGGGATCAATTTTCATTTTTTGTGTCCTCATACGTCTTCACAAAATGGGAAAGCCGAATGAAAAATTCGTACCATTAATAACATTATCCGAACTTTATTGATTCATGCTTCCGTACCTCTTCATTTTTGGCATCATGCTCTACAAATGGCTACATATCTTCTTAATATTCTTCCTTCCAAAGGTTTGACATATTCATCCCCTCTTCAAATTTTATATAATAAGACTCCTTCGTATTCGCATCTTATGATCTTTGGGTGCTTATGTTATCCGTTGTTTCCGTCCACCACAATTAACAAACTTCAGGTCCGTTCTACCCCTTGTGTGTTTTTGGGATATCCATCTAATCATCGTGGTTACAAATGTTTTAATTTATCGTCTAATAAAATCATCATTAGTCTCCATGTCATTTTTGATGAATCTCAATTTCCGTTTGCTAAGGTTAGTAATTCCATGCCTAGTTCACATGCTTTTTTGGATAATGGTATATTCTCATATATTATTCACCATTTTTCAGACGTATCCCTCACCCTAAATTTGCCAGCGAGCCCACTACCCCCTGGCCCCACTACTCCGTCACTCGCTATAGTACCCGCAACTGGGTCCTGTCCAGTTACTGGACCAGTAACGGTAATTGGGCCAGTGACCCCATTACCGCCATTGCTCCAGTCCCTGATTCCTAATCCCGTTACCATGTTGGGCCAACAGGCCCACTGCCTGCTGGCAAAATTCCCCAAATCCGCTTCATTCTCCCCCGAGTCATAGACCGGTCACTCGTAGTCAACGAGGTGTTTTTAAACCAAAAAGACATTTTAATTTAAATTCTAATGTTTTTAAATCACCCTTACCCCGTAATTATGTGTCTGCAACTCGAATTGGAAAAATGCTATGATCGATGAATATAATGCTCTTATTGATAATAAGACGTGGGAGTTGGTGCCCCGTCCATCTGGTATTAATATTATTAGGTCTATGTGGATTTTTGCTCATAAGGACAATTAAGACGATTCGTTTGCAAGGCATAATGCTCGGCTTGTGGGTGATGGTAAGACTCAACAAGTTGGTGTGGATTGTGGTGAGACGTTTAGTCCGGTGGTCAAGCCGGCTACCATTCGCATTGTGCTCAGCTTGGCTCTTTCGAACTATGGCCCATTAATTAGTTAGATGTGAAGAATACTTCCTTACATGGTGATCTCATGTAAACAGTGTATATGCATCAGCCCTTGGAGTTTAGGGACCCCAAATATCCTCATCATGCATGTTTGTTGAAGAAGTCCTTATATGGGCTTAAGCAGTCTCCACGGGCCTGGTCTAAGAGGTTTGCCGACTATGTTTTGACTATTGGGTTCACTCACAGCAGGTCGGATAATTCCTTGTTCATGTATCATCGTGGTTCGTCCTTGGCTTATATACTATTATATGTGGATGATATTATTTTGACTGCCTCTTCTGATGTCTTACGCCAGTCTATCATGACAATGCTCAATTTTGAGTTTGCTATGAAAGACCTGAGACCCTTGAGTTATTTTTTAGGGATTGCTATCACTCGTCATGCAGGTGGATTGTTCTTATCCCAGAGGAAGTATGCAGCCGAGATCATTGAGAGGGTTGATATGTCATCCTGTAAGTCCATTTCCACTCCAGTAGATACTAAACCCAAATTGGGTGCTGCGGCCGGCACACCATACGAGGATCCGACCCGCTATCGCAGTCTTGCAGGGGCCCTTCAGTATTTTACATTCACGAGACCAGATATTACGTATGCCGTACAACATGTGTGTTTGTTTATGCATGATCCCAGGGTTGAGCACATGAATGCGCTCAAACGCATCATTCAGTATATAACTAGGGTACACTTGACTATGTCTTGCATTTATATCCTTCATCAACGTCCACACTTGTCTCATATACAAATGCTGATTGGGGTGGATGTCTGGACACCAGACGGTCTACGTCTGACTATTGTATGTTTCTTGGCAATAACTTGGTCTCATGGTCTGCGAAATGTCAGTCGAATTTGTCCCGCTCCAGTGCCGAGGCCGAGTATCCAGGGGTAGCTAATGTTGTCTCGGAATCATGTTGGTTACGTAATTTGTTGTTAGAGCTTCATTGTCCAATTCAGAAAGCGACCTTGGTTTATTGTGATAATATTAGTGCCATCTACCTTTCTGGTAATCCGGTTCAGCACCAGCGCACTAAACATATCGAGATGGACATTCACTTTGTTCGCGAAAAGGTTGCTCGTGGTCAGGTACGCGTCTGCCATGTCCCGTCCAGGTATCAAATTGCTGACATCTTTACAAAAGGTCTTCCCTCGGTCCTTTTTGAAGATTTTAGGGACAGTCTCAGCGTACGAAGACCGCCCGCTATGACTGCGGGGGTGTGTTAAATATACATACGATATACACAATATACACGTGTATGTCGTATGTATATGCAGTCACGGTTTAGTGTATATGGGCCGTGTGTATAGTCTCGGTTTAGGTAAGGTTTTAGTCTTCTAGTTTAGGTAATGTTGTGGTGTAATTAGTATTGTACACTTACCATAATATTTGTATTACCATAATTGTATAGTTAGTATCCAAGTAGAATAAGATTGTAGGAGTAGAATAGGAATATGATTTTCCTGTTATGGAAATATGTAAATTGTATATATACTCTTTCAATTAATGAAAATAATCAAGGGATTATTTTTTTCAATATTCTTTCCCTTTTTTTTGTTTTTTAATTAATTCCCTGAACTAATATGTGCTATATATTCTTCTCAATAACAAATTAATTCTCCATTTCATTTTGTAATTATTTCTTTCAATATTCTTTCCCTTTTTTTTGTTTTTTAATTAATTCCCTGAACTAATATGTGCTATATATTCTTCTCAATAACAAATTAATTCTCCATTTCATTTTGTATATATTTGAACCTCACAGCATGGGTGAGATCATTAGTAAGTATCTCCACACCACTGGTGCCTCACTTCCAGTTCATGATCATAGGGTATGACCACAAATCTTGTACTTTTTGAATATAATTTATTAATAGAGCTACTATTTAATTTGACTTGATATTCATTTATAGGTGGAACTGTATGATGAAATAACTAAAATGAAAAATGACACACTGAATCTTCAATTGAGTCTTCAAAGATACAAAGGTGATGACTTGAACTCAGCACAGTATGAGGAACTAAATGAACTTGAGAAGCAGCTTGAAAATGCACTTAACAAGATTAGAGCTAGGAAGGTAAACTAAATTAATGGTTTATTTATTTTAATTTTATTTGTACGTTCTAATTTTTTTAATAATGAACAAAGTCAAAATTAAGAAATAATGTTAATATGACACAAAAAGAGATTTAATCTTTTTCTTTTTACAAATGTCACAATGGTTGCAGCTACAACTCATGCAGCAGCAGATGGAGAACCTGAAGAGAACGGTAATATTTTTCCTACGACCCTTTTTGCAAGAGTTTTTTTTTTTTGTTGTGAAAAATGCATTCTTTTCAAAACATATGAGAAAAATTTCCTGTTTTTGTTAATATTAATGATTCTCTTCCTCTATTGTTCAATGTCCTAGGAGAAAATGATGGAGAAGGAAAATCAAGATATGTACCAGTGGGTAAGTTTTTATCGCACGTCAATTATATATTTGACTTACTCTTTTCATTGGCTCTCTATGAAAAAATTGGTCAACATACTATCAGTATTTTGTCTATAAAAAATTTGATAACATACTATCAATAAGTATGTCATCCATTAATTTGATCCAAATGATTTAACCACTCTGACAATTATGTTATCCATTAATTTCATAACTTATCAATAATTATCAATCCAATAAATGCATAAAGAAATATCTTGAAGTCTCTAGATAATTAGAAATTAGTACAACTAGTTAGCTCGTCCAGTGTGAGAATATAGCAACACGTTTAATTTATTTTAAGTGATGAATTTTGGCATTGACTAATAAATTGGAATTGATGCATTATGTTATGTTTCAGTTGATGAACTATCAAATGTACAAGCAAGTAGATCCAAATGCAGTGATGGAGCAGCATGATGATCAACAACAACAACAACAACATGAAGAAGCAATTACTGAACTAAATCTACTTGGAGAGCAGCCACTGCTGGCTCAGTTTTCATTCTTTGGAGAAGAGCAACTTGGAGCAGCCAGTACTAGTAATTCTGCCTATCGCCTTCAACCTTCTCACCCTAACCTTCAACATCCTGATCTTCCTGGCACTAGCTATGGTAATACCTATTAATACTTTAATTCACTGTCTTATTCTATTTTGAGTTTAAGTATGTTTTATGCATGGATGCTGTAAAAATAATAATTACAACTAGGTTGCTTAAAAGGTATTGCTGATGACGATACTTAATATGGGTCAATTAGAAACCCTCAATATGGTAAGAACTTGCTATAACATGTCAAATTACACTAATAGTCTAAAAATTATTTACTATGTCACGGTGTATATATATATATATATTAATATACAACTTAAGTCCTTTTTCTTTAACTCCCTCCTTTTCTTGAGACTAATTTGTGGGAATTAGAACATGCATGCACTAATATCTCCCAGTTAATTTGATTAGTCTGCCTATCTTATTTTGCTTATGAAAAACATCTTAAAGTACATAAAGCTTTCATGAAAGCCTTATTTTATCCTAAATTTTACAGAAGGATATGACATTTTCTTTTTGACTAATTATATTATAAAGGAAAGAGAAAACTTTTATGATTTAGAAAAAAATAAAAGAATTAGTGCATACTCAACTAGTTTGGATTTCTTTTTTTGGACTATGTAAACATGTTGTTATCTGATAAAAGAATTATGAATTTCATATAAGGAGTGTTGATATTTGCAAATTAATGGTATATATATTTTATTACTACTAATGTTTTCTGAAATACATTAGAAGTAAAGATGTCATTTCTGGTTTTTGCAGATTGATCATGTTTTAATTACGACGAGATGCAATTACTGGGAGCTGGGCAGTGAAATTCCTTGTGGATAATTCTATACATTTCCAGAGGCTCATTTAATTTGGGAACATACTTAATTTAATTGTTTATGCATCTTAAGGATCTACTGATTGCAAGTAATTAAATATTTACTTATGCATATCTATGATTGCTTCTTTTTAATAGGTATCGATTTATAACTGTACTATTCATCTTTCATTCTACATGCAAACTTATTAGAATCTAAGTCAGAAGATTATTGATTTTGTATGAACTTATCAATTTAGAAAAGGAAAGTGATCAGTTACTTAAAACCAAATACATCTACATATTTGCTAAATGTGTGTCACAAGAATAACAAGCATTTCCCCCCTACTAGTTAATATAGTATTTAATTATTTATCAAGGGGGGGGGGGGGGTACGCCTTAAAGCTCACAAGTACTAGTCTCAACACAGAAGTTTGGGTTCCAAGGTTTGTACATTTCCCCCTAATAAATAGCTAGTGGAGTATATTACAATAGTGGGGGTTGTCAATGTGTTAGTATACGAAATTTGGGCACTTAAAGTGATTCAGTAATAATTTTCAGAGTGAACAAAACAAGAGAGATAATAGAATTTGTTCGAAATTTAGATGAAACACATACAAAAGTATTTAACTTTTAAAATTGTGATAAAGAAAATATGCAAAAAAAAGTAATAAAAATGAATGAAATTATGTGTAATAGCAAATGTAATACACATAGTGGAGAGTGTTTATACTGACAATGTTCTGACATGTTAATATACACCACATACGAACTTAATTAAGGTGATAACGATTGAAATAATTTCAATTTGAACGAAACCAAGAAGGGCAATGAGATTCCCGCGAAATTTAAGTGAGAACGAAATAAGTAATTTCTGTAAATATGAAAGCAAATGTGAAAATAGAATAATGAATGATATTTCGTGGTACAATATATATTATATATAGTTATAGTAATATACATATGGCAAGACGTGTTTATAATAGTGAGCGTCTCATGTGTTAATATATATCACGTGGGCATTTATAAGTTTGAACAAAGACGAGAGGTAATAGGACTTTCACGAGCAAATTATGATAATTATGTACCATCCCCATTTGTGCGGTCTACACTATTAATGAAGTGAGTGTGCACTAAAGTTCAAATCTCAACAATAAAAAAATATTAGGTGTTTTATTTTCATTTCCCTAATTTTGACAGACCAGATTATGCAATACATGTGCCACCAGAAGGTAGCAGATAAATGATTGAATAATCAAGATGCGTGCAAATTATTCAAAAATTATTGTTATAAAAAATGTATTATCCCAATCCCCATTTATTAATGTTGTAAATAATTTTTCTAGAATGTTGCAAATAGTTAGCAATATTATAATAATTATTGGATCTATTTTCTACATGTCTAAATGTCTTCATCTTAAAATTAAAATTTTGAATTGATTTTGTATTCCTGCTAATTAAATGGATTAAGTTTAAAAAGTTAAATCTTTGAATTGAAAGGTTCAATCGTCAAGGATGCTTATGGGTGGTCTTGTTGGTCCCTGGGGAGAAATGATCGAGGAGATATGGTCATGGATCTTTATGGATGATTTTGGTTGTTTACTTCACTAATTGGGTAAATACTGTTAGTGAGATTATTATGATCTAATTCACTAATTATATTATATTATTACTGAATTTGTCTTTTTACAATATGAATTTTCATTAACTTAATTAGCAAAAGAAATATATTCATGCTAATTTATATAGTAGTATTTGATGTGGAGTGACATATTTATTCCAGCAAGTGTATTTTGTGTCAAAAGACAAATAGATGATATAATTGTTCTATCATCAATAATTTAGAAATATATCTGTTTTTGTTATAAAACAAAAATTATAAAATAAATACATTAGAGACAAATATAGATACAGTAGAAACTCTATTAATTAATACTCGATTATTTAATAAACTCTCTTAAATAATATTTTTGGTAGGTCCCGACTCGGGAATAACGTGCTAAATTAATAATTCGCTAAAATTATAAGATAATACATTTTTGATTACTCATATAGAACTCATGTAAAATTATAAATTAATAATTTCTTATATACTACATAATACATGAGTGATTTATGAAAACTTCTTGAAAAATGACTCAATTGTCTTTTATTTTTTGTAGAAATTAATGTCACATTGAATCTTAGGATATGTTCAACATCAGCTGTTTATATTAGCATGATTTAATCTTGTATTTATATAAAAAATATTTTTTAATATCCATAAAGTATTTAAATGGACAGTTTTACCTTATTAACCAAAAGAGGTATTTTTGTGCCAAAAAAGTTTCATCCGACCTCTGACATTGTAACCGCACTGCTTCTACGCTCTTCAGTCCCAACAAAGTGGCAGCTTCTTTGTCGTCATCTCAACGAAAACACTTTGCTCAATATCTACTCCTTTGAGGTGAGATTCCACTATATTGTCTTGTATTACTCCAATCATATACTAGTTCAATTTGTTTATAAGCTGTAATTTGAGAAGAACTATATTGTTAGACATAATTTGGCGAACCTAGTGTTTCTGTCTCATATTTGGTTCGCTACTCTAGGACCTTCCTCAGAACTGCGCCAAAAATTTAACTTTGTACCACAAATTCGTAATCACCATGTGCCTCAAAACACTGCCCAACACATTCCTCCATCATGCTATTGTTTGTGCGTGTTTCAGTATGCACGTTAGGTGTTCGATGAAATTCATCTGAGACATAACAGCTCTATGTAATGGGCCGCTTTGATGGGCCTAATGTAGGTGTTAGATGAAAGGTTGATCACATGGTTAGGTAGCGATTCCGTATCAATTTTATGCAAGACTTCCCCTTGGCACTATGTCTCCACTGGACTGGTGTGCAGTATTAGCGATTTAATCATGTACTTATGAGTTAAGTGAAGGAATCCATTTTCTATGTTGTAAAGTAGGATCAAAATTCTACATCTATGGGTTGGTGAGTAGGTGCACTGTCCTTCATTACTCTGTCTAGGGGGGAGAAGAATAAGGATTTAAGGAAGTGAAGTACGGGGCAAACAGTAAGTTCCAAATTAGCATGAGAACTCAACATGTTCTAGATTCATTTGTTTACATCATCATTAAAATTCCAAATGTAGAATCTTTAAATTTGTAGGAACCAATTTAGAAAAAACTAATTTGCATTGGATGAATAGCTAGTATGCGCAACTCACAAAGGACAATGATAGCCTACAAAACATTTGATTCACAAAAGGGAATACAAGGGAGGAGCAGTAAATGAGAAGGGACTTATTGTTTTGGTCTATAGAAAATTATCAGGGTAAAGGGTTAAATTTGCTCCTATACTATGCGAAAAGGATCAAATTTACCCAATGTTATGCTATCGGTCCAATATACCCCTAACAATACTTAAATGTTTCAAATATACCCCTCCCCCGTTAAGGTTATCCAAGGTGGACACCCAATCCAACGTGAGGTGGACACCATGTGGCATGACACCTCACCGCCCCAACTCATTTACCCTTCTCTGCCACTTCTTCTTCCACCACTAGCATCTCCTCCCCCTCAAAAACCACTGCCACTATTAGCACCACCACAACCACAAACTATTAATAAATATCCGGAGGGAAGAACAATTTCTTTAATTTGCCGGGTGTCCTTTGCCAATAGGTCAATCCAGTGAGCTGTGGTCCGTTTGAACGTAGGCCAAACTATGAGTGTAGGCCCCCTTTTTTATTTTTATCTTCTCAGATTCAAATTGTATTTAATTGTTTGTTTCAAATTTTGTATACCACTTTATACTTTTTCCCAGCATAGGGGAATGAAGATGAAAAAGAACAAAAATTCTGATACATGAGCGGTGATTGAAAATTACACAATTTGTTGGGGACTAAAAATGATGAGAATTTGTAATCCTAGACATGATAGTACTGCTAAAATAATAAGGATTTTGAAAAAAGAAACAGATTCAATTGCTTGATGGAAATAGAGCTGTGCTTCAACACAAAGAAACAGATTCAATTTCTTCATCTTTTTCTTCTCACAAGTGATTGTTTTAAAAGTCAAATCAGAGTCAAATACAGCAACAACTTATTTAAAGCTATCGTTGGTTTTGGTTCGATTATTTGGAGCTCTGTTTTAGTTTAACAGACTACTCTTCCTCAAATTTAAATGGTTCTGCTGGTGCTAGTGGTGGCATTGGTTGTGGAGGGGGAGAGATGCTAGTGGTAGAAGAAGAAGTGGAGGAGAGGGGTAAATGGGTTGGGGCGTTGAGGTGGCATGTCACGTGGTGTCAACATCACCGAGTTGTTTGTGCCATGTTGGATTGGGTGTCCACCTTGGACAACCTTAACGGAGGAGGGGTATATTTGAACCATTCAAGTAATGATAGGGGTATATTTGGACCGATAGTATAACAAAGGGTAAATTTGATCCTTTTCGCATAGTACAGGGGCAAATTTGACCCTTTTCCCTAATAATTTTCTATAAGAACAAAATAATAGGCCCCTTCTCATTTACTGCTCCTCTCTTGTGTTCCTTTGTGAATCAAATGTTTTGCAGGTTATCATTGTCCTTTGTGGGCTGTACATACTAGCTAATCATCCAATGCAAATTAGTTCTTTCTAAATTGGTTCCTAGACATTTAAAGATTCTATCGTTTGAAATTTTAATGATGCTGTAAATAAATGAATCTAGGACATGTTGAGTTGTCTTGCTAAGGAAGGGTGTTAGGAAGATTTTGAGAAGTAGAAAGAAGGGCTTGAGCATCGAAGAGCTAAAAATTTGAGCAGTCGAAAGAGGATGGAAGGTCGATTTAATGACATCCCTCTTAGGATTTAGTTCTGAGCCTGTTGGCAACTCTAATAGTGTTTCATCTTTCGAATTTGTACAGTTTTCAAAATAGACAATGGTCAATCTAGTTTCAAATTGTTAGATTCAGTTAAAAGTCTTAAAAACAATGGGAGTATTTGGCATGAAAGTTTTTTCAATTCAAAGGTAGAGAACAAGCATCATGATATTTGCATTTAGGAAAGGACCACTGTTTGCAGATTTTATCACCTTCTTTACACATTCCCAACTGTTCACTGTTGCTGTAGACCAAATATTTTCTGCTGGTTGTATGAGTAGCAGTAATCTATTCTATCTTGGATAAATGATGTAGTTGCTTACCTGAGTTCAAATGGTAAATCAATGGGAGAACAGTGATTCCATTTTGTTTGCTGCTTTCGGAGTTTTAGGGTGAAACTCTATACTGTGAACAGTTGACGCCATGTCTTCTAGTGAGTTGTAGAATTGTGAACAGGTTTCTCAAATTATCGCTACTTGAGGGAAAGAAAAGAAAAATGGGTTGACAGAAAGGCACTCAGTGAGAATATTCTCCATTCTTCTGAAAAATGGAATCCTAAATTGGATTAGTTCTCCCAATGCTAAAACCACACCTCAGTTTATCTTTTTTATTCCTTTTTCCGTGTATTGAAGACTTTGGTTATGGCCTACTATGGATCCTAATCTCACCAGTCAGCTTACACAGCTATAATATTTATCTTTTGAACTCATCCTTCAAAGACTTCTGTATGCAGGTGGATTGGTTCTTGGTCACCTTTGGTATCACATTAGTATTTGACCCTTCTGAAACATAGAGATATTGGATACTTGTGTTTGATATCTGAAGCTTATGGATGACCATACTGAACAGCCACTTCCACCTGGGGTTCTTTCTACGTCAAATTCTTCACTACTCGTGCCAACTTTGAATCCTGCTGGACATTTGCCCCAGTCCTTCAGAAAGCTGCTAATTCTCATTACCATGCTGGCAATGGCGATGGAACTCTTTTCCCTGTGGTCCCTTCTGTTCAACCTTGTTCTGAATCTTTTCCTACCTCTGAACACGAGTCTTCTGAGGCTATACTCAATACTTTGTCATCCAATTTGGAATCTGTTAATGGATTAAAGTTGCAGCCACAAAGTGCTAATGATCTTGAGAGTGCTGCTCAGAATGCTGTTTTGCATGAACAGGTCTGTTGTACCCTTTTGATAGGTGCTTTATTTTTTCTTCATTTGTTGTCTAAATTATTTGTTTGCCTGCACAGGAAATTGCTGCACAGGAAGTTATACAAAGTCAAAGGTTTTTTTATTTGGCTTTTAATTTTAACTTTCTCAAGCTGAAACTATACAAGAGGAATGGATGTTTTACGACAATTTCACTTCTCAAATCCAGAGAAGCAAGGGATGCAAGTGGACCTAAGGAAAGTTCAGATTTTTTCTCTGGTCGTCATGACCCAAATGCTTTAAAGGTGATTTGAGTCTCGTCGGACTCTTTGTTACCTTTCTTGAGATATCTCTCATGGTAGCACATTTTCTAGTTGGCCTTACTAAATCTGTCTGTTAACCGCAATTTATAGGAGCATTTACTGCAAATGACAGCAGAGCATCGTATACAAATGGCCGCAAAGCGTGGCAACAAGACACAGCGTGAGCAAGGTTAGTATCTTACTGCAATTTATATGGAAGAGTTGATATCCTTGTAGTGATCTCACAAATGAAAACATGCAATAAATGTATTCAAAACCTTTTCTTTTCCTCTTTTAATGTTTCCCCAGGCCATGAAACAACTGAAATGTACATGTTACCAATGGTTATTGCCAGAATGAATGCCCTTTGAAATTTTCTAGTGCACTGAGAAAAGCCCTATCTTTTCCCTCACAAACATAGATTATATATGTTTACTTTTGCAACTGGAATCCAGATCTAAGTAAATAAAGACTAGTCCCGTTTCACCAAAATAACAGGGCTTTCAATTTTGGCATGGCTTGTAAAACAATTTTCTTTTGTGGGAGCTGCTCGTACATGTGTATAGCACAAAATTCAAATCACTGTTTTTGCTTTTTATACAGTTCTTAGTATAGACACTACTTTTATCAAAAAAGAGTTACTTATTATGGTCATAAAATACATCAAAGGATTAATTCTGGAATTATGCTCAAACATCACCCATTTTGAGAAGAATTTCATGTGCATGAGAGACATGTTGCCTCTTTCCATCTTCACAAAATATTATGTTAAAGAACCGTATTATGAAATTTGAAAGTGTAACTAGAGGTAATAAACAATTTGCAACAGGATGAGAAATGGTTAAATTTCTCCTTTGCCAGGTAATGTTGAAATTGGCAATGGATATGGTGTGCCAGGTGGAGGTGCTTATTACAGTGCCTCAAATCCCGATGTCTCAATCTCCAGGAAGACTGGCTTCCTGTTCTGTGCAATGTATTTATCATGTTCAAAATTCTATATTAGGTTCTTTGAGTTATTTGTTTTTGCTTTTTCATGTTCAGAGACAAGTACAATCACTGGTCACAGAACTAATCAACATGGTACAGACCCTAATGGGGGTTCTGAAATGGATAATTTACTTCCACGAATAGACTGTTAGGCTAAGAAGAATAGTCAGTCCATTTTTAGTACCCCCTTTCCTTTAAAATGCTGCTGGTAAAGAGTTGCCTGAATACCTCAAGCAGAAGTTGAAGGCTCGAGGTATTCTGAAAGATGATTCAAAAATGGAGAACCATGCCATATCAAGCAATGTAAGCTGATTATGCATTACACACTATCTTCCCAGTCCCTCTTTAAATTAACATATTTCAGGTGGTCCTGGCTTACTAGATTCTTGAATTAGACTTCTTTTGTCTTCTGACTTTTGTAATAAACCGAAATTTCTTTCTTTTTTCATTGGTTCTTATGAGATACCTGTTGTCAATGCTTAGTAACCTCTGTTTTCGAGAACCCATTTCTCGTTATCCAATTATCCTCGTCATACTCTTAGTCTCTTGAAAATGAAATGTTTCTAACAACTCTCTAAATATAAATCTTCTGCACATTTCAGAGCTCAACGGGACAATTATCAGAGACATCAGATGCCAATTTGCCTGTGGGATGGGTGAGTTATGGCTGACTATACTTATTCAAGCCTTCCTTTTGAAGTTCTTGATTTATCGCCTTTTTGTGTCAGACAACTATGCCTGAATATAATTATGGAATATTAGCTTGTGATTCTGCTAAAGCTTCATTCTAATTTTTCTTTTTCTCTATTTATTTTGGCAATTAGAGCATTTATACTCTCTAGTTCTTTCCTCTTTCTTGTCTGGTCCTTGGAAGACTTCAACAACTGAAAGATATATTGCTGGAAGTGACTATTGTTTAACCCATCTCCCTCCCCACACACTTTTCACAATTGCCTCTGTTATGACCTCCATTTTGCTATACTTGCTCTTTCTGATATATACGTAGACATATAATGTGTCTTATTTATCTTCTTTCTTCATTTATGCCTTCACCAAATGTGTGCTTTGTTTTTAAAGTCCCATTCTACGTTATTTGCATTCGATAAAACTCCCTGATTCAAATCCATCCATGAAGAGATTTAGTGGATGAATATACTTGCTAAATAAATTAAAGACACAAAATGAATAAGAAAGCCAGTGGTAGTTGTGAACAAAGAAGTCCTTAAAGCAGTTTACTTGTCTTAGTAGTATCACTAAATGATACGAAGTCTCTTTGTTGTATCGTTTCAACTCTAAATTGAACCCACATGTGATTGTAAGCAATTTACAATCTCTTTGGAGAAAGTCAACTTGATGTTTATCAGTATTATTAAAAGTCGTCGCTTGAAGCTATGCAAAGCATTTATTAGCACTTCACTTCTGGCATAGTCTGTTTTTGTATAGTTGCCGGATTTTTTGTAAACTTCAATGACATATCTTGTAATTAATGTGTCTTCTTGATGCCTTTCCTTAATGAAATCACGTACTTCATAAAAGAAAAAGCTATGCAAAGCAAGGAGTTATAGCTTCAAGAATGAAGCCATGCGCTTAAGAGAAATATGCGATTCAAACAATGAAGCCAAAATGATCCATAGAAGAAACAGTCGACTCTTTATATCGTAACTTTGAGGAATTGGTTCAATATTGTCATTATTGTATATAAGATGCTGAAATAGGTTACAACTGCAATTTGATTATTATAGTATTCAACTCATGTGTTTGGTATGTTTTAATTTTTTATAAATGTGCACTTCATTTCAAAGAAGCACACACTTTACTTCTCACTTTTCACTTCAATTACCATAGATCTTGTTGTTTTTTGCTCTTTTCACTTTTAAAAACACTGACATTTGTAGTGTTAATATTTTGCTGTAATTTGAGAATGCAGATTGAAGCCAGGGACCCTTCAAGTGGTGCTTTATATTATTATAATGAAAGTTCTGGGAAAAGTCAGTGGAAAGATCTATTGAGGCTCCTGCACTAGTTTCTGGGGTGTGTTCTGGACTTCCTGAATATTGGCGGGAGGTTCGTGATGAATCAACTGGTATACTATGTATCATAACTTCGCTAGCTGTTTACTTGCTCATATTATTTGTGGCTGGAGAAAGATTAGATTTGAACACTTATTCCTCTAGATTAGCCCAATTAAGGAGTAGTCTCCGATCCCTTATTTTCTTTTGGTGCACCCACACAGTTCCTGTTAGATTAGAGGATTGGGTGTCTTTTGGAGAGAACCATATTTTGCAGGTTCTCCTGCTTTGATATACTTCTTGTATATGGCCAAGTTGGCCTTGATATTATCAATGAAACCTTTTACTTGATCTAAAAAAACTGAAGAAAGAGAGATGATAATCATTTACTGCTACTAATAGATGAGGCACTGGTTGCTGGCAAGTCTGCAACTCAAGGGAAGAACTATACAAGAACAGTTCTGGGCCAAAGCCAGGAGCAACAATCATTAACTTCTCCCGGCCAGACCCAAGCCGAGATCCAAGTGGTCATTTATTTGTAGGTTACAGCAAATGAAACTATTAGTTACTCAACAAAAGTGTCATATTGGTAAAGAGAATGCTATCTGTAAGTTGGAAGCTCTTTGACGTGAATGGAAGGACTTGGAGATATAGCTGAATGATTTTACCATTCACAACCTTTTATATATGTATAGATAAGCTATGTTGCTCGGACCTTCCAAGAATGCTGCCGCACCTGTGTCAAATCCTCTAAGTGGATCGTTGAATGCTTTTGGAGGACCCGACACACAACCAGCGGTATTTTTCAGAGTCCAAGCAACAGAAAATATAAGCCTTTATTTTCTGTAGATGCTCCACAACTTCTGCTTCAATGATCCTTTTTTCTACTCATGCTACAAGAGGTTGTAAGAGTAAAATGATTAGATTTCATATGGACTGCTCGTTAAGTAAACTATTAGTACTTGTATCTTCTATACCAGTGCAAATAGATCTCTTTAGAAGCAATCTATTCTCCGTGCTAGAAACAGAAATTCCTTTCAGTTGGAGACATATACATCTTTTTACATCTGTATGTATCTCACAAATAATCTCGAAATGGCATGTTTTGTTAGGTTTAGTCTTCTTTTTTCCTTTTCTTTTCTTTGATAAGTAAAAACCAAAGATCCTGAAGTGCTTCAACTTGTAAATTTAGGGACTAAAGTTGTGATAAACCTTAAACACTTGGATTTGCAGTACAATATTGCTCAGAGCACGAGACAAAGATGAAAACTGCAATTTGATAAGTTGGTTCGACCTTTGGTGACCTATCCGTTATCTTGATATTCTTCTTTTCTTTCTCCTTTTTCTAATAATGTTTTTCTAGTTGCTATAATTCATAGCTGTCTTTTAGATTTTATTTTTTGAAACTGGTACTGTTGTATTCCTCGGCATTAAGGATATGCTGGAATTCAAAAGGAAAAGTAAAAGAAACAGAAAACAGAATTAAAAGAGCAAAGAAGAAAAACTTGCAGATATCCTAAGAAAGCTACTAGATCATCTACATCATCTATACAATTTTCTTTACACCAAAAATACAAAGATACAATACAATTCCATTTCACTTTATGAATGGAATTAGATATATCTTCAAAGCATCTTCCATTTCTTTCCTTCCACACTGTCCACCAAATGACTGCAGGGATTGCTCTCCACCATTTATTCTGACTCTTACTACCCAACCCTCCTTTCTTATCCAGCAACTCAATAGATCAGCAGTGTGTTCAGGCATTGTCCATTTGACTTCTATGAGACTGAATAACATTGTCCGAATTTGGGCTGTAAATCTACAATGAAGGAAGAGATGACAATTTGTTCCTCTAGCTTCCATACATAGGAAACATCTGGGCACAACTGGGAGGCCTTTCTTCTGTAGGACCTCCTGAGTTAGACATTCTCTTCTTGTAACCAGCTAAGTAAAGCATCTCACCTTGTGTGGTGTTATACTCTCCCAAATATTCTTCCGTAAAGCTGGCCTACAAACAACCCTATTTTCTCTTTTGTACATTCTACTAACAGAGAAGACACCATCAGTGTTGTGTCTCCATCTGATAATATCAGCCCCATTAGTTGTACCTGTGAAAACTCAATATCCTTCAAAAGATTTGCCACTCTTCCCATCTCCCAATCATTTAGGTTTCTCCTAAAAATGAGATTCCAGGAGTCCAACATTCCCCCACTGTTGCATTCTGATTTGAACAGAAGGAAAAAAGATCAGGGTACTCATCCTTTAGTGAATTCATGTTTAGCCAAACATCCCTCCAGAACATTATCTTTGTACCATTACCCAAAGACAGAGGAAGGTGCAGTAACTGATTTCCAAACCCGTAAAATCCAGAGGTTCTGCTACATTTCTCCTTTATCATAATGGGGCGTCTCATTGTGTCATTGCCCAACTAGGCATGAATTTACGACCATGTGGATCCCGTGAATCATAGGTTTGACATGCCTCTATTTCATCTCCTGTTAAACTGGTGAGGCGTGTAACTAGTAGTACATTTTGTGTTCCTTTACTGCTAGACAAATGAACAAAGAGAATCTTATCTAAGGTGTTAGACTTAGCTAGTCACAGTATTGATTGTTACCGATATCTAATCATAAAAGCAATCCAAGTGCAAATTTTGTTGTACGAGTTCCTCACATTTTCATATCATATTGAACCTATGTTTTCTATCAAGCTGTGTTTGCAGGTCAAAAATGTTACTTTAATTCACGGACGAATGTATCACAATGGAAACATCCTTCTAAACCACAGCAGGTTGCCATTCAGCACCATGATAGAGCAGTTGCCAGCAATGCAACTAATGTAACTTGGGTTGACCAAGCTTTCACATACCAGAGATGCATTGAATGTGGTGGATGGGGTGTGGGCCTTGTACAGTCATGGGGTTATTGCAAACATTGTACTCGGTATGTTGTCGTTGCATATATTTCTCTATTTGACATTTTTGTGTTTATTTGTCTCGTCGTTGTTTTCATATAATGCTACTGCGTACGAGTACTTTTGCTTGAGTAAGATTCCAACGGAACTTAAACTTTTAGGGCTTTCTTGTTTTTGCCCCCTTATTTGTTTGTTAATTGCATTCTTATGTTTTGTTATTGGTGTAATTCAGAGTATATAGACGATCGAGTTTCTTCATCACGTAAAATTTTAGGATTCAGGGGTATCTGAATGCAGATACGGGTGTTGGGATACAAGCAATAAATGTATATTACGACATCTATAAGTATATATTTCAATTAATTAAAGTCATTAAACTAAAACTAATACTCCCTCCATTGCAATTTGTTTGTCTGGTTTTGACTTGACACGGAATTTAAGAAAATAAAGAAGACTTTTGAATCTTGTGTTCTTAAACTAAAGAAATATAAAATGTACCAAAATGCCCATTAATCTTGTGGTCTTAAACATGCCATGTGGAAGTTGAAATTAAAGAGTTGCCAAAAAAGGAAAGAAACATTTTTTTTTTAAAAAGACTAAAAAGGAAAGTAAGACAAACAAATTGAAACGGAGGGAGTAAAATTTTTTTTTTTTTTTTGAGAAGGTAACAGTTGTGTGTATAGACTAAACCAGCACATAGGTTGTGCTGGAAACCATATTTACATCAGGCAAAAGGAGAAACACTGGTCCAACATTCTAACAAGAACCTAGAATATCTATAATGGACTCAGTATCTGGATAAATCTGCTTACACCAGAAACAAAAAAGTCTAATGCAATTCAGTTTGATCTTTTGTACTAAATTTGCTGCTGTCCTCAAAACACCTTGAATTCCTTTCTTTCCAAATTGTCCACCAGATGCAAGGTGGAACAATCCTCCATCTATGTCTGTCTGCAGCTCCTTTTCCTGCCTCCTCCCAGCTATATAGTACTTGAGTAATCTTTTTTAGCATTACCCAAGCCAAGCCCCTAAGGTTAACAAAAATCCTCCAAAGCTGATCTGTTATCTTGCATTGTTAAAATAGATGGCTGACTGTTTCAGCCTCTTCACCACATAGATAGCATCTGGAACAAAGAGAACTTCCTTTTCTTAAGATTTTCTTGAGTCAAAACAGCTTCCCATGCCAACAACCAAGTGAAACATGCTACTTTGTAAGGTATTTTCACTTTCCATATATGCTTCCAAGGCCAATGTTGCACCTGTTGATTACCTTGGTTCAAAAATTTGTATGCTGAATTCACTTTAAACATGCCTTTACTGTCTTCTTTCCACCAAAGTTTATCTACTCCATCATGAGTGTCTTTGAACTCTTCCAGCTTCCTAAAGAACTCAGTCAGTGTGTCAATTTCCCGGTCATTAAAATTCCTCCTAAACTGAGTGTTCCATCCTTGAGGAGTCTATGATTCAGCTACAGACTTTTGTTGATGTACAACCAACCCATAAATGTCAGGAAAGAGGTCCTTTAAACTTCTATTGCCCAGCCATTTATCCTCCCAAAAAGATGTTTTATCTCCGCTGTTTACCTTTACACATGTATGATTCCTCAAGAAAGGCCATAATACTCTTATGGATCTCCACAAACTAACTCCATAAGGAGTGTTCACCTCTTTGGTCATCCATTTGCTTTCTTCACCATACTTTGTCTTAATGATGCTTCCGGAAAGATTGATTATCTTGAGAGTACCTCCACATTAAAATTTAATTCTTTATAAACACCTAATATTTTATTCATAAGATATCTCATGTAATAGTAAAGCGTTCTCATACTTTATTTCACACACACACACACACACACGCGCACATTGAAAAATAAGGCAAATACTCAATCAATCTATACTTCTTTGTTATAGATGTAGTCGAAGACTCGAAGCACCCAAAGTAAGTTGACCAAATCTGGTGTGCATGTCATGCCCACACCCAAATTGTGTTGGATCGACACAGATGCGGCCGGGCTTTTGAAGGGTGAGCAACTCAATGTAAACCATTAAGTTTGCATGATTTGAATCTTCATCATTGTCATAGACCTTAAACAAATGAATAGAAGTATTTCTCTCGAACCACTTAAGCTTTTAGAGGAGGTTCACTCAAATTTAACATGATATTAGGCAAAGATCTTGGAATATAGTTTCACTGTTATGCAGAAACAAAAATATCTGCAGGATCTTGGCTCAAGAAATAGAATTAGGCCACATTTGAGGGGGTGCTTTGTAGACGTTAAATAAATTAATAAAAGTATTCTCCGGCTAATGGCTAAGCATTTAAAATAGTGGTTTGCTCAAAATTCAAATTCAACGATCTTAATTATCTAGGATGCATCATTTGTCTGAACGTTGATATTATTCTGCTGCAGAGTTCTCAAGCTTCCTCAAAGCCAGTATCTGTCAGCAAATGTGGAGATACAATAGCAAACTTCTGGCAATGTGCACCACAGAAGACTGACAAAAAGTTTCAGGGACAGAGGGATGCTGCCTGTTCACGGTTCAAGTCTATATAATTTTAAACAGATTTGCTGGTACACTTTAGTGTTGTTTAAAGAAAGCCCATGGGATTCTTGGTGCTATTTAGTATTTACTGTTATTAAGCCTCTCCTTTATCCCTTTTTCTTTCCAAACAACCCCTGAGAAGGGGTTGGTTGGCGGTGTTGAGGGAGGTATGAACCTGAAGATAATCATAGGGGAAAGAAAAGAGCCAGTTACCTTTTCTTGGAATTGAACCGGAAGAATATTATGTCTAATATGGATTCAGAAAGTATGATCTCTTCTCTTCAATTGAGGTCACAGAATTCTAATTTCTCTCTTCTTCTTTTTTGTTTACTTTTTTTTCCTACTTGGATGTTTTTTTTTTTTGCAATTAAAGGAGTTTTTTATTAATTCCCAAGTGAACTCTTTACAAAACTAGGTGAATTAGCCAATTATATCCCTTCTCAGCTACTCCTCTATAACAAAAGAAAATTGCTAATTACAAAAAATCCTAAACTCATAATGAGTTGATGTATCTAAACGTGTTTGATTATGGCTAACTCTGATGCAGAGATTAAGCTTCATCTGATGCACCAGAGCTTCTTGTGATTGCACTCCGTGTTGGAAGATCCTCATGTTCCTCTCTATCCAGATGCAGTATAACACTGCAGCTAAACTTGCTCTGAGTATCATCCTCTTTGGGTGTTTCCCCTTTGACTGCTGCTGAACCCACATCCATTCCATATCCCATGCCTGCACCCTTCTGTCCCATTTCTGCCACCTAAGAAGCCACTGCCAGAGTTCCTGAGTGAATGAGCTTTCAAAGAACAAGTGCTCTTTGGTTTCAATCCCATTCCTACAAAAGAGACATCCAGGGTTGACATTTAGTCCCCATCTTACCAGTAAATCTTTAGATCTGAACTTCCCATATAAGCTTAACCAGAGAATGAAATTCTGTTTAGAGAAACTGATAGGAACTAAGCCAGAGGTTATTAAAGTTCAGGATCACTTCTGATTCTGCACAGTTGGTGTCTCACTAGTTTCAGATGTAGTCTTCCTGATATGGGTGCATCCCACTAGGAATTCAGGTCTTTGATGTTTGCATTAGTCCTTTTGTCCACGATGACGATGCTCTATGTTTGTCATATGGAATCTTGTATGTTAGTTTTGCACTTAGTAGTGGTGCATGATCATGCTAGTTAGTGAGTGAGCTAAGTGCTTTACCCTTCTAAACATTACATTAAATGTTTTCTATCTCTACATTTTTCCTTATTACTGTTTTGGAACTTATATTGGCGAAATACAGTAGATATAGATAACAGTGGACGTAATTTTTCTTGAAAAAGTTTCTGCAAACTAGCTGTGTCTCTTGTTTATCATGATGATTTCTCATAGTTGTTTTATCACCACTTGAGGTAAGCAGTTTGCCAGGTAAATGATGATGGTAATATAGATGATGACACAACTAGATGTCAGAACAATTACATTATGTTAGGTGTAGTGATAATTAACTACCATTAAGACAGCTTAAGGGAAAACTGTTAACTGCACTACTGAAACTAATTGAGAATTATGTTTAACCAAATTCATGCATATAGATCAAGGAGGCAAAAGGAAAGGAGAATCTTTTTAATTTTCTGAGTCAATTATCTGATCATTCGGAGTGCAGGTCCAGTTTCAAACCACCAATGAGTAAAAGTAACAAAAAAGACAAACGGAAACGCGCATATGATGAGGATGACGAATTGGATCCCATGGACCCAAGCTCTTATTCAGATGCTCCTAGGGGTAGTTGGTGCGTATTCCAAGGCTGTTGCCCTCTACTTCTTGTGTTCCATTTACATGGTTGCGCACTTTGCAGATTTTAGAAGTTCTGAATTTATTAACTGATGGTTTCTTTTATTGCCGACTCTGTAGGGTTGTCGGTCTCAAAGGAGTGCAACCACGGGCAGCAGATACCACTGCAACGGTATGTTGACTGCCTTTCAAGTTAATCAATAAGGCTTAACTTGTCTTAACCTCTATATATTATGCTTCAGTTTTGAGAGAAACATTTTTATTTCATCACAAGAGGTGGTGATACACCCTTTATTTGATACATTGAAACGTCTAGATGCTCTAAAAATGAATGTAATCCTGACTTCCAGAGAGAAAGTTAAAGGGAAAAGAAAGAACTGCAAGATTGTAGCCTGCAAGCAGAAGAATCGCATTACGATACCATATGTACTGGGATACTTTTATCACAACTAGTTCTACCATAATTGATCCATTAGTCAAGTGCCCATGTTTCCATTCACCATGGCAAGAGATATGTCTTGCCACATTGTAAGGAAAAAAGCATAAATAACACTACATTCTGCTAGTGCTTTTAAGCGCAAATCCCAATTAAAGCGCAGATTTTAGTAAAGGAGAAAAAAAAGAATAATTTAAGATATATATGTATTGGAAGAAAAATAATTTACGCATAAAAGAACTCAAAAACTATTTTTTAAATTAATTTTAAACCCAACTCAAAAACTACAATAAAATGAAATATATGAATTTTAACAATCATATCGATTGAGTTGAAATATCATCGAAAATTTAAGTGTTGGATTTTAAAAGAGGCAGTTTAAGCTTCCCATTCATATTTAGTGTCTGCTTCTCTTATGGTGAATTTTAAATTTTCTATTTCTACTCACTAACCTATTCAATTATAACACATTTTATCCATAAATATATTACTTCCCCAACGATGGTGATTGTTTAGTTTCTCTTTCTTCAATACAGAAAGGTTGTTGAGACACATGCTGTAATGGTTTGGTCGCATTAAAGGGCTACCTAAATGGTCTGAAGTGCCTAAGTACGCCTCAAATGAACCTATAAAAACACTACCTACCTCATGCCATTATCATCAGTAAAATGACCATATCGACAAAAGTGAGACTAAGTGCATTTTGATACTTCTAAAAGTACATTTACATACTTAATGATTGTTACAGGGAAAAACAATGAGTATATGGAGACACAAGGTGTGCTATTTTACCGACATGCTTTTGATATTCTTTGGTTAGCTGATTCTGCATTGGGTTTATGGGGGTTACTTTTCCTTAATAGATAATACAGGTCAAATGACAGGTTATTGGACTTGCGGACATAAACATTTAATAGTGTTTTTGCACCTTATCTGACGTGATCATTCTAATCATCTATGATCATTTATCTTTTTTAACAGTCAGATTCCTAGGCCACCCATCCCATTTCATGAATGTGTTGCGCTTCAGAGTGTTGATCTCTGAATCATTCTATTAAACAAACATTTTAACATGCTAGAAAAGCAGACAAAGGTCTTGGGTTCAAAAGAAAAGCTTGGGTTAAGCATATCGCTTTTTAGAATGGATTTAATCCATCAGTGGCATCGTTTATCAAAAATAATCTCATGTGTTTTGCCCAAGAAAAAGAATTATACTCGCACATTAGGATGCATATTGAAGACATAATTCGGTAATTAAGATTTTGTTCCAATCTAGTAGCTTAAGTAGGCTGAGGGTCTATCGGAAATAGCTTCTCTACTTGCACAAGGTAGGGGTAAGGTTGCGTACAAACCACCCTCCTAGACCCCAGTCACGCCCCAAACCATGGCCTGAGCGCGACACGACACTCGGTGCCTGACTACATGTGACCGAGCGAACCACATGGCTTGCTGAGTCGACATGGGACATGTAATATCATAAGGAATGATTTAAAACATGATAATTTGAATACTGAAAATACTGTCTGAAAGTATAATTGCGGAAATAGTCTGAAAACGTGATAAGTTCGAAGCCAACACGACAATGCGACAAGGAACATCTGACATGACATGCTAGATCAGTCTATGAAACCTCTGAACATGAGTCTGAACACTAAACTGTTTACCGGGACAAGGCCCCCGGCATACCTATACTACATAACATGACATGGACATTAAATGAAGATAACACTCCGAATGAAGTGGGACTCACCAATAGCTGATACGATAGAATCCTAGCGAGAAAATCCGCCGTCCTGTAAATCAGTACCTGCATCGTGAAATGCAGGCCCTGAGAAATAGGGACATAAGTACACTGGAATTGTACTTGTATGTGAAGCAACTGAATGAATAAACATGGTACATGAAATAATAGGAACTGAAATTGTAAACTGAACACGAGTAATATCTGTCATGAATATAATATATCATGATAAATTATTTTTATGTGGGAGAGCTTTAGTGTAACCGACATATAATCACCACGTGAGTACGTGGTGTCTGATCTCTGCTCGATCAGCTAAGCCATATCGTACTTTGCCGGGGTATTAGACATGAACATGACATGAGTAGATCTATAAAATAACATGCAATGGGTAATATGGAATCGTCCTAACTGGGCGGAGCGATCCTTATCTTACGTTGGCATATGTAGTTTCAGGTATTAACCTTCTCGATAGTTTGTGCAACTCCCCAAAACATGAGCATGACTATAGATAGCTTAGAAGCCCATGAATTTCATAATCTAACTTGTATTATACTTGTTGACATGCATAGTGTTGTTTTTCATGAGACATGGGATCACATTAGTTCATAGTTGTAAAGAAATGGATCATGGGTAACTCAACCCCAAAAGCTAGCTCATGAGGGGAGGATTGTCCAAGTCCATATAAGGAGACCACCCATCTCATTAACCACTGATGTGGTACTTTTTTCATTCTTCAACAATAGTAATTATACATATATATAAGAACTTACGGAAATCGAAGCATGAGTATACATAGATTACGAACAGGGTTCATGGCATTCAAAATGATATATCACGAACACAAACAACGGAACCATAGTCTAGAGATAGCATGGTTTAGTATCTTCATGAACTAGGACATAACACTCGTTATAATGAGGGTTTCATGGAAATATGGAAGAATCGTAGTGTGGAGAAGAACAATGATATTCCCACACGTAGATAGAAGCTCTACATACCTTTATCGCTCCTAAACTCGTAATAAAGTCTGAACCTTGAAGAAGAATCCAAAAGCCTGAACTTTGAAGCTTGAGATGGGTAAGAAAACCCATAGGTTAGAAACAAAGATTTTACTTAGAATCCATGTGTAATCGTTAAGAATTGCTTTGGAATACATGTAAATGACTTACCTTGAGCTATGAGGATGATGGGAGGAGAAGAACTTTGTGCTAGGGCTTGGAAGGAATGAGGAATGACATGAAAAGACTGAAAAATCGCAAATTTATACATGATCAGCCGTTGGCGCTTTTACGGTCTGTAAAACATATTTACGGTCCGTAAAAGTCGTCCGTAAAACGTGTGTCAAATTCCAAAAATTGAAATTGCTCCTACCCAATTATGGTACCGAAGTACGGTCCATAAAATATTTTGCGGTACAATTTACGGCCCATAAAACCCCATCGTGATTCGTAATAGTAAGCTGGATTTATGGGGTCCATTTACGTTACGTAAAACATTTTACGGTCCGTAAAACCTGACGTGAAAACGTTGATCGCTAAATTGAAACGGATTTTAATCCTAACACTCCCCATCTTGGTTTCTAAACTCCTGAATCATGAAAAATGCTTGGTTTGGAGGTGTACGAGGTGTTACATCCCACTTGTGGGATTACACTGGGTATGTTATTGTTGTTGTTGTTGTTGCTAGTAGCTTAAGTTCTTAAATGAAATGGTCACACACTTCAACATATTTTATTAGGCATCTTTCTACCACATTCGATTCCCTTGGCAACCTCTTCATTATAACCTTCCAATTTTAATTCTATATAGTACGGCATCTTCTTTTATCATAGCTTTCTTTTATAAATTTGAGTTTAGAAATCTGATTTATCTATATTTTGTCACATTCTTTATTATATCTAAGAAAATTTGTATTTGAATAAACTCAAATTGAGAGTTTATTGCAACTCTACTTATAAAAACCAAGGGTAAAGGGTTAAAAATGTCCTTGACTATGCGAAATTGAACAAATTTTTCCTCCGTTGGTCTCTAGATCCTACCACTTCCATTACCAAAGGCTCAATTTTGCCCATATGGGGCTAACGACATCAGTTAAAGGGAAAATTTAGACCATTTGCAAATTTAAAGGCAAATTTTGATCCTTTTCTCTTTTATCACCCAACCCCCTTTTACCCCTCCCCTTTACCACCTCACCATCTCCCAAAAAAGTACTGAAAATCCCCCATCCCCTACCCTTCCTCCGTATAGTTCAGGGTCCATTCTATGGTTCAATGTATAAATCAAATCTACTTCTATCTTGGTACATGAATAACTTTCAAATATAATTGTGCAAATAATTTGCTCTATGTGAAAGGAATTGAACTCAACTTTATAAATCATTGCCTTATGGTATTTATTACTCCCTATGTCCCAAAAAGATTGTCCTACTTTCCTTATTAGTTTGTCCTAGGAGATGATTTACCGCCACACAAATATCTAAGGCTTGTTTTGGACCACACATTTTAAAAGTCTTCTTTTATTTCTTAAATTTTGTGCCAAGTCAAACTAAGACAATCTTTTTGGGACAGAGGGAGTAACAAGATAAAGGAAATGATCATAGCTGTGAGAAATTATGGGAGAAAAATATTATTATTGAATTGAGTATCTACATTATTACATTGAGCCCTATTAAATGACACTACTACATCCCAATCCTTTTCCATGTAGGACACTATATACAAATCCTATTCCTATTCTAACAATAGCAATATTGGCATTAGCAATTGGAGGCCAATTCAAAAGTTCATATATTTCGAACTAACTGATCTTAAGAGAAGGTTCTTTTTACTTCCATATACAGTAATAATAATTAAAAAAAAAACAATATAATTTATTTGGATACAACAAGGTTGTTATGAAAAATTACTTGTTATAGCAGATCAATTTGGCATGTTGGTATAAAAAATCAATACATTATCGGTGCATATAAAAAATCATGGTCCAAAACTTTTCCCAAATTATTTTACTTCTCTCCTCTACCAGAAAGCAAATAATGTTTGATTGTTCTAGTTATAGGATTTCCTACAATTTGAGATCACAACTGTTCTGAAATTTGGTATGGATAAATCAAATAAAGAATGTCGTAAGAGAATAAAAAACCATAATTAAGTTAGGATTAAAGTTTATTCACGGGTGGCATAAAGATAAAAGGAATTTACACATTCAATTTAAGTTGATGTACTTCAACAAGTAGTCATCCACTTTTATAGGTTATTCGTACGTAGTGACACTTAACCTTCAGTTAGATTATAGTGGCCTGCTTGTAAGAGATCTTGTGCAAAGGAGAAAAAGGGGTCGAAATTGCCCTTTAGCTGCTGCTACTAGCCCCATAAGGGCAAAATCGAGCCACTTTAGTTACGACAGAGATAGGAACGAGACACCTTTTTAACGGAGGAAAATATTTGTTTCATTTCGCATAGTCTAGGGGCATTTTGACCCTTGACCCTAAAAACAATAAAGTCATCGCAGCCTTTGTTTTGAAATTATTTCAGTGATACTTAGAGAACTTGTATTCGAAATCGTGAATTTTGAAACTTATAAATTTGAATTATCTGATAAAGTAAAAAATTTCCACTCAGAGACTCAAAGTAACTGTTAATATTGAAAATCATGTGTGATACTGTCAATAATGTGATGGTTAAGGGATTTAGCCATACGAGTAAGAACAGGCTCGAACATTGACAGTATGTTGCTCGGACTCTTCAGGAATGTCAACAGGTGCGTGTGGGATTCTCCAAAAGTAGTGCATTTTTGGAGAATCCGACACGGGTGCGGCAACAGTTTTGGAGAGTCCGAGCAACATAGAGTGAGACCACTCAGCGTAAGCCCATTTTCTCCAACCTTAGTGGGCAGGTCTACCCTGCACCTTTGCTTGTGGTATATCAGGTAGTCTAACAGATTAGTCGAGGTATGCACAAGTTGCCTCCGGCACTAACGTCATTGAAAAATCTTCTTCAAACACTACTCTAACAGGCGTCAACAATCTGTCCAAGCGTTCCACTGGTTAAAATGGGTCAAGTGTTTTGGTGATAGGAGTAGACGCTTTACTATACTCATTCTACTGCTTTCTTGCTCTTTAAACAATCTTTCGTTTCAAGTTGAGTTTAGTTTTCCGTATTTCTTGTTACATTAGCTGGGATTAGGAGCTTCTCTGAAGCCTTCATGTGCCATATCTTTGCTTATTCTTTAAGCATTTGACTGCTTGGCCTACACGAGCACGTCTGTCTAATTTTGCGCACATATTGGGCCAAACAGGTATTACATATAATTAAGATTCAAAACTTTTTATGAGGGATCATATTTTGCTTTGTAAATTTATTCAAGTTGTTTTTTCCAGCACTTAATCAAACAAAGAAAAAGGAATGCAGAAAAATGATACTAGAATTTCTCGCTGTTTGTCTGTCCTATGTTGCAATTTCTTGAGAACCTCCTTCGTGTGTGTCCATAAGAAGTGTTGGATAAGGTCACATCTTTGACGTGTGGGGGAGCATGCTATCAGTTGTCAATTAATAACATTTCATTGTTGAAGTATTGATATATTTGAGTGCCATTGGCTAAAATTAAAATCATGTGCAAAATTCTGTTCAAAAGTAAAAGTTGACCCATTGACATTGATATTTGCACTAATCTTGATTTGGCTTTATCTTTATTACCATTGAATGCGGTGCGACCAAAAAAATAATAATAAAAGGTTCATCCTTCTGTTGCAGACATTAGTGGCTTCCTCAAATCTAATTTCCTGCTTTATATAAATGCTTTTATTCCTTGTATGCCTTTAACTTAAAGAAGGAGAGCCTTTGAGTAACTGGTAAAATTGCCTCCATGTGATCAGGAGGTCATGAGTTCAAGCAGTGTAAACAACCTCTTGCAGAAATGTAAGGTAAGGCTGCGTACAATAGACCCTTGTGGTTCGGCCCTTCCCCGGACCCCGCGTATATCGGAAGCTTAGTGCACCGGGCTGTCCTTTTTTTTTTATGCCTTTAACCTAAAATGATAACTTACCTGTTCTTCAAATTTCAGGGTCCTCTCTTTCAGCAGCTCCCTTACCCATCTCCTGGAGCAGTCTTGCGTAAAAATGCTGAAATTGCTTCTCAAAGGAAAAATCTAAATCAAATTTTACCCCTATATCCAAGAGAGGTGACGGTAGTGATGGACTGGGTGACGCTGATTGAAGTATTTAAGCCATTGCATTATATTTATTGCTTAAAGTAAGTACTCCCTCAGTGATTCTTGACATTGTTAGTTTGAACTCGGTTTCTGCATATTTTTAGCTGTCAAATCATTTTTCCTCGTTTCAGGAAGGATTCACAGAAAGGGAATTTTTCCAGTTGAAGTTGCCGCACGACAAGGCGCTAAACATTATCACATTCTTATCGTAGAGGCTGTAAGATCATGCATGGATGGATATTCTTCTCAAAGTTCCTGACATATACCTGAAAGAATCTCATCCAAAAATGCAATAGACGTGTAGAACACACAATTTGCAGATAAAATGGAAGTGTCTAAATTCTTTTTCTTCTTCTGTTTGAAAGAGCAGAGATTTCCAAACTTCTGAACACATGGACTATTTTAGGAGCATAGGCAGTCACTGTATAGAAAGCTATTAGTTGTAATCCTATGTATGTTTGGCATACGGTCTTTGTAACGAGAGTATGATTAGTTGCGAAAGAGATGTCATGAAAAGGAACAAATTTGATGTCTCTAAAAAGTCTCCACACTTGCCAGATCAGGAAGTTAGACACTTTTATCCTACTGAGTGTTAGACTTCTCTTATCTAATTCGTTTCACTATATTATTCTAAAAGGGAAGTTTTCTTTTACCCTCTTCGTTTCAAAAAGATTGTCTTATTTTTTTTTAGTCCGTTTAAAAAAAATGTCTTTTTCCTTTTTTGACTACTTTTTCTTTCACTTTTTATGTTCTTCTTTTGACAAACCATTCTCTTTTAACCTTTTTGGACAACCAGGAAATAGTTGGCAAGCGTTACATCTTCCTTTATTTGAGGCCTCTGCATCTTCTAATTGACTGACTTACTAGAATGAATATTACGGCAAGAATTGAAAACATTTAACTATATTTATCAAGGGAAGGGATATGAACTTTCTAGATGTTGATGGACTTAATTGCACAATATTCCCTTCATACACCTATAAGAGGAAATTTGTCCATAACGGTGCATTTACGCTTAGCATGAGCTCTTGAGGGAGCAAAGTAAATAACCCAAAAATCTTTTCTAGAGAAAAATTGAATGAGTTGCACGAATGATCACAATGTCTGCTCAACAATGTAGTCCGAATTTTATTAATCTCACTGTCTTAAGGGTATAAATCATCCAAAAAAGTAGTTCTCTCCTCGTCTGTTTTCACATAGTAGCATAGGTAAAGTGAGATAACATTCGAGTCTTGATCAATGTAGTTGTCAAATTTTTTTTGATAAGTTCAAGTGCCTCATCACAGTCGAAAATTTCATCAGTGGCATATCTTGTCACTTTTTCCACATGGTATTAGTCAAGAGGAGAAAGCATCCAACATACATGGTCACAGTCATAGTAAATATGGTTGCATCATGCTTTCTTATTCGAGCTTAGTCCCAAGTCTAATGCGGATTATAACATTTTTGTTTTCTTGGATATTTTTGTGGCTTGATGTGTTCTTTACTAGTTCGTTCTTGCTTGCCCTTATGTAATGAAGACATAGATGATCACTTGTCGAGTCAGGTTTGGTCTTTCTAGTCATGTAAAATGACTAGCGGACATATTTAGAAGTCGTTCCACGAGATTGTTGTCTGATAGATAAGGTGTGAAAATGACTTTTATGTTGCATATTTAAAAAATTGAAATCAATCTCTATTGACGTCTTGATTGGTACAAAAACACTGACATAACTGAAAATTTTCAAAGTCTTTCTTCAAAAATAATTTATACTCCCTCTGTTCACTTTTACTTATTCACTTTTGATTATGTACCGTTGAACATCGCAACAACACAGCAGCAACAACACACACACACTTTGTGTGAAGTTTGTTAAGTTTTGTTAGTTGGTTGGAGTTTGTTAGGGAGCTTGTTAAATTGTTAGTTATGTATTTTCATTCTCTCATTTAGTAGTATATAGAGTTACTTACAGTAAGACAAATTGTATAAGAAAAACTTCCACAAAACCTCCCTTTCTCCTTCTTCTCAAATACTTCAATTTCATGTCGAGCATGACCTGGATTGCACATGCAATCTAGAATTAGTTCAGATCGAGCAATTTATCATGGTATCAGAGCTATATTCTCAGTAGCTTTTCCCATAGTTGTGTATCCTCCTGAATTGCACATGCATATTAAATCTGATGTTGCTACTGTTCTTAAGAACCTTTGTGCAATGATCAAACTCAGTTTAATATGGTTGTTAAATGTGTTAGATCAGATAATGGTTCAGAGTTTTTCAATAACTCCTATAGTGAGTTATTTACATAGCTTGGAATTGTGCATCAAAGTTCTTGTCCATATACTCCACAACAAAATGGAGTAGTGGAGAGGAGACACATACACATATTGGAAATTGCCAGAGCTATCAGGTTTCAAAGTCACTTGCCATCAAGATTTTAGAGAGATTGTGTAGAAACAGTTGTGTATGTGATCAACATGATTCCTTCTGTGGTGATAGGAAATGTTTCAGCTTATGAAAAGCTTTTCAAAAGGGCACCAAGTTTGTCCCATATGAGGGTCATAGGATGTCTGTGTTATGCCACCAATCTGGTAAAGAAGGACAAGTTTGAAGCTAAGGCCATAAAATCAGTATTACTAGGTTATGTTTCTAGGAAAAACAGATACAAATTACTAAATCTAACCAACATGACTATCTTTGTAAGCAGAGATGTATCCTTTTATGAAGATATATTTCCTTTTGGGCAGCAAAGACAATATGGTGTTGAGTCACATATCTCAGATACAAACAGAAACATCTTCCTATTTCTGAGGAATGTGTTTATGCTGTAACAGATGGAAGTGTGCTTCAACAGGTTGTAGCTGCAGATCATGCTGAGTCAAATGAAGCAAGAGGATCAATTGCTGATGAGGTCATGACAGATGCAGGGGAGCTAATGCATCATGGAGAAGTCCTCATCAATCTGAGGTCATGATATCCTTACAAGACATGTCTATCAATCAGGCACCTTTGGAGGTAAGAAAGTCAGTTAGGAACAAGAAACCACCTATATGGATGAAGGATTTCATTCAGCCTACAACAAATTCAAGAAGCATGCAGATATGTTTTTATCTATTATCATGTTCATTTAGCTATGCTGGGCTATCAACATCCTATTAGAGATTTATAGCCAAGATTGTAAAAGAATATGAACCACAATATATTTTGAGGCAGCAAAAGATAAAAGGTGGATAGAAGCCATGAAGGCTGAAATCCAGGCTTTAGAAGATAACAAAATCTGGGAGATAGTTGACCTGCCAAGTCATAAAAAGGAAATAGGCTGCAAGTGGGTATATAAGATCAAATACAAGACAATTGGTGAGGTTGAAAGATTTAAAGCAAGACCGGTGGCAAAAGGATACAACCAAAAGGAAGGGATTGATTATCAGGATACTTTTTCACATGTAGTAAAGATGGTGACTGTGAGATCAGTGATCTCAGTTGCTGCTGCAAAGGGATGGATTGTGAATCAGATGGATGTGTTCAATGCGTTCCTGCAAGGAGATCTTAATGAAGAAGCTTATATGAGTTTGCCTCAAGGTTTTGCACATAAGCAAAGGAAGGTGTGTAGGCTGCTAAAGTCATTATATGGACTAAAGCAGGCTTCAAGACAATGAAACATTAAATTGACCACTGCTTTGATATCCTCAGGTTTTGTACAAAGTCACTTAGATTACTCTCTTCTTACAAAGAAGGATAAGGACAAGATAGTTGTAGTTCTTATCTATGTGGATGATTTACTCATAACTGGAAATGATGAGAGTTTCATTAAAAAGACTAAGGCTATATTACAACAGGATTTCAAGATCAAGGATTTGTGAGAGTTAAGATATTTCTTGGGTTTTGAGTTTCCCAGGAACAACAGTGGCATTATAATGCATCAGAGGAAGTATGCACTTGAACTGATAACTGATATGTGATTGACATGAGCTAAATTAGTTGGATCACCAATGGAATTAAATGCCAAACTGACTTCAATTATTTATGATAAGCATGTGAATGATGATGCAGTTGGGAATGTGATCAGTGATCCCTTATTAGATTATCATGCTGGCTATCAAAGATTGATTGGGGAGGCTTCTATACTTGACTAACACCAGGCTAGACATAGCTTTTGATGTCCAGTGTTTGAGCCAGTTCATGCAATCCCCTAAAATTTCCCATCTAGTGGCAGCTAATATGGTGGTCAGGTACATCAAGCAAGCACCAGGATTAGGCATTTTTATGCCAATAGGAGAGTTTGAGTGTCTGACTGCATATTGTGATGCTGATTGGGCATCTTGCCCCAACACCAGGAAGTCTGTCACAGGATATCTGATATTTTTTAGTTCTTCTCTTATAACTTGGAAGTCTAAAAGCAACCAACAATATCCAAAAGTTCAGCATAAGCTGAGTATAAGAGTATGGCTTCTGCTGTGGCAGAAGTGGTATGGATTTTTGGTCTATTTGCTAAACTAAATGTCCAGTTGCAGTTGACTGTTTCTCTGCATTGTGATAGCAAATCTGCTATCCAGATAGATGTCAATCCAGTATTTCATGAGCGTATAAAACACATTGATATAGATTGCCATTTCATCAGGGAAAAGGTGCAACAAAGACTAATCTCCACTCTGTATATCCTTACTACTGATCAGCCTGCAGATGTAATGACCAAAGGCTTAACTTAGGGACATCATCCTTATTTGTTATCCAAGCAAGGCATGAAAAACTTATTCTCAGTACCTAGCTTGCAGGGGGGGGGGGGGGTATTGAGCATCGCAACAACACATCAACAACAACACACACACACATTTTGTGTGAAGTTTGTTAGTTGGTTGGAGTTTGTTAGAGAGCTTGTTAGATTGTTAGTTATGTATTTTCATTCTCTCATTTAGTAGCTACTACTATAAATATAAAGTTACTTCTGCATTGTAAGGGTAAGACAAAAATTGTATAAGCAAAGCTTCCACAAAACCTCATTTTCTTCTTCTTCTCCGATACTTGAATTTCATGTCGAGCATGACCTGGATTGCACACGCAATCCAGAATTAGTTCAGATCGAGCAATTTATCATGTACGCCCCTTAATATTTAATTAATGAAGTATGTATTTTACTATAATACCATACTAATTGGTGTATATTCTTAATAGATCCAAAAAATGATTTGGAAATGAGTAATTAATGCTAAGGGTAAAACAAGAAAAAAAAAAGTTTGTCTTTTCTTGATATGCTAAAGTGGATAAGTAAAAGTAAAAAATTATTTTTAGTATAGTGGATAAATAAAAATAAAAGGAGGGAGTATGAACAATGTCAAAAGAAGAAAATAAAAAGTGAAACAGATAAAACTATAAAAAAAAATGGAAAACTCGAACCAATACTACAAAATATCGGAAATTTTCATCACTGATTGCACAAATTACATTGTCCTTCTTTCGATATTACCCACATCAAATTTACCAATTTCCCTTATTTTCCCACACCCATGTATAAAAACCCAGATATAAAATTTATAGTAGTCAGCTTCAAAATCAGTTTTTTACAATGATTACCTATTTGACCAAGCTTTTTGGGAGTAAAAGAACTTTTAAAAAAATTGAAGGTCTTTAGCAAAAAACGTAAAAGATTTTCTTGAATAGTATTAGAAGCAGTTTCTCTATTACATCAAATTAAGAAGCAAATAATAAAAATTTTCAAGAAAAGAAAAACTATCCCTCATTAATCTCTGTCATTCATCTTCCTCTTCTCTTTTTCATTCTTTTTTTCTGTACCATCTCTTTTCCTTCTTCTTGAATTAAGAAAATACATTAATGATCTATTTAAAATTTTAAATCATCTTATAAAATAAGAAATTCCAACGTGAATATTGTTTATTTCGTTTAACTATATTTATATTATTCAATAAAAATAATATATATTTCCCTTTTTTATGCTTTGTGTTTTTATTTGATAGACATAAAAAAACCATAACTAAAGTTGTTTCTTATAAATATTTAAATTATATCTCTTATTAAGTAGTACTAAATACCAACTGAATGAACTTTGATAAAGTATATATTTTGCAATTTGATATTTAAAAAAAAATTGCCAAAATTAATTAGGCTAGATAAAAACTTGTTCTGTTAGGTGGCAGATTCAAAATTTAAGCTTTATGGATTTAACATTTAAAGTTCTTACATGAACTTCATTCTATTTTTAAAATTATGAGTTCAGATTTATAATTTATTAAATTTTAATGTCTATATATAACTTAATTATGATATACGATTTGAGCTAACTTTTAACTGTTAAAATTAAATTATTTATTGTAATATAAACGGATGTGAGTAAGTATTTAAGGACAATTTATTTTAAAAAGGGAAAAGATTCAAATTTTCCCTTTAACTATGCTTTATAGTTTAAAATTTCCCTCCATCAAACTTTCGGATCAAAATTACACTTCTTGTTAGCATACTTCTTAAATTTGCCCTTTCATGGATGGATGTCTGACTTGGACTCCACAACACAATGAAATTTACCACGTCAGATCCACATAGACGCCATGTAGGCTCCCACCCAATTCTTTTAACCCGTAACTCATACCCGTTACCCCATTATTTAAATTGCTTCAACCCGGTCCATTTTAGAAGAAGAGGTAACTTATAATACCATCGAGTGGGAGAAAAAATCGCAAACATAAACCATAGTTGCCGATCTCTTGCTAATCGGCTTGAGTGTACGAAATTTCTTCATTTTCCTTGCTAATCGATAATGCTAGGTTCTTCTTCTCTATGTTGTGTTCGTATTTGTTCAATTTTTACCGATTTTGCGATTAGGATTTCGTATGTGTTCCATTTTTTGTGTTTTTGTTTCGATTTTGCTTTGTCTTCAGGTTTCTTTAATAACACAAGTTTGTTTGTCGAAGAATTTCATATATTTTTTATCTATATGTGTTCATGGTTTTATTTAGGGTTCTTAACTTCAGCCCACATTTTCCTCTCCTACCAGCCTTCCTGAGCCTCTTCTGATTTCTGAGTAACAAATGTACTACCCAAAAGTGCAATCTTAATTTACTCTTTTATAGCAAATCCATGACTTGAATCTATTTTACCTTTTATAGATTTAGTTAACATGGACTTTAATCCTACTTCTCATGAATTTACTTACTCCATTAATATACATGTCTACATAGCTAAAGGTTAATTCCTTAATCAATTAATATTGATGAATTTTTTGAATTTAAATTGAACTTGTTCTTGAACTCTTTTTTATCTTTGTATTTATTGTTGATCTAGTCTTTTTCCATTTCTTAATTTCCCATTTCTTAAAGTTCTTGATTTCCCATTTCTTAATAAGTTTTGGTTATTGTTTTTTTTTTATATCTATTGATTGGTCAAGTTGAATAGAGAAAAGATGAATCTATCAACAACAAAAAAATAGTGTGTGTGTGAAATAAGATGAAGAAGCTAGCAATTTGTAGTGTTTACATAAGTAGAGAGCTAGATGAAGGAGTACCAAAGGTCAATAGTGCCAATGATTTGTTGGTTGATTTTGTTCCATTCAAGAATTTAGTATTATTTTGAACTATTGCCAAGCATCATTCTGTATGTATATGGGGCAGTTTAGGGTTGAAAGAAGTGGTATTAGGTTTGGTTGTTGAAATAAATGTGCACTTTGATTATTTTTTATGTTGAAAAACACATTGGATGTATAAAATCCAAATTGAATATGCAGCTGGTCTCTTTTAGTGGGATACTCACTGTTATTAAAGTTATTTTTCTTACTTTTTTTGTCTTGAAAATTTACTTTGTGCATTTCTTTATTATGTGGTCCCCCATTTGGTCTTGTTTATTTCTTCTTTACTAAAATAAGTGTTCCTTTGTCTGTTTTTTTGGTGTTTAATGTGCAGTTTCTCTTTCTTATTTTACCTTATTTGTTGACTCATTTATTTGTTCATTTAACATTTATTTTCTGTACTCAAGTGTTGTTACCTCTTTGCCTTATATTATAATTACTGTATATGTACATAACTTTAATCAAATCATTAGTGTTTATGTACTTAAATGTAATTACCCTTAAATGATTTACTGAATGTTTACTGTTTGTTGTTTGTTTTGTAGATCATAGTCATGGTAAGACTTGTGGTGAATTTTCACTATGGTGGAGAGTGGATTAAACTTCCAAAGTTGGTCTATTCAAGAATATTTGTGCACACATGGAAAGAGTATGACTCTGACCTTTTATGCTTTTCAGACTTGGTAGATCAGTTTAAGAATTTAGGTTTCTATGGGGTTCAACAACTTGTAGTGACTGGTCCATCAACGAAATATTATGAGATGGAATTTGATACAGGGATTAGAACATTGTTATATCTTGTTAGTGATGATAATCTGTTTGTTGTAGATGAATATGAATTAGGGATATATGTGACTAACATTGTACACCATTCTGAGTCTTATTCTATTGATATTTAGGTTGGTACATACCGTGATAGTGGCAACGAAGCATTAAACTATTCTTCTGATGATTTTAATGATGATGATTTTGATCTTGAAGAATTAAAGCTTATTAGACTTCAAAATAAAATGGAGATTACACTTAAGTTAGAGCAGTTCAAAATAATTTATCCTGGAATGTCTTTCAAAGATACCCTTGGAGCTAGAAGGTTTATGAACCTTTATGCCTTGGCTGAAAATAAATGGTTAGTACTATTGAAAAGTGATAAATCTAGGGTTAGGTATAAGTGTGTTGAGGGATGTCCCTTTAAGTGTTCCATCTCTAAATGTAAGAAAGGACTTTGTGTTTCAGTTAAAAAATTGGTCACTGCGCACAACTATCAACCAGCCTTTGAATGCAAAAGAGCAGATTCTAATACAATAGCTTATTACTTCCAAAACAAGCTACTAAATATCCAAAAGTGAAGGTCAAAGAGATGAGGACAGCACTGAAAGTAGCCTTTAATATTAATGTTAGTTATCAAAAGTGTAAGAGGGCCAAGAGGATGATTTTGGAAGAACTTGGTGGTAGTTACAATGATGAGTACAATAAGTTAGAGAGTTATGCCAATGAATTGAGGAATAGCAATCCTGGAAGTGATGTTGTAATCAACCTATCTAGGGATGCACTTGAAAAATCTGCTTTAATGCAATGAAGAATGGATTTAGTAGTAGGCTAAGACCTTTCATAGGATTGGATGACACATTCTTGAAAGGAAAAGCTAAAGGGCAACTGTTGGTGGCTGTTGGTCAGGATTCCATGAATCATTTTTATCCACTATCTTGGGCAGTAGTCTCTAAAAAAAAACAAAGTAACTTGGAATTGGTTTCTAGGATTACTCAAGAAGTAACTGAACCTGAAGCAAGGCCAAGGATTCACCTTCATGTCTGACATGCAAAAGGTAAAATATTATTATCTTTTCCACTTTGCTGTTTGTTTAACTGTTCTAGTCCAGATTTCAGTTTATTGATTGTTTGCATGCAGGGGTTGATTGATGCAATTCAGACAACTTTTCTAGAAGCAAAGTACATGTATTATGCTAAACATATAGAGCACAATTATTTGAAGAGATGGAGTGGTTCTGATGCATTGAAGAAGAAGATGTGGCATTGTGCATTGAACTCTTATCATAAAGAGTTTTGTGACCATTTGAAGGTTATATGTGGGATGGATTAGTCTGATGCCGAGAATTTGTTAACATACCCAATTGAGACTTAGGTTAGAGTCTACTTAGACACCATTTGCAAGAATCAAAATGTGGAAAACAAATCACAGAGTCATTTAACAAGTGGATTTTGGAGGCAAGACACAAGCCAATTATCAAGATGCTTGAAGATTCAGGCTAAAGGTAACACTTGCCCATTTCAAGTTTTCAATTTAGCTTTAACGCATAAAATAACACTTTAATATTGTGTAGGTAATGGACATGTTGGTAGCCAATGAAAGTCATGTGCATAAATGAGCTATTGACTACAGTCCTACATCATTAGATATTTACAAGGACTATGTTGTTATTGCTAAAAATTGTGAGGTCCATTTCAATGGTAATGATGGGTATGAAGTGTCTGATGGAATTGACACACACATTGTGGATCTAATCTTGAAGAAATGCAACTGTAGGACATGGGACCTTAGTGGAATCTCATGTCCTCATGCTATAAGAGCATACAAGCATAGAAACATGGATCCTATTGCTGAGGGATCCTTTCACCCCTATTACAATAAGGCAACCTACTTATCAATGTACTTACATAAACTTCAACCAGTTAGAGGATCAAAATTCTGGAAATATGAACAAAGTCATGATATGGAACCACAAGAAATATGTAAGATGGTAGGTCGACCCAAAGTTAAGAGAGGATGGGTAAGGAATGAAAACTTGAAAAGACAAGGTGAATGATCTTCTTCAAGGAAAGGAAAACCTATGACATGTTCTACATGCCATCAAACTAGACACAAAGCAAGGGGATGTGCTAAGGTAAAACTTTAAACACATGCCATCAACTTGATTCTTATGTTTACAACAAGTACAATTAACTAATTTAATTTTTGTGTAAGGATAGAAAAGTAAAGGGAAACAAGCTGCTGCACAATCAAGGTTGGTAGATGAACCAATTGTGAAGAGGTTTAAGGGTAGCAACAGCAGCACCACAACAGTGCTAGAACCTGAAGACAATTTTCCAAGTAGCTTTTCCTCTGATGAACCAGACCCATCACTAAGGCCAATGTCATTTTCTAAAGCTAATACTAGGATACTTGAAAGGACAAAACAACCATTAGCTATACCAACAAGAAGAATCTCATTTGTTGGTGATTCTACTGGAATGAGTCAGCCAACCAACGTGCCTTATCAACCGCCAAAGCTAACTTGGCAAAACAAGGCTGTTGTTACAGAGAATAAACTGAGGGTGAAAAAAGAGAAGATAAAAACAAGGGAAGGGATGGGAAGTCCTAAACCTGATGAAGGCTTATGATTAGTGAAGGTTGTTTTTTTGTGAAGATGAATTTACTGATGTAACAATACAAATTAACAACTTTGATTTGTCTTTTGGTAAACATTTAGTTGGGTGGTAACAATAGATGTCATGTTAAAATTTACGACTATTTTTGTGGTTATGTCACATCTTAAACTTCATATTTATGTGAATCTCACACCAAAGTGTTCGTGTTTCTATTTGTTGACACTTTGAACCTCTTAATGAATCTGTCCAGATTGTTTTTTTTTTTTTTTTGCATTTTATACTAGTTTGGTGTCTTGGTTTTGGTGATTTAGTTTCAAGTGTGAATCTGTCCAGGTTGTTTTAGTGCATTTTATACTAGTTTAGTGCCCTTATTTTGGTGATTTAGTGTGATTTATCAGGCAAGAATATGTTTATCAGATTGCACAAGTGTTACTTGAATTGATTTTTGACAATCAGATTGCACATGTGTCCTTTTCTATTGGAGTATATGTTTATCAAAGTGGATATGAAAGCCATTGAGTGAACAAATCTGGATTTGCAAGGTAAAATACTCGTAAAGCAGGAGAAAATAAGATCAATCGAGATAAAATAAGAAAATACTCGTAAATCTGGACAAATATAGATTTGCAGGGTAAAATACTAGCACGGAATAAGGCAAGAATGGTAAACAAAATGTCACCAACAGGACTTAGTTCATAACATAGCACAAAACCTCATAAATGGTGAGCTAACCACCGGATTTAATGGCACAATAGGGTACAAACATGAATTTAGTACATAGCTACTAGTACTTAATCATAAACAACACATTAAACTTCATCACGCAGCTACAAATACATATTCATTTCATAATCGACGCCGCAACAAATCCAACAAATAACGCCCATGAAATCATCATAAACACGCGCTTCAAAATTTTGTTCATTCCAGCTTGATTTATACTCAACTATTTCTTCATTCAATGTATCTCTTTCATTCTTAGATCTGCTATTTCATTCTTAAACGCATCCAATGACGACATTAATTCGCCGATGAAACTTTCAGAGTATTCTTCATCCTCCCATTGCCAATATCCACAAGAACTTCTCTGTAAACAAAAAATAAAGCATGAATCAACAACAAAACCAGTCCAAGAAATGACTCAAAACACAACAAGAGTTGTCGAAGTAAATTGAAGAATTACATAAACATTAGTTACCTTAGGCTTGGGGCATTTGAAGAATTTCCTTCCAGGGTTAGAAGGAATCGTCAAAGTAAATTGATTCACAATCATACCACAATTGCACCTCCTTTGTGAAGAACAACTCATTTGAGACATTTTTTAGAGGAAACAACAAAATTTAGGTTGCTCAGGAAGTCTGGTATGAGAGAAAAATGGGGGTTGAAGTTAAGAACCCTAGATAAAAATATGAACACATATAGATCCAAAATATATGAAATTCTTCGACAAACAAACTTGTGCTATTAAAAAAACATGAAGACAAAGCGAAATTGAAACAAAAAACACAAAAAAATGAAACACATACGAAATCCTAATCGCAAAATCGGCAAAAATTGAACAAATACGAACACAACAGATAGAAAAAGAACCTAACACTATCGATTAGCAAGGAAAATGAAGAAATTTCATACCCCTCAAGCCGATTAGCAAGAGATCGGCAACTAGGGTTTATGTTTGCGATTTTTTCTCTCACCCAATGGTATTATCGGCTACCTCTTCATCCAAAATGGACCGGGTTGAAAAAATTTAAATGATGGGGTAACGGGTATGAGTTACGGGTTAAAAGAATTGGGTGGGAGCCTATATGACGTCTATGTGGATCTGACGTGGAAAATTTCTTTGTGTTAGGGAGTCCAATCCATGAAAGGATAAATTTAATAAGTATACTAACGGGAAGGGTAATTTTGATGCCAAAATTTGACGAAAGATAATTTTAAACCATAAATCATAGTTGGAGGTCAAATTTAACCGTATCTACTTTTAAAAAAAAAGTGAAAAAACATTTCTCACAAAAATACTTAGCCAAAAATAAGCAATAACCCAACATCTTGGATTATGTAAATGATCCTTGGTTATATTGTCAGAAGCAACCACCTTGAAAGTTTTAGTGATCAATTGGAGTGTATGGCAGCCTATTGTCCCTGCCAGTTTGTAATCCACCTAAGAAGATATGGAAACATTTCGTATGGGTCTGTGTTGCGAAGGAGGCTCAAATGGGTTGAAAAGCAAAAACAGATGCTTGTTGTCAATGCTGAACTCTCCAATGCTTTCTCAGCTAACATTGGCTTGGATTCTCGGGTTTCTTTTTTTTTTCCCTTCACTTATTAGTGTCATTCTGTCAGTTGAAGCTTTGAACATTTGCCCTCTAATTGTTTTAATTTTGTAAAGGGATGGTATTAGAAGCTTATGTTTGATCTCTTTCTTTATATGACTTTAACATGTCGATGATTCTTCAAATTAGTAGACTTGAGATTGTGTTTCCGTTTGTTTCGTGTAAGATATGCTAAGGTTGAACATTAATGTGTCCTGAAATTAAAAAATAATAGAGATGAATTCTAAGCAGAAGTAGAAACTTTTTCATTATTATGTATTCTTCCTATCTTTATTGAATCCAATTACTGATCAATGCTCTTTTTCCTTGGATTGCATATATTAGACGGAACACAGCAATGATAGGCTTAGCTTTCCACCTATTAGATCTGCTTCTAGCTATTGCGTTTCCGCTCCAATAAGGTGGTGGCATTGACTATCTGATTGCCTGTTTCACAATTTTGGTGTCTCTGTATAAACTGATATAAAAACCAAGTGGTTCTTGCTTAAAACACGAAGCGAGAAAACAACTTAGTTGATTAATTTATTTCCTAAGCGAGCTAACGTTTGCACGCAAATCGTTCAACTATGTTATAGTTCTCGTTATCTTTCTTTTTTGTTTCTAATTAGTTCAGATTTTTTTTTGAGATAAAGGTAACTATCTATATAGTTCATAATTTGGAGGTTTTGCATTTTGTTTTATCATTGTTTCTTTACTTGACCCGGGATGATTTTTCTTATTTTTGATAAGTCTTGATCCGGGATGGTTTCTATTCAAAATTTTATTTTCTGATATAAGTAAATCAATTGACAATAAGAGGGAGTACCCCATATACTAGGGATACTATGAAGTTCTAAATAGTTTCTGACTACAATGTCTACTTGAATAGTTGCTGGTTTGAACTTCATGTAGTTAGCTGACTGCTTTCCTGAAATTTGTTCTCCCCAGCCCCGTGGTATATCGAAGTTACCCTGGATTGGCCCTCTACCTGGGGACATTGCTGAGATAGAGGCTTATTGTAGAATCTTTCGAGCTGCCAAACAACTTCATAACACATTAATTGACACGCTATGCAATCCAGTGACTGGAGAATGTAGTATCTCATATGGTGTACCCTCAGAAGATAAACATTTAGTGGAGGACAAAATAGTTTCTGTTCTAGGATGCATGATATGTCTTCTCAACAAAGGGAAGGAGGATGTCCTATCTGGGAGATCCTTGATTGCTAATGGATTTACTGATTTTGATGTGCATGTAATGGATGATAAGATTCCTCCACTTGCTTTCTTCAGAGGTGAAATGAAGAGGTATTGTGAGAGCTTGCACGTTGCTCTTGAAAACTTTTTAACACCTGATGATCCTAGGAGCATTGATGTATGGAGAAAGCTGCAACGCCTGAAGAATGTATGTTATGATTCTGGATTTCCCCGTGGAGATGATCATCCCTGCCATACATTGTTTGCTAACTGGGATCCTGTTTATTTTTCATCGGAAGAAGAGACACAGTCTGCAAATTCTGAGGTTGCTTTTTGGAAAGGTGGCCAGGTAACTGAAGAAGGTCTTAGATGGCTGTTGGAGAGAGGGTTCAAAACTATTATAGATCTCAGAGCTGAGACTATAAAGGACAACTTGTATGAAAAAGTGCTAGATGAAGCCATTTTGTCCGGAAATATTGAAGTACTTAAACTTCCTGTTGAAGTTGGCACAACACCTTCAGTCCAGCAGGTTGAGAAGTTTGCAGCAGTGGTCTCTGATGTATACAAAAGACCCATATATCTCCACAGCAGGGAAGGAGTTTGGAGGACATCAGCTATGGTCTCTAGATGGAGACAATACATAAATTCTGCTGGGGAACTTCTCAGACAAATTCCTGAAGCTAGGGAGAACAAATACCTAAACAAGAATGTAGCTGATGATACTGTTGCATCCACTAGGAAAGGCACATTGCCTGCAGCTGATAGTGGGATAGTATCCTATACTAATGAAAACCTTCTTAAGTCTCAACTGCCCCCCTCTAATTTGTTCTCCCGAAATGAGATGTCTACATATTTCAGGAGTAGGAAGGTTTCACCGGCGACATACTTCACTCATGAAAAGAGAAGATTGGAAATACCTAAAGGGGATGAAATCATAGACAGTTATCCTGAGGACAGAGCTATGGAGTCTCGAAATCCAAATGGTTCATCTAGCAATATGCACTTATCAATGAAATCTTCAAATTCATCTATGAATACGAAAAAGTATGGGACCCATAATTGTTCTGCAGCTCCAATTTTGAACGGATTCAACAATGGTGAAGTACATACTTCTGTTAAAAGCAGTGGTCCTATTGATGCAACTAGCAAGTTGGATACTAGTGATGTGTTCTCAGCCACAGCCACGGAAAGGAGGAACATTGAGGCCCCTAGACCTTCAGTTGATGCTAACATGGAGCTGATTGAAGGAAACATGTGCACATCTGCAACTGGTGTGGTAAGGGTGCAGTCCAGAAGGAAGACAGAGATGTTCCTGGTTCGCACAGACGGGTTTTTGTGCAACAGAGAAAAGGTAACAGAATCTTCCTTGGCCTTCACTCATCCTAGCACCCAGCAGCAGATGCTTTTATGGAAATCCACGCCAAAGACCGTTCTACTTTTAAAGAAGCTGGGACAAGAACTCTTGGAAGAAGCCAAAGAGGTGCTTACACAGTTATCAGTAATCGATCTTGGACTCTGTTTGAATACTCTGTTAATGCTGGATATGCTCTCCCTACTCTTTTTTTTGTGAGGATGCATACAGTTATCAGTAGGTTTAATAGAGCTGCTAATTTACTCTAGCAAGGCTCACATTTGTGTTTTCTACAATTGAAAGGAAAACCCTCAAAGGATTTTCCTTGACAGTAAGACATCAATTTTGGCTCATTTGAAATTTCTGTGCTACACAATCATCTTATCTACTCTCTAAACTCTTATGTATATTTTTTGAAAATTCCAGATTTGATTGATCAAGTAGACCTACTTGCTCCTGCTTTTTATTTATCAACAAAAAGAAAAAAAAAATATGCTCAACATAGGTTCCTGTATCATACTAGCCCAACCTGTCAGCATACACAAGCACATTACAAAAGCTGCCGTTAATTTGTGAATGAACATGTAGTGACTGTCAATCATCTGTAATATGAATCCATCTACCTTCTGTCCAATTTTGTATCCACCAACCAACTTGAGAAAGGAATATATGACATTAGTTCTCTGATCGTTTTGCATCTTCTTTTCTGCTTGACTTTCATCCCTCCTTCATCATGGATTTGAGTGTGTCATGCAAGTCACTTCCTAATTTTGCCGAAGTGAATCTTGGTTAGCTTAGGCCATGTAGATTTTCCTCCATTTGTTTCATTTTGAGAACGTTTAATTTGAGCTTGGTATGCATAGCCCTATGATCCATGTATGGAACTTATCTTTGAAGGTCCCATATTTCAGAAAATATATACTTCTAGCAGATTCGCTATTTTCTTTTCCAGCATGCTTAGCTATGATCCATGTAAGGAGCTTAGCTTTGGAAGTTCCATATTTCAGAAAATATATACTTCTAGCAGATTTGCTATTTTCTTTTTCAGCATGCTTATACAGTGGAAACTATGTCCTTATTGTTCTTTAATGATTGGTTTTACATTTACTTTAGATAAGTATCTCTGGCAAGTAGTTTACTATTTCATAGTTTTAACTCATTTGCTTTTCTATTTTCTTTCTAATTCTTCTTTGAAGGTTGCTTCTTTCTTGTATTACCAAGAGAAAATGAATGTTCTTGTTGAGCCTGAGGTGCATGATATATTTGCACGAATTCCAGGCTTCGGATTTGTTCAGACCTTTTATAGTCAAGATACGAGGTGGGATGACTCATAAACTTTATGCATAGATTGCATTGTTCATGTGTTTGTTTGTTTGGTCTCGGTTCACTTCTTTTACTTCACAAAAAGATGCTAACCTTGCCTGATGTACCTAATGCAGTGATCTTCATGAAAGGGTTGATTTTGTTGCCTGCCTAGGAGGAGATGGAGTTATACTCCATGCTTCTAAATTATTTCGAGGTGCTATCCCACCTGTTGTGTCATTTAATCTAGGATCCCTTGGATTTCTCACTTCCCATACAGTATGCTTCTTGGCTGACAATGTTATGATTTAGTTCTTAATTCACTTGAGAAGTCTCTCCTCTTACTTTTTCTTATTAATCAATAAAGTTCGAGGATTATAAGAAGGATCTAAGACAAGTCATTCATGGGAACAACACTCTGGATGGTGTCTATATAACTCTGCGAATGCGTCTTCGATGTGAAATATTCAGAAATGGGAAGGCAATGCCTGGAAAGGTGTTTGATGTCCTAAATGAAGTTGTAGTTGATCGTGGTTCTAATCCATATCTCTCCAAAATTGAGTGTTATGAACATGACCGCCTCATTACAAAGGTACATTTTTTGTAAAGCACTGACAACCACCCCACTGCCCCTGTAGAAGAACAAAAGAATCACATTTTTCAAATTTCAGGCTTTATAGATCTTCCTAGCCAACTTTTTTATTTCAACAAGCATCTACTTGATTAGAGAGCTAGATGGAGATACCTGACGCCATTTTATGTTATTTGGCAGGTGCAAGCTGATGGAGTCATAGTAGCCACACCAACTGGAAGTACAGCTTATTCTACGGCTGCTGGAGGTTCCATGGTACCCTATTATCCCTGAAAGATGTGAACCTTTTAATCTACAAGAATAATTGAACATATGTGGAAGTACAGCTTTTTAACCCTTACAGCTTGAGCAGCTTTTTGTGGCAATAATGAACAACTGAAAGAAAACCACAAAGAAGCAGTACATTGCCCCTTCCCTTCTCAAGAAGAAATAGGAGAAGAAGAGATAGGAAAAGAAAGAAGACTTCATTATGCACTTAATAGTAATGAATAGAAGTTTCCTGACATATTTTAAAGAGTTATTGGTAGAAGCTAGTTGATTCCTCCTGTCAATAGTTAACTCTTGCTGTGGAAATGGGAGATGCAACAGACACTGAAATCGAAATAGATGAAAAGATCACTTTGAAGATGTGGGAGAAAGCTGCTAAGTTAGTTGCATTTTGGGCTCCTGATTAAAAACCTGCGATTGTTTTTTTTTTCTTGGAAAAGGTTGAAACCTATCATTGATTACCAAAAAAAGAACTGACGGCAAGACTTCTTTGCATGGTTCTGTATTCAGTGGTATTGATGTTTATGGTTCTTAGCTGTGTTACATAATCTAATACTGATCAAGTGGTTTACTTCTCTCCACTTCCTATTTATTATTTATGATAGAGCAATAAATGCATAATCTTGTTTCCGCTTCCTATTTATTGTACTGATTAGGAATAGTGGAGATCACAAAATTATTTCATAAAGTGTCACTCTTACTGTGGATGTGTGCAATAAAGCAGTAACTTGCAGCAGTCAATCAGGTTGTTAGCAAGTATGAACTGTTTTTTGGCATCGAAAGCAAATTGGCCGAACTCTATGTTGAACAAATGAGCTTTCAGTGTACTGCTAAGCAGTTTTAGCAAGTTTTCGTGAAGATTTCCTTCTGATGTCTCTCATTCTACTCACTCAATCTTGAAACTGCATCTTGTAGTAAGATGGTTTGTTAATGATTTTTATACACATAGTTCTTGATTTATTTGTAAATTTTGGAAGTCGTATGTTTGTCGTTCATTTAATTGATGATGAAGCATCAATTAAATCTGTGCTCCTTCTGGTCAATTGTAGTTGATTGTTTCGTCTTGACCAAGGGGATGCTAAAATAGTATATCACAAGGAAATTTATGTCATGCAGGTGCACCCAAATGTTCCTTGCATGCTCTTCACACCAATCTGCCCACACTCACTCTCATTCAGACCTGTCATTCTTCCCGACTCTGCAAGGCTGGAATTAAAGGTGACTTTCTCAGTGTATAAAATAAGTTTTCTCTTAATTACTAGTGCTAGTACCTTGATATTCGTTAATAGTTTCTGGGCAGCGGTACTTAATGGACCTAACTTCCTAACTATTAAACCCTGTACTGAATACCTTAACTGAATTGGAAAGAATAAAAAAGAATGGGAAGAATAGTAACTGAAAAAATATATTTGAGAAGAATAATAGGAGCATTGTTGTATCTTGGTCATTAGTTATCTCTTAGCTCAGTGTCCTAGAGTTGTATGCTTTAGGAAAATGTCTTGAACTATGCGATAACCAATCCATGCAAGTGGGATCAACTTAGTTGTCTATCCTTTTCCCCCGCGGGCTTTGGTTAAATGACTACGCGGGCTTTGATTAAATGACTAAGTAGTAAAACTTGGAATGTATGCTAGCCGCTTGCCACGAGTTTGAATCCTGACTAGTGAACCAAGTGGTATTTTTAAGTGAAAAAGAGTTGAGGGATGGACCCATTCTTCTTCCAGAATGTGAGGCCTTTTCTTCTCCTGCTTCTGATCTTGGACTTCTCTTCTACTCCCGTGGTGAAGTTACCAAAACAATTAAATATGAAATTGAATGTTGCTAGTTAGTTCATTCTTATGGCTGAGTAATGAAAACCAGAAGTTGAAAATCAATTTTATGATAGAAGTAATCTTTAATTGCTGTTGAAATTACATTTCAATAATGTTCAATTTGAGTTGTTTGATTTATTATTGTCAATAATGTATAATGGATGTTGAAATTATAGCTGGCCAGTGGGCCGGTGCCGGGTCAGGCAGGCCGGGTTTGGCGGGACTTACTCAAGTCCCGTCCGGTCCCGTCGGAATCGGGTCGTGGCGGGATCGGGTCGGGGGCGGGATCGGTATCGGGTTGTGGCGGGTTTTCCTTTCTTTTTTTTAATAACATATGTATAAAAAAAACTCAATAATTAAAGTTATTAAACAAGACAAGATAGTGTAATAAAAACATCCCAAGGCTGTTTTTGTGCCTCTTATATTATTTAATAGACATGATTTTTTTGTAATACAAATACAATTGTCGAAATTGCAACTTTGTGGTGTAGTCCAAAAGTTGCAAATTACATAATAAAATTGCAATTAAAAAAATTACATTCTTAAAAAAACCTGTTTTAGTTTCTTTATAACTTCCTGTGGTTCTTCGGTTGGAATTGGTATTTGTTGGTCAAATTGATCCACGTCGCTTCTACCACCTTCGGATAAGATTTCGTTGTAGTTTTCGTCTTCTTCTTCGTTGATCTCCGGTTGACCGCACCTTCTCCGCTCCGCTCCGCTCGTATCCAATCTCTGAATAATACTGCAATTTCCAAGCTATCTCCGGCTAATGAGTGTATGTGGTCTCCTATTTGATAACTGCCGGCAGAAAAAGCGCTTTCATACGCAGTTGATGACGCTTGAATATTCAAAACATCTCGGGCCATCATTGAAAGTGTCGGAAAGGTCTTCTCATTCTCCCTCCAGTATTTCAGCAAGTCTTCATGTACATCTTCATTGATAACTTCTTGGTACGGTACAGAATCCTGCAAAATAAAAATATCAAACTTGCTAATTTGGTTAGTAGCGTTACGGCCGCACATTCTATTTCTGAGGCTTTCAATACTAGCCGCAGAAACAGCATGTCTTTTGTGAGGTTGTGTTGAAGATGAAGAAGATGGTATGGAAGCCGGTAGGTTACTAACACTTTCTTGTTGGTAAAACCTATATATTTTTTTGCATTGGTCTTCTACGCTAGACAACACTTCTTCTTTAGTTTGTTCAATAGGTGGTGGGTGATTTGGATTTTTTGGACTTGGAGGTGGTACTACTTCTATACAATCGTAAATAGTTTTAATAAGTGATTTAGTACCGTCATTTTAATAGTCGAATTTAATACAGCACCAATAATATAAATAGTGGGAATAAGAACAAAATATTTTTTTTATTTTGATAAACATTTTTTTATTAGCTGCAATATAAGCTGATTTTTCCATATATTCACTAAATAATAAAAATATTAGAGTTATATAAAACAACATAGTTGAAATAGTAGGATATATATACCGGAAAATTCTTTTGTTGCTTGAAAAAATTTCTCTAAAAATACAATAAGTTCGGAAATTTTTACCCAATCACTATCTACAACCATATCAGCTGGATTTTGATTATGAGAGTTAAAAAATAAAGTTATAGGTTTTCTATAGTCATAAGCAACAAGTAGTTGCTCGTATAAAGAATTCCACCTAGTGGATACTTCTTCTGGAATTTTTCTATAAGGTAGTCCACAATCGTGATAAGTTTTTTTATATTCTTTTCTTCGTTGTACTCTATTACTTTTAAAAATAAAGTTTATAGCAAATTGTATTTTACTAAGAATGTCTTCAAAAAGTGATAGACCATCCTTTACAATTAAGTTATATATATGGCACACACATTTTATATGAAAATGATCTGGAAAAGATGGAGTTAAACTATTTTTTAAAATTGTAATAGCGTAATTGTTAGAAGAAGCGTTATCTAATGTAATAGTCATAATTTTATCAGTTGTTCCATAATAATAGCACACTTGATAAATATTTTCTGCAATAAAAGTACCAGTGTGCCTATCATCTATATATCTATACGCTAAGATACGTTTTTGCATAGACCATTTATAATCTATCCAATGACAAGTTACAAGTTAAATAATCATGGTCGTTAGTACTACGACCTATATCAGACGTGATAGATACTTTGTCATTAAAATGATATAATGAATAACGTAAATATTGTTGATATTCATGTGCGAATTTAAATACATCTCTCTTAACAGTTGATCTAGGAAAATCGTTACAAGCAGGATTATATATATCTCTAATGTAATGAATAAAATCGGGAGATGAAGGAAATGAAAAAGGCAAACCCTCCACAGCAACTAATTTTAATATTGCTTCCCTATCTCTATTTTTATTGTAGAGGTGGCCAGTGGGCCGGGCTCGAGTTTGGCGGGCAGGGTCTGGCGGGGTCGGGGTCGGGTCTGGCGGGACTTGCTCCATTCCCCGTCCCGATCCCGATCCCGTCGAAATCTGGTCGGGTCGGGATCGGGGCGGGTACCGGCGTGTTTTTCTTTTTTTTTTTTTTAAATAACATATGTATAAAAAAAACTTAATAAACAAGACAAGATAGTGTAATAAAAACATCCCAATGCTGTTTTTGTGCCTCTTATATTATTTAATAGACATATGATTTTTTTGTAATACAAATACAATTGTCTAAAATCTAAATTGCAACTTTGTGGTGTTATCCAAAAGTTGCAAATTACATAATAAAATTGCAATTAAAAAAATTACATTCTCAAAAAAACCTGTTCTAATTGCTTGATGATTTCTTGTGGTTTTTCTGTTGGAATTGGTATTTGTTGGTCAAATTGATCCACGTCGCTTCCACCACCTTCAGATAAGATTTCGTTGTAGTTTGTCTTCTTCTTCGTTGATCTCCGGTTGACCGCACCTTCTCCGCTCCGCTCCGCTCGTATCCCATCTCTGAATAATACTGCAATTTCTAAGCTGTCTCCGGCTAATGAGTGTCTGTGGTCTCCTATTTGATATCTGCCCATGAGAAAAAGCGCTTTCGAGACGCGATTGATGACGCTTGAATGTTCAAAACATCTCGAGCCATCAATGAAAGTGTCGGAAAGGTCTTCTCATTACCCCTCCAGTATTTTCAGACACAGTTGATGACGCTTGAATGTTCAAAACATCTTGAGCCATCAATGAAAGTGTCGGAAAGGTCTTCTCATTCCCCTCCGGTATTTGACATAAGTCTTCATGTCCATCTTCATTGATAACTTCTTAGTACGGTACGAGAACCCCGCAAAACAAAAATATCCAACTCGCTAATTTGGTTAGTAGAGGTACGGCCGCACATTCTATTTCTGAGGCTTTCAATACTAGCCGCAGAAACAACATGTCTTTTGTGAGGTTTTGTTGAAGATGAAGAAGATGGTATGGAAGCCGGTAAGTTACTAGCATTTTCTTGTTGATAAAATCTATATATTATTTTGCATTGGTGTTCTACGCTAGACAACACTTCTTCTTTAGTTTGTTCAATAGGTGGTGGGTGATTTAGATTTTTGGGACTTGGAGGTGATAGTACTTCTATACAATCGTAAATAGTTTCAATTAGTGATTTAGTATCTTGTCTATTTTAATAGTAGGATTTAATACGAGAACCAATAATATAAATAGTGGGAATAAGAATAAAATATTTTTTTATTTTGACAAACATTTTTTTAATAGTTTGCCATATAATTTGGTTTTTTCATATATTCACTAAGTAATAAAAATATCAGAGTTATATAAAACAACATAGTTGAAATAGTAGGATAATATATACCGGAAAATTCTTTTGTTGCTTGAAAAAATTTCTCTAAAAATACAATAAGTTCGGAAATTTTTACCCAATCACTATCTACAATCATATCAGCTGGATTTTGATTATGAGAGTTAAAAAATAAAGTTATAGGTTTTCTATAGTCATAAGCAACAAGTAGTTGCTCGTATAAAGAATTCCACCTAGTGGATACTTCTTGTGGAATTTTTCTATAAGATAGTCCACAATCGTGATAAGTTTTTTTATATTCTTTTCTACGTTGTACTTTATTACTTTTAAAAATAAAGTTTATAGCAAATTGTATTTTACTAAGAATGTCTTCAAAAAGTGATAAACCATCCTTTACAATTAAGTTATATATATGGCACGCGCATTTTATATGAAAATGATCTGGAAAAGATGGAGTTAAACTATTTTTTAAAATTGTAATTGCGTAATTGTTAGAAGAAGCGTTATTTATTGTAATAGTCATAATTTTATCGGTTATTCCGTAATAATGGCACACTTGATAAATATTATCTACAATAAAAGTACCAGTGTGCCTATCATCTATATATCTATACGCTAAGATACGTTTTTGCATAGACCATTTATAATCTATCCAATGACAAATTACAGTTAAATAATCATGGCCGTTAGTACTACGACCTATATCAGACGTGATAGATACTTTGTCATTAAAATGATATAATGAATAACGTAAATATTATTGATATTCATGTGCGAATTTAAATACATCTCTCTTAACAGTTGATCTAGGAAAATCGTTAAAAGCAGGATTATATATATCTCTAATGTAATGAATAAAATCGGGAGATGAAGGAAATGAAAAAGGCAAACCCTCCACAGCAATTAATTTTAATATTGCTTCCCTATCTCTATGTTTATTGTATTTAGGGCCTACAATTCCCCTCGTCATATGGTTAATTTGACCCTGTACTTGCTTGATCCGGGACAGTATCAGTATGTGAACCTTGTCCCGATGGAGCGGGCGTTTGCGCACTCGGTTTTGAAGCCTGGTATTGGGCATACCTAGCTGGGTGAGCACTTACTACGTGTCTAATTAAACGCCCCGTCCCACCGTGACCTTTTCCAGTTTTAAATTTTAAAACATTTTTACAAATTTTATATATAGCTACTTGATTCTCTACGTCCCTATAAAAAAATGTCCATGCATCTGATTTTAATGGTCGTTTTGCTGGACCTCGTCTCATACTAGGGGGAATAGGAGGCATTTCAGTTGAAGGTGCACTAGTGGGTGTGTTGTCATCAACATTAGTGGGTGTATCATCTAGATCATCGTCTAAATTAAAGTCTTCTTGAGTTCCAGAAAATAGCTCATCGTCTAAATCTAATGGTATTGTAGGAAAATGTTGAGTATCAACAAAATCATCATGTGTAGGAATAAGATGACTAGAAGAAGCACCCTTAGCCTTACCCTTAAACATACCTCTTAATCCTTCTATTTTAATTATGATAATAAATAATTAAAGATAATAAAATTAAGTGCGCTAAATAAAATAAACAAACAATAATAATTTAATGAAGGAACGAATGTACCAAACGCCGACGTAACGTCGACGTGTAATCGAGAGGTTGAAAATTGAAACTTTGCTCGATGGAAGATCCTTAAGCTAGTTGCCAACTTCACTCCTAATTTCCAAATGAATAAATAAAATTGAATATATAGCAAACAATGTAGACTTGTAGAGAGATTTATTGAGAGATTAGAGGAAGATTTGTGAGAAAGATGAAGAGAAAGAGAGTTATTTATAGTTGGAAAATTGGGTTAAAGTGTAAATATAATAACTTATGGGTTAAAAATAAATATTAAGGGGTAGGGGGGGTTGGGGGAGGCCTAAAATGGCCGTTGCCCAACGGCCAAAATCTAAAATGGTCGTTGGTGCAACGGTTATATTTGCAAAGGGGAGCTCTCAGGCGGGGTCGGGCTCGGGGTCGGGACGGGCTCGGGTCTAGCGGGACGAGACATTGTCCCGTCCCGAGTTCGAGTCCCGCTTTTTTTTTTTTTTTTACGCGGGGTCGGGCCGTTCCGGTCCACTGGCCAGCCCTAGTTTATTATATTTAGGGCCTACAATTCCCCCCGTCATAGGGTTAATTTGACCCTGTACTTGGTCCGTGACAGTATCAGTATTGAACCTTGTCTCGATGGAGCGGACGTTTGCGCACTCGTTTTGAAGCTTGGTATTGGGCATACCTAGCTGGATGAGCACTTACTACGTGTCTAATTAAACCCCCGGTCCCACCGTGACCTTTTTCAGTTTTAAATTTTAAAACATTTTTACAAATTTTTATCTAGATACTTGATTCTCTACGTCCCTATCAAAAAATATCCATGCATCTGATTTTAATGGTCGGTTTGTTGGACCACGTCTCATACTAGGGGGAATAGGAGGCATTTCAGTTGAAGGTGCACTAGTGTGTGTTGTCATCAACATTAGTGGGTGTATCATCTAGATCATCGTCTAAATTAAAGTCTTCTTGAGTTCCAGAAACTAGCTCCTCGTCTAAATTTAATGGTATTGTAGGAAAATGTTGAGTATCAACAAAATCATCCTGTGTAGGAATAGGATGACTAGAAGAAGTACTCTTGCCCTTGTTGCCCCTACTAGAAGAAGCACCCTTACCCTTAAACATTACCTCTTAATCATTTCATTTTAATTATGATAATAAATAATTAAAGATAATAAAATTAAGTGCGCTAAATAAAATAAACAGATAATAATAATTTAATGAAGGAACGAATGTACCAAACGCCGACGTAACGTCGACGTGTAATCGAGAGGTTGAAAATTGAAACTTTGCTCGATAGAAGATCCTCAAGCTAGTTGCCAACTTCACTCCCAAATCCCAAATGAATAAATAAAATTGAATATTTAGTACACAATGTAGACTTGTAGATAGATAGATTGAGAGATTAGAGAGATTGTAGGAAGATTTGTGAGAATGATGAAGAGAAAATGAATTATTTATAGTTGGAAAATTGGGTTAAAGTGTAAATATAATAACTTATGGGTTAAAAATAAATATTAAGGGGTAGGGGGTGGCCAAAAATGGCCGTTGCACAACGGCCAAAATCTAAAATGGTCGTTGGTGCAACGGTTATTTTTGCAAATGGGGGTTACGGGCGGGATCGGGGCGGGCTCGGGAAGGGACATTGTCCCGTCCCGGTTCGAGTCCCGCTACCGATTTTTTTTTTTTTAATTACACGGGTTCGGGGAGGTGTCGGGCCGGGACCGGGCCGACCCGGCCCACTGGCCAGCCTTAGTTGAAATTAGTAATTTCAATTGCAATATGATGTTTTGCGTTGAAATTTGTTTTTGCTAGATATTTTGAAGTAATTCGATAATTGAGCGCTTCACTTTGAGGAAGTCTCTGCTTTGCTTGCCAGTTTTCACTTGAAGCCCCATAGGTGTCGTCTCTTTTTGCATTTTTTGTTGTACAAACACTGCCTTCAGTTCACATTTCTGAAGCACACACTATAGGCAATTACTAATACTTTGAGACTCATAAAAATACAAACAGAAGCTACAATTATCTTAGGATGCTTTAAGTTTGTCCGAATCGAGTACTGTTGATGCAAAAGCCTGTATACAATTATCTTGTTTGACAATTGGCACTTTGATGAATGCATCTATTGATGTCACACCATGAAATCTCCGTGATATGTGTCTAGTAGGAAGCTAAGGCACAACTGCTTCTTTCTGAACTTTTTGTTCTTTTGTGGATGTTATTTCATACTATTTGGTTAGAAGCTCAAGTTATTTGCATATAAACAGATTCCAGAGGATGCACGGAGCAATGCTTGGGTCTCCTTTGATGGGAAGAGACGGCAACAACTGTCTAGAGGAGATTCTATTCGAATATGTATGAGCCAGCATCCGCTTCCCACAGTCAATAAGTGTGACCAAACAGGTGATTGGTTTGGTAGCTTGATCCGTTGCCTGAATTGGAACGAGAGACTAGATCAGAAAGCACTCTGAAGCTACTTGAACTATTCTTTCCTGCATTTATGTAAAATTTTGTACAGTCATATAAGAACAACTGAATTACAGAAGATCCACTTTACACAGTATAAAATTCAATTTCCCCATATTCTTGTTTGTGGACCTCTTCAATATCATACTCTTGATAATGCCTTATTGCATCATGAAATATTTCATTGAGAATTATCTATTACATCATACTTTTACTTGAGGCTCTTTCTATTAAATGAAAATGTTGATTCACCCTGTCAAAGCAGTGAACCCCTTCTCAGGATTGGTGTGTTTATGGACATAGCCTCATGAATCAGTATGTTCAAGGATCAACATGTCATCAGGCTTACTGTCTATAGAGTATGATTTGTACAAAAGTTAAGTATCATTGAGGACCTAATATGTTTATAAGATCATGAACATGACTGCCACAAAACTCCAACTGGCCATGGAGACAAGTTTGGAAAGTAAAGATACCTCTTAAGGTGACATACTTTACACGGTTGCTAGCCAAAGAAGCTATTTTGACATATGAAAACTTGAGAAAGAGAAGGATTATCTTAGTTTCAAATTGTTGCTTATGTGGGGAAGCAATTGAGACAGTAGGACATTTGTTTTTACATTGCAGAATTATTGATCAGCTATGGAAGATTTTTATCAATCTCAAAGGCATATCTTGGACAATGCCTAGCAAGATTGTTGACACTCTTTCTAGTTGGGAGGAGGCTGGGATTGGGACAAGGAACAAAAGCTATTGGAGGATCATTCCAGCTTGCATATGGTAGACTATCCGGAAAGAAAGGAACTCCAGATGTTTTGACGATAGAAGTAGCACTCTACAGAAGATCAAGCAAGATTGTATGTTGCTATTTTGTTTTTGGTGTACAAGGAATCCCTCTGTAGACGGAGAATCAATCCTAGAAGTCTTACTCTTGTTAGGATTTTACTTTCTTAACTTCGTAGTTTTTTTTTTTTTTTTTTATAAAGAGTTTTTCAGTAATACCTAAGTGTCGGTATATAGTACAAACTTGTTAAAAATATATATATAATGTTTGGTCATAATGTATACATATATTTACACAACCAAACATATCATGTCCTTGATGATACTTATATTCTTAATATAAATTTTAGCTAATTTAATGACATTACAATCACGTTAAGAGTGGACTTTTGGTTTCTAAGTTAACTAGTTAGTTCTGTGGCAGGTCTCTGACTTTTAACTGTTACCAATTGGAGTTGACCTCCATCTGAATATGACAGTTGACTTCTGATTTCGTTGTTAACTAGTTGGTTCTCTTTACGAAGTAGCCGACTTTCTAAATGATTAAATACCTTTTGGTTTAATCTTCCAGAAAATGACTTTTGAATTCTGACATTTGTACATTATCTTCTCTAGTAGTTACTAAAAAAAGTTATCTCAAATTATTTGTTGTTTTAGAAATTCCAAACATAATTGATTATATCCTTAGTAGAATGACACACAAATAGAGTAAATTGAGATAAATTATAACATAGACATAATTATTGAAAGAAATAATCTCTTGATTATTTTCATTAATGAATGGGTATATATATAATTTACAATTTCCATAATATGAAAAATCTTATTCTTATTCTATTCCCAAAAACCCTATTCTATTTGTACAAGAATTCTATAATTATGGTAAGTGTACAATTCTAATTATATACAAAAACCTTTTACCGAAAACCCTCATATACACGTTGTGTGTACCGTGTATATGAGGTATGTATATTATGATACACTTTCACACACCCCGCAGTCATAGCGGGCGGTTTTCGTACGCTGAGACTGTCCCTAAAATCTTCAAATAGGACCGAGGGAAGACCCTTAGTAAAGATGTCTGCAATTTGATACTTAGAAGGGACATGTAAGACGCCTACTTGTCCACGAGCTACCTTTTCACGAACAAAATGGATATTCATCTCAATATATTTAGTGAACGGGAAAGTGAAGCTCCAAGAGAATATTACGTAACCAACATGATTCAGAAACAACATTGGCTACCCCTCGATACTCGGCCTATGCACTGGAGCGTGATAAGGTAGCATGTCGTTTGGCAGACCATGAGACCAAGTTATCACCAAAAAACATAAAATAACCAGATGCGGAGCGTCTGGTATCTGGACAGTCAACCCAATCAGCATTGGTATACGAGACAAGTGTAGAGATCGATGATGGATATAGATGCAAGTCATAGTCAAGTGTCTCCTGGATGTATCTGATAATGCGTTTGAGCGCATTCATATGCTCCACCCTAGGATCATGCATAAAAAAACACACTTGTTGTACGACATACGTAATATCTGATCTCGTGAACGTAAGATACTGAAGAGCTCCAGCAAGACTGCGATAGTGAGTGAGATCCACATATAATATAATATAAGTCAGGGAAGTACCATGACGATAAATGAACAATGAATTATCAGACATGCTGTTAGAAAACTCAATAGACGAAACATAGTCTGCAAATCTCTTATACCAAGCCCGTGGGGCCTGCTTAAGCCCATATAAAGACTTCTTCAATAAACATACATGATGAGGATATTTGGAGTCTCGAAAACATAAGGGTTGATGCCTATAAACGGTCTTCTTAAGATCACCATGTAAGAAAGCATTCTTCACATCTAACTGATGAATGGGCCATGCCTTTGAAAGAGTCAGACTAAGAACAGTGTGAATGGTAGCCGGTTTGACCACCGGACTAAACGTCTCACCACAATCCACGCCAATCTGCTGAGTCTTATCATCACCTACAAGATGAGTTATGCCTCGCAAAAGAACCATCAGAATTATCTTTATGAGTAAAAATCCAGATAGACCAAATAATATTAACACCAGAATGATGGGGCACCAACTCCCATGTCTTATTTTCAATAAGAGCATCATATTCGTCGTTCGTGGCCAATTTCCAAATTTGGTTTAAAAATACTCCATTAACTATGAGTAGAACAATAAAGGTAAAGTATGTAGGTCAAATACTGATTCTAATTGATATTTCTCAAGAGGCGTGTAGAAAAAAAAAGACAATTAATTTGAGACGATAGTATTGTCTTCCAATGATCATCTTTTATATATAATTTCGGATTCTTCACTATGCCGCAATTATAGCACCTTTTTCAAGATAGTCAAGTTTCACCCCAAAAAAAGTAAGATGAATAATTAAACAATGGGGTTCCTTTTTCGGGGCTGAGTTGTATTTCTCTTGATCATGAAGGTGACATTTCAACTACCTCCAACTGCTGCACACCTGATGAATGATGATGCTATGAATAAACAAATTAAAGGCTTAATACAAAACGTATAAAGGAAGTGCTCCTAGATTAGTAAAAGCGAATATTCTCTTTCTTGCTTGAAAAATGAAATATACTTCTTTTATTTCCTTTGAGGGATATAAAATGAAATATTCTTGTGACTACGATGATCTTGTTGTACTACGGCAATCTCAACTATATACTTGGACGAAAATAACAAAAAGCAAAATAGTTGAATGATATAATTTAGTGACTCAACGTGATATCATGTAGATCACATTATCGAAGCATCATAACCTAAAATCAGATCTCATGTATCATAATACATAAGCAAATCATGTATATTATCATCTTAACCTAACATCATAATATATTTCAGTTGATTTCTGAGGCTTATCTATATGGACAAATTAATGGTCTCATGGCCACCTTGGTCTTAATATATTTCATCCTTTTCAGCAGAGTACCAAACTTATATTGATTTCAATCGGGATTTGAAACAGCTATATCCTAGTCTTTCTTATTATTATTACTTTTATATTGATACATGGAGAGTCGTGGACCATGCCGTTTAATTATCTTCTAAATATGCATGTTTAGAGTTATTGTACTTGTACATCAGACGGGTACGCAAAAGTTATATTAATCTCATTCCTTATTTCCTCCTAATATGAATGTCTAGTTAGCTTGTCACATGTCAAAACCATAGTAGGTACAATAATAACATATCCAGTGTATTTCCACAAGTGCTGTTTGGAGAGGATATAGTGTAGGCAGGCCTTACTCTTATCTCATGGAGATACAGAGACTGTTTCCGGAAGATTCTCTGCTCGATTACCACATAAGTCAAAATCATAGTAGGTGCCTTCTATAATGAGTCTGTTACATGCATTGAGTATATAAAGTCCTGTAAACGTGTAAATAGAGGAAACAATATATTTCCTACCCATAATTAGAATATTTTCATATATTGTGTAAATATAATTATGGTAAGACTAGGATTCCTCTTTTGTATAGGCTTAGGATTCCTATTGTATAAGGGATGAATATTGTACTCTATATACACATTGATATTAATGAAAGACTCCCCAAGGGAGATTAATATCATCTAACATGGTCTCAAGAGCCAAATAAACAAAACCCTAAAAAAACCTTTCTCTTCCACAGCCGTCGGCTGCCTCTCCTACGCCGCGGCCCTCCCGGATTTTCTTCTTGTTTTTCGGGTTTTGTTCTTCCTTTCTTCTCTTCTCTAAATGGCTATCCCTGATTCTTCCACACTTTCTGACGCCTCTACCTCCACAAATCCCACCACAAAGTCATCACCCCCGTTTCATCCCACCCTTACTGTTTCCAACATCAAGAACCATATTCTCATTATTCTTGATCAAGAAAACAACCAGTATTCTCCCTGGGTTGAACTTTTTCACAATCATGCATGTCTCTATAACGTGCTTGACCATATTGATGATACTATTCCGCGCCCTACGGATGTTGATGATTCTATCTGGCATCGTCTCGACGCCGGCGTCAAACAATGGATATATGGTAGTATCTCTCAGGATTTGCTCCTTACTATCATGAAATTTGACTCCACAGCCCTTGACTTGTGGAATCGTTTGGAGGAAATTTTTCAGGACAACAAGCACACTCGTGCCGTGTATTTGGAAGAACAGTTCAACAAAACACGTCTTGAAAACTTCTCCAATGTCTCTGAGTACTGCAAGCAGCTTAAACTTCTAGCGGATCAACTCTCCAACATCGGCACGCCTGTCACTGACGATAAAATGGTGCTACAAATGATTTCTGGCCTTACTAAGGGCGAATATGATACTTTGGCCACCATAATTCAACAGGCAGATCCGCTACCGAGTTTTAACAAAGCTCGCTCACAATTGTTGCTCGAAGAAACCCATCGTGCTAAGCAGGATGAGCACACCCAGCAGGTGTTAGCTGTCAACACGCAACCCCAAGATCAGACGCCACCAGACAACTCCCAACAACGGCAAGGCCCCGGCGGCAAGGGTGGAAAAGGTCGCGGCGGTAGAGGAGGCCGTGGTCATGGCAAGGGTCGCGGTCAACAGAACAAACAGCAACAGAGATCGCAAAACAACTGGGCCGTGGCTCCTCAACAGTTCGTCTACAGCGCCGCGGCGCCCTAGTACAGAGCTGCAGCGCCCCAGTTCAGAGCCGCGACGCCAAGTCCATTTCAGTACCAGCAGCCATATAATCCGTATTCTTACCCCGGTTTGTTAGGCCCCGCTCCAGCCCCACAGCAGGCCCACTTCATGCAAGGTCATGTCCCGCAGCCCTCCTCCGGTATGACACCCACTGAGTTGGGTCAGGCGTTCAGCACTCTCTCTATGCAACAGCCTGATAATACTTGGTACATGGACTCAGGCGCCACATCTCACGTCACCCAGTCTGCAGTACTATTCCTAAACCGTTTAGTTTAAAGCATCCTCAATATGTTACCAGTTGGTAGTGGACAACGCATTCCAGTTAAGGGTTATGGTACCTCATACACACAACCTCCTCATCCACCCTTCTCCCTCAAAAACACCCTATATGCCCCACACATGATTAAGAACCTCATATCTGTCCGCCAATTTACTCGTAATAATTCTGTCTCTGTGGATTTTGACCCTTTTGGTTTTACTGTAAAGGATTTTCATATGGGGACACCTCTTACGAGATGCAATAGCACGGGGGATCTCTATCCATTCACTTTCACCTCCGCTGCCAGATCTTGCTCTCCCGTCACCCTAGCGGATGTTTCTTCTTCAACTTGGCATAATAAGCTTGGTCATCCAGGAATCCCAGTTTTTAATTTTCTTAGAGGCAACAATTTCATTGCTTGTAATGGGAAACTTGTCCGAAATTGTGTTTCTTGCTATTTAGGCAAACATATTCGTCTTCTGTTTAAATCATCTACTAGTGTTACATTTGCTCATTTTGATATCATACATGCCGATTTATGGACATCTTCTATCTCTAGTTCTTTCGGTCATAAATACTATCTTGTGTTGCTTGATGATTTTTCACACTACGTTTGGTTATACCCTCTTAAATTTAAATCGGAAGTGTTTGTCAAATTTCTTGAGTTTTGCAAGTTCATTCAAACACAATTTGAAAAAGGCATAAAATCATTTCAGTGCGATAATGGTCGTGAATTCAATAACTCTATGTTTCACCGCTTTTGTACCAATAATGGCATAGTCTTTCGCTTCTCCTGCCCTCACACCTCGCCACAAAATGGTGAAGCTGAAAGAATCATCCGCACCATTAACAATATGATTCGCACCCTATTGATTCATGCCTCCCTCCCTCCACCCTTCTGGGTCTATGCTACTAAAATGTCAGAATACACTCTAAATATTCTCCCTACTAGCACTCTTCACAATATGACCCCTACCGAAATCCTCTACCATAGAATCCCCTCTTATGATCATCTACGAATTTTTGGTTGTCTGTGCTATCCCAACCTTAGCTCTACCGCCCCTCACAACCTCGCTCCTAGGTCCACTCCATGTGTCTTTCTAGGATTCCCGCCGAACCATAGGGGCTATCTATGCTATGACTTGTCGACTCGTCAGATCCACATATCTCGTCACGTCACATTCGACGAGACCACATTCCCGTTTTTGAATCTTCCAAAATTCCAAAAACAGGACTACTCATTTCTTGACGAGTCTGCCATCTCTCCCCTCATAATCGAACAACTCACATCCTCTGTTCCGTCGTCAGAGCCGCGGCCTCGAGGGGAGGCGCCGCGGCGCCTGATTTCCAGAGAGCAATCTTTTGAAACACCGTCAACAGCGCCGCGGCACCCAAACTTCAGAGAAACCTGTCAACCTTCTAGCACCGCGACTCTCGATCCAGGAGCCGCGGCGCCTCCGACGGCTTCGCCCCCACCTTCTTCTTATCCGACTTTACCCCCCATCTCAGACACCACTCCGCCACCCACTGTCCCTACCCATCCAATGGAAACTCATTCAAAGCATGGAATCTTCAAACCCAAAGTCCATTTCAACTTGTCTGCCCAAACCATCTCTCCACTTCCAAAGAACCCAAAATTGGCCAAACAAGACCCTAATTGGAATGCGGCTATGTATGAGGAATTCAATGCTTTAACTAAATAGCACACATGGGATCTAGTACCTAGACCTAAGGGGGTGAATGTCATTCGTTGTATGTGGCAATTTCGTCACAAGTTCAGAGACAATGGGGATCTTGAGAGGTATAAGGCCCATCTTGTGGCTAATGGCACAAATCAGCAGGAGGGCATTGATTGTGGTGAGACCTTCAGCCCGGTTGTCAAACCGGCTACCATCCGCACAGTTTTGAGCATTGTCATGGGCAAACACTGGCCGATCCATCAGCTTGATGTGAAGAATGCATTCTTACATGGGGATCTGAGAGAGACAGTCTACATGCATCAACCACCAGGGTTCACCCATCCATCAGTTCCTCACTATGTGTGCTATCTCCGTAAGTCACTATATGGCCTAAAGCAGGCCCCCCGTGTGTGGTATCATCGCTTTGCCAGGTATATCTTGCAGATTGGGTTTGTATGCAGCAAGAGTGATACATCACTTTTCATTTTTCATCGAGGTAGTAGCACTGCTTACTTATTACTTTACGTGGATGATATTGTTCTTACTGCCTCATCCGACGGATTGAAAAATGAGATTATTGTCTTGCTCAAGTCTGAATTTGCAATGACTGATTTGGTGAAGCTGAGTTACTTTTTGGGGATATCAGTGACTAGGTCTGCCAATCATATGTTCTTGTGTCAGCGTAAGTATGCAGAAGAGATTGTGTACAGGGTTAAGATGGCGAACCGCAAAAAGGTGCCTACTCCCGTTGATTCCAAATCTAAGCTCAGTGCTATGGATGGTGCTCCAGTCTCTGATCCTACTCTGTATAGGAGCCTTGTAGGTGCACTTCAGTATCTCACATTCACCAGGCCAGACATAGCTTATGCTGTTCAGCAGGTGTGCTTATTCATGCATGCCCCCAGGGAGTCTCATTTCACTCTCGTAAGCGTATTATTCGATACATTAAGGGCACTCTTGATTATGGTTTGCACCTATACCCCTCTGCACCAGACAGGTTGCTTTCATATATGGATGCAGATTGGGCAGGGTGTCCGGACACGCGACGCTCCACCTCCGGCTTTTGTATTTTCTTAGGGGATAATCTGATTTCTTGGTCTGCCAAGCGACATGCTACCCTATCTCGCTCCGGCCGAGGTCGAGTACGAGGCGTTGCAAATGTAGTAGCCGAGATTTGTTGGCTCGAAATTTCATCGTTAGAACTTCGGTGTCCTTTGCGTCAGGCATCTATTGTGTATTGTGATAACATCTCTGCCATCTATCTTTCTCATAATCCGGTTCAACATCAGCGAACCAAGCATATTGAGATAGACCTACACTTCGTTCGTGAGAAATTTGCGTTAGGCCATGTCAGAGTGTTACATGTTCCATCATCCTATCAGTATGCAGACATATTTACCAAAGGACTTCCCAGACAATTATTTCTTGACTTCAGATCCAGTCTCAGCGTCCGGCCTCCTCCCGCTCCGACTGAGGGGGTGAACGTGTAAATATAGGAAACAATATATTCCCTATCCATAATTAGAATATTTCTGTATATTGTGTAAATATAATTATGGTAAGACTAGGATTCCTCTTTTGTATAGGCTTAGGATTCCTATTGTATAAGGGATGAATATTGTACTCTATATATACCTTGATATTAATGAAAGACTCCCCAAGGGAGATTAATATCATCTAACAAGTCCCACTAAAAGATGCTCAACATCTCTGTGTTTGTTAACACCAAAACTCGGACACGATCACTCAGAATAATTCAGACATCTTCTTTAATTACTTCTTATTTTGGACCATGGTCCCATTAAATTGAACCACTACTGCTAGACATATAATTACGTGCTTTTGAAAATTCATCTCCACATGTAGTATTTTTGGACAAAATCTTCATTATCGCAAAATTGGTTGCAGTTTGATTTGAACCGACTGTCTTAAGCATGTCTTCAACTCATAGAATCGTTGGCGCTGATACCACTTGTTGGGTTCAAAATAATCAGTGCGTCGTGCGGAAGCTTATAATTACAAATCTTGAACAACGATAAATCAGACAACAAAAAACTATACTAAAAAGGCATAATATTGGATTGATCAATTGATTTACATATCAAAACTAATTTAAAACATAAAAACTATTGATGAAAAAATCTCTCCCTAAACGAAACTCTCTAATGACTACATTGTGGATGCTATTGTGTTGTCTAAGAGAAGAAAGAATCTCCTATTAATAGAAGTTCAAAACTTTTCCTCCAAAAAAATGATAAATATGGTAGAATTCTTTTCCATAAGAAAATATTTTTTGAAGTAAAACACAATTATGATAAAATTCAAATAAGGTAGAAAATTCAGGTCAAATTCTAACACCAAGGTCATGCTTACTTTTCATTTAAATGAAATTCGAATCTGAATTATTCATATCTTGTTCATGAAATGCATTTGTTTTTTCCTTTAGTGATCACTTAATTAGTTGATCTTAATAAAAATTTAAATGCTTCAGATCTTATATGGAGTCTTAAATTATTACTTCCTCTATCCCAATTTATGTGGTATCTATCGAATTTCGAGAGTCAAAAGAATTTTACTTTGATTGTAATTTATAAATGAAAATATTAGGATATAATTATAATAGATAACACTACTTCTTATTATTAATTTAGTTTATCATTTAGTCATTGCTTCGTTAGATATTGATATCACTGCATATTGCCACGGCAGAGTTTCATTATATAATGACCTAGTCAAGTAATCGTTCTCTGTGGAGCATATATTGAAGGTGAAAGTTGATTGAACTAGAATTCAAGCGGCTAGCTGACATGAAAAGGGGACAATGGAGGGTGCAAATCCAGTAATACATCTGTTTTGCCTAGTTTATGTTGGTCTGCTGTTATATTAATTTCTTTATTGATGCGTAAAAATAATTATATGGTCTTGAATCACTACCTACATTCATTGTTCACAGTACACTTCACACCAATTTTTATGTAATAATGATGCACTAGTTTTATGGTGGTGATGTTTATGTGTTGCTTGTTAGAGAGAGATTGTGCCTAATTTTTTTCCTTATTAATTTCTAATTGGCTCCTTGCTGGTCAACAACTCCATTTTCTGAGTCCTTGCTGATTCCATCTCTCTGATGGCTAATCATTATTCTTCATAAGCCAAGATTCAGTTCAGTTAATTTTCAATATTTCGCTCAATATACTAATATAACCTATGTTTATATATATATATACACTGTATGTAGTGTTAGAAAATCAGAGAATTAGAGAGAAAACAGAGGAGAAAATAATAATAGATCAATTGTTGTATTAGTCATTGCATTTGGATTTCCATTTTATCCCCTTGACCTTTTGGGTTTGAAAACAGTATCCATTTACCTTTTGAATGGGACAATAAATCCTCTTAATCTTAAATCAATAGCTAAAAATGAGTTGCTTCATAGTTCATCGCTTGTACTTTTAAAATGTCAAAAGTAACCTTTAATTAGTAGTATGAATTATTACATTTGTTTTTTCGATAATTAAACAAATTAAGTAAATGTATTGTATAGTTAAAATTCATCTCTCTTTTTCCACTTTTAGTTTTCTCTTTTGTTTTTGAAAGCTTCATTATGCTTCTTGGTATTTAATATTTTTTGTAAAGTTTCAAATTTTAAATGTGTCTTGATTTGTCTTTATACTTGTATTATTACTAGCAATGAAACTTTATTTCATTAAATTTTGTAAATAGCATTTATTCTATCTTCATGTCATTGTTACTTTTCCAAAGGTCTACTCATTTTTAAAATTATTTTATTAATTTACTTTAAAAATCAAAAGTAACATTAATCTCAAATATTAATATAGCTTACAGATATTTCAAAATTTTGAAATCAACTGAATATGTTAATTGAAAGGGGATTTTACTTCGTACAAGAGAAAAATGAGGTAGGATTCCCTCATCTCAAAATTTTAGGGTTGTTAATATTGAATATTTTAGGTAAATTTTTCATTTTCGAGAAAAGTGCATTAATGTTCATCAAAATTGAAAGTTACATTTTACATTTTAATATATTTTTAAAATAATTAGACCTTTGATTATGTAAGAAAGACACGAAAATAGAATAAACATATGCTTACACACAATTAAATAGTTTAAGTAAAATTTCAGTTCTAGCAATAATATAAGTAACACAATATCTTGATCAAGACAATTTGATATTGTACCGAAAAAATTCCATGAAGAAAAATGAGGGTATGATATTTTAATTTCTATATAATTCTATTGCTTAATTTTCTTCTAATTATTTACTAAATTACTACTATATGTTAACTAATAATTCATACTAATTAAGATCATTTTTGGCATTTTAAAAGTACATGAAAAGGTCGAATTCAATTTCTAGCCATTGATTTAAGTGTAAGAGGGTTTATTATCTCATTCAAAAGGTGAATAGGATGTTGTTTTGAAAACCCAAAAGTGTAAGGGAGTTAAATGGAATTTACTCTTGCATCAAATCAAAATAGAAGACTATATCACTATCTATAAAAAAATGCTATCTTTCTTATAAAATCCTAATTAAAAAACAAATATTCTAAAACCACAACGATACTAATCAAGTGCAGAAGAAATCAAAATTCAACCGTGAAAAGAAACGTTTAATCTCAAGATATGGGTATCAATATTAATAAGCGTAATTAAGGTCGGTATAAGGTCAAAAAATTTACTCTTTATAGTCACAATTAGCTGCAACAACCATGACAAACAATTACAAGAAATAGAAAATGATAGAGGGGGGGAAAATGGCTAACAATAATATACTAAAAAAGCATGCATGCCTATATATAATATAATTGGAATTTACAAAGACAGAATTCATAGATACACATTTCGAGAACGAAATCTGAGAAATGGAAAATCAAAAGTACAAATATTCCTAGAAAGCAGATCACACAATTTTGTGCACTGCTATATTTAAGATTGACAAGTCAAGTGTAGCAATTTCCAGTAACCAAACAAAGGATAAAAAAATTCGCTATTGACTTCACACATTTTTTTTAAAAAAAAGAGTAAAGATTAAGCTATAAAATGGAATAATTAATTGTCTCCTTGTTGATCATCATCACATGGCTCTAACAGCTTGGAATCTTGGCTCTTTAGGTAGAAATTTCTGCTCAGTATAAACATTCATGTAATCACCAAACACAAAAGATGGATAATTACTAACTAATTCCACCTGATCTTCGTTATTATCCTTATTAACCTCCTCAATTAGCTGAGGTGCAGGAGCAATAGTAGCTTTATAAGAAGGGTTGTAAAAAGACGCAATTGACCTCCTATTGCCATTTTCCTTAGCCAAAACCCGATGCCAAACACTCTTATATTTCCCGTTACTGAGGACCTCAATTTGGTCACCCGTGTTTATAACAATGGCGTTCTGGATTGGCTGTACGTCGATCCAAACGCCGTCTTTGAGGATTTGGAGGCCATCCACTTGATCATCTTGAAAGAGCAAAATGACACCACCAGCATCAGTGTGAGCTCGTAGGCCGTTCACCATTTCGGGTTTTGGGCACGGTGGATAGTGGCTGACTTTAGTACCGAAAAATGCCTTGTCTGATCCGTTTTCCCCGTTATTGAAGGATTGCTTGATGTAACCTTTTGGTAGACCTAGGTTTTCGTCCATTACTTCCATCACTTTCTCTGCTAGAGTCTTCAGTTCTGATCGATACTCTTTCATTATTTCCCTGTTATTTAAATTCAAATGTATATATATCTTGTTAGTGTAAATAATCGAAATAATAAAAGCATGTTCTATAATTTCTTTGATTTTCATCTTGATTACCAGAAAATGCAAGTGTTTGCATACAAGTTGATAGACTTGTAGATAAAATTGTTAATGTGAATCAATTGGTAAATCCGAGCAACATTACAACGAGACTTAATAAGGAAAAATCTATTAGTAATGTTGTTTATCTGCTTCTATAATTAATTTCCTTTACTTAAAAAATTTACTACACTTGACAATGTTTTTTTTCTTTTTGACACTGTTATTAATTTGCTTCTAACACAAATTGCCTTATTTTTGGGTAATTGATCCCATTTATATTATGCATAATTACTTGTAATTATCTTTTAGATGTTTTGATAATATGAAATTATTTTACATAGGCCGTATGTAGGAAAAAATCTTTTTATTTAACCTTTTGGGTTGGAACTTGTGAATATTAAGGAAAATGTAAAAGAGGAGACTTTATTTGTGTGTGAGAGAGAGGGACAGATTATAACTCTCACTTAATTTAAATAATGCATTGTGCGGTTGCAATCACTAGGAGGCAACTCCCTTAATCCAATTTCCATGTTTATTTGAAAATTAAGAGAAAAGTTAAAACACAGACAGAAAAAGAAGAAATTCTTGTGAGATTTATATTTGTAAAAATTCACCTGAATTGAGGAACATGGGAGGGCCATTCATTATCGTCAGTGAGAAGGAATACATCTTCCCAGTCTACATTTTCAACTTTGCCATTATTGCTCTTATTCTTCTCCACCTCGTTCAGCAATTTCACTGCTGTTGACTTGCTGAACTTTTCTTCTCTTTCCTTCTTGAAGCTCTCTGAGCTAACTCTCTTCACCTTCTCAAGCAGCTCCACAGGAATCCCATGATTCACCAACTACATAAATTTCACACATGCACATTTCCATTAGCTTTACTTGTACAATAACATTGTTAAAAAAAATTATATGTCTGGCTCTTAAAAATTACTTCTTTCGTTTCAATTCATGTGATATAATTTGATTAAGCAAGAAATTTAAGAATGAACAGAAGAGTATTGAAACTTATGGTTTTAAATACTCTTGTTATGACGTTTGTGCGTATGTAAGACTTTTAAAATTTGTGATTTTAAACATGCCATAACATAATATTTGTGTGGCTATAAAAGCATGTCATTACTCATTAAAGATAAAATGAGAAGTTTGGTTAAATTAAATTCAAAATTTAGAAATGTACTGTCATTCTATTCCAAACGGCTAATAAGAAAATAGTATCATTCGTCTTTAAATGGTGGGATAAATAAGTAAGGGGAAAATAAAATACCTGAAAGAATCCCCATTCTTCACAGCAAGTGGCAATCTGAGCCAAAGTCTTGGCTCTCTCCTCTCCATTAAGCTTTGAAAAATCAATAACTGGAATAGCCATTGATGCAGTTATAGTAACAAGAGTATAGAAGTATCCAAAATGAGAGCAAAAAGAATGTATAGTTAAGAGAAAAAATAATGCTGGAAAATGGGACACTTCTTTCTTTTTTTTAGGCTGGAACTATTGTGTTGTGGTATAGCAAACGATTGCCATAGTCCTATTTATAACCAAAACAATTTCAGCCACCTTGGATTTCAACTCTCTACATAATTTATACTTTATTTTCCTTTTTACCCAATATTTTAAGAAATAAACAAATTAAGAAAGTGTAGCCGTTAGAGTAAGGTAATTTGGACGGTGACATAATATTAACTTATTAAACAGGTCAATGTCTTTTGAGTCATTGCTTCCCAATAACAGAAGCATTCTCGTCTTGAGATGGTGCATTCCATCTCATAATAATAATAAAATTAGTAGTTAAGGACAAAAATAATACTAGTAGTAACTGGTCCCTTTGAATACATTTGTATATACATGAGTCTTCGTGGGCTGCGCTAGCATATTTGAATTCAACCATTATAAGTTGGAAAAAGACACTAATAGCCAATTTACCAAGCTTCTAAGAAATCAGAAGGTCTATTTTTGTAAAGAAATGTTTATTTTGAAAAGTTTTTTTTTCTGTAAATTAGGAAAATCGCAGTCGCTAATTTTTAAGTACGCTCTGAGTAATCCCACTCCTGATGCAATAGCCCGCAAATTACATAGGAAATGAAAGCCGCACTAAGCAACTCACATGCGACGAGCTCAAACTGAGAAGGTTGTTGACGAGGTAAATCGATCCAAACTTATTGGAAAGTTAAGGTATAGCGTCTGGTTAAACTTTTTGGTAAAAAATAAATGTATTTAAATAGTATTAGAAACTATTTTCTGATTCAGGGAAGAGTCTAAAACGTAGCTTCTCTTTGAAGTAGAAAACATAAGTTGTTTAAAGTTTTTTTTTTAATGCAAAAATAACCTTAGCAAAAATTTACGTTTACCGAATTATCCTAACAATACGGGTAAGAACTAACTTTCTGCATAGTCGACGACATATTATAACCAAAGTCTCATGAACGTATTGTAGGGTTTTGTTGGGTTTAACGCACATAAGTAAGGTACAGTGAAAATTTAAAATCTTGTTCTTACTTACCCCAACAATTTCTTCTGGTATGGTTATATGACAATAAAAAACATGTAACATAAAACATGAACATTTACAGGTTGTATTATCTGGAGTCTTTACTAAAGGGTGGAAACACGATTCCCTTTTCGACTGCAAGCACAATGCTACGGCGTATTCCTTTGTCAAGAAAGCCAGGAAATCTTAGCAGAGGTTTGAGAGAGTTTTATCCTAGACTCTAAGTCTAGAATTGTTTATGAGAATTGGTATTCTTAGTATGTATTAATAACTAGAGATTAGTGCTGTATATATAGTGATTTTTAGGTCACAAAACGGATTAGGGTTGGGCTCCAAGCCTGGCACAAAACCGAGGTGCAGTGGGCCAATCTGACTGGGCTCACTGTCGGGTCGGCGCCGTGGCTCCTTACATCAAACAATGTTTCCCGTTTTTCGTTTAACATATATATTCAGCACATTAAATCCAAAATCCAATTTTGATTTAATTAAATAATTTCCATCTAATAGAAATTGTACCATAGTTATTATCAATTTAAATATCTCGATTCCAAATCGAATATTTAATACTTTCTCAATACACCCTTAGATCGAAGAGACAATCGGCATAGTGTGACCCTATAGGCCTTCATATATCGATACTAATCCAATTAAGGTCCATACAGAACTCCTAGACTGCGATGTACGACGAACTCAATATATGAAGTACGTTTACATGAATCCAGCAAACATAACCTTTATGTGAGATGATAAATTCCTTTCACTCGCGACACACTCGATCAAGCTTAGGATTTGCCATGTGTCTATCTAAATGGCTTGATTACTTTATCTCATCTATATTAGTCGACAACTAGATCACATTCTAAATATGTCTCTTGCATTGGCCAATAACTTGGTCAACCTAATATCACTGAGAAATTGAGTGCTCTCTCGAATATCCAATCGAGGAATGAATCTTATTCTTGGCTCAACTACCACCTTAATTTACATCATAATGCGCCCAACACAAGCCGTATCTTATCCTATAAAGAGTTTAAGCTTAGGACAGGGTCAAAGTACATTACTCTGTAAACAAGGTGCGTATTGACCTCAAGTCAAAGGACCTTCATCTCCCACACCCTGATAACACTTTTGACATGTATAACAAATAGTTTATCAGCAGGGTATACCAATACTTTCCAAAAGTATCCATGTGTCCATCACTAGTAACCATTACTAGTAGCATGTGAGACATACTACATTCTCTAAGAATGTGACGCAGACCACATATCGACTTATAATATATCATCGATATCTCATTCTCGATGATTATTAATAGAGGCTATTTTAGAGTTACGCTCTATCATCAATATCTCATTCTATTAATGACAACATAAGCTCAAGGGATGCACATTAATGAATAATTACAAACAATCAAATAATAATTCAATATTTGCAAAATGCCATAAATATTAATCTTATTAATAATACGAATGTGTTCAAGTACATTTATCCCTAATAATGATTGTCTCTAGGACATACATATTTTCAATCTCCCACTTGGCCTAGAGCCATCTCCGATGTATCTAATACCCATGTTTTCAAAATGACCATTATGCTTGATTAAGCTTAATGGTTTAGTGAATGGGTAAGCTAGATTATCATCTGTGGAAACATAGTCTAATCTTATTTCTTCACTTTCCACCATCTCCCTGAGTATGTGGTATTTCCTCGGTACATGCTTGTTTCTGTTTGTTGATCTTGGTTCCTTAGCTTGCGCAATCGCACCAGTGTTGTCACAATAAATCGTTATTGGACAAGTGGCACTTGGAACAATCCCTAGTTCCTTCAGGAACTCAAATATCACGACAACTTCTGTACCAGCTTCCGATCCAGCAATGTACTCGGCTTCAGTTGTCGAATCAATAGTTGTAGCTTGCTTGAAACTTTTCCAACTTACTACTCCGCCATTGAAAATGAAGGCATATCCAGATTGAGATTTGAAGTCATCAAGATCTGTCTGGAAGCTAGCATTAGTGTACCCAGTACATACTAGCTTCTCTTGTCCACCATAGACTAAGAAATATTCTTTAGTTTGTCTAAGATACTTAAAAATACTCTTGACTGCTTTCCAGTGTTCTTCCCCATGATTCTGCGAGAATTTGCAAGTCATACTAAGTGCATAGACCACATGTGGCATCGTACAGGTCATGGCATACATGATAGATCCTATAGCGGAAGCATATGAGATTCTTTTCATGCGTTCAAGTTCTGCAACAGTAGAAGGACTATCCTTCTTTGATAACTTGATGACTTGACCTATAGGAAGACTTCCTTTCTTGGAGTTTTCCATAGAGAATCGTCTTATCACTTTGTCTATGTATATGGACTGTGACAGCCCCAATAATCTATTAGGTCTATCTATATAGATCCTAATTCCAAGAATGTAGCAGGCTTCACCCAAGTCCTTCATCATGAAGGTGCTGGATAACCATTCCTTGACTGATTGTATGAGAGTCTTATTATCTCCCATTATTAATATGTCATCTACATATATAACAATGAAGATAATACTCCCTTCCTTGCGCTTACTAAAAATGCAGGGATCTTCTTTGCTTTTAACAAAGTCAAATGATTTGACTGCTTTGTCAAAGCAAATATTCCAACTCCTTGAGGCTTGCTTAAGTCCATAAATGGACTTCTGTAGTTTGCATACTGCTTTGGGCTTAGTCTTGGATGTAAAACCCTCAGGTTGTATCATATACACCTCCTCAATTAGGTTACCATTGAGGAAAGCAGTTTTAACATCCATTTGCCAAATGTCATAATCATAGTATGCGGCTATTGCAAGCAAAATTCGAATGAACTTAATTTTCGCAACAGGTGAAAAAGTTTCATCATAATCAACCCTAGGCAGTTGATTATAACCTTTAGCCACCAATATTGCCTTATAAGTTTGTACCTTGCCATATGCATCAATCTTCTTCTTGAAGACCCATTTGCATCATATGGGTCTAACCCTTGTTGGCAAATCAACCAAGTTCCAAACTTGATTGATGTACATCGAGTCCATCTCAAATTTCATGGCTTCTTGCCATCTCTGCGAATCAATGTCTAACATAGCTTCACTGTAGGTTGTATGTTCATCGTCATCAGGAATATCTATCTCATTGTGTGTTTCAACAAGGAGATTAAGTCTTTCAGTCGGACGATGAGTCCTAGTGGTCCTATGGAGTTGATTATTCTGCGTTTCAGTGTTTGTTGCATTCTGATTGTGAGAATGTCTTTGTGTGCTGGACAATCCATCACCTTGAGAGCTTTCAGGAATGTCATTTTCATGTATTTCCTTAATGGAATGATGTACAACCATTGTATTATCTTCCATTGGTTGTGTATGAGAGCCTTGCATTTCTGCACTATCTCTCACAGCACTCCTACTGGCTGAAGGGCGTACTCTAAGTACCCAATCTTCACCAAATACTCTCACTGAATTCTTGTCTAGATCTTTTGACAAGGGTTCAACTTTTGTGTTATCTTGTGGTTCTTGAATTTCTTCAAGTTCTATCTTATTGCAGCTCTATTCCTTGTAGACATAGTCTTCTTCAAGGAAAATTGCATTTCTGGAAACATTGACCTTATGTTCTCCAGGAAGATAGAAATAGTATCCATTAGTTTCCTTTGGACTAATTATACGTTGTATTAACTATGTTGACCTTTGGGTGAATATTACTCCCCTCCTCCATGTTTATTTGTTTATGTTTGATTTGGCACATTCCTTAAGAAGAAATAATAAAATGATAATTTTACTATACTATCCTTAATTATAATAAGTCATCTAAATGTTGGGAAATGAATAGTACTTAGTAATAACTAATAAGGGTAAAATAGCTATAAAATGATAAATTATTTCTTCGTTTTTCAAACTGGACAAATAAAAATGAATATTTATATTTAATATAGTGAACAAATAAAAATGTACAGAGGGATATTAACAAATTTTGAAAATTTCTGTTTGAGATTAACCGTAAGAAAAAAAAATGCAGTTGCTTCATGAAAACTTGAATTATCTTTTCAAAAAATTGTATATAATTTGAAGATTGCTGCCGACTACCTTTCATTTTTAAAAATTATTATTATATAGGGATAGAGAAAGAAGAAATGTGAACTAGATAAAAATTCAAGCAGTAAACCAACTAAACTATTATATCCCTACTATCCCCTTTCATCAGGTTTGCCATACACTTATTTTGCTACCCCTTGGTTTTGACTTTCATAATGCATGACATGCATTTGTATGTAAAGGGATCAGTTAACTAAATTAATCTGCACTAATTTCTAGGCATAGTTTGAGGTCTAAGGAAGATGGTAACTTTTAATTTAAAATTTAAATGTAATACTGAAGTTGTCAACGCCTTCAGTTAATTTAAGTAACGATGGGGTCTGAACTGAAACAATTAATATAAAATAAAATTAAAAAAATTAACTTTTTGGTACTCCCTCTATTTCATAATAAGTAGTGTTTTAAGCTTTTTATTTTGTTTTAAAATAAGTGATGTTTTAGAATTTCAAAAATAAATTGACTTTATTCTTTCAAAATAATCTTTATTTACATAATAAAAAATCATTAAGTATCTTTTCTTTTCTGGACATTAATTAAAGGTACTAAAAACACTCATAATTTTCTAGGAATGAGCAATTTCTTGAGGGGTGCGCATAAGTTAAAAACACTACTTATTATGGAAGGAGTAACATTTTAGAGACTTAATTACTCCTTCCGTTCCATAATAAGTGGTGTTTTAGACTTTTTATTTTGTTTTAAAATAAGTGGTGCTTTAGGATTTCAAAAAGAAATTGACCTCATTCTTCCAAAATTGTCCGTATTTACCTAATCAAGAATCATTAAGTAACTTTCTTTTCTATGCATTAATTAGAGGTAAGTTAGTAAAAATACTCATAATTTTGGAGGAATGTGCATAAGTTAAAAACAACCCTTATGAAACGGATCAAGCAATAATAATTTGTACAGCCATCTTTGTTTAACACTTCAACTGAACATTTGGTGAATTATCAGACCATTGATATTATTCTGAATGTCCGAATATTGGGGTTCATCATTAATGGATACAGCTATTGTTGACCGTGTGATCAAGAACATATGTTTTGGATTTTGTATTAATCATTGATGGTACTTTAATTAGTACCTCTTACCCATCTGTCTTTAGGTTAACATGATCAAATAATTAATTTTTGACTATTCGCAATTTTTAAATATTGATAGATGTTGTTGATAAAAGTATATTTATGTCCTAGAGACAATTTGTACTAGGACAAATGTATTTTATACACATTCGTATTATTATTAATAGAGATTAATATTTTGACATTTGCAATTATTGAATTATTAATTGATTGTTTATAATATTCTATAATATGCATTCCTGGAGGTTACGCTGTTATTAATAACGTGAGATATTAATATTATAACGTAACTCTTAAAATAGTCTCGACTAATGATCATAGAGAATGTGATATCGATGATATGTGATAAGTCGACATGTGGTCTACATCACATCCTTAGATGATGTAGTATGTCTCACCTGCTACGAGTAATGACTACTCGTGATGGACACATGGATACTTTGAAAGTATTGGTATACCCTGATGATATACTGTTTGTTATACTTGTCTAAAGTATGATCAGCGTGTGGGAGATAGAAGTCCTTAGACTTGAGGTCAATACGCACCTTGTCTACAAAGTAATATACTTTGATCTTGTCCTAAGCTCAAATGTCTTATAGGTTGAGATACGACTTGTACTGGTACATTACGATGTGGATTAAAGGTGGTAGTTGAGCCAAGATTATGATTCATTCCTCGAATGTATATTCGAGAGAACACTCAGATTCTCAGTGATATTAGGTTGACTAAGTCGTTGGCCAACACAATAGACATATTTAGAATATGGTCTAGTTGTCAACTAATATAGATGAGATACAATGATTAAGCCATTTGGATAGACACTTGACAAATTCTAAGCTTGATCGGGTGTGTCGTGAATGAAAGGATTTTATCTTACCATATAAAGGTTAAGTTTACTGGATTCGTGTAAACGTACTTCGCATATTGAGTTCGTCTTGCGGCGCCGTCTAGAAGTTCCGCGTAGACCTTAATTTGATTAATGTCGATATGTGAAGGCATGTAGGGTCACACTATGTCGATTGTCTTTTCGATCTAAAGATGTATTGAGAGAGTATTAAATATTCGATTTAGAATCCAGATATTTAAATGAATAATGATTGTTTTAATTAAGTCAAAATTGAATTTTGGATTTAATTAAGAATGTGCGGGAAAATAACTCGAGACAGTGTAGGGCCGCGTCAAGCGCCGCGACGCCCACACCATAGGGCCGCAGCGCAGATAACCTAAACGGCCTCAATTTTTGGGCCAGGCCCAAGGTCAAACCCTAATCCAATTTGACCTAACTTTTCACCTATAAGTACAGACATTCACTTCATTATTCAATACACTTAATTTCATATTATCATTCTAAGTCTTAGAGACTTAGAATCAAAACACTCGCTCGAACCTCTGCCGGATTTCCTAGCTTTCCAAAGGAGAAATACATTGAAGCTTGGAGCATGCAATCGAAAGGGCGCGTGTGAACCCACAATTGATAAAGATTCCAGCTAATACAACTTGTAAGTGTTCATGTTTTATGTTACATGCTTTCGATTGTCATATAACCATACCAGAAGTAATTGTTGGGGTAAGTAAGAACAAAATTTTAAACTTTCGTTGTGCCTTACTTATGTGTTTTGAACCCAACAAAACCCTACAATGGTATTAGAGCCTAGGATGGTTCAATGATTATATAACAATTGAATAACATAATAATATGGGTTAAACATAAAATTGGATTAAAACAAGGCTTCTTAAAATCCTATATGTCTTGACCGAATGTTAACCTTTTGATATCACCCTAAATTATCTCCTACGCTAACTCGAGGAAGTCATTCCGCTCTAACTCGAACTAAGCCAAAAGTGTGTTGTCTGGCTCATTGCACGGTGCACGGCAAAGAACGGGTAAGAACGGATGATGGTCGATATGGGCATTATTGATAATGGTGGGTGATGATAAATGATCTGTGATTTGATCCCTAAATTGGATTTAGGGCTCGAACGATTTTGAAAAATCAAGACAGAAACGTTTGTCAGGACATCGACGTCGCGACCCTATGGTAGGGCGCCGCGATGCTTCTAGGGTTTTCAAGGTGACGTCACGGCTCCATGGTGGAGCATCGCGGCGCTAATGCTTCGTTTCAAAATTTGGACTTACTGGACAGTAGGCGTCGCGGCTCCATAGTGGAGCGTCGTGGCGCTAATATATTTGCAGAAGCCAAAATATTTCTGCCCTTGCTGCGTTGCGGCTCCATGGTGGAGCGTTGTGGCACTAATGCATTTACAGAAGTCGAAAGGCTTCTGCCTCAGTGGCGTCGCGGCCCTAATGATTAGCGTCGCGGCCCCACCTGTCCAGAAATAAAAATTAGAGTTCAGAATGTTTAACCCAAGATTATTATAATACAATATATTATTTGATAAGTATACTGTTTATGTGCTAAATATCAAATCGTTTGTCATTTAAATTACTAGAATAGCGTCCGTTATAACTGTCTAGGCAGGCGGAGCCAAATATTTGATTAAACCATCTTATATCATGCATATTGGGTTGACGGTTCCCAACTATATGTGTCATTAGTTTTGCATGATATTAAGATGTCATATTGGATATGACGTAAAAGAGTTGATCTTGGTTAAAACCCTGAATTAAAATGTTTCCCAAAATTTTAAATACAAGTCTAAATTAAAACGCGTCGTCCATTATAATTGTTAGAATGCAAAATTCTTTTCGGCGATACGAGTATTTATGCCAAAGCATTTGCTCTAAGTCTACGAGGACCCAGACTCTTTCATAGATGTGTTTTAATGTAAAGGTAAACGATAAACTTTTGTGGGTATTTACACCAAAGTGTTTGCTCACAAAGGCCAAATTTACTTAGATACATAAACGCAGTCATGTGATGGGATTGACTTGCTTAGACAAATCATGGCGCCAAAGTGTCAGACTAATCTAAGGACGCAAGATTAAATGTAATATTTGATCAACCAAGAGTTGCAAATAAGTTTTGCAATTGGTTTAGAACCTACCAAGATGTGTTATTAAAGTTATCAGCCAAAGCAAACGCGGAGATATCATAGGTTTGGATCTTGGCCCATTATGACCTCAATTAATATAGTTTTGTATTCTACCATGGGGTCGTAGAAGTATGTTAAAATAGTGGGAGCTAATTAAACAAAAGGCCATGTTGATTAGCCTAAACGAATGTGTGTAATAGGAAATAAAATTTGAGTTTGATTTTCAGTCTATCTAATTCTTCAGATTATCAAAGATGTCGAGCTTATCATTGAAAATATTGATTGAGATGAACAAACTTACTGGACCTAACTACCTTGACTGGCTAAGAAATTTGTGAATTGTACTGAGATAAGAGAAAATAGAATACGTGTTGGACACGGTGTTCCCAACAGTCCCTGCGACAGACTCTGCTGAATATGCCTCTTTTGATAAGGATGCTTACCAAAAACACCTAGATGATGCCACTTCAGCACAGTGCGCGATGTTGTCTTCCATGTCTATGGAACTTCAGAGACAACATGAGAACATGGGTCCCAATGAGATGCTCGAATACTTGAAGAATCTCTATGACTCACAATCCCAGACTATGGAATATGAGTTACTGATAGAACTTTTCAAGTGTAAGCTCAATGAAGGGGGTCAGGTCTCGCAGCATGTATTGAAGATAATAGGCTCGACTATGTATGGAAACAACTTCCTTGAAGACATCATGAGTTCTGGTAATTACACACAGGTTTGCCAAGAAATCCGCAATGGAGTTACCTTCTCTAAAGGTATGTACAAACAAAAAGTTACCAGTTGTTATGATCTCCCAAATCTGTCTAGTCTTGATAGTTGATACCACGATTTTGTATTTATATCTTTGGACTCAAACTGATGCCAACGTAGTGATGTTGATGACTACAACATCTAACCAACACATTCCATGAACTTGAATAATGAACCTACTTTATTTAGAGTTCTCAAAGACTCCACATAGTATAAATTGGCAAATCAACATTAAAGCCAATGCAACCTATATATTTTTTAAGATCTTATTGAATAACTTTGATACCTCATACTTTAAATGACTAATATATGAACTTATTACTCGCTACGTTCATTTTTACTTGTCCACAATAATTTTGCATTTTGCTTAAGAAATAGTAATAAATGAAGTGCATATTTTACTGTAACACCCATGACTATTAGCATTTTCAAAAAGTCTTGGGAAATGATTTAAGAAATGAGTAGTTAATGTTAAGAATAAAACTAGAAATAATATTCTTATTTTTCTCTTGATATGCTAAAGTAGACAAGTAAAAGTGAAAGGAGGGAGTAATTCCTACAACTATTTTCTTGTTCGTCTATCTCAAAAAGAATGTCATATTTCTCTATTTGAAAACAATTTAATTTTTGGTTTTCCATTTTCCCTTGATATGTTTTTATAGCTACAAAAATCTTATGGTATATTTAAGAAAGCTAATTTCAAAAAGTCTTTTTAATTCTAAAACTCCGTACTCGATTAAATTATACTACATAAAATAAAATGGAGGGAGTAACATGTATGAACATTTGTATTCCGATGTTTCTATCGTTTAGAGATGTTTTCCTTAATATGGTTAGTTGTAAAATGTCTGAGGAATTGTGTTCAACTGTTAAAGTGTCAGCTCCACTAGCCCATCCGAATTGGGCCTGAGATTCAAGCCCATCCAATAAGTATCCTTCTCACCTATAGGCTATAGCTGCCACAGTTTTTCATTATTCACATTTGTACACTCAAGCACAGAGCCCCATCAGAAAACCTAATTAGGAAATATGAGGCAATTCGATCCATGGCCCGTCTTCTTCCGCCGTGAATGGAGCCGTAACTGGCCGTTCCTAGTTGGTTTCGCCGTCACCGGCGCTATCATCACCAAGATTTCCCTCGGTTTCACTGGTGAGCACATAATTTACGACATATATGTTTCAGTGTATATTGTTTTTGATTGATTTTGATCTATGTGATGGTTGATTTTTGTAGAGGAGGATGCGAAGAACTCTAAATTTGCGCAGAGGCACAAGAAGTAAGTTTTAGTCATTAATTTGAAATTTGATTTTTTTAGATCTAGCTCTTATTCCGTATCGATTAATGATCTATTACGATTGATTTGCTTGCTGGCCTGATTATATTATACAGTTGTTTTTAGTATCTTTGTTAATGAATGGTCAACGTACTTTGCTTTATGGGATTCGTTAATAGCCCTAATTTGTAAGACTAACAACAACAACATACCCACTTTAATCTCACAAAGTGGGTGGTCTGGTTATGGTAAGATGTACGCAGACCTTACCTCTACCTGGTAGAGAGTTTGTTTTTTATAGACCCTTGGCTCAAAAGGACTAATTTGTAAGACAGTAGCTTGATATTAGTACTTTGTTCGTATCAGTCTAGTACACAGGGTTATATGTACACGGGAGAAGAGAGAACGATGAAATGTACATGGAGCTAGAGTAGAGGTGTATTTCAATAGGTTATTTGTACGTGAAAATGGATAAAATGTTTAAGAAACTGTGCTTGTATAGGTTATTTCTATTAAAAAAGGCATGTAGCGTCTTAGGCTTTGTGACCTTATGACTGTCAATACGATGAAGAAACTGAGGTAATACTAGGAAGTGATCCTGAGTTTTAGGTGTAGGATTCTGTAGTGAATTGGGAGTTAAACAGTTAATAAGGATTTTCTTCCTTTCAGGATAGTAGAAAAGAATATGTAGGAAAAAGAGGATGACATTCTGAGATCTAGAAATGAAAATATGAAGGAAGCTGTATAAAAATTGGGGAGTATTTGCATAATAAAGAGGAGGTTAAAGAACTGATGTTGAGAATTGCAGGAGGATAGTGAGCTGAGTAACGGAAAATTTCTGGTTAAAAAGAGGAGTAACCATGCATTCAACAATATGACTTAAGTATTGCCGGGTCCAGTAATTTAAAATAACAATAGACCTCTACTGCAAAGAGATCAAAAGTTAAGGATGAATGACTAATACAATCGATGAATAGATTTAGTTAATATAAATTATATTTTCAAGGGTTTAAACCACTCCGAGAGATGGGGTGGATTATGTACTTGTCTCGCTGCCTATTTTTCTCTTCTTTTTTCACGCCATGCAAACTGTTACACTAATGTTTGTTTGAACAATAAGCTCTTAGCAACATAAGTTTTGGAATCTCAATATTATGCTCCATCATTAGCAAGAGGATAAGATAGGCAGTGTTTGAATCCCGTGAAATTGATCCAAATGCTCCACCAAAAAAGGATCCAAAGACTCTTTCAGTATTGTAGTTGAACCTCATCAAACATATAATGTTTATTACTCCATCCGTCCCAATTTATGTGACATTTTTTACTTCTTTTGTCCCAAAAGAATGACATCTTTCTATATTTAGTAGTAATTTAACTTTAAAACATCCATTTTACCCCTAATGAGATGATTTATATCCACACAAATATTTGTGGCTCATTTTATAATGCCTTTTAGTTCTTGAACTCCGTGTTCAGTCAAACCACCTTCATATAAATTGGAAAGGAGGTAGTATAAATTTGATTTGACCATTTCGTTCTCTTTGAATTATGTTGCTCAGAAAGAGAGCGTAAAAAAATTGATACTTATAGACTTTACAATATATGGAAAGTATGATTTTATGTTGCTGAATGACCCAAGTAATGGATAGTGTACATTTTGTCTTCTTAAGGCCTGAACCAATCTGAATACATTAAAGAATAGCCTTCTATTATTTCATTTTCAGATGTGAAAATATTCCTCTGCTAACTGTAGTGGCAGATCAGGACTTTATAACTTGATGGATTCTAGCTGGCACTGGAATCACTATAGTTTAAGATTATGGATATTGAAATTTTGTTGTTTTGCACATATATATCTATGTTCCGTGCGGTTGATTGAACCCGTAGCACTAAGGTTACATCTGCCACTAGTTTAACTGTAGATTGGCAGATAATTCCTAGTGGATATTTTGTGGCATCACCAAATTTTTTTCTGTTCTCTTCCTAATTTGTGAAAGAAATTACATCCTCATTTAGGTTCTGTACGAGATATGTCTCATCTGAGTTCTGTATGAGATAACTATTGTTGCTAGGTGGCATTGAAGTCAGTCTTATCTGTATGTATTAGTTCTGTTTTAGAACTCATTAGTCTACTCATCTTTGCATGTTAAGTCTATACAAATCTAAGTTGTGATTTCTTCTTTCTTGCAGTTGAGTCTGTATATGCTCAGTGTTCTTGCTAAATGGAGGCTACTTTATCAGAGGCGGCCCTTTTCCTTTTTCTGTTACTTCCTTTTCTAGACTGTCAAAGATTAATACATGTTGCATAAAATCCTGCATGTTGGGATAAATTTGGAAGCTATCTATTAACTAAAAACCATTTGTTTGCTGGGACTGCGGCTTATCTTGCGTTAATAGTTAGCTGGCTCCTCCTTTTAAATGTACAATTTACCCGAGTTTTGAAGCTTCTAGAATGTTTCGTCCTAATAAAGATTTTTTCCGTTCAATATTTCCCAGTGTTAACCCCACACGTTAGGTTTTAGCAAACCGCTCGTGTTGGTCATTCATTTTACTATCAATTGTTTAATTGAGTGCCTGGACAAGTTGGGTGGTTGAGTTACCATCTACTGTTGCTACTGCTTTAAATACCTTGTCAAGAATGGATACCATTAATTTTAACAACCTCACGCGGCAACATTTCTTTATTACTGACTCTTGTTGCTATCTTCATTTATGTTGTTACTACCAAATACTAACAAGAATAATGTCTATGTGATAAATCAACTTTTTTTCGTTTTGATAATGCTCGTTCCTGCTAAATCCCATTCCCGATGTGTTTTTGAAAAGATTGGAAAAATATTTGATTAAAAGCTCGTAAGTTTAAAGTTTTTCGAAAATTAATACGCCTGCTCAAAGATATTCAAACTATATGTTCTGCTCATGGATAAAAATACAAAATATCGCCTGTCCGGAATAAACAATATATGTAGATGAAGGTGCAACGATAAACAGCAAAAGAAAGACATTTCTTTCGATCACAATGTCAGGTTTGGGGTTGCTGTCCAATACTATGTCAGTCTGAAAATGCGAAACTAGCAATTCTTTCATCTTCAATCCTCACTTGACCACTGGTAATTCTTCACTGCTCAAACTTGTGGTCCATGACTGCACAAGACTCAAATAATCAATTCAGATAAACGCAACCCAACCCTTATTTTGGCTTGAAGTCAAAGTACGCCAACCCACCAACCCACGTTTGAGAAGATGTTGCTCGTCCCTAGACCTTGACTGCAAGTTTGACTCTGACCCGAACTAATTGCCAAGCCGATCAAGATTGTTTGGCCTACCCTACATCAACAAAACAAAAAAAGATATTGATTCATTCCTATATCGGGTACAGTTTTCTGCCGGTACCCGAAACTTATATTTTGGATACCAATACTGCCATTTGTACATCTCCGTTACATAAGTTGTGTGAAGCTTATGAGAATTTGACTAAGTGAAAGGTAGATCACATATGACATGAGTTTTTTCTTCCAGTTGAAGAGTGAATGATACCCACCTTCCACTTATCAAATTCTAAGGCATAAATTGTGTGAGACATAATATAAACTTTTATAGAAAAAAATTCCCTTTTTACTTTTTCAATTTCATCTTATTAAAAGTCTCATTTGATTTTTAACATCATGAATGGTAGTTATAACTTATAAATAAAGAAAAATTAATTTGATATTAACTAATTTAATTAGGGAAAAGAATGTATGTGCCCTCCAAGTAAAATAATTATTCGTTCATACATACTTTACTTTCATGCCCAAAATTATGATACTAACATGTCACCCTTTCTTATCAAATATGATTTCTTTCATTTATTCAAAAATACTCGACACACTCTATTAAACCAATATAATATATAATATAGTCCTAATAACATCCTAATATATAAATATATATGAAGGAAGGGTTTTGAGCGGCACTTGCCACTAAAGCAAGAAAAAGAAGTCAGCAACTTTTTGTAACCATTTTTTGCCCCCTTAATCATTTTGTTCGATGATCGTCCTTAGATTTAGTTTTATGTCGTATTTGTAATTCTTGTCTCTGTCTCCTCTTCATCTGAAGGGCCGAAAATGGCGCAGGATGAAACAGAGTCAACTCTGGAGCTACCGGAGTGCCCAGTTTGTCTCCAACAATACGGCGCCGTTTCAACCGTCCCCCGAGTCCTCGCCTGCGGCCACTCCTCCTGCGAAGACTGCTTAGCACAGCTACAAAACCCCTTTCCTGGTACAATCCGCTGCCCAGCTTGTACTCAGCTTGTTAAACTGCCCAACCCCATTTCATCTCTCCCCAAGAACATTGATCTATTGCGCTTCAACACCTCAAAGGGTTCCAAGAACCATGTTTCAACCCCAAAAAATGATAAAGATCAACTTTTTATCAAGCCCCTTTTGTGGTCTCATGAGTTTTACTCAACTTGGAGAACATGGGTCCTACCAGGGGCCAGTATAATCATTGAATCAAATGGTTCTGGTGATGACAGTTATGGGTTTTGTTCTGTGTGTTATGGGAAGGTTCTGAAGGTTTCCAACAGTGTTTCTTCTATGGGGTGTGTTTTGAAAGAGAATGAAAAGGTTAGTCTTCTTGAAATTGGATATTTTGCTGATTTGAATAAGGGTTTTTCGTCGCCTTCTAAGTTTGAAAATAGTTATGAAGTGAAAGTTATGAGTGTATTGTATGGATTGAGTGAAGGGGAGAAGAATGAGTTGGAATCAATTATCAAAGCAAGTTTAGCTCTTCATGTAATGTGTAAGGTTTATGGGTTTTGGTACAATATGGATAAACGTTGTGTTTACATGGTTTCTGAGACATTTAGTGGGAGTTTGTTAGGGAAGATGGGTGTGTTAAGGAATGCAGTTCTTGAGAAAAATGCTGAGGAAAACATCGGTAATGCAGCTGAGTTCGTGATAGTTTGTTTGGATATATGTCAAACAGTGAATGATTTGCATTTGAGAGGATTGGTTACTGGTTGTTTGGGACTTTCTTGTTTTGGTTTTGACAAGTTTGGCCGTGTTTATGTTGATATTAGTGAAGTTATGGCAACAGGAAGGAGAGTTCGCAAGACGCTGACAGAGGTTGTTGTTGGCAAGAGCGGAACTGCTGGTGAAGATTTGGTGGTGAGATTAAAAAATAACATAGTGGAAGATTTTGTTTTTGTTAGTCCGGAGGTATTCTTTGAGTTGTCAAAACTGGATGGTATTGTGATAGATTCAGGCAGCTCAAGGCATCATGTTGGATATGGTTCTGATATTTGGTCATTAGCTTGTGCAATTATTTCACTTCTAGTTGGTAAAGCATTCACTGAAGAGATGCAGAATTATCTGAGTTATCTGGTTACTGCAGTAAGAGATGAGAAAGGTCTTGACTTTGTTAGATGGTACGTGGAGTGGAGGCAAAAGATTAGAACTCTAATTGAATGCAGATTGGGGTCAGAGTTTACTAATATGAAGGAGATTCTCCTCACATGCTTGGAATACGATCCAGAAAATCGGCCACTTGTATCTCAAATGTGGAAAATATTAAGGGCTCTTGTGATCAAATCTGAACTTGATGAGGTAAAAGACTTAAAGCAGGAAATAAGAATGGAAAACATGTGTAGTTGCTTAATTCTTGGAGACTTTTGTCAGTCAATCAACAAGGTTACTAAACAATCACCGAGGTACACTGATGATACTTCCACAGTGGAAAATGTAAACGGAGAGGAGGCTGATGGGGTTGGAAATTTTGCGGCTGATAAGGATGTTGTTGAGGGCCTCTCGTGTGGTCAAGTGAAATGCATTGATCTAAAAGGGCATCTTAATTGTATCACAGGGTTAGCAGTTGGAGGTACAAGCGCTGCCTGTTTCTCTTTGCTATCTTAGTACTGCATGATCTTTCTTGAGTTACTTGAATTACCAGATACTTGCAGTTTATTCATTTTTAGTGCTTGATGTGTGTGTTGAAGCTTGTTTTTATATGCTTTTCTTTGCATTGTTGCAATTATTCACAACTTGACGATTTTAATGCTTATTTTATGTGCATTTTTTTCTGCATAAAACTTCAAGAAAATTTTGACGATTTCAATGCTTATAAATCTTGGTGCTGGCTTTCGCTCTGCTGTTCCTGATGAGCTTACTTTTGGCAACATCGTTTTCTTTTTCTGTTTCAGGTGGTTTTCTGTTCAGCTCGTCGTTTGACAAAATGGTCAATGTATGGTCTTTGCAGGTACACTTGTCAAAGCTAGTATTTTTATGAATTGGTCCATCATTTTGGCTAATAGGGTTCAGACTATTTCATTGTTGGATCCTCTTTGTGGAATTAGCCTATGCCGTAATCCCGTGCTTTACCAACGCATTCAATGGATTCCACCATGAACCGGGAGCGGGCGAGCCTCTGGGATCTCCTGTAAACCCCCACTTTAGGAATTGAAATGAAAAGATTGCAAAGTTCTTGCAAAAATGACGTACTTAGATTAACACAAATGAATAAGAAAAGTTTAGGAGCTGTTTTGGAGGAACTTTGTTAGGCTAGTTGCCATATAAGTGCTAATCTTTGAATCTTCCTATTATTTTTAACAGCTTAAGCTACAGACTTGCTCGAAATTTACGTTATTGGAAATAAGAGCTATTACTACAAGGTTTCCTTAAGTGGTCTTTGTGGCAGGATAGCTCAAAAAATTGATACTCTAGTTTGGTGGAACTTAAATACGATTTATTATATGCCCCAGGGTTTTGGTCTAGTGATAAGAGCGCACTGAAGATGTGTGGTTAAGATGCACGGCATGGATTTGAACACCGCCCATACAAAAGCCTGGCATTTAATTGGAGACAGGTAGAGGGGTGGGACCATTATCCACAGAGTTCCGAACCTCGTGTTACTGTCCCTTGCAGATTTCTCGATTATCAAAGAAAGAAAAGATTCATAGTTTCTCTTTTTCTTTTATCTGATATTAAATTCTAATTCTATTACATCACGGATTTCACTAGAAACAGAGATATCATTCATATTGCATGTATTTTTACTAGATAAACTTTTTTTCCCTTTTGCTATCTCTTCATGAGCTTCCTTGAGTTATCCAACTATTACAGGACTATTCTCATGTACATTCATTCAAAGGTCACGAGCAAAGAGTTATGGCTGTAGCTTTTGTAGATTATGGAGAACCACTGTGCATTAGTGGTGATAATGGTAGTGCAATTTGCATTTGGCGAGCTAGCAATCCATTAAGTCCAGAACCGCTGAAGAAACTACAGGAGCAACAGGACTGGCGCTATAGTGGTATACATGCCCTTGCTGTATCTGGAAGCCAGTATCTATATACTGGCAGTGGTGACAAGTCAATTAAATCATGGTCACTACAGGCAATTTTCTGTTGCTTTCTAGTCGTAATTTAGTTAATTCGAGACAGAAACTGAAATACTGCTCCCTTCCTCGCTCTCCAGGATTACAGTCTATCATGCACTATGAATGGCCATAAATCAGTTGTATCTTCATTAGCAATATGTGATGAGGTTCTCTACAGTGGTAGTTGGGATGGAACTGTTCGGTTATGGTGCCTTAGTGATCATAGTCCATTGGCAGTTTTGGGGGAAGGACCAGGAAGTGTTTGCTCAGTTTTTTGTCTTGCAGTTGATGAGAATGTACTTGTTGCAGCTCATGAAAATGGTTTGATGAAGGTACTGTTTTGATTCGAAAGCAGATAAAAAGTTTTGTTTTTTATTAGGTTAGGATATTGAACATCAACCTCAATATATGGGTACTTAGAAAGTATAGTGTTCTAGTTAATACTCCCTCTGTCCCAATTTATGTGAAGGTGTTTTGACTGGACACGAAGTTTAAGAGAAAAAAAAACTTTTGAAACTCTTGGTCTAAAATAAGCCATAAAATACTCTGTTGCTATAAATCATTTCATTAAGGGTAAAATTGGAAGTTTGAAGTTAAACCGTTGCTAAATATGGAAAGATGTCATTCTTTTTTGATACTGACTAAAAAGAAGAGAGGGCAGGGCAGCCCGGTGCACAAAGCATTCCGCGTTATCGGGTTCAGGGAAGGGCCGCACCCAAAGGGATGTGATGTAGATAGCCTACTCTAATGCAAGCATTAGTGATTGCTTCCACGGCTCAAACCCGTGACCTATAGGTCACACGGAGACAACTTTACCGTTGCTCGAACCTTAGACCTATAAATTGGGACGGAGGGAGTAGTAACTGTGAATTCAAAAAATTCAGATGTTTTATTAGATACCTTCATGCTTTATTGATTCCATTAGATCTGGTTTGACGATATTCTGGTGAAATCTGCACAAGAACATGACGGTGCCATCTTTTCTGCCTGCAAGAAGGAGAAATGGATTTTTACAGGTGGCTGGGACAAGGCTATAAAAGTAAAGGTATGTGCACAACATATGAAAATGGCTGCTTTTGTGCTGTAATCATGTATCATCCAAAGGCTCTCAGATTGGATTTGGTTGATGATTTAATTTGAGCTTTATACTGTAATTTGGTGCTTGAAGTTGTACTGGATTAAAGCTGCTGCTTTGTAGGAACTATCCAGAGATGGTGATCAGATAGATGCCGTTCCAATTGGATCTATTACATGTGATTCTGTAGTGACATCTCTACTCTACTGGCAAGGAAAGCTTTTTGTTGGACAAGCTGATGGAGTTATCAAGGTATTGTCACACTAAAGCACTTCACTGGAAAAGCTATTTGTTAACACAGTTAGATGCTTCTTATACAAGCATGAAGTCCTGATTTAGCTTATTGAATGTTTTCAGGTGTACTATTCTGCAGTTAGATGAATCCTGAAGGCATTTTTTGATAGTTTTATCAATTATTTCTTTCGTGAATCATCTCGTCTCAGCCACTGCAAGGAACTGATACCAAGTGAGTGTAGTGGAAAAAACCATTCACCTTAAACCAAGGTGTTCGAGTCACTAAGGAAGTGAAGAAGGAATCGGATCACTGTTGGCTCCCGGGGGATTTACCTTATCAAGAAAAAGACACTCATTTCTGTTGTAAAAGCATGATAGTCTACGTAATGATATTGATACAGCAACACTGTAAAGAGCATTCTGACTGAAGAAAGATGTATATGGTAAGAGTATACAGCATAGCATGAAATGTATAGTTTTCAACAGATAAATATGTATAGGGGATCTTTTCAACTCGTCTCTGAATGAGTAATATTAATGTTTGAGATTCAACCTTCTGACATCTAAAACTTTTCTAAGGCTGAAAGAATATGAAATTCCTTGAACTTGATATTTTTCAAACTTTTTTAGTTACTAGGCAATTAATTTGGCTAAAAATAATGAGTTCCAATCAATTCTTTTGTATAAAACATTGCTTGAAAAAAGAAATATACAAAGAAAGATACTCATTGCATCTAAAGAATAATTTAAAAAAATATAGTTGGAACTCCATTATTTTGACGAAAACTTTTTTTATTTGACTAAAAAGAATGTAGTTTCAAACCATATCTTTTGCATATTTAGCATGGGAAAATGAAATACACAATTGAAATAAATCGTCATTGAATCTAAAGAAAAAATAAAAAGAAATAAAATATGCAATGTAAACTAAGAAGAAATAAGAAGAAAGACAAACTTAGAACAAATGCATCATTTTGATTATGTGACAATTAGCGGTGGAAAATATTCTACTTAGAAGCTAATGTTTTGATTTTTTAAAAACACACGCTATTTATTACGTCAGCGTTCAGGATGTCAAGACTATCAAACTGTAACGGATAATTAAGATTAAAAGTAATTTAGATATGGACGAAATAAAATGTCAAATTTAGAGGTACTAAATTTGAAAGGGTCATGCATTCAAGCTGGAAACAACCTCTTACATAAATGCAAGTTAAAGCTGCATACAATAGACCCTTGTGTCCGGCTCTTCCCCGAACCCCGCGTATAGCGGGAGTTTAGTGTACATGGCTATTCTTTTTTTTAAAGTACTTTTGCAAAAGACGGGGAGATTGATGATGACGTAGCACATTGTATGAAATGGAGGCTCGCCTCTAGGGTGTTTTTGTGATAAGAATGTGTTGCCTAGGCTTAAAGGTAAGTTCTACAGAATGGTGGTTAGACCAACATTATTGGATGGGGTAGAATGATGACCAGTCAAGAATACTCGCGTTCAAAAGATGGTCATACTAGGATAGATGTGATTAGAAATGAAGCTATACGGGACAAGGTTTGAGTGACATCCGTGGAGGAAAAGATGAGCGAAGTAAGAATGAGATGGTTTGGGCATGTGGAGAGGAGGTGTGAGGATGTGACGGTTAGGAGGTGTGAGGATGTGACGGTTAGGAGGTGTGAGAGATTGATGATAGCAGGAGTTAGGAGAGGTAAAGGTAAGCTGAAGAAACTAGGAAGAGGTGATTATACAGTACATGACACAATTTTATCTAAGATAAGGACATGACCTTAAATATGAAGATTTTGAGGTCGAGGATTAGGATAAAAGATTAGTAAGTTGTTGAATTTTATCGCACTGTGTACGATAGAGGTAAGGGGCTAGCCTCTTCACCTTTTCTTTTTTTTTCTTTGTAGTATTATTTAGATTTCGCGTAAATCCATACTTTTGTATGTGTGTTTCTTCTTTGTTTTGTATCGTAATATCTTGCTATCTTATTTTTCTTGAATTCCTGCATTGACTACGTTTATCTTGAACCAATGATCTACAGAAATATAACCTACAAAGATAGTGTAAGGTCTACGTATATTCTATTATTTTCAGACCCCACTTATAAAATTACACGGGTTATGTTACTTTGCAAAAAGAGTCCTACCTTCAAAATTGGGTCTTACTAATTTATACTCTTGTCTTTTTGCTCAATATGGAAAATAAAAAAGAATTGGTGATTTATGATTAAATTTAAATATTATTTAATGGATGAAAGTGGAATTTTTTTTAATCCCGATCCATGTCGTAATATTATTTTAAATCCATTCAATTTGAATTGATATTTTCTCCATCACAATTATTGTGAATTTGTCAGGATCAAATCTAAAATAAAATTTAGTGATAAAACAAGAAAAATAATTTTAGAATTTATGTACATGACCTTTGCCCAATAAAGAGAAAAACATTAGCTGCTAATATCAGTCCATAGCGGAAGCAAAAACAGTGCAGCAATGGCCACAGCAACCCCCAACACCGCACTATTGCCGCTGCAATTCCGGCAGCAACGCCGCAAGGACCAACCTCCTCCTCTCTTCTTCAACAAGTCAGCTACATACCCTTTACTTGTTTTTCCTTCTCCTTTCAAGACTCGCCGCCACGTCACTCTTTCACCAATATCTGCTTCTCTAATGGTACAACATGTGAATTGACTTATTTCAAGTGTTTATTATAGTTTTTAAGCTCTTTTCTACTTTTTGTGGTGTTTGAGAAAGATAAAAAATATTTTAAGCCTTTACTTTTAGGCCAAAAAATTACAAAAATAAGCCAAAATCCAAAAGTGTGATATTCACAACTCGACTTTTAACTTTTAGCTTATAACATACTTTTAAAAAGTCAATCCAAACACCCTCTTAGCTGCTTATCATACTCTATGTCTTTTAGTAATTTTAATTCTTTGCAACTTCCATTTTTATGTTTAATTTTTCCTATCTTTTTTTTACTGTCTTGTTTGTTTTAAAAGGAAACAGCAAATGAAGCGAGAAAATCATGGAGTGGTATTAGTAGCTTGAACAACTGGGTTGTTAAAGATTATTACAGGCTTGTTAATTCTGTCAATTCCATAGAGGCCCAAATTCACAATCTTTCTGATGAGCAGGTTGGTTTTGTTGTAAACAAAGAAAGTGTCATTTTTTGTTAATCTTGTGTTTTAAGTTGTCTTCTTTGCTTTTGTTTAATCTTATTGGTATTTTGTTGTCATAGTTAAGTGCAAAAACTCAGGAGTTTCGTCGCCGTTTGAGAGAAGGAGAGACATTAGCTCATATTCAAGCTGGTATGACAGTATGGTTTATTTTTTGGTTAATAAAGATCGAATCTTTAAGTCGAAAAGGAATTAAAGTTCTTGTTTTTAATCATGTTCATTGCCATTTCTATCTCCAGAGGCATTTGCCGTTGTCCGTGAAGCTGCAAAAAGGAAGCTGGGAATGCGCCATTTTGATGTTCAGGTATCTCCCGCGTAATTCTTGACCATGTTGATTATATAACATAGCATCTTCTGAAGGATGTTGATTTGTCTAATCCCACAGTTAAAACATATTGCAGTTTTCTTATTTGAGAGTGGTCATGCATAATCATATAATACATGGATGTTTGTATAATCAAATAGATATAAGAATAAACCACTTCGATATTACACATGTGACATTCTTACCTGTGCAAATTGATCAATTCTTCTGTAATTGGAAATTGTAGATTATTGGAGGAGCAGTGCTCCATGATGGGGCTATTGCTGAGATGAAGACTGGTGAAGGGAAAACCTTGGTGTCCACGTTGGCGGCATATCTTAATGCCTTAACCGGAGAGGGTGTTCATGGTATGCTGTGTTGAGTGTGTTTATGTGTATGTATATATCTACGAATCAATCAATCCATCTATCTACATAAACACACATACAAATGTAAATATTTCTCCATCCATTTCTACTCCCTTAGAAAGCACTTTTGTCAGCTATAGCTTCAGACTATGAAATGTGTTCATGGATGCTTGTTGAGTAATTTTCAATATCAGCCATTCAGGACATGCATCGTTTCTGCAGGGTTTCACCTCAAACATACATTAATTAATTAGAACTGGCAAATATTAGCATGGTTGTAAATGTAGATAATAATTGATGGTGTTTACTAATTTTTCTTTTGGCATCTTCTTTGACAGTGGTAACGGTGAATGATTACTTAGCTCAACGTGATGCTGAGTGGATGGGACGTGTTCACCGTTTTCTAGGTCTTTCTGTTGGCCTTATCCAAGTAATTTTCTATAATCAACTGTGTATAATTTCGATGTTATATTTTTTGATCTAGTATATATGTTTTCTCAAATTTTAATTTGCAAGTAGTTTTTGCAAGAATTGTGTGTAATTCAAGGGTTTGGTCTATTTTGTATTATTATTTTAGAGACCAACTGTTATAAATCAACCATTGTAATCCTTTCCATGCACAGAGAGGGATGAAGAGCAAGGAGAGGAGATCTAATTACAGTTGCGATATAACGTACACGAATAATTCTGTAAGTTGTAGTGAGTTTCATGTTGTTCACTTGCATATATGTTATATCATATATCTTTTCTGGTTTATACTTCTTCATTTCTCTTAGTTGCTTAACACGTGAAGCTTTCTGCCATACTTTGACGGTCGATTTAGCTGCCTAACAACTACATCTCTCCTGCCTCCCTTTCTCCCACTTTTTTCCTTTTTTTTTCTTTCAATGGCCCAGGAACTAGGTTTTGACTATCTTCGAGATAATCTTGCCACTAACCAGGAGCAACTTGTGATGAGATGGTAAACATTGATATACCTTTCTCTCTCTCTGGTGTTAATCTGTGATATGGTTCATATTTACTTTGTACAAACAGGCCAAAGCCCTTCCATTTTGCTATAGTTGATGAAGTTGATTCAGTCCTCATCGATGAAGGAAGAAATCCCTTGTTGATAAGTGGTGAGGTATGTCTCATTGTTTTCTTACCGGAAAGTATTGACTGCACGAGTTTTGGGTAGCTGGATATCATAATTTTCAGTTTTCCTTGTTTATGTTCGCTTTCTTTATTTTTGTTCGTCTTGTATTTATTTATTTTTTAAAATTGCTTTTTGCCTTCTATCTCAGGCTAATAAGGATGCTGCCCGTTACCCTGTTGCTGCTAGAGTAGCTGAGTTGCTTATTAAGGGTCTTGTGAGTTCTAAGTTTCTGAGTTATCCCTTCAAAACTTGAGCTGTGGCAACATTACACATTAAATGATGTTTTCTTGTGTTATCAGCATTATAGCATAGAGCTTAAGGATAATTCGGTGGAGTTAACTGAGGAGGGAATTGCACTTGCTGAGATGGCCCTAGAAACAAATGACTTGTGGGATGAGAATGATCCATGGGCTAGGTAAATAATTACCTTGTTGTTCTGTTTGCTTGCTTTGTTTTCCATTTTATTTCTGTAGTTAGATTGCATAAGGTACTATTGTTTTAACTATTACATTGAACGCTGCAGATTCGTAATGAATGGTTTAAAAGCCAAGGAGTTTTACAAGCGTGATGTCCAATACATTGTTAGAAATGGGAAGGCTCTTATAATTAATGAGGTACTTGCAGAAAAAATCTCCCTCATAAAATGTGATTGTGTTTTTATTTTATTGTCATTTTGTTCATCGACTTCCCTTTTCTTGTTCTATTCAGTTTTGAACCTTGAGGTAGAATTGAGTAGTTTTTCAACCATGAAGGGATAATGGTATGGATAATGTCAAGATTATCTGTGTTTTTTCTTGTAGAGACTGTCATTCGACCAGTAGTTATTAATTCTATTACAACAACTATTGCACCTCAAGCCCAAGCAAATTAGGGTTACAGAGAAACCGTCAACAACTGGGTTTTTGAGGGTTTCATTTTCTCATAGATCTGATGACTTTAGGCAGACATTATTGAGTACACAACAACAACAACAAACCCAGTGTAATAGTACAAAGTGGGGTCTGGGGAGGGAAGGATGTACACACACCTTACCTCTACCTTTGTGGGATAGAGAGGCTGTTTCCGATAGACCCTCGACTCAAAAGGAAAATAATCGATGCAGGATTGCAAGGGTGTCTCAGTTGGTTGAGCATGAGGCTTTCATAATGGAGGTCTCAGGTTCGAATCCCCCTGCCTACAATAGCAGGGGATTTTGCCTTTTGGGTCTAGCTCGTCGCACAGGGCTTGCCTAGTGCGGATTACCTCTCCTGTGTGGTTTGCGAGCTATCGCACATGAGCTAAGTTTACCCTGTGCGCACCCACAAGGGTAGCGGCTGCGGGTTCCCATGTCATCAAAAAAAATATCAAGATACAAATCACAAGAGGCATCACATAGTAATACACATATAAAGAGTAGGGATCTACACGGTACCTAATAATACTACTAGGAAAAGGAGAAAAGGAGATGAAGAGGCTAGCCCCCTACCTCTCCCGCACAATGTGACAAAAACTTACTACCCACTAACCTTCTACCCTAATTCTCGACCTCCAAATCTTCTTATCTAAAGTCATGTCCTCAGTCAGTTGGCAGACATTATAGAGTGGGGGAATAAAATGAGTCCAAATGTAGCAAAATGGATACTGCAGATTTATATTGCTGACTAGTCTGGGTTTGAGGCATAAGTATAACCAACCAAACAATGTATAAGCAATGGTAAAAACCTCTTATTATTTACTGGCATATAAATATCTGATGAGACTAAAAGACTCCTAGCAGCTATTAGACCTAAAGTGAACGAACAAACATGCCTAAAACTTAATCCCAACTAATTGTTATTGCCTATATAGATACTTTTCCTCCATTATGTCCTACTATTTGGTAGGTTTGCATGGATTCCAAGAGATTGTAGGTCTTTCAAGACAACTTCTGTCCATGCGATTTAAGTCTTGAAAGCTACTTTAATAGTCTGCACTCTTACTGATAGTTACCAATTTAAAAAATAGTCTGCACTCTGACTAAATTCTAATCCTTGAGAATGGTTATCTGAAGAGCTCTGGTCATATTTGTTGCATGACAGATGTTGATTTTCTTTCCTGGTATGAATTTACAGTTGACTGGAAGAGTGGAAGAGAAAAGGCGATGGTCCGAGGGAATCCATCAGGCTGTGGAGGCTAAAGAAGCCCTTAAAATCCAGGTACACTATTTCCCACTGTTGACTGGTCCTTTCTGAAAATGGCCTCTTAAGTATATGCTAATTCGTCCTTCATTAAAAGTCCACGACCTATTCATTTCGTAGGCTGATTCTGTTGTTGTGGCACAAATTACATATCAATCGCTATTTAAGCTTTATCCAAGGCTCTCAGGGATGACTGGGACTGCAAAAACTGAGGTAGGGTCACTTCCAAAGTGTCAAATATAGTTTAGGCTTTAGTAATGAATTTCAATATTTATGATACTTATCATCTATATACCTGTGCACTGCAGGAAAAAGAGTTCTTGAAGATGTTTCAAATTCCAGTAATTGAGGTGCCGACAAATTTGCCTAACATTCGTAAAGATTTACCAATTCAAGCTTTTGCAGTAAGATGTTTATCATACTCAAGTTAGTTTAATGAGGTTTTGGGAAAATGAATGTGTAACAAGTCTCTGATTTCAATTTGTGTGCTTTCTATTGTTATGCCTTCAGACTGCACGAGGAAAATGGGAGTATGTTCGTGAAGAAGTTGAGTTTATGTTTCGATTGGGTCGTCCAATTTTAGTGGGGACAACAAGGTACTTATGTGAAGAATGTTTTTGGTTTGAATTACTGCTTGTCTGCTTTAAAGTTAAGACACTGTTTTAGTATTGACTCTCGCATATGCTACAATCATTGATTACAGCGCTGCTTATGAATAGATGCAAGCAGACAGACATACACATATATCTCTACGTACATATATATTCTTTTGTGGAGCTACTCTGTGAAGCATTTTTAGGTCTGCAGGTCTTATATCTTTGACTTCATATTTTGGTAAACACACTGTCATGGTAAATTTTTTCCATCTATATGGATGCCGTAAATACTCATATATGAGCCTTTGTCTAGCTTAGGTGACCACACCTCGATTCTTTGTCCCTACCTTCATTGTCTCTTTTTCCATATATTTCCTTTTCATTGTTATTAGATGCAAAAGACAGTCAGATGTCAATGTGAAAACTGGATCAATAGAGAAGTACCTGCTACATGCTACTTGAGAGAGTGATTAGTTTGTCTTATTCCTGTGCACAAGCATAACAGAGGGAAAATAATCAGTGAGAATAATCAGACTATCAGCAAGAGCAAAAGCCAATAGAGAGGATAGTATGTACTCGAGTGGAAAAAAATAAAATAAAAGGGGAAAGCCCGACAAAGAAGGATGCTGATAGCAACAATAGAAACTGAATTTCAATTTCTCTGTTTTCGTTTGTCCTCGTCTTTTTTTCCAGGAGGGAGACATATAGGTTTATATAAGTGAAAATTCTTCTAATAAATTTCTCTACAAAGAAGCATACTTTCTTAGGTCTGCATGTTTTCATACCAGGTGCTACTGATTTTACTTGACAAATTCTAATATTAAGCAATAATGGGGTTATTAACTTCTCTCTGTTAGTTATTTTTGACACATATGATATCTTCCTTCCACTACAGAGAAACTAGTATCTGCTTAAATTTGACTTCATTATACGACTGTTTGATAAGAGTATTTGTTGCCACTTATTCCGTGCGGGTCTGTCTCTAGTGGCATATAAAGTTTCTCTGAACTGGAATGCTGTTGGACTGCTAGAAGTTCTGTGTTTGTTAGGTCCCAGTTAGTTATCTAATATTTGAATTTTCATTTTTGGTCATCACATCTACTGGCAATTAATGTTACTACATGTATATTTTGACTAATACTAATTCTAATGCAGTGTTGAAAATTCTGAATACTTGTCTGACTTGCTGATGGAAAGAAAAATTCCACACAATGTCCTCAATGCTCGTCCCAAGGTTTTCACAGAATTCTTGAGCTCTACTTTAACTCATAATTTCAGTTTGGTTTGGACGTTTGGTGTTCTCCTACTTGCACATCTTTACATGTGATATTATTTTGCTGGGTTTTGATTGATATTATCTTTGATTCTTGCAGTATGCTGCTAGGGAGGCCGACACTGTTGCACAAGCAGGGAGAAAATATGCAATCACCATATCTACTAACATGGCAGGAAGGGGAACTGACATAATCCTGGGAGGAAATCCGAAGGCATGTTAACATCTATGCGCTTTGACATTGTACTAACTCATATTTAGGCCCTAGCACTTGGAATGACATTCATAACTTTTCCATGATAAAGATGCTTGCAAAAGAAATTTTGGAGGAAAGTATACTTCCATTTCTGACACAAGATGTTCCTGAAGTTGATGTTGATGGAGAACCAAATTCTCAAAAGGTTCGTTTGGTGTTTCTTTCCTCATCAGATAAAGAAGCAAGTATTGGTTCCCTCCTCCGCTGAAAGTATTTTTGTATGTAGGTTTTGTCAAAGATAAAAGTTGGACCGTCATCATTGGCTTTGCTTGCTAAGGCAGCTCTGATGGGTTAGTAATTTTAATCAACTAGTATCTCAAAATCTAAATCAGTTTAACTGATATCTTCGCTTGGTCAATAGAAAATTTTACTGATAGCTTCTGATGAATTATAGTTTAGCATCTTGATAGTGATGTACTGACTTTTTTTATCTGATAACTTTCTCTTGTGGTTTCTGTTTGTTATATTGATTATCTAGCTAAGTACGTCAGCAAAAATGAGAGCAAGAAATGGTCATATCAAGAGGCCAAGTCTATGATAGCTGAATCCATTGAGCTGAGTCAGTCAGTGGAGATAAAAGAGCTACAGAAGCAGGCTGATGATCAGTCAGAATTTTACCCTCTTGGTCCATCCATTGCTCTAACTTATGTATCCGTTATTGAGGATTGCATGTCTCACTGTTTGAATGAAGGGTTAGAAGTGAAAAGGCTCGGGGGGCTTCATGTCATTGGAACTTCTCTGCATGAGTCCAGGAGGATCGATAACCAGGTGAGTTAGTTTGGTAGGACTTTCAAGGAGGAAATACTAACTTAACGCTTTTATCAAGAAAGTCTAAAAATAAAATAATGTAAACCCTTGGCCTCTTGAAGTGCTTGTTCATGTTGGAGAAAAATGAAAGAATGCTTTCAAAATCTTCTTATGAGTATATCAGTTGCTTTGCTTGATCGCCTAGTCTTATCATTGTTATTAACTAGTTTATGTGTGAGTTCCATAGTAACTTTTTGTCTTTCATGGTCTTGTTAATTCCGAATGTGATTTAGATGTGGTTAATTTTAAGACATCTTGGACGAAGTTACATATTCCCCCCTCGATTGATCAAGAAGAGAGAGAGTGAGAGTTACCCAGTACCTGTGTTGGCGGGAGGTAGCGAGTGGTACCCTGTTGCATTAGTCAAAGTGCGCGCAAGCTGGTCCGGACACCATCGTTATCCAATTTTTTTTTTATAAAAAGTGTGTGAGTGTCAGTGAGAGAGTGAGTGTGTGTGTGTGTGAGAGATTTATGCATCTACAAATGGCTGAAAATGTTGCATGACTTCTTCTTTTCATTCTAAATATATGCAATACAAGATGCAGGTTTTGTTACCTTGGTCACATAGGATTTATCTGCTCACAAACCTTGCATGTGTGGAAGTTCTCTTATTACTGTATGCGTCTCTCTCCTCTTAGTTTTCTTGAGAATCTTTTTACTGCATAACATGCTCGATGATGAAACAGTTCCTAGGAAACACATTCTCATCTAAAATAGGTTAAGCACTTATTCCAATTAATTGTTTGGGGTAAGCCTGTCATTCACGAAGGCCAGTGGTTTTTAACATTTGATTCTACGTCTGTAGTTTGCCTATAGAATGAAAGCTTCCTACTTGTGTTCCTTGCTTCGCTGGGTCTTCTTTGTCTCACGTACTGTTTGCATTTTCTGTTGGTGAGTTTGGAGTATGGATAAATGAGGCTAACTTTTTATAAACGATCCACCTTGCTGTTCGGTGATATTTTGGGAGTGGAATAAGATTCCTAAAAAGCAACAAGAAAGAATGTTAATTTAGCAGTTGTTCATTTCCATGACAAATTGTGTTTATGGAGGTGAAATGCTCATTTGATCTTTACCAAAAACAAACTAGTATAGATCATTAGTTTACTGGAAGTTCATCTTAATGACAAGGAACTTTGTTTGACTTGTAATGTTTTTCATTTGCAAATCACTTTTCTTTGTGGTCTATCTCTGCTACTTAGTTGTCAGTTAGTTGAAGTTTCATTTTGTAGTTTGACTTGAACTCTTAAGCTGTAAGAGTTTTTCGCCTTTGACACATCAAATACCTGGCTTTTGCTTTATTAAAATTGTCTGAGACAATAACTACGGGAACATTGATTTTGATTGATACTAGTATATGGATCCGTTGATGAGTGTCAAAGCAAAATGGTGATTAGGTGCTTAACCTTCAGCCTTGTCTCTGTGCAAGACAAATCATGAGCTTGCACATCTCTGTTCAAACGTGGTTTTCTTCACATGTGCAACAGGCAAAATACAGACACTAGATGACCGTCAATTGTTTTTTGACTAGGAGTTTAGGGTCAATAAATAGATGCTACCATAGTGTTGATTTGGAGTCTCTGCAGGACGGGTATGGCTAAAACTTTGTACCTGATACAAATGTGATTTGAAGATACTGGACTGGATGAAAATAGAAGGATAATACATGATTACAAATTGGATATGTACTTTGTTTCAAGTGTATTGTCTTCTGGTTGGCCTAAATTGATAATTATTGATACTATTACACTATGATATGCACCTTAGAATTTTTTACCGGTGCTTCCTAGTTTTTTTTTTTTTTTTGGAAACTGGTAATGTTGTATTCCTCAACATTTAGGATATGCTGGACACCATCAAAAGAACAAAAAGCAGTAACAAGAAAGAAAATACTTACAGAGAGCCTAGGAAATCTACAAGGTCTATTTCCTCTACATCTTTCTCTTTACACCAAAAGTAAAAAGATACAATACAATTCCATTTAACTAAGTGGATGGAATTGGAACTATCTTCAAAACTTCTGCTATTCCTCTCCTTCCACACTGTCCACCAGATGCAAAGTGGAATTATTCTCCACCATTTCTTCTGACTCTTGCTTCCTCCTCTTCTAATCCAACAGCTCAACAAATCTGCAGTATGCTCTGGCATGGTCCATATTGCATTTGTAAGACTAAAGAATAGTGACCATAGCTGTGATGTGAAACTGCAATGGAAAAAAAGATGATTGTTGGTCTCTTCAGATTTCCCACATAATTGACATCTTGAAACAATGATCTGCCCCTTTTTCTTCAAAACTTCTCGGGTCAAACAGGCCCTTCTGACCAACAACCGGTGCTTCCTAGTTTAAAGTTGTCTTAATGTGCATGGATGCACTATCAAACAATTTGTATCTTGTGTGGCAAGGACTCTATTGCAATTCATTTAGCTGTTGAAGTTGGGAAAACTTTCTTATTTTATTTTGTTCTGTTTTTCTTTTGGGTGGTGGGTGGGGTGGGGTTGTTTCATCTTTCATGGTGACTTCTGTTACAAGCTTGAACTTTCATAATAGCTAATTTTTTTTGTAGAATGCTAGGAACTTAGTTTTGCCTTTTTCAATCATACCTGTAGAACTAGTGTAATGTCAGTAAATGGGTGATGCAACTCATAATGGCTTGTTCTTCAAATTCATTTTTGTGATGTAGCTTTTTTGTAGTGCTTTTCCTTTGACGTGTTAATTTGTTAACCATGTATATTGATCTATAAGTTGTGCTTGTAGCTTCGTGGTAGATCAGGTAGGCAGGGTGATCCTGGATCAACACGATTTATGGTGAGGTAAGATGCCATATATAACTTTAATAGTTCCTCTTCAATACTTTGATCATGAGTAAATAGTACTTAACTGTATCTTTGTTCACACGTGTGTGTGTGTGTGCGCGCGTGTGCAAGGGTATACATACACATTTCTGCAATGTCATACCTACATGCAAAGTGGTGGATGCTTAAGCACCCATTCTCTTTGACCCAAACTAGTAAAATATTGGAAATAGAGTTACTAAGCATCCAAACTGCGGAAATAGCAATGGGTGCACGAGTCAAAGAAGACGAAAGAAAATATTACTCCTTTTATTTACGTGATTATTAGCAACTGTACTAGTAAAATTAGTTTAGCACCCATGACTTTAAAATCCTGGGTCCGGCCGTGCACCACTGCATGTCTATATGTATGTTTCTGAAATAAACAGTTGGTGGTTCAACTATGCAGGTTATAAGCACTATTGCATATAGAAGAAAAAACAAGTCAACACAACATAGTTCTCTATTCTTTTATTAATTTAGATAAAAAGCTCCTTCACACATGTTCTTGATTCCTAGTTCAGGTTAAAAGTTCTGCATATTGTAGAAGGTGTGTGTGCATTACATTTTTCTGCTGTTCTTTAAGCTCTAAATTGTACTCTTTGGTCTCCACTCGCCTCCAGTGTGCTGAAAATATTCTTGGTTTAGGTGAAATTTCAAATTTCTTGTATAAATTTGCATAATATAGTTGTTCTGCTTTTCGCGAAAAGAATAGTGCATTCTGTGACTGACCTGTTACCCTTAAGATACCATTACTGATTCTAGTTATTTCTATTTGTTACAGCTTGCAGGATGAGATGTTTAAAAAATTTAACTTTGACACTGAGTGGGCAGTGAAGCTTATATCCAGGATTACAAATAATGAAGATATCCCAATAGAAGGTCATGGAATAGTTAAACAGGTGCTAAATAATATTAGCTCTGTTTCTATCTCTGTAATTTACTGTGGTTTTCCCCATTTTTCATCTCTCCTTGAGCCGAGTGTTAGGATTTTGAGTCCCAAATCCGACCTAATCAGAAAACAGTAAATAAGCGAAGAACAAATAACACACACAGATTTATAGTGGTTCACCCTCAATGCGAGAGCTACGTCCACTTTGCTGCTGCAGATTTCACTATAATCAGAATAGGGAGTTTGTGGTTTTACAATTCTCTCTTTTCTCGTCACACACGCTCACAAAAAAAGAAAACGGCGCCCTAGAATATATATAGCGAAAACTAGGGTCTTCATAGTGTTGGCGATGCATTAGGCTCCACAACTCAACACCGAGGGCCTACTGAAACAGGCTCCCTACATTCCATAGTTATCCATAAAAAAACAAAAATGGGGAAAACCACAAGGTAAGGGTAAGGTCTGCGTACACACTACCTTCCCAAAACCCACCTGTGGGATTATATTGGGTTTGTTGTTGTTGTTGTTGCTGCTGCTGTTGTGGTTTTCCCCATTTTGTTTTTATGGATAACTATGGCTTGGCTATGTTTGGTTTCAGTGTTATTTCTTCTTAAAGATAATAACTCCCTTCTTTTTTCTTTCTCTGACATGCTTCTAACATGATGTTGAAACTTTATTATTGTCAGCTTTTGGGTTTACAAATCAATGCTGAGAAATACTTTTTTGGAATACGAAAGAGCCTAGTAGAATTCGATGAAGTTCTTGAGGTATCTGCTTCATGTACTGATACAATTTCTGCTGTTTGATGTCTTTGTTCTTGTTTCAGGATATCATGCCCTACTTTTGACTCATGAATTTTTGCATTTTACTACATAATCTACTGATTGTTTTTTATATAGATGATTCTCAATGACCACATTCTTGCTATCTTATATGCTTTACTTTTTCTCCTTCGCAGGTTCAAAGAAAGCATGTTTACGATCTTCGGCAATTAATTTTAACTGGAGATTTTGAAAGTTGTTCAGAGCACATTTTCAAGTGAGCCTCTTGATTCTTAGTCATTTGAATACTGGAACCAGTGTTTCTGGATTCTAACTCATTTTTCTCTGCACCAGTGAAGAGTATCTGAGTTTTCAATTGTAGAATTCCATCCCATTATTTGTCAACTTCTTTTTCAATTGTCATGATCTTTTACTCCACATTATGCTGTATTTGGAAAATAATAAGCCTCAGTTTAATATATTCCCTTCATCCAAAAGAGGTTTTGTGTTATCTTTTTTCTCCGCTCTAAAATGGTATCCTCTTTCCAAAAGAAACTATTCAACACATTTCATGTTACACATGAAGTACTTTTCCGATCTATGCTACAATTTCCATATCTATTTTATCCTCTTAAACGAGAAAGTCAACATATGGTCTCACATGTTTTCTCATTGTTGAGATTTTAAATTCTTCCCTTGATTTTCTTCTAGGATCCTAGGTATATCACTCTTTTTTTAATCAAGCCTAGGTCTATCACATTAGAAGGGAGGGAGTAATACTTCTAATGTATTTTATCACTTTGTCATTTTGTTATGAGACCTTACAAAATTCGAAATAACTTTGACCAAGTCAACAAACTCTGTGACATAGGGAATATCCTTCTGCAAAATGCTGATAAGCAAATAACATGATGAATTTTTTTTTGTTAATCAGCTGTGCTTTCAGAATTGGCTATCCAAGACTGATTTAGTTATGATTCTTTTACGAAGTGAACAGCCACACCATAAAACAAGATGATCAAGTTCTCTTAATCATTTTTGACCCTTAATGCCACGTTTAACGCGGTGCATGCAGTATATTATCCAAACGCGCTATATGCTATTTTGAGGTGAAGTTGCCCAGTATCTTGAAACATTATTTATGTGAAAATTGATGCATCTACTTTCATTAGTTTGAAACAACAACTACTACTACTATGCTCAGTTCCAAACACATTGGTCAATATGAAACCTCACTAACCATGTTCTCCATTTAAATTCATCTTAGGCCTACATTTACAAAATTATAAAAATGACAAGTACTAGATGTTTTCTATATTTTCTACTATATAAGACTCTCTAATAGGGCTAAAAGTCTCCTTGAAGCATAGGACCTACAGGAGATGTATTAACGTGTCTAAAATACATTCCCAACTATTGGTATTATCTATACAAATTTTACTTCCTTTGTACCCTCTCTCGCTAATTCTACACTGAAACCAAGAAATTGTTGATTTTTCGAGACAACTTCCTTCCATGTGATTTTAGGTCTATCTCTACCCATTTTGACACCTTCGCTCACCATGGTTTCACACCTATAGACCAGACGACTACTGCATCTGGAGGTCGAAAGGCCCAAGATCAGGCTTAGATTTTCTGGAAGTTTATCTTTATTCTCTCTAGGCGTACTGTGGGGTTAGAGTTCTATTTCTTGATCAGTGTTTTCTGTACATGGTGAAACAGTTGAAAATATTAGATATTCTAGCCTATTTCCCTCTGTTAGACCACTGTGACCAGTGTACTTGGATTTTTAAGAGAGATCATTGTTCATGGTGCAAATTCATTTCCTTATAAGTGCACATGTTGTTTTTGATTAAGTTTTTCTCAGCCGAGTCTATATACTTTTGACGATCAAGATTTTCTCACCACCATTACAATTCTATGTAGATACATGCAAGCATTGGTGGATGATGTTATCTTTAAGAATGTTAATCCTCAAAAGGTAGCTAAGCTTCTTCTCTGAAGTATACAAGCTTTTTGTGATGCATTGTATTGTTCTGATCTTCTATTTTTCTCTCTGATTTTATTTTGCTAAATCATATAGCACCCAAGTACCTGGAGCTTGGACAAAATCTTAAGGGAGTTCAAAGATGTTGCAGGCGAGATATTGGATGGTAAGAGTGGATTCTGGAATAACCAGTTATGAATTCTGCAAGTTTGCATCATAAAGTTTGACCAGCAAATTATGTGTAGATTCATTTGCCGGAATTACCGAGGAAGCATTACTTAATTCACTTGTACAACTTCGGAAGTTGCAATCCGTATCTATTGACAACTTTTGCCTTCCAAATTTGCCTCCAACTCCAAATTCTTTTAGAGGTATACGTGGAAAGACCTCTTCTTTCAGACGCTGGCTGGCTATATGCTCTGATGATTCAACCAAGTATGGCCAATCTAAATCTGCGAGTTCAATGATTAAACTTCTTTATTGCTATCTTTTGATTACATATTTCTGATTTCTGTGCTAGGTATGGGAAGTACAGAGAGGTGGTTAATTTCCTACGGAAGTACCTGGGAGATTTCCTCATTGCTAGCTATTTAGATGTCATACAAGAATCTGGATATGATGCTGTATACGTGAAGGAAATAGAGGTAACATTTTTTCTTCAGCTTGATGATGCTAATATGCCCATTCCCCATAGTAAACTCATTGGTATGCTATCATATCAAGCTTGCTGGCCAGATGTGTCATTATCCAAATTTATGTACTTTCTTATTAAAAGGAGTACAAAAAGAATGCCCTCAGGTCTTTGGTCTACTGGTAAGAGCGCAAAACGTGGTGTGCTTTATGCCACCAGTTTGAACCCTACCGTAAGCTTTGCCTGTATTTAAGTGGAGAAGAGTAGAGGGGTGGGCCCATTATCCACCAAGTTTCGAACCGTGCGGCCCTGGCCCCTGGAGATTTCTCGGTCATCACCATCAAAAATAAAAAAGAAGAGGAAAAGGGAATGTAAATTTTGGTACTGGTGAAATTTGAAATCTTTTCAATGTTTAAACTTTAAATAAGACCATGCCACTAACCAGAAATCCTTTTGCTTCCTATTTGGTTATGATCTCATTTTCTCTCTTTGATTGCATAATTATTGCCTTCCATATAAGGATAACATTATCATAGAGGGTTTGGATGTGTAGTTTGTGCATATGCATTAGTTCAAAAAGAATCTTATTCTCTAAATTGATTCCTTATGTTATGTTCTGTGGATTTAGAGGGCAGTACTTCTGAAGACATTAGATTGCTTCTGGAGGGATCATCTTATAAACATGAACCGACTAAGTTCAGCGGTATGGTATTTGCACATTGGTTAAAAAAATCTGAGCTTTCCTTTTGGAAGTTGTATATTGATTCTCCCTCTGGGTTCTTGGAACAGGTGAATGTAAGGAGTTTTGCGCATAGAAATCCACTCGAGGAGTACAAGATCGATGGTTGCAAATTTTTCATCTCAATGCTTAGTGCAACTAGGAGACTTACTGTGGAGTCTCTCCTGCGCTATTGGTCATCTCCGATGGAATCTCAGGAGTTATATGTTTAATTAGTTGCTGTCTTTTCATCTGTTCTGTTGCTGCTTATGTTCAGGTATCTCTATATGCTGTAGGCGAACATGCTTGCTCTCCCTTTGCTCCTCGACTTGGCTGGGAATCTCTTATTATTATTATTATTATTGGGAAGATGGTTGGGAAAATTGAAGGGAAGCCTTGGAGTAACTGGTAAAGTTGCTGCCATGTGACCAGGATGTCATGGGTTCAAGCCGTGGAAACAGCCTCTGGCAGAAATGCAAGGTAAGGCTGCGTACAACAGACCTTTGTGGTCCGGCCCTTCCCCGGACCCCCGCATAGCGGGAGTTTAGTGCACCGGGCTGCCCTTTTATGGTTGGGAAAATGGGGTTGACAAGAATTGGTTTCTAAGTTGCTTATTGTTGGTTGTTGCTAAATGGTATGCGTGTTATCACTTATTTGCAGGATCTTGGATTCTCATTATCATCTCCCAGTTTGAGGGATGAATTTTCCCATCTTATTCCAGCTCAACCTAAGATGTACAGATGGCATGATCTGGATGCATAGCCTGATATCATTGGAAACTTCTACAAGTATCTAAGGTAGCATTTCTGTAGTACTCGAATCTCGTCCTTTTTTCCCTCTTTCGTTTAGTTCTGTTTGAGATCTTTAGGTTGGGGCGGTGGAGTTCAGGTTACTGTTTCCTTTTGAAACAGGGATAAATATCCTCTGAACAGTTTGAACTGTTTTGAGGACCATCTCAATACATGATACCAGTCACGGCTTAGATAAGGGATGTAGAGCATCCTGCACATACTAGGACTGTCAGGAGAAGACCAAGGAAATTCAGGAAGACGGAAGTAGGGAGATTCTTTTGTCGCACAGTGTTGGCTCGTTAAAACTGTATTGACATGTAATTTTTGTAGTTGCAAGATTTTTTTTCCCGAGACGAGGATTGGTGTTCAGTAGCGCTTGGTCTAAGCTCAGAGGGTGTTGAAGAGAGGCCTTTCAATTCGGTCAAAGGCGCTTGAGATGAGCCATTACAGACGGTCTCCAACAAATTGTTGGCAGGGCTCTCAGAAATCTGAATGGGATTAAGCTGAATATATATCATACCATATCATTCTCTATCATTCACAAGTCTCAACCATCCGAGGACTTCAATTGCTCGAGCTTCTTTTCTGAAGTGTTGAAATGCAGGATTGTGATCCTTGAGTTCAACCTCTTTGTTAAGTTGTGTGTACAACATAATAGTGAGACAAGTCTTCTATTCAAATATGCCCGCACAAAATGTATGCACCATTGGTGGGTGCAACCTAGGAGATCAAGCTTCGGTGGACATATGCTGTGCTGGTGAATTGTAACAGGCCACCGACTGTATAGTCGAGGTGTGATTAAGCTGGTTCTGACATCAGTGTCATAAAAATATGTTTGTAACATTGGAATAATGTTAAAGTGTGTCAAGCCCCCTGCTCCTTGCAAATAATGATTGGAACAATATACATGTACATTGTGCAAAGAATTTTATGCGCATGATTGTTATCATTTAGAAATTTTAATCTGTTGTTTTAGTTATAAGCTATGCCTTCTCAATTAGAATACAAATTTAAATCAGTTGAAAACAAAAAATGATAAAACCCATCTGAAGTTTGGTTTTGCTGCTGCTATAAATATGTAAATATGAAGATAAACGCCCAGGAACTAAAGTAGTGATACGATAACCCAGTTTTGGTTCAAAGTAAGAAGATAAAACGTAGACATGAATTAATTGTAATTTATTTATTTCAATTAATTAGTTTAGTAGATGGGTATTTGTTTTAACAAAAGTTAAGAAGACTTATTTAATTGAACAAAATATATTTTTTCAGTTATTGCTCAAAGGTTAAAAGAACTAATTCAAAAGCATTTATTTCTTCATAAAAAACTTGGCACTAGTTAAATAACTTTTTTTAAAAAAAAATAAAAGCACTTTTAATCTTTCAAAAATTTGGCCAAACAAGGTGTTTGACACAAACTGTACATATTATAAAATTTGTGACCTGTTTAATAGGCAAACGGATATGAATTAGTTGATTTTCATAAAAAAAAAATATTTGAAGTTAAGTTTAAAAAATATTAGGAGTTGTAATTTAGCCAAAGTTGGTGTATAATTTATTTTCGGTATAATACATAAACATGTCCTCAAATTTGTCTTTAACTGACAAATATTTTCTTCAACTTTATGCGTGTATAAGTAGACACCTCAATTTGTGCCTATATTACTATGTCTTTATTTTTTGAATACCTTGTTTGTTCACATTATAACGTAACGACACCGTTTACTTACTTTGTTGTTTTTCCTATTATCACCCCAGTTGTTCGGTGACTCATCTGTGGAATCTTGGATCCAACTATCTGTGTGCTCTTCGTCTCCAATTACACTGTGGTGAGTTCTCAGATCTTTTTAGTAGGTTGTACAATCGATGTTATTCTAAGCAGAGACTGTTTCTACGGCTTGAACCGTGACTTGGTCACATGTCAACAACTTTAACGGTTACCAAATAAAGGGGGAAAATTGATTTGCCTTTTAGATCCGTTAAATAGGTTTTGTTGGAAATTTACTACCTCTTTGTAATTGTTCTTGATCTCGGGGTTAAACACTGAATTGGATCGCAAAAGGGTTAAATTGGTCTCTTTTGGAACAGATTGGTGGAAACAAAATGGCCATCTCTAACATGGAGAATTTTTTGTGTTTTTTGTGTTGTTACGGAATTGTTGGTGGCAGATGATATGGGTATCTCTAGTATGAACAACTTAGTGTTGTTATAGGCTTGCTTAGGGTTAACCTTAAGCCCTGAAGCTAGGTGGATCTTAGGTTGGGTGCTTTGCCTCACTTAGCTGACACTTCCTTCATTAAAATTGCAAGTGCAACATATATTGGCGTTTTCCTATGCTTTTCAGTTGTTACCTGTGACAATGTTAACTTTGCTAATTGGAATTAAGTGGAATTGTGAGGAGATGGTTACCGCGAGGGGGTGACCTAGTGAAGAGTTGAAGTTTTGTGGATTTGCCGAGGCACTCGGCGTTTAGCCCAGACCCCATCATTATTAAAAAAAGTTTATGAGCAAATGGTTCTTCAATTTGTTAGAAACTACTCAAATCCTCCCCACTGCTTTTTGATATATTTTCTTTAATCAGAATTATGAAACGATCAATGATATCTTACACGTTGCTAAAATATATTCTTTTTATGATGGTTGTGTTCGGGTCAGCTTGCCTGCTCCTTGACTAGGACTATGATTGTAAACACCAAAAGAGAAAAAAGATAGAGCTTACTCATCTAAGTGATTTTTTCCTGAGTATTTTTGCAATTAAAAGTATACAACTTTTCAATTAATGATATTCAAATATATCACTCAGATTCAATTTCTTTGGTGTTTATATGCACTTAAGCCTACATTGCTTGTGGGGGAGAATATAACCCAGTCCCAGTTCATCTCCTGTGTGAGTTTCTTTTGTAAACTAATTCCATAGAAGTTAGTGCATATATTGTTGTCCTTAAATATTTTAATGTTTAAGGTAATGAATCATGCTATTCAATGCTTTTCTTTAAGGTTGCCTTCTAGCTCACATGATGTCAGTCTTTCCTGATTATACCTTGAAAGTTTAAAATTAGTTGGAGCTTATTTATGAAATCCTGCTAGGCGGCTTACCTTAACCTCTTTCTTTTCTTTTGGCGTGTTTCATTTAAACAATTCATTCGTCTGATTATCTTCTTTTTTGTGTGTGTGCACCTGAAGTCATGGCTGGAACTGGGAGTTCGATGGTATACTCATTTCTTCTATTCATCGCGACACTCTCTCTGCAGGAAGTGTATAGAGGAAAGTTAGCATCTTCAGAATTGTATACCATCCTCGGAGGATTCACTAGTTCTCTCATATTCATTTTGTTGTTGACGGTGAGAGAAATTATCTTTTGTGGTATTAAGTTCTGTGCTGTAAGGTCTTAAAAGTGCAGGCACTGCTAAGTTTTTGCCAGTCTATTAAATGCAGTTAAAATTACAATGCCTGTATTTCGGTACAATAAAGCTGTACTAATTCAGAGGTATGATGTAGAAATTGTTCTATTCATCCGCAAATAATGTGCAGCTTACTTTTTTTCTCCACCAGCAAGTTACCAGATACAGACTATGAATTTAAATACGAGCTTTTATCCAAAGTTGTGAGCTTGATTGTGTACATTTTCAATGTGCTCTCTGTTTTCTGTTATTGGAGGACCAAACTTGAAGGAGAGAAACTGAGAAGTAACCTTGTTCTCCCTGACATCTTGTGGCAGAAATCTTTTTTCCTTTGTGATTAATTCACTTTTCTATTTTATCATTTTGTTGTCAGATCCACTGTTGTCGTCACCATTCTTTACTCAGTTTCATGACTGTCGTGCATTTTATGGCTGCATAACGTGAAGTATCACATGTTGCTTTGCTAGCACACTTGATAAAAAAAATGTTGCTTTTCTAGCACATACAAACCAAGCTATTATTGCATTGAGCTTGACTTGGTGTTGCTGTTGCAGTTCATTGGGAACTATCAAGAAACATGTGGTGTAAGGACTGGATGGGGTGCTGGTGAGTTCATTGTGTTTTGACTTATCCATTGTCATATTTCAATCAATTCTTTTGAAGGTCTATATAACTTTCTAATATATTTAAAGTAGAAATAAACAAAGGATATTAGTCTTTTAGATGTAGCATTGAAGTTATTGTATATTTTCCCTAACATTTTTATCTTAATATTCAATCTCATATGTATTACATCGGCGGATCTAGCTTGTGGCAAGGGGGTTCAACTGAATCTCCTTCGCCAAAAAAAATTATTGAATAAATAAGGTAATCCTTTTTTTGTTATATATTAACTGTTGAATCTCCTTGACACAAGTTAAGGTTATAGTTTAGTGGCAAAGAGGGTTCTAATTGCTTTAGGCTAGGTTCAAATCTAGGTGTGATTAATGCTAAGTTGTGTGGGCCACATATCTTTGCATTAGTAAAGAGATACAGCAGCTTTACGGGTCAATTTATTTTAATCTGTTCTATTGGTCTGTTACACTGCAGTTATACTTGCTGAGGTAGTTGCTCTTGTTGCCGCTGGCACTGTTCATCGAGTTAGCATCACGACATGGTAATGAACTATATCATCTAGTTACTATTATTGTGGATAAAGAAACTTTATGTTTATTGCAAACGTTCTTCTTGTGGGAAATCTCTTCGATGAGTTAAATGAGCTAAAAAGAAAAAAATTTGCTTAGAATGTTACTACCTTTCTCCAAAAAAATAAATAAATTACTTGGTGACATTTAATTTTGGGTTTAAACCAAAAGTTTGTCGAAGTTGGAAATGTTTATGCTTTCATTATTTCTTGGTTGAATACATAGACTGACACCTAAACTTGTCAGGATATTTCATTTAGACATCTAAACTCATCTCATGGCCTATTAAACACCTGACTTTGCTTAAACTGTGCCTATTAGACACACCTAAACTCAACTCATGACATTAATCACCTGACCAAAAAGGCAAAAACTTTGCTCCCCATATTTATATTGGACCACTTTCCCACATCGCCTCTGGTTCCTTTGGGTATCTCTACAATCATTTGACCAGTGTTGTTATGTGACTTCGGAGTTCCTACTCTGAAACCACCAAGATTTTTAGTCAACATGACTGTTACCCAGTTGACCAAATGGTAGGACTTTTTTCCGTATTACCTTCCAAGGGGAAGTTTCTTCTTAATCTGTCTATCGTGTTGACTGCTTTGGAAGGAATAAAGAAAACTCACGTCATATATGCAGGCAAGGAATCCAAAAAACTAATAACTAGAACTAATCTGCCACCAAGCAGCATGCACTGTATCTTTCTATGTAGATAGCTTCCTTTCATATTTTTCTGTAACCCCTTGCCATATGAAGTAAGTATTGCCAAACTATTCCTCACCTACAGCTGCTGATTTCACAGCATTTCTGTTTTGCTGCTCATCTATCATCTCTACCTCTCTTTCACTTTACTCTTTTCTCCTCCTATGTGTTGGATTACTGTTCTCACCAACAGCTTATCCAAAAAAAAAAAAATCAGGCTTATATTATGGTTAATGAGTGGAGTGTAGCTTGACTTCCTTTCTGAACAAATGTCCAACCTATCAAGTGGCACTCCACCATAATATATGGGTAATAAGTGGGGGTTGTGAAGCTTGTCATACTCATCAAACCCACATGCGCAACTAGTTGTTTAGCCGATTACCCATTTTGCCATATCTAATTGCAGATGCAATCTCATATCTTGCATTAATACTTGTGCCCCTTTTCTACCAAACCAAACTCATAAAATCAGGTGGAGGGTTGGAGAATTTTGACCTTGATTCTTCCTGTAAATATTTTTGTTAGCTCATATAAACATGATCATGCAAGAATATATCTAAGTACAGATTGTGTGGTAGTATAGCATAATGTTTATAAATCTGATTGGGCGTTCTTGGATCTTAATGCAGCTTCTTGTTCTCAGCCGCATTGCTGTATGAGGTCAACAAGCTCTCAGGAGTGATGGTTTCTAGAAGTGAATCTAGAGGCAAAAGGTACTAATGTATGTTTTGGCCTTCAAGCCCAGGATGGTTGGAGCCATTTGCTTACCTTTGTACTTTTCATAGTAATGTTATGAGAAGTGAGGCAAATTTTACGAGAACTTGCACACTGATATTCTAAACAAATTCAGGAGCGATTTTATATTGCTGCACTCTTGGTCATTTGTAGGTTTACTGGAGTTGAATATTTTAGTAGATTTGTTGAGCAACTAAAGTTTACATGATACTTTTGTGGTGGAAATTCCCTAAAGTATCCCTGCAGTGTCCAATTTAGAGTCTCACGTATTAAGGGTGCACTAGACATAGAGCAAGCTCCTTATTAGTGCTTGAAGTAATTCTTCCTACTTAATAAAGAATCAAATCTACTAGGACCAAAACTCTCAAAGCGGAAATAAGTGTTTTGTTGGTTTAATTTCAAGAATCAAACGGGTAGTTGCCCAGTGCCACTGAAACCATAAAATCACATTAAACGTATCAAATGACATTAATATAACTCAAGAGTTAAACATTTAAACTAAAATTAAAGCCACTATATAAAATTGGGATATCAAACTTCCTGAACTGTTGCAAAACAACTAACTCAAAGTCGTAAACTTGGTCAAACATACTTTTTAAGTGCATAGTTCTTTATCTTCCGATTGTGTGATTCTGATTCTAATTGCCCATACGCTTTCATACCGTTACTTTTCTCAACACGCCTTATTATCTTTTTCACTTCATTACTCTTTTTCCAGATTTTTCAACTCAATTTTTGTTCTTTTTCTTATACTCTTTATCTCATCTTCGTTCATAGGCCTTAATTCTTAGTTTCAATCAATTTCTGAATGGTCTATCATCCATAATCTTACCCTCCTTGTATTGCTAATTAAAGCTCTCTAACCACAAAAATCTATTCCCAAATGCTTGGACTAGTGCTAAAAAAATTCTAAAACTTGTGGTCATTCTTATGCTTTTTGTTTAAGGCAATTAGGCTCATTTACCATACAGATCCAACAATCACTTTCACCTTAGATTAAGCATGAGATAGGAACAAGAAGGATATGGGGTGTATTCAAGAATGTTGTGATAGTTTTGGAGAAACTTTTAAAACATTAAAAAATTCAACCGGACAAGGCAAGATAAGATTTGTCTATCTTAATAAGCTTGTGGAAGTTGATTGTTTTTGTTAGCTGTAGTTTTATTAAAAGAATTGTGTGAAAAATTGAAGAATTGTAAGTGGTGAAACTGATACTATATGAAGTGCTCTCTCAGACAAATATTTTGAACTTGACAATTTCTTTTCAGTCGGAATTTTGTTCTCAATTTCACAAACGCCTATGAAATACCATTATTGCAAACGAGATCCACACACAAATGCATACTAAATCCCTTTGAACTTTGTGTATGATCAAAATTTTTACAAGAAAATAGTAAACAAGAGGAATGAGAACAATATCATATTTCAGTTAAGCTTTCCTTACGTCAATATGGTCAAAAACTATCTTCCATAAAAGAAAAGAAAAAGTTTTAACTTTTCTATTTTGGTATATACCTTGATAAGCTATTACTGCTACTGTTAATTGAAATATCTCTGAATCTATCACTGTGTAATGAGTATGATTCAAATGACTCAAAGCCAAGGGGAAGTGGCCTATCTGGTAATCTTGGAATATCAATGTCACCTTCAAGCATTCTCAAAGCATCTTCAATTGTAGGTCTTAAAGCCACCATAACATGAGCACAGAGTATCCCAACATGAATAAATCTCTCCATTACTTTCTTTGGCCCTTCCTCCCTTATTGACCCATCGAAAACGCCTTCCACATTTCTTGATTTCACCATTGTCCATGCCCAGTCAGTAATCAAAAGTGCAGAAGAATTTGATGCATCAAGAACCCTCCTTCCACTCATGATCTCGAGGATCACGATGCCAAAGCTATAAACATCGCTCTTCTCTGTTAACTGCCCGTAAAGTGCATATTCGGGTGCTAGATATCCGTATGTGCCAGCCACTCTTGTTGTAAGATGAGTTTGTCCTTCTTTGCTTTGCTTAGCTAATCCGAAATCTGCAACTCTCGCCTTCATATCCGTGTCCAAAAGTATATTTGTGGCCTTTATATCGCGGTGGTAAATCGAAGGTTTGATTCCATAATGCAAGTAAGCTAGCCCTTTAGCCACATCAAGAATTATGTTCTTCCTTTGAGGCCAAGATAATCTTTTCATTGCAACGTTGAATAGATGATCAGCTAAGCTACCATTTGGCATGAAGTCATATACCAAATATCTCCCTTTGCCATTCAAATTATCACTTGTGACACAAAATCCTCTTAGAGGAAGAAGATTCCTATGCCTAATCTTGCTTATAATTTCTGCCTCATTAATAAACTCCTCATCACCCTTACTATCCATATCAAGAATTTTCTTCACAGCAATTAAGGTACCATCAGAAAGGGTCCCTTTATATACACTTCCACTCCCTCCTTGGCCTATCAAATTTCTTTGGGAGAATCCTTTAGTGGCTTGTTCAAGCTCACCTATTTGAAACCACTTAGCACCAGTGTTGGGCAAAATTTGGGACTTAACACTTGTCACATACCCTTGATGCAATGCATCTTGTTTTCTCTTCTTATCCCATTTCATGTAAAGAATAACGCAACCTATAGCACCTAAAATCCCAAAGAAAGCACCCAAAAACCCGAAAACCAATTCTCTGTTAGAATGGTGTGATCTTCTAGCTTTGTTAGCCAAGGGCAAGGCAAGTACACAACCAGCAGTTCTTGGATCCTCAGGTCCAAATTCATTAACCATAGCAGCAGCATAAAGGGCAGTGAAATAAAAACACTTAGCATTCGTCGAATTAGGATTCAAAGAAACCAAATAAGTATTTACCTTCAAACCAGCATCAACACACAAGCTGCACCTAGTAAGTCCTCCAAGATCACCAGTACAAGATGAGTCAAGTAGGCTATTTGGACCAACTTTTTCCATCCAATCTTTTATTGAGACAATCCCTCCACAACTCGAAGGCTTAACGACGAAATCATTAGTCCCATTCATGCACTCTGAGACAAAAGATTGAGAGATTGACAAGGAAGAAAGCTTTGCTTTGAAGGCTGAAGTACATGAAAGAGCAGAATCTTCATTTGGGAGATAAAACATGGATGTTTCTTTGAGGTGTTGTGCAAGTCCTATCCCGAAGAGACTACGGAGTGTTTGGCAGCAACTTTTCTCTAAAGACTCTTCTGTGCATAAAGAAGTGTCCCATTTGCAAGTTTCTATGTAATCAAAGTTTATTGGACATGAAGAATTCAAAGCATAGGAGAAAGGAAAAAGACAATGACAAAAACAGATGAATAAAAACATGTAAGAGATAAGTTTCATGGCTTCTAGCTGTTTGTTTAGATTGATTTGCCCAAAGAGGTTGTTTTTCCCGTTTTAATTTTGGTTATATAGTTCGGGAATTTGAGAAGCACACATCAAATTTTGCTGGCTTTGGTCAATTTGCACGTTTTAGTTTTAGTTTGAAAGAGCTTTTTGATGTGGACTATGGAAAGTAGGTAGGTCATAGTCAACAAAACTTCACTGCGGGCATTACTTTAATAAATAAATGAATAGATCTGGAAGTGTCAATTATAATAGTCTATTTGATATTTTTCATATCAACTCTGTTACACGCTTTCTTTATTTTATATTTCTAAATAATTTGATACCCTTGTTATAACCTTTACATTTATTTATGTGTTACTTGTATTATTTGTCAGAACCTTACTTCCACTCATAATGCCAAGATTTTCATTGAGGGGAGTTAAAATATAAAGAAGTAAACACACAAAAATCAAGATAATTTAACATGTGAAATAATATCTACACATTTTTTTTTACCTATCTACGCGGTGCAAAATTTTCAACTAAGGTGGTCAATTGAACTCTCCAGCTAGAAACATTAGCTCGCCATACGAGGAATAAACATAGTGAGATTAAGATATCTAAGGATGAAGTTCTTGGTTGTAATCAATAAATGACAGATCCACGAATTAGTAGGACCATTAAATACAACAAAAAGACAGACACAGTAGAATTGGCCAAATATCATGATTTTGGTCATTTACTATGTGTTTTAGTTGTGGTACTTGTACTTACATTCCAGATACACAATCTTGTGTTTACTCATATTCCATCAGGGACTAAATAGTTAGTATTTCAGTAGATTTGCAAAATCCAACATATAGTGTTGCACTCAGCTACCCAAATGTATAGCTACAAAATAGAATATTGTACTATCCTGTATACAAACTTTTGAACTGTACTGGTCAATGTGAACTACTAGGCGTGAAAAGTGAAATTGGAAAACAATGGAGCAGGCGAAAGAGCTGCAAAATAATCTAGTATTTAATAGTTTGTCAAAATCCAAAATGACTCCTCCATCCTCTGCAATCAAAAGATCAAACAACTGAAAAGACAGAACCAGCAACAATATAGTTAAAAAGAAAAATAATTGTATCAATTGAAAACTAAATCAAACAAATGCTTTGCCGCATTCAAGTGGAGTAGGCTGTTTGGAAAGCTGAATATGTTTTCCTCGAGTACTATACGAGGATAGACACTTGAACATTCACAAACAAATACTCAACTATGTAAGGAGTTGATCCCCATCTTTCAAGAATGTTCAAGCAATGATGGATTATAAAAACATGACGAGAAAGAGGTGGAATGTTAGAAGAAGAAAAAAAAATGACCACAAAGAATAATTAGCAAGGAACCAAGTGTTGGGTATTGATATTGGTGAATGGGAAATGATTGGAAAGAAAAGTGGGAGTTGTCCCACATCGGTAGTGGAAAGAAAAGTGGGAGTTCCCTCTTGCTTTATAAAATAAGCATTTGTCCCACATCGGTAGTGGAAAGAAAAGTTCTTCTACTTATAAGTAGAATTACTCCTTCTTGTCAAGTAAAAGGGTTGAGGGGGCAAGGACCCCTCGCGCGTCGTCGCTCGCTCGGCTCGGCTTCGGCTACGGCTACGGCTACGGCTACGGCTACGGCTACGGCTACGGCTACGGCTTCGGCTACGGCTTCGGCTTCGGCTTCGGATTCAAATGATATGATTGATTGATAATCTTTTTGGACCAAATTTTCTTTAATTTTTAATTATTTAATTAATCATTATTTAATTAAATTAATTAACTTATCCAATCCTACCCGTTAGCCGCGACCCGGCCGGATCCGCGTGTCTGACCCGCGACCCGATTTCTTTTCCTTATTTAAATTTCCCACCATTTTCAGTGGTTGTTCAGAAATGTTGCAAACCTTCAGAAACAGTACTTCCATGGTTATAAATTCGTTTGATTCCTCAGAATATTACTTACGAATTTTCTGAACAACACAAACTTCTTCTTCTTCTGCATAAACAAATTCTGTGTGATATACTACTGTTGAGTGGTTCGCCGCTACCGGAATTTGGAGTACTACTATTCTGGTAAGATAATCGTTCTATCCTGGGAGGGGATATTCCATCAACCTCGAGTACTGTGAGGGGAATAATTTCCTTAAGGACACACTTTGAACTAAGTGGGCTCGATTATATTCTGAAAAATATTTTTATTTTTCCAACACTGATTCTGTTCATTATTCAACTATTATTGTTTTATGGTTTTTTTTGGAATACGGATTAATAACAATCTTAAGGAAATTATATTTTTAGATTAATCGTATTTTGTTTTGGAGACTAAAACTCGTGTGGTTTTCTACTCCGTGTGAAATTTCATATTCGACTTGAAGACATAAAAACTTCGTTGGAATATTAAAGTTCATACTTGTACAACGATTTGAAGAACATAAAAACTTCATCGTTGCTGCATTCTGGTTTGGAGATTAAAACTTGTGCAGTTTTCTACTCCATATGAATATTAGTATTCTGACTCGAAGATATAAAAACTTTGTTGGAATACTAAAGTTTCATAATTATACTGCAATTTGAAGAAATAAAATCTTCATCGTTTAAGTCTGTGATTGAATTGCTATTCTGATTTTATTAACTAAAACCGTTTGTCGATTTGACAGTGACAAACGAATAATGGCAATTGAGACTGGAACTACCTCTGCAATTACTGCACCAGCGGTTACTCCTACAACCCGTACCGCCGTGCCACCGGGCCGAGAAACCTGCGAAGTTCACCGGTGCCAACTTTAAAGGATGGCAGCAAAGAATGTTCTTTTGGCTTACCACCCTTGGTATGCAAAAGTTCACCAGTGAGGACCCTCCCGTGCCTGCCGCCGACATGCCTGACAACCAAAAGTTCATGGTTACTGAGGCTTGGAAACATGCTGATTTTTTGTGCAAAGGCTACATTTTGAGTGCCTTAGAAGATGACTTGTACAACGTCTACAGTGAAGTAGAGACCTCCAAAGAACTATGGAGTGCACTTGAAAAGAAGTACAAAAGCGAAGATGCTTGCTTGAAGAAGTTTGTGGTTGCCAAATTCCTAGACTACAAAATGGTGGATGGAAAAACCGTTGGAACCCAAGTTCAAGAGCTTCAACTTATCTTCCATGACCTTATTGCTGAAGGTATGGTAGTAAATGAAGCATTCCAAGTGGCTGCAATGATTGAGAAGTTGCCGCCCTCATGGAAAGATTTCAAGAATTATCTTAAGCACAAAAGAAAGGAAATGAATTTGGAAGATCTTGTGATTCGTCTCAAGATCGAGGAAGATAACAAAACCGCTGAGAAGAGGTACCGTAAGACTTCACCAATTGAAGGGGCAAACATCGTTGAAGATGTCGCTCGAAAAAGAACAAGAAAAGGAAGAGGCCTCTCGGAAAGGAGAAGGATTCCAATAAGAAAAAGTTCAAGGGCAATCGCTTTAATTGTGGGAAAGTCGGCCACAAAGCCCCGCATTGTCGTCTCCCGAAAAAGAACAAGGGAAAAGGACAAGCCAATATGGTGGAAAAGAATGATGATATGAATGATCCGTGTGCAATGCTATCGGAGTGCAATTTGGTTGGAAACCCAAAGGAATGGTGGCTTGATTCTCGGTGCCACTCGACATGTTTGCGCTACAAAAGAAGCATTTGCAACCTATGCTCCCGCATTGGACCCGAAGAGGTACTTGTTTATGGGAAATACCGCAACAGCCAAGGTTGAAGGATATGGGAAGATACTTCGAAGATGACTTCCAGGCAAGGTCCTGACTCTCAACAATGTTATGCACGTTCCAACAATTCGGAAGAATTTAGTTTCAGCCGGACTACTCGTCAAAAACGGGTTTAAGTGTGTGTTGGTTAGTGAGAAAATTGTATTAAGTAAGAATGATTTGTTCATAGGAAAGGGCTACCTCACCGAGGGCCTTTTCAAACTCAATGTAATGGTTGTTGACAGTATTAATAAAAATTCAGCTTCGTCTTACTTATTGGAGTCAAATGATTTATGGCATGTTCGTTTAGGACATGTCAACTATAAAACCTTGCGAAAATTGATTAATATAGAAGTATTGCCTAAATTCGAGTGTAATAAATCTAAATGTGAAATCTGTGTTGAATCTAAGTTTGTTAAACATCCATATAAGTCTATTGATAGGAATTCAAATCCTTTAGACTTAATTCACACAGATATATGTGATATGAAGTCAATACCATCTCGCGGTGGGAAAAAGTATTTTATAACTTTTATTGACGATTGCACTCGATATTGTTATGTGTATTTGCTTAATAGTAAGGATGAAGCAATTGATGCATTTAAGCAATACAAAAACGAAGTGGAAAATCAATTGAATAAAAAGATAAAAATGATTAGAAGTGATAGGGGTGGAGAGTACGAATCTCCTTTTGCAGAGATATGTTAGAATATGGAATTATTCATCAAACTACTGCCCCTTACACACCACAATCAAATGGAATTGCGGAAAGGAAAAACCGAACATTAAAGGAAATGATGAATGCCTTATTAATAAGTTCCGGTTTATCGCAAAGCTTGTGGGGGGAGGCTATCCTTACAGGCTAACCGAATACTCAACAGGGTGCCCCACAACAAAACACAATCTATTCCATATGAACTATGGAAAGGAAGAAAACCCAACTTGAAATATTTCAAAGTGTGGGGGTGTTTAGCAAAGGTCCAAGTTCCTTTGCTCAAAAGGGTAAAAATCGGACCAAAAACTGTGGATTGTGTTTTTATTGGCTATGCTACAAACAGCAAAGCTTGTCGGTTTTTGGTTCACAAATCGGACAATCCCGAAATTCATGTTAACACGGTAATTGAATCAGATAATGCTGAATTCTTTGAAAACATTTATCCGTATAAAACTGAATGTGAGTCGTCAAATGAAAGACCTAAACGACCGCGGGAAGAACCAAAGGAAAATACACCAAGTAAAGAGGATGCAAGGCGTAGCAAACGTCAAAGGACATCTACTTCCTTTGGACCAGATTTTGTGACATTCTTGCTTGAAAATGAGCCTCAAACATTTAAAGCAGCAATGTCTTCTTCTGATTCATCATTTTGAAAAGAGGCAGTCAATAGTGAGATTGAATCAATTTTGAACAACCATACATGGGAATTGGTTGATCTTCCTCCTGGAAATAAACCTTTAGGATCAAAATGGATTTTTAAAAGGAAAATGAAAGCTGATGGCACTATTGACAAATATAAGGCAAGACTTGTGGTCAAAGGTTATAGACAAAAAGAAGGCCTTGATTACTTTGACACATACTCGTCGGTAACAAGAATAACATCTATTCGGGTGTTAGTGGCAGCGGCCGTATATGGTCTTGAAATCCATCAAATGGATGTCAAGACAAACTTTCTTAAATGGAGAATTGGAGGAAGAAATTTACATGGAACAACCTGAGGGTTTTGTGGTTCCTGGTAAAGAAAGGAAAGTGTGCAAACTTGTTAAGTCACTTTATGGACTTAAACAAGCACCCAAACAATGGCATGCGAAATTTGACCAAACAATGTTGGCAAATGGATTTAAGATTAATGAGTGTGACAAATGTGTTTACATTAAAAATACTCCAAATCATGAAGTCATTGTTTGTTTATATGTTGATGACATGTTGATAATGAGTAGAGATATTACCGATGTAAATGCTACGAAGCGTATCTTTGGCTAGCAAATTTGATATGAAGGACTTAGGAGTTGCGATTTGATCTTAGGTATCGAATTCATAAAACTCCACAAGGTCTAGCATTATCGCGATCTCATTATATTGAAAGAGTACTTGACAAGTTTAAGTATTTAAATTTCAATGTTGCAAAGACTCCAATTGATGTAAGTTTTGCACTTCAAAAGAATAAAGGTGAAAGTGACTCACAATTGGACTATGCACGAGTTTTGGGAAGTTTGATGTATATTATGAATTGTACACGACCGGATATAGCATGTGCTATAAGCAAGCCGAGTCGATTCACGAGTAATCCCAATCAAACTCATTGGATGGCAATGAAACGAGTCTTGGGGTATTTAAAACTCACCCAAGACTATGCTTTGCATTATAACAAATATCCCGCCGTGATCGAAGGATATAGTGATGCAAATTGGATCACCGGATCATCTGAAGTTAAATCCACGAGTGGTTATGTTTTCACAATTGGGGGTGGATCAGTGTCTTGGAAATCATCAAAACAGACATGCATCGCCCGCTCTACAATGGAATCTGAATTTATAGCTTTAGACAAGGTCGGTGAAGAAGCTGAATGGCTCGGAATTTCTTAGAAGATATTCCATTCGGCCCAAACCTTTGGCTCCTATATGTATACATTGTGACGGTCAAGCGAACAATAGGTAGGGCAGGAAGCGTAATGTACAATGGAAAATCTCGTCACATATGACGAAGACATAATACCGTTAGACAACTCCTCTCTAGTGGCGTTATCACGATTGACTATGTAAAGTCTAGAGATAACGTGGCGGATCCGCTTACAAAAGGCTTATCTAGAGAGGGAGTTAGTAGATCATCAATGGGAATGGGGTTAAGGCCGAGGACAAGTCATCATGGCGGTAACTCTACCTAGCAGACTGGAGATCCCAAGAGCTAGATTCAAGGAGATCAAACAAAGTTGTGACTGACGGTTCAACATTGTCAAATAACTCAACCCATTCTCGGATGAAGACAATGTTCAGAAATAAGGATAAAACCTCATGGCTTGTTAATGAGTTAATAAAGCATTAAGGTTCTTTAATGATTATCTAGTTCTGGCAGTGTATGACCAGATAATGTGGCTATAGGACCACATGTTTAGAAATCACCTATGTGAGTGTTAAGTGTAAGCCGCTTTAAAGGGGAATGACAGTGAAGGCCCATTCTCTACGCACTCATGAAACCAGGAAGTGTTCATGGCTGAAACGAACACAACCGTGAGAACCATAAATGGTTGAGGGTTGATTGTGTGACTTATGTTGTCTAGGTATACAACAAAGTTCGACGGTTCAAAGATATCAAATCTACCGATTGATCGAGTATATCCGATATAAGTTCACTACGGAAAGTTCAAAGGGAAACCTACTTATCCAGATGCAGTCAATTCACGCTTGTATATCACACTTGTCCGCACTTTTATATTATAGACATTCCCCATTCATGTGGGGGATTGTTGGGTATTGATATTGGTGAATGGGAAATTATTGGAAAGAAAAGTGGGAGTTGTCCCACATCGGTAGTGGAAAGAAAAGTGGGAGTTCCCTCTTGCTTTATAAAATAAGCATTTGTCCCACATCGGTAGTGGAAAGAAAAGTTCTTCTACTTATAAGTAGAATTACTCCTTCTTGTCAGTAAAAGGGTTGAGGGGGCAAGGACCCCTCGCGCCGTCGTCGTCGCTCGCTCGGCTCGGCTTCGGCTTCGGCTTCGGATTTGGATTTGGATTTGGATTTGGATTTGGATTTGGTCAAATGATCTGATTGATTGATAATCTTTTTGGACCAAATTTTCTTTAATTTTTAATTATTTAATTAATCATTATTTAATTAAATTAATTAACTTATCCAATCCTACCCGTTAGTGACCCTGACCCGCGACCCGGCCGGATCCGCGTGTCTGACCCGCGACCCGATTTCTTTTCCTTATTTAAATTTCCCACCATTTTCAGTGGCTGTTCAGAAAGGTTGCAAACCTTCAGAAACAGTACTTCCATGGCTATAAATTCGTTTAATTCCTCAGAATATTATTGTTTACTGGTTTTTTTTGGAATACAGATTAATAACACCAAGTTCTAAACTTCAAGAAAGACGGTAAGTGATGTAATTTAACAGTAAGATGCTAAGTTGTTCGGGTGTGCGTTTTCCATACGGGTGCAAATCTACTGGTCGGATCCTTTGACTAAAACTAATTCAAATATCGAAAAACAAAGTTATAAAAATATGTCTAAAGTATGGTGGAATATTTGGAATAAAAGGAATGCATGAAAGGAAAGTGTGTCGTATAAATTGGGATAAGGGAGTAACATTTACTGAGTCCCAACAATTTGCCCATCTAAAAGCCAGATATAAATACTCGAACACTATCCTCAAGAATCTTTTTATCAACTAGGAAAGACTTATAAGCATCACAAAACACATGTACTTTTGAGTCCCCGCTACCAAAATACCAAACATTGTTCGTTAAACATTTCCGGCTTTATATGCTATAAAAAAACGAACATTCCACCTCCAATTAAAATTGGTCTGAAATAGCTTGTGAAAGAGAAAGGGCTAACGGATTTAGATGCTATTGATAAAAAAGGGCAGCCCGATACACTATGCTCCCGCTATGCGCGGGGTCCGAGGAAGGGCCGGATCATAAGGATCTATTGTACGCAGCCTTACCTCACATTTCTGCAAGAGGATGTTAAACCCTCCTCACGCTTATTTCCAGCCCCCATGGGCCTCGGTCTAGCCACAGTATCGGCCCAATGCCTCGGGCCCAGCTTCAGGCAGTTGTTCTTACTATGGGCCGGGGCAGCAGACATGTGCTTGGGCATCGGCCTCCTCAGGCCCATCATGCTGCGGGCCCCACTCCAACGGATATTGAAGCCGCAATGCACACACTTGGATTAAATCCTCCGGACCTAAATTGGTACATGGACACAGGCGCCACTTCTCACATGACGTCCGACCAAGGTACTCTCTCGTCTTATTCCAATTTGAGCAACAATCGTGGCATAATTGTTGGTAATGGCAACTCAATTCTAATTCGTGGTTATGGTCATAAAACTTTGTCTCCCTCCCCATCCACCTCTTGTCTTAAAAAATGCCCTTCATGCCCCTAACTTAATTAAAAAATTGGTGTATGTCTGTAAATTCACCACTGATAATTGGGTTTCTGTTGATTTTGATCCTTTTGGGTTTTATGTGAAGGATTTCAAGACGGGGATAGGGCTGGCAATTTCACCCTAACCCGATGGATATCCATCCACCCGACCCGATTATATGGACGAAAAACCGACAAAACATGGATTTTAATCGGGTGACGGATGGATCGGGTGACGGATCGGGTCGGATTCGGGTGGACATACATCCAACCCACCACCCGACCCATCCATCCACCCGTTTATAAATTAGTTATTTTTGTGTAGTTCAGTGATAACATACCCCTGACTCATGTCGTTACTAGTACTTGGTTTTATTTCCAATAGTTGTCTTTATTTTTCTAAAGTGAATGGAAATTTTTTTTCAGTTTCAACATGACAATAATGATGATTCCTAGTATCAAAAATGTTATTTTTGTACTACGTTATACATAATTGACATTTTCTATGTTGAACATCACTCTATATATGACTATAACTGTTAGCAATATAATAGGTTGAAGAATATTACAATGGGATCAAGATCAAATTATAATGGTAAAGCAAAATAGTATGAAAAGCAAGATAGTATAAAAACTGAAAAATAAACTAAAAGTACCAAATTGATTGTGTTATAATTTTCATCCGCGAAGCACCCGATCCACCCGTGGATGATGGGTGGATCGGATGTGGATGAAGAAAAAATAGGGTGATGGATGGGTCAGGTGGTGGATAGATGCTTGGCGGGTGGAGGCGGATTGAGATCCACCCGATCCACCTCCGATCCATTGCCAGCCCTAGACGGGGATTCCTCTCATGAGATGTGATAGTAGGGAAGATCTTTATCCTATCACGCCCACCTCCGGTCTCTCGAGTCAAGCCTTGCCATCTACTTTTGCAGCTCTAGCTCCTTCCTTGTGGCATGCACGTTTGGGTCACCCTAGGTCATCCATTGTTTCTTCCTTGTCTAAGAATAATTTTATTTCTTGTAAGGGTACGAGTAGTACTCCAATTTGTCAATCATGTCCTTTAGAAAAACATGTTAGATTACCATTTGTAGCCTCTACTTCTCGTACTTTAATGCCATCTGATATTATTCATAGCGATTTATGGACATCTCCCGTTTTAAGTTCTGTGGGCCATCATTATTATGTTCTATTTTTGGATGATTATTCTAATTTTTATGGTGCTTTCCGTTAGCGAAAAAATCCCAAGTTTTTTCCACATTCTTAAAATTTAGAGCATTCATCCGTACCCAATTCAACCGGGAAATCAAAACTATTCAATGTGATAATGGCAAAGAATATGATAATGGGTTGTTTCGGGAGTTTTGTGACACTAATGGCATAGTTTTTCATTTCTCTTGTCCTCATTCTTCCTTACAAAATGGGAAAGCCGAACGAAAAATTTGTACCATTAATAATATTGTCCAAACTTTATTGGTCCATGCTTCCGTACCCACTTCCTTTTGGAATCATACTCTACAAATGACTACTTATCTTCTTAACATTCTTCCTGCCAAAGGATTGGCGTATTCCTCCCCTCTTAAAATTCTCTATAATAAATGTTCTTCGTATTCACATCTTAGGATCTTTGGGTGCTTATGTTATCCACTATTTCTGTCAACTATAATTAACAAACTTCAAGCCCGTTCTACCCCTTGTGTGTTTTTGGGTTATCTATCTAATCATCGTGGTTACAAATGTTTTGATTTATCGTCTAATAAAATCATAATTAGTCGCCATGTTATCTTTGATGAAACCTAATTTCCATTTGCTAAAACAAGTCAACTCGGGCCTAATTCGTATAATTTTTTAGATGACGAGGTCTCCCCGTATCTTATCCACCATTTAGCGGACTTGTCTCGCACCCAAACTCTGCCAACGAGCCCACTGCCCGCTGGACCTACAGTTTCGCCACACCCCATGGTTTCTGCCCCAATTTCAGCTATTGGGCCACTTGCCCATCCCAATACCGAAACTACTTCAGTCCCTGCTTCTGTCCCCATTACAGTTTCCAGTCTTGGGTCAGCAGGCTGCCTACTGGCCAGCCCGTCCCACATCCGAATTCATTCCAAAATCCACCCAATTCTCCCCCGAGTCATAGACAAGTTACTCGTAGTCAACAAGGTATTTTTAAAATAAGACGACATTTTAATCTAAATTCTAATGTCTCTAAATCCCCTCTACCACGTCACCCAGCGTCTGCCTTAAATGACCCGAATTGGAAATTGGCTATGAATGACGAATATGATGCTCTTATTACGAATAAGACGTGGGAGTTGGTCCCTCGTCCTTCTGGTGTTAATATTATTCGGTCTATGTGGATTTTTACTCATAAAGATAATTCTGATGGTTCTTTTGCGCGACATAAGACTCGTATGTGGATTATGGTGAGACGTTTAGTCCGGTGGTCAAGCGGGCTACCATTCGCACTGTTCTCAGCTTGGCTCTTTCGAAAGCTTGGTCCATTCATCAGTTAGATGTGAATAATGCTTTCTTACATGGTGATCTTAAGGAGACCGTTTACATGCATCAGCCCTTGGGTTTTCGGGACCCCAAATATCCTCATCATGTCTGTTTATTGAAGAAGTTCTTGTATGGCTTAAGCAGGCCCCACAGACTTGGTATAAGAGATTTGTAGACTATGTTTCATCTATTGGGTTTTCACACAGCAGGTCTGATAATTTATTATTCATATATCATCGTGGTACTTCCTTGGCTTATATACTATTATATGTGGATGATATTATCTTGACTGCCTCTTCTGATGCTTTGCGCAAGTCTATCATAACAATGCTCAGTTCTGAGTTTGCTATGAAAGACTTGGGGCCCTTGAGTTACTTTTTGGGGATTACTGTCACTCGTCATGCAGGTGGGTTATTCTTATCACAACGGAAGTATGCAGCTGAGATCATTGAGCTAGCTGGTATGTCCTCATGCAAGTATACTTCCACTTCAGTTGATACTAAACCCAAGCTGGGTGATGTAGTTGGCTCACCATACGAGGATCCGACCCACTATCGTAGTCTTGCAGGGGCTCTTCAGTATCTTACTTTCACGAGACCAGATATTACGTATGTCGTACAATAGAAGTGTTTATTTATGCATGATCCCAGGGTTGAGCACATGAATGCGCACAAACGCATTATTCGATACATCCAGGGAACACTTGACTATGGCTTACATTTATATCCTTCATCGACGTCTACACTTGTCTCGTATACGAATGTTGATTGGGGTGGTTGTCCAGATACCAGACGTTCCACGTCCGGATATTGTATGTTTCTTGGTAATAACTTGATCTCATGGTCTGCGAAGCGTCAGTCTACATTATCACGCTCTAGTGCAGAGGCCGAGTATCGAGGGGTAGCCAATTTGGTCTCTGAATCCTGTTGGTTATGTAATATTCTTTTAGAGCTTCATTGTCCTATTCAGAAAGCTGCCTTGGTTTATTGTGATAATATTAGTGCCGTCTACCTTTCTGGTAATCTGGTTCAACACCAGCACTAAACACATCGAGATGGATATTCACTTTGTTCGTGAAAAGGTAGTTCGTGGACAAGTACACGTCTGCCATGTCCCGTCCAGCTATCAAATTGCAGACATCTTTACTAAGGGTCTTCCCTCGGTCCTTTTTGAAGATTTTATGGACAGTCTCAGCGTACGAAGACCGCCAGCTATGACTGCGGGGGTGTGATAAACACCCATGATATACACGATATATATGCCATGTATATCACGGGCTGATTAGGCACAATGGGCTGTTAAACCCGTGATATACACAGTGTATACATACCGTGTATATCACGGGTTGGTGGTCTATTTTAGGTAATGTTTTGTTGTAGTTAAATTAGAATTGTACACTTACCATTAATTGTATAGTATAATTATTGTACAAGTAGAATAAGGTTTTGAGAGTAGAATAGGAATAGGATTTTCTAATTATGGAAATTGTAAATTGTATATATACTCTTTCATTAATGAAAATAATCAAGGGATTATTTCTTTCATCAAGAAATTACAATTGGACAAGTTATATGAATCAGCAGCCTCCCTTGAAATAGGCATAATTTATGCTCAAGTTTGACCTGTTAATGAAACCACAACTGAAAATTTTCATGTAATGAAGTAATAATGTGCTTCTTAAGTTGTAATTTTAAAAACAATGGTAAGAGTAGAGTGATGTAGATCAGAAAAGCATGACAAATACCACGGCGAAGGAGGAAAGATTAATACAGCTAGAGAGAACAACTTACAAGTTGATCTGAAATTGAAATTCAGAGTATTTGGGTCCGAATAGGGATCCATTAACTCATTAGATAGTGGCCTTAGGGTCGCTAGTGTTTAATTTTTGCCCTTCGTTTCGCTGGTCTTTAATTAGGTACGAATTCAATTTTCTGCTCGTAATTGCTCTCTATAAGTTTCATATTTTGTTTAAAATTTCATTCATTAGGGCAAAGCTTAGGTTTTATTCATTCATTGTGAATCGATTTGTTAATTGCAGATCAATCGATTTGTATTTTTCATATTATGTTGTTGCTATGTTGTTTTTGCGAATTTTGATTTGTGTATACCTTGTTTATGTGTTTGTTTGAGGCAAATTAGGTCTCTCAGGGGTATAATTTTTTGTTTATGAAGTTGAACTTAGGCCTATTCCGACATATTTGATCAATGAAGTTTATTTGGTTTATGTAGTTGATCCTTTCTGATTGTTTAGTGTAGTTTTTGTTTTGTTAAATTCTTTCATTTTTACAATTTGAAGTTATATGTTAAGGTAGAGTTTCATTGATTTTTTGGATCCTAAAGGTCTGCCTTAAAGCAAAATTTTATCAATCTAATATTTTTATTTGTCTATGTTGTGGTGAATCTTCATAGTGTTGGGTTTTTTGATGACTTAGTACGTTTTTGTATGCGACTGAATATTCCTTCTCCGGTATATCTTATTCAATGCATAGTTTGTGAAAATTTTAATGAAGAATATTCGTTTGTTTGAGACAAATTAGGTCTCTCCGGACATGATTTTTTGGGTTATGAAGTTGAACTTAGGCCTATTTCAGCATAATAAATCAATGAAGTTTATTTGTTTTATGTAGTTGATCCTTTCTGATTGTTTTGTGTAGTTTTTATTTTGTTAAATTCTTTAATTTTTGCAATTTGAAGTTATACCTAAGGTAGAGTTTCATTATTTTTTGGAGCCTTTTAAGGCAGAGTTTGATTAATCTAATAATTATTAGTGTAGGTTTTGATATGTTTGAACTCTTTAATTTTTGTAACCTGAAGTTATATCTTAAAACTTAGTTTTTGATTAAGATTTTGGAATCTGAAGTTATGCCTTTAAGGCAGAGTGTTATTATATTTTGGATTCTGAAGCGATGCATTATGACAGAGTTTGATTAACTTTTGGAATCTGAATTTATGTCTTAAGGTATAGTTTGATTATCTTTCTTTTGTCTAAAGTTATTCTTTTAGGCAGAGCGCGATCTAATGATTTTGTATGTGTAAATATATTGAACTCGATGCCTTTAGCTAGAGTCCGGCTTTTGGATTTTAATTGCAAAACCTATGTCATTTTTAAATTGAAAGTTTTTCATTTTCCGGCATAGTTTTTGTAAATTAAGAGGAGGCATGATTTGTTTTGTTTAAACTGAACTTTAGGCCTGTTCCGGCATAATTTTTGTGAACTAATCTCTTTGTTCTATGATGAATGTGATTTTTGATTTGTGTAACCGTCAAGCAACTAATATGGTACATGCTAATTGTTTTCTTTTTTAAAAAAAATAAAAAATATTTTATTATAAAGTTATGGCTTAAAGGCAAAAATTTTGTGTAACTTTTTGATTCTAAGGGTCTGCCTTATGACATAGTTTGTGTCAATTTTTTGGATTCTAAAGTTATGCCCAAGGCAGAGTTTAGTTTCACTTTTGGATTCTAAAGTTCTGCCTTTAAGGCAGAATTTTTGTGTAGCTTTTGAAATCTGAAGTTATGCATTATGGCAGAGTTCGTGTAACTTTTAGATTATGAAGTTTATGCCTTAAGGCAGAATTTTGTTCAACTTTCGGATTCTAAAGTTCTGCCTTAAGAAAGAGTTTTGATTAACTTTTTGAATTCCTAAAGGTATGCCTTAAGTCAGAGTTTTGATCAACTTTGGAATATAAAGTTCAATGGTTTTGTTTTCATTTTCGTTTATTCTTATATAAATTCTTGACTTTTTTATATTATTTTTCTTTTATAGGAAGGCGATTTTTTGTTGAATATTGATTTGCAAGACTTGCAATGTGGAGGTGATTTTCAATTTAAGGATTTGATTATGTCCTTTTTGAGTGTCTCTCAATTGGAGTTATTAAATAATGGTGTGTTTGGACATTTCATGGAGTTGAGTGATATGCTCTTGTGTGATAATATGTTTCATTGCTTGGTGTTATCCCAACTTTCTTCTAGTACTGATAATGTATAGAAGTTTAATATTTTTTGTCCTGAGTGTGTATTTGATCGTGAGTGTTTCCATCTTATTACCGGTTTAGATTATTATGTCGGCGATTTTAGTGTTGTGGCGGGTAGACAAAATAGACTGCTGAACCACTATTTTCCAAATGAAGAAAAAATAATGTTGTGTGATCTCAGGAGTTCTTAGTTCTTACAGGTTCATTCAACTCATCGTCCTGGTGGGGTTTGAGAGAAGTATAGTGATACTGTTAGGCTCGTTGAGGTCTATATAGTGGAGAGTGTGTTGTTGGATCGTGATCAACGTTGTTATGTTAAAGATAATATAATGAAGATAAGTGATGATGATGTTCTTTACGCGTCTTATCCTTGGGATACTCTTGGGTTTGATTGTTTGGTACGGTCACTTAGTGGTTGTTTGAGGAATTTTAATATCATGGCGTGTGGTAGTCATTGTAGGTATATGATTAATGTTTTTTCTTATGCTTTGAATGTTTGGGCGTTTGAGGTTTTTCCTGCATTTGGTGGGTTTTAAAGTACAAGGCTCTGAAGCTTCCTCGTATGTTGTGTTGGGGTCCTTTAAAGCAACATGTTTATCGCGTTATTATTGATAATTTCTTCCATACTGAACATGTATGTTTTTTTTGTTCGTTGCTGTTTTTTACTTTTTTCTTTATTATTGTTGTTGTATGTGTCATGTGTTGTATTTTTTTTTATAGAGATTCAGTAAATACAATGTCAATGTTGTTGTTGCTACTGAACAAGAGAGACAGAATTATCCAATTGCACTTCAATTTACTGATGATTCAGACTCTTGTTCTTTCATTGTGGCTTTGCGATCTCGACTGCTTGATCACATAGTTGATGTAAGTTTTAATTTTTTATTTTTTCTTTGTTCTTCTAGTGTTGTTTTGTCATAACCAACAATATTTGTGATTTTAGGTTTCTTATACAATGCAAAGTTGATGTTATTCAACCTTTGCCTTAAGGCATAATTTGTTAAAACTTCCTAGTTTATTTCATTCTTATTCGGTAAAGTTTTGTGATTTTTGGATTCCTTACACATGCATATTGTTAAACAGAGGTAAAATACCTGTGATATACACTGAATATACAGCAGTATATCACAGGTATACAAAATGCTGATGGCAGCCCAAATAGAGCAAAGCGGTGGCGGCCCAACGAAAAACGGCCCAAATGGCTGGACGAAATGGCCCGATCACGGAAATAGGGCAGCAAAACAGTAGGACAATTCTTGTATATTAAGGAATGTATATTGTAGTATATTTGTAGGATATTAGGATATACTCTTACCATATTTAGTGTTATACACCTACCATAATTGTAGAGTTAGAATTATGGTAGAATAAGGTTTTAGGAATAGATTAGGAATAGGATTCTCCTATTTTGTAACTTGTATATATATCTATTCAATCAATGAAAATAATCAAGGGGATTATTTCTTTCACATATAAATTGGATTTGAAACTCCCTATTATACATTTATAGAGTTTTTATTTATTTTTTATATAGGGTGTTGTGTCAAATTTGAAGAAGAAACTGAATGATGAACTCTCTACTATTGTAAATCAAGTTACAGTATGGCCTTCTTTTTACCTTTTCTTATTATATGTATGAAATGTATTCTTTTGTTTATTTATTTTTACTTTATTTCTTTATTCTTTTCTTTTGTCATATTCTTTTAGGATACGGGAAGTAGATTGAATAACCGTTTTGAAGAATTGAATAAAAAATTTATTGGGATAATTAATGTTGTTGATAGTTTAATTTGTCTGCATGATGAAACCAAGTCATGTTTTGTAGCTGCTGAAAGTGTCAAAAGGACTTGTTCGGAATGTAGAATTGAGGGGTTGAAAAGTAAATTTATTTATGTGATCGATACTATTGAGAGTTTAGTTCGAGTTCATCGTGAAAACAAGTCATGTCTAGCTTGCGGGTCTGATAAAAGACATTCTATTTTAGCTGATCCGATGAATGATGTGGTCAAGTTCGATCTGCATTCTGAAGAAGATTTGTAGCCATTCCCCGAGAATATGCTATGTAAAGCAACATCTACAAAATGGAGTCCGCACCCCTACTGCATATTCTTTGTGATGCTGCTGCTTCTACACCAAATGAGTTATATGGGAAGGCCCAAACACTTTCTCAGATCGAAGAGCAAATTGTAGAAGAAAAGAAAGTAGAATGTGCAGCATGTTACGCATTAATCATCGCAGAACTAAAGAAGCAAGCTAATTCTGGAATAATTGATATTAAGACACTTGATTTGAAGACACCTAGTTCTAATGAATGACTTCCTTCTCCAAATCCATTTGAAGTAGTAGCAGCTGCTGAAGTTTCTAGAAAACACCAGAGTTGTGACGATGTAATAGAAGACGATTATGGTTTTCCTCATTGGGATTTGATTACACCAGATAATGATGCTAGTCCAATTGATAAACAATTGAGTTCTGAGATTGGTACAAATTGTACTGCAGAAGAATTAAGATAGTGAAGTGAATTTATTTTTTTATATATTTTTTTTGGTTTATGAACAACTCAGTTGAATTTGTAGTTGAGTTCTGAGATTGGTACGAATTGTACTGCAGAAGAATTAAGATAGTGAAGTGAATTTATTTTTTTATATTTTTTTTTGGTTTATGAGCAACTCAGTTGAATTTGTAGTTTATGACACACACAATGACAACAAGAATAATGAAGTTTTGATTGAACATCTTGATTGCTACTGTTATATGCTCCCAAATTTGTTGCAATATTTTGATTTTGCGGCATACATGCATTTATATACATATTTCAGTGATTTGGAGTATGCTTTTGTTGGCTGTCCAAAGCAAGGCTTGTATGTATCTTTGCTTATTCTTTCTGATCTTTTAGTTGTGTTTTTTTTTATTTTTTTATGTATTTTTCCTTTTTGGTGTGCTAAATCTATATTGTTTTATGACTTTTCAGAGATAGAAATTGTGATCGTTCTGTGGTGAAGTTTGTTGATATGATCATTAATGGTGAAAACGTAATGGTTTGGGACACTGTTGATGTGTTGGATTGCATGGAGACATGGTCAATCCATCTATATTCTCATGCAAAAAATAAATTAGACGAAGGTTATGAGACTCCACTCGAATCAACAGGACATGATTACCATGATCACAATAATATGGAGTGTACCTTTGGAAAGAGAAAGGGAGGAAAACATGCGAAGAAACAAAAACATTAATTTTATTTTATGATATTATAATGATTATTGTGTGTTTGGTGCATGTAAATGACATGACTACATTCTAAATTATTTATTGATAATAATAAATTTTGTTTTCTTGGGTTTTTTTCTGGTGGAATCATACTTTGTGCACTTTTTTATTTTTTACTTATGAAACTCAAATTCTTTCTCCTCTGACATAATTTGTCTCTTTTTGTAACATGAAGTTCTGCCCCTCCGGGCAGAGTTTGTAGTTTTCTTTTTTGTGTTGTTTATGAAACTCAAATTCTACCCCTGCAGGTAGAGTTCTGCTGCTGCAGAATTTTGCAGAAATTAGACTTCTACAGAATTTCTAATTTTAATTTTTTTTCTCTATAAGTTTTATAAATTGATTACTTAATGCTCATACTACACAACTATCACTTTTGATAGTGAACTTCAATTTTTTGCCTATATTGAATGAGCTTGTAGCTATTCAACTACCCTCTTTTAGGGTACAAACTGCATTTTCTGGTGTTTTATAAATAACATCAATCTCTTCATTACATTTCATATCCATGTTTAGATAAAAAAAAAACTGAGTTTTCATTATAAGTTTTGAATTTTAGATTTTCCAGAATGCATCATGCAAGTTCAAGCGGAAGTAATGAAATTTTGGAAACTCTCATATAGTGGAATTCTATAAAATCAAATTGGAAAACTATAAGACCAAGAGTTTTGGCTGATAGTTGTTTCTAGACAAGTTTGAATAGAGAACGTATGAAATATGAAACTGATACTGCATTTGACAAGATGACGAGGCAATTTTATTCATCCAGTCATTCTTCTATGTTTGATAAGGCGAATCTTAGAAGACTCTTGCAAAATATTCTTAATCTAATGGATAGAATCAAAATAAAACAGAAGGAGTTGGATGATGAATTTTGTTGGATACAATGTTACAGGAAACGGAGAGCTTATAACTGCTAAGTATTACAAGCAACTGAAATTACAATTAACTTGAACAATAAACTGGAACAGTTTTTGGTATGCTGAGTCGAGTGTTTGCACTCTGTATTTAAGACAATATTACCCCGTATGTATCCTTTCTACGTCATGGACAATTGTCTCCCAAGATAAAACAGCAAATGAACAAGTGAGCAAAGGAAACTCAAGTGCTCGCGTGAAGAATTTTGAGTAATGAAATGATGCTGGAAGGTAGTAGGAAGAACTGATTTCGTTTCTGTTTTATGTGTGTCTCTAATGGTGCAAGGGGTCATTTATATAGTCGAAGGAGAGGCTTACCAACTGCGCATATTATTGCCATTACTGGCCAAGTAATGGCAATTATGGAGGTAGTAATTCACCAAAATAAATGGTGAATTTGATGTGCAACGGATTGTCATTTAGGAGGATTAATTCAGCCAAAATAAATGACTGAATTGAGTGCTGGTTGACGTTCCAGAAGCCACAAAGTTCTCTGCCGAATTTGACTTTCTTGAAACTTCAGGGACCAAACTGTACATATAGCAAAGTTCTCTGCCGAATTTGACTTTCTTGAAACTTCAGGACCAAACTGTACATATGAAACAATTTTGGTCCAAAAAGATAATATCAAAAGAAGCACGCGTGGGCTTTCCTTGAACCGAAGCACATCTAGGTCCTCACTCCTTTAAACACATGGGATACCCCTTGGGTCCCAAACCCAAGCCAACCTTGAGACTTATATACAAAACAATTCTTTCTTCCCCCACCGATGAGGGAGAATTGATCTCAATACCACACTTTTCCATGTTTCAAACACCTCACTTTGTGGACCAATATCTCTTTCATTTCTCAACGAAATTTGACGATCCTTGGCCCTACGGTTATCTACTTACTTAGTAGATTATGCACGTGTGAAGAACCGGATTCTCCAACATGCGAAACATTAGTGTTTAAGCCGTTAAAGTTGGTCGGACGCAACTCCCGCCAAAAGCAAATTTCCAACAAATTCAATGTACTGAAGGTTGTTGTCATGGATCTTACGGGTGTTTTCCCTGAGAATCCTATTATCATATCCGACGATTCCTTTTCTGATGAATCCACATCACTTTCATCTTATCTTAGACAAATTGATGAGTTTCATGAGAGTGATTAGGTGTTTTTTGTTTTTTTTTTTGTTTTCTTAGGTACCTTTGGCTTTTTATAACCATTTTGTTTGTACTGATTTTAATTTCTCTAACATGATACTATATTCTAAGCTCTGCCTTTAAACATAACTTGACTAAAATTTTGACAAATTATGGGGCATAAATTTAGGCCTTAAGGCAGAACTTCGCTAACTTCGGTATAAAAAATTAGGCATTAAGCAGAACTTACGTTCTTAAAACTTGTGCATTAAACTTATGTCTAGTCTGACATAGTTTTTTTTTGTTATGCAACTGAACTTATGCCTATTCCGGCATGTTGTGTGAATGAAGTTATTTTGTAAGTTTGTCTTACTAAAAATACAAAGTCTGTCGGATTAGGCAGACATACACTACAGCTTATGCAAAAGGTTAGTCCTTAAAAACATAGTTTTAATCACAGGCATATAAAGTCTGTCGGATTAGGCAGACATACACTAGAGCTTATGCAAAAGGTTAGGCCTTAAAAACATAGTTTTAATCACAGGCATATAAAGTCTGCCGGATTAGGTAGACAAACACTAGAGCTTATGTAAAAAGTTAGGCCTTAAAAGGCAAGATTTTACACTCCAAAAATTAATCAAAATCTTCCTTTAGGCATATTATAATTTTTATCTGAAGTTATGAATGTTTAAAACTTCATTCATAAAAAAACTAAAAATAAAACAATAACTATAACAAAAAGAAACTTCATTAATAATATTAAAAATGATTAAAATTACAGTGATAATATTAAAAAAAACTAATCTATAACTACAATTTCCTTCTTCTTCGTAACTTCAAAGCCTACGTCATAAAAGATTTCACCAATCGTGAAACATAGAGTATCTCCTACCCTAAGTGCAGCTGAATCAACAAAATGTTTTCAGCTTTGACAAAGACGTCTATGATAACCAACTATGTAACCAGATTTGTAGCTCATTTTGTATGTATATCCGCCAAAATATACTTCGGCATCACAGTAGCAATCCGGAGTCCAGACACTATTGAAAAGAATCTATAAAAAAAGATTAAAACTAATATTACTACAATTACATAACACTGAGGTAAAAAAAGAGAATAAAATAAAAAAGTTATATACAAAAAATAAAATGTACAAAATCACATTTTGGACATATGATTTGCTCTTTTTTTTTCTTCTCAAAAGTGTCAATTCGATTCGTTTTGAACTGCAAAGAATTTCCAATCTAGAATTTTCAGATTACAAAAATTCTTGTTCTCATGATTAACAAAAGGGTCTTATTTTAATATTGAGTAGTAGTTAAAGTCAAAGACATTAATTAAGGTTAAATGAATGTCTTTGTGAGTACCTAGTTATTGAAATTATTATGCTTTTTGACCATCCAACTGCTTTGTGCGACTGAATAAAATAACTTTATGATTTATCCTAATTTTGTATCCCACAGATAGTGAATCTCTGCCTTAAGGCTTAATTTTATGTTCCAGAGTTGCACAAGTTCTGAATTAAAAGGTCAAAGTTTATGTGATTTAAGGCATATATTGTTTAAGTTTGTATTATAAAGTTATGCCTTAAGACAAACTTACAAAATAACTTCATTCATAAATATGCCGGAATAGGCATAAATTCAGTTTCATAAATCAAAAAATTATGTTCGGAATTGGCATAAGTTCAGTTTCATAAAATAAAAATCTATGCCGTAATAAGCAGAACTTTGTATAAAGTTATGCCTTAAGGCATATGTTGTTTAAGTTTGTATTCCAAAATTATGCCTTAAGGCATATGTTGTTTAAGTTGTACTCTAAAGTTATGCCTTATGTCTACATAGTCATACTCGTTTATTCAACCTATGTCTTATGGGGCAGAGTTAATTTTATCTTTGACTGTAAAGGCAATTGATCGGTCAATCTTATTAATTCAAAATACCTATATTTTCAACAATAAATTCGACCAGATTTTTAATGCTTTTGACGGTAATTAATCGTGCATTTTTAAGACTATAAATAAGAGTGTTTGGTTTTCATTAGAAAACAATTAAGATAGGTTTGTTCCCAACGTATCCTCCAATTTGTTTCTCCCTCAATCCCTCCAATGACTTTTATATCAGATTTGTGTCTTTTTATCAGAGTTCTTTTTATAATGGAAGAATTAGATTTTTTTCTATCCCCTTTGTTTTATCATCTTACTGTATATATTTTTTTTTTATGTTTTTGTTTTTAGGTATGTCAGATTAGTTTGAGAAAACTCTCACAAGTTCTTATGTGCAGGAAGATGATTTCGTAGGTTTTTTCTTTTACTTTTTATTTTTTGTAATTTTGTATGTGTTTTTTTAGTAATGCTATTTTTTATTTTTTTTATTTTGCAGATTTTTCCTTCTTCCATGTGGAATGCTCTTCCAAATATAGTGTCCAATTTCCTTTTTATGAAAAGAAAAAGATATATGACAGAATGTCATTTAGATCTGGTACTTACAAGCGCATGTGTCAAGGTTGGAAATATTTTATTGATTCAACTAGACTACAGAAAGGAGATACCATATATTTTAGGGTTATACCATGCAATGTTGGCTTTGGTTTACAAGTTTATAAGAAGTCATTAGTTATAATCATAGTTTAGATTTTGTTTTGTTCTTTTAAGTAATTTTTATGGATCCTTATAGTGTAGGATCTTTTGTTGTAGTTTTTAACGTTATTAATGAAGTTTTATGTTATGTTTGTTGAAGTTTATTTTTTTGCTTTTCTTATTTTTTAAATAGTCTAATGATATATAATTTGAAATATAAAGTTATGCCTTAAGGCCTAACTTGACTAACTTAGCAATCTAAAGTTATGTCTTAATGCCTAACTTGACTAACTTTGGAATATAAAGTTACGCCCTAAGATTTAACATGACTAACTTTTGGATTATAAAGTTATGCCTTAAGACCTCACTTAACTAACTTTAGAATCTAAAGTTATGCCTGAAGGCCTAACTTGACCATTTTCGAAATTTGAACTTACCCAAGGCTGAGTTTTATTATATTTCTGGATTATAATGTTATGCCTTTAGGAAGAGTTTGATTAATTTTTGGATTTTGAAGTATTGCCTTAAGACAGAGTTTGAGTAACTTTTGAAATCTGAAAAGTTATACTTTAAGGCAGAGTTTTGATTATCTTTCTTTTGTCTAAATTTATACCTTTAGGCAAAGTGCGATCTGATGATTTTATGTGTAAATTTTTTAACATGATGGCTCTATCCAGAGTTGGCTTTTACATATTGATTGGAAAGCCTATGTCATTTTCGCTAGCAATATATATAATTTTTTCTAATGAATAAAATATGTTTTTCTTGCAACACCTGTGCACTAATATGTTTTTTGAAAAACTAGAAACACTTTTTGAAAATCAAACCTTGCATCTTTCAGCATGTTTTTCGTTGTCCTTTGTAAGCTGAAGTTCTGTCCCTAAAGGCAGAGTTTGTAGTTTTAATTTTTTTTCTCTAAAAAGGCATAAGATATTAAAAATAATAGAGGTAAGAGTATATATATGCCCTATGGAATAAGCTCTATACACTTAAAAGATTGTGGTCTTTCATTTACCAATTTGTTTTGCCCTTTTTGCCGACAAAAACCTGTCACAGGAGGCACAAATTATAAAACTAGAGATATCATTTAATTTTTTTTTCTGCCGCTATTATTATTAGTACAAAGAATATAGAAATTTAATAAAAAAGAATAAAGTAGCAAAATATATAAAAGTGTATTTCATATCATCCATTATTCATATTTAATTCATAAAATATTCTATAATCCAAATTTTCTTTTCCTCTATTTTCTTGCATATGGATTGAGAGTTGGAATGTGGCTACAGGAAGCCCTAGTGTGTCCGAAGAACTTGCATCTACCACATCTGTATGTGAACTTTGTTTCTCCTCTTGGACGGTATCTTTTTATTTATTTTTTTCCAATCCTTTTTTTGACATCTGGCGATGTTATTTTGATATCCTTGATATTTCGTGGAAAAATCCATGAGTCTTCATTTTCAACTGATAGAATTTCACCTTTATATGTCTCTTGCCAGATTTCTTTTTTTAATCAATCCGAATAATAGGTAGATTTGTTCAAACTTCTTTTATCAATAACTGCCATAGCATGTGTGAAAGGTAACTCATCAATTCGGAACTCCAAATAGTCACAACTCATGTCCTTGAGGTTTACGTTATATTGATAACCTTCATCTTTCACGACAAATTTGACATCAATAATATTTTCTACCTGCAGGAATTAGTAATAAAAACGAGTAATACTTTTTTTGTTCCAATTGTAAGGATATGCACAAGTCCTAGGTGGTTTATCTTTTTGTGTGCCTAGATTTATGCCTTAAGGCAGAGTTCGATTAACTTTTTAGATTACAAACTTATGCCTTAAGGAATGATTAACTTTGGATTCTAAAGTTATGCCTGAAGGCAGATTTTTTGATGAACTTTGAATTTTACAGTTATACCTTAAGGCAGAGTTTTGTTTAAGTTTTGGAATCTAAAGTTATCTCCTAAGGCAGAGTTTTGGTAAAATGTACTTACTTTAATTGTGAACCTTTGCTTATCTTTTCAAGAAAAAACGTTTCAGCCCAACACGTCAGGTCACCGTCATGTCTTGTTGCCTCCAATCTTTTTTGGTAAAACCAATTTTGCAGCTTATTTTATATGTAATCTATACATGCAAGTATTGACATCTCCCTTGCTTTCCTCAACACAAAATTCATTGCCTCTACATTATTTATTATGAGCATGTTGTAATGCCTATTTGTGTGAAACGAACGTGCCCATCTTTTCGGCGGTTTTTCTTCTATGTATTCTGCAGCTTTGGGGTCGATGTGTCTTATCTCTGTCATATATGTATCAAACTCTGCTCTTTTGTAGATAGTTGTTGCATTGTAGAATAGGGCTAAAATCGCTTCAGATGGGAAATAATTTTGTATGTTCTTCTCCATGTGGTAGTTATATATTCCATGCATGCAACCTGGATACACCTCTCTGATTGCATTTGCAACAACTGAATGGCGGTCAGAAAGAATTAATAGATCTTTACGCGTGCCAAACACCCTCTTTAAGTGCTTAAAGAACCAGTTATACAATTCATTGTTCTCAGAGTCTGCAATTCCAAATGCCAGGGGGAATATGTTGTTGTTGCCATCATTTGATACTGCAATCATGAGGACACCACGGTATTTTAATTTCAAGAATGTTGCGTCCATCATTATAACTGATTTGCAGTGTTTCCAACCTTCAATTAATGCTCCATAAGAAAAAAATATACTTAAATTTATTGTCATCATCCCATTTCATGTTTACTATTGTGCTAGGGTATCTATGTTTCTTCATATGAAGATATTGAGGCATTTTCTTGTAGTTATCCTCTGGGCTCCCTCTTATGACATTGTAAGTGTGTTGGAACGAACGCCATGCTTTGTGGTAACTAAAGTACAACTCATATCTGCTTCTCATTTATTCAATCACAAATCTGGGGGGTATCTCTTGTAGTGTATGACGTACTAGGTATGTGATGTACTCATAAATAACCCTTGATGTCATATTCCTCATGTCAGAGGTGATGAAATCTATTGCACAATTGTGTTTCTTTTCAAACTTGACAACTTTGAAAAGTTACGAGTTTTTCACTTTTAAACTATGAAAACGCCAAATGCAATTTGAGTCCACACATATGATGTAAAACCTTTGTTTGCATGACTTTTCTACCTTGTATTATTGATGACGTGTGATAGCAATGCTATTCTTGCACTTTTTTCATAGCAGTTTTGTCTTTGAAAATATTCTCAACTTGTACTTGATATATTGATGCACTAGGTGTCAAGATTATTGTCTCAGTTTGTATCATCTTCCTTTTTACTATCTTTCTTTATTTGAAATGTTCTATTTGTGTTTCTTCAACTGTTAGCCTTGGAGTCAGCAGTACAATGCCCATTAAAGTTGGATGATGGGATGTGTGTTGGTCATTATTTGAACTTGTGGAATGTTGGGTGGTTGTCTTTGTGGCGATTCTGGTGTTTGATTTGGAGTTAGTATTTCATTCTGGTAATGATATATCTCAAAGTTATGTTCAATAGGTCTGGTTTGTTCCTCTCCAAAGTCAACTAAAACAATATCTTCTATATTAGTTATACAGAGTTGTCTGTCGATTTCTTCTATGGTTTACCTTTCTGTCCTTTGCAACACCGCATCCGTTGAATTGAATTCTACTATGAAACGGAAATTTCTGAAGTTGTTGTTATTATTGAGCAAATACAAACAAATGTTAAGGTCTTTGTCATTTGTTACTCTCATTCCTTTGGATGTTCTCTCTAGTGTCAAACCATATGTTGACCTTTTTCTACTGAATATGCTGTGTATCTGTCTCAAATATCTGCTTACTGAGTTATTTTAATGTTAAACCATCATTGACAAGTATTATCTTGGTCTCATGATCGACATTATTGTAGGTTGCATTTCATTTGCCATTGAAAGCTATGGAGATACTGCTTTGTGCCATTTTTTCGTTAAAATTCATGTATAAACAATAGATTCATTCAAATCAATTGTGTGAAAAATGTTTATATTTTGTTTAGACAAAGTGTATGCTAAACTAAGCTTTTAAGATAGAACTTTGTTCAAAATTTTGCCTGATCTGCCTTATCTGGCAGAGTTTATGCTAAACAAGCCTTAAGGTAGAACTTTTGTTCAAATCTCTGCCTTATCGGCAGAATTTATGCTAAACCAAGCCTTAAGGTAGAACTTTGTTCAAAACTTTACCTGATCTGCCTTATCAGGCAGAGTTTATGCTAAACCAAGCCTTAAAGCAGAACATTGTTCAAATCTCTGTTGTATCGGCAAAGTTTTTTGTTTCAAATATCTACTATATCAGGTAGAATAAAGTAAAGATTTTTCAAAATAAAAAACAAAGAATAAAAAAAAAACAAAGATAAAAATGGTTATTTAAAATTTATTATATTTTCATTTAATTTACAGAACTACAATGGTCCAACATTTATCTCCATTTTCAAAATAGAGTAACTGTTTTTGCATAGAAAAAGGATAAACTGAAACTGTTTATATTCTTATCCATTTTAGAGAACTCCAAACGTCCAATAGTTACTGCACTATAACCTCTATATAAAGAAATACAAATCTTGTAAAAAAAATATCTCACATTATATTCTCAAAACTAATTTTTTTTCATCTGAAAAAATGGCTATAAATGGTCAGAACAATAATATTGTTCGTGCTAACTGTGTAACACAACATGGTAGGGTGCAACATGAACATCCCCGCTTCAATTACCAGAATCACCATAATCATGCAACTCTAATGAATGTCTCAGGATATTGATGATTTGAAGAGATTCATGAAATTTATGAGGTCTATTTACTGTGTCCTCAGTAGAGAAAATGATGATATGTGAAGGAAACTTTATTATGTGAGACAGGCTATTTCGGCACACCGGGCAGGTTGATGATGGGGCGATTTACAATGGTTTCATGTGAACTTGGTTACCTTTAATGTTTTTTTCTTTTTAAGTATGTTTTTTATGTTTGTGTGTTATGTTGACATATTTTTTTATTTTTATGAATGAAATTTGCAATTTATTTTACTATTTTTTGATATTATTTGCTATATATTTTTTGTTATACCTAACCTGGCCGAAGTCTGATTTTATTAGGCATGGTATTTTGCATATCTCTACCTTAAGGCATATATTATTTAATAAACTATGTCTAGTAAGGCACAGTTATACATAGAGAGTGTTGACCAAAATAAATTATGTCTTAAACCATATTTGTTTTCATAAAAGTCTGCCTTATCTAGTATTTATGTAGGTAGTGTTCCTGCTATACATTTTTTTTTACTTTATAACTTATCAAAAACTATGATAAAGGTAACCAAGTTATGCCTTAAGGCCTAATTTTATATCCCAAGTTTTGTGAATTTCTGCCTTAAGACCTATTTTTATGATCCAATGTTTGCTCAAATTTTGCCTTAAAGGCCTAAGTTTATGTGTTAAAATTATCAAGTTATGACTTAAAAGCATAATTTATATCCCAAAAGTTGGTCACCTTCTGTATTAAGGCATAAAATGTCAGAGTTAGTCAAGTTCTTCATTAATGACTAATTTTATGTTCCAAAATTTGTCAAGTTCTGTCTTAAAGGCTAAAGTTTGTGTCCCATAGTTTGTCAAAATTATATATCCCAAAGTTAGTGAAACTGTGCCTTAAGGCCTAAGTTTGCATAACTTATTTGTCAAAGTTTTTGCAATTTATATAACACTGCAAAGGTCTAATTTTATATCCCAAGTGTCTATTCTGCCTTAAGGCATAATTTTATATCTCAAATGTCTATTCTGCCTTAAGGCATAATTTTATATCCCATGTTTTGTGAATTTCTGCCTTGAGACCTATTTTTATGATCCAATGTTTGGTCAAGTTCTGCCTTAAAGGCCTAAGTTTATGTGTTAAAATTAGTCAAGTTATGACTTAAAAACATAATTTTATATCCCAAAAGTTGGTCACTTTTTGCATTAAGACATAAAATGCTAGAGTTAGTCAAGTTCTTCATTAAGGCCTAATTTTATGTTCTAAAGTTTGTCAAGTTCTGCCTTAAAAGACAAAGTTTGTGTCTCATAATTTGTCAAAATTATATATCCCAAAGTTAGTGAAACTCTACCTTAAGGCCTAAGTTTGCATAACTTATTAGACAGAGTTTTGCAATTTGTATAACACTGCAAAGGTGTATCTCTACCTTATTTTTCGGCAGATGTATTCTAAAATTATGCCGATAAGGCAGAATTTTCGTAACTTATTAGGCAGAGTTTGTATAACTTATGCCTAAAAGGCATAATTTGTATAACAATCTAAAGGCAGAATTTTAAGGCACACATTCTTCAATATACTCTATATAATAAGACATACTTTTGATAAACAATTCAAATTTTGTTTTAAAACTTTGCCTGATATGTCAACTGAAATTTAAAACTTTGTTAAACTAATTAAATTCAGATATAAATAATATATTTAATCAATTATATTTAATAAGTGTTGTATAATATCAGAAGCATGTCATTAACTAATCAAAATTAAAATCAAAATCAAAATCAAACAAAATTTGTTTGCAACTGAACATACAAATTGATTCAAATTTGAATATATCAATCGATCCTATGTTTTGTTCAGTCAAATTATGAGTTGCGAAATCGAAATTGAATTCAAAAAATCGAAATCGATCGTATAAAGTATAACTGATCTAAAATTTAAATTAAATAAAGTATAAACGGATCTATACCTTTTCCAATGTCGTTGCAGTAAAAAATGAATATAAAACGCCGGAGAATCGCCAGAGAAGATTAGTGAATCGCCGTTAGGATATTTTAGAGTGATTTGATTTTGGGGTTCGCTGGGTTAAGTTCGGGCTTTTATATGTTTCAATGAGGGGTAAAATTGTCTTTTCATTATTCAACAATAATGTTGGAGGATAATATTTAATTACTTCTTTTTTGAGGGGCAAAAATTAAAGACTAGCGCGTTTGAAGGGTAATCTTGTCAATTGCCCCCTTCTTATTGGGTCATTCGCACAAATGCCCTTATTCCGGGGTGGTCTTAATTTTTGCCCTTCAACATTTTTTGGCGTGGTATAATTTAAATTTTGCAAGGCTAGTTTATATGTAACTTCGGTATATATATCATAACATCCACACAAATTATGCCGGATAAAATTTTAATACTCAATATAATCTGAAAAAATGCATAATTTGAGATTTTGCTCGGCATATTTTATGTTTAACTCTGGCATACGTACCATAACATCCACACAAATTATGTCGGATAAGGCATAATTTTCAACACTCATCGTAATTTGAGAAAATAGTAGTATACAAACTATGCCGCATAACTTAATTTCTACAAAAATTATGCCGAGCGAGGCAAAAATTCAGTTTTCGAAGATAAAAATATTATAAAAACTATGTCTAAGTATTGATATTTTTATTAAATAAGTAGCAAAGGAAAAAACTAAAAACAAAGCGTTTGAAGGACAATCTGTCCAAAATAAATGCTTCTTATTCACCAGGAAATGACTCAGGGTCAGGCGCACAAATGGCCTTATATAATGGGGTGGTCTTTAATTTACGTCCCTTAAATTTATCGACTTTAATTTTCGTCCTTTAATACTTTTTGCATGGTGTAAGTATAGATTTCACTCACCATAAGTTTATATTTTATATTATAATATTTGACAAATTATGCCGGACACGTCACAACTTTCAAAAGGCAACATAAAAAAGATTTCAAATGACAAATTTCTTTCTTTGTATAATTGAATTAAATTTGATATCTTTTTATTAGTTTTATTCATTTAGAATATGTTCAAAATGTATTTTTTAATATAAAAATAGATATATAATTTATGTACTTCTAGTATTTAGTTGTTTGCTAAATAATAGAATAGGAAGATTATTTTAAATGTCATTTTGCCAACATATACACAATCTCACAATAATTATAATAGGTCTCTAATGGAAAGTATATTTTGATTTTGTTACCATTTGACTCAAAATTTGAGGTCTCTATATTAAGTATGAGTATTAGTATGTGTAGAATGTCAATACATTTTAGTCCATTATATAATAGGCATAAAATTTATGTATTTGTATTTTTTAAACATCAAGTAATATGAATTTACCATATAGTTGAATCAACGCCAGATAGGAAACTTTTTATCACTAGTATAAATGGAAGTGCCAGAAATTAAAACGATAATTATCTAAATGTTCAAAAATGAATATGAAGCAACCTTTAGCAACATATTTTCTTGTTATCGCTTTTCTTATTCTCACATCAGGTATTTTCTTTATAAGTTCATTTTTATTCATTTTCATGAACAGTTTTAAAATGACGATACACGAGTAAAAATAAAATTTTCTGGAAAGTTTTTTTATCCAAAAGTTAGCAACTCTTTGGGTATTCTTATTCATTTTTTTCATCTAATCATGTGTGTTTAGAATTAATTTAGTCATATGGTATTAGACAATCCTTATTTCATGAGTTAACTTTGTGATTGAATTATTTCAGTCCCCCCCCCCCCCCCCTCCCCCTCCAAAAAAAGTCTTTTACGAAAGGTCATATTAGGGGTGTCAAATTAGCGGATTGGACTAAATTTTACGGATCAAAATGGGCTGAATTTATAAATATGCGTGTTACTTTGGGCTGAAACCAATTGGCCTAAAATGGATTAAAGAGAGGGTCATAACCCAATCCACTAATTTTATTAAATTTTAATTTTTATTTGTTTTTTATAATTTTTTAAATACCTTATAAAAAAATTCTTTATTATGATTATATTTAACATATAAACAAAAGAAATATCTTTTGAATTATTTTTACAAATTTTCTCATGGTTCAATTGAGATTATATATCAACCGAATTTTTAGACAGGTTAAATTTAGCAGGTCAAGCCCAAACTAAAATGGATTGGGTGGATCATACTTTCATGATCTAATTTTACCACTCCTAGATCATATTAACTGTTGAAATCAAATAAAAAAGTTATTCCGCGCTGTTTATATAGCTATTTATTTAAACTTGTATCTATAATGATTTTTTTAGCAGAAAATGGACTGCCTTGGGTTGAAGGTATTAATACAGGGATTTGTGAAAGGTTGGTTCTTGGGATTTATTGTCCACCAGAAGAAGATTCAAGGATATGCCTGACTGAGTGCTCTAAAATATCCAGAGGTCATCACCCCATCGATCATTCCTGTTTATCAGGCCATGATTCAACTTTCTGTTTTTGTCAGTGGCTATCAAATTTATGTTAAGATTTAGTTAGTTATTAATTCATGATTTGGTCCGCATAGAACTAAATTCATTCTTGATTTTATGAGAATTTTAACGAAAGCTTTTCATTTGTAATAAGTAGTAATTTTATATCTCTATATTGATCGCTATGTTCTAGAATATTCAATATAATATTCATTCCGTCTTAATTGATGTGACATCGTTTGACTTGGTACATCATTTAAGAAAGAACAAAAGACATTTGTATAGCTATAAATCATTTCATTAGGGGGAAAATGAGAATTTAAAGTTAACTTGTTTCTAATTATAGAAATGTGATTTTTTTTTGAAACATACTAAAAAGAAAAGTATGTCATATAAATTGAGACGAATGATGTATTGAATACTTAATAACCAAAATTTGAATTTCAATAGTGTAATCATGGAAAGTCGACTGCACAGAATCAAAAATTTATAAATGACATGACAAAAAATTAATTGTGTCAATCGAAAACTGAACATTGCTTCACAATATTATTGAGTGCACTAGCTAATTCTAGAAAAAAACTTTGCAAACATAGTTTTGTCAAGCCACTTTTCTTTTGCTAATACGAGACATAGCATTCAGTTGCATCAATGCTGCTTCTTCATGAAATTGTGTTAAGTATAAAGATTTCGTAAAGTATGAGAGGGGATTATCGTATATATTCAATATTGTCGAAAGAGTTTATTAAAATCCTAGATTGACCAAGGAGGCAAGGAGCACATCACTGCATAAATCATGAATGACCCGATAAAAGTATAATTGAAAAATTATGGCTAATACCCAGCGAACATTCCATCCACTAAATTAACCCTTTAAAGATAAAATATAAATGTACAGTAAAGTTGTACAATCACATATCAATCAAATGGCCGGATACAGGCAACCTCATACCATCATGCAATAGAGTATATATATATATATATATATATATATTCTCTCTGTTTTTATTTATGTGTCTTAATCAAATTTGACTGATTACGAAATGTTAAAAAATAAAAGAAGACATTTTAATTTTATTATCTTAAAATAAAGATATATATAATATATCAAAATGTCTTTTATCTTGTAGTCTTTAAATATTTCATGTGAAAAATTAAAATTAAAGAATTATCAAATTAGGAAAGAAATATTCTTTGTAAAACAGACTAAAAAAAATAATAATACAAACAAATTGAAACTGAGGGGTATAACAAGGTGACCAAAGGCGATAATTACTACATTAAGACATATATTTAATCATGAGATGTTGTATAATGTACAACCCGAAAACAAAACATCTAATAACACATGCAGTATGAAGTCATTAAAAAAATATAATGCATCAAATTATCGGAATGATGCCGTTAACATAAAAAAACGTGGAAAAACAAGAGAAATGACATCACTAATCGAGGGCTGGGGGCTCACCGTTAAAGTTCTAAAGATAATGTTTAACTCTGATGCCGAGATAATGTCTTAATACGTACGATCATGAAAAATAATGTAGTGATTTAAATTTAGTTAGTATATATCATAAATCATCTCTAAGGAAAAAAAAACTTCCCCAATGCAATTCATCATTCATATAAAGCATCAATTGAAAATCATATTCAAATCATAATTATGATCCTCTCGGCATATAATTAAGTGCAGGCCCTTGTTAAATCATAATCTTAATATACTTCCCTAACCAAATCCTACACACACCTTATTATGCTACAATTTGTTTTTATTGCACCATTAGTAAATCTTGCAAAGCATGCCGTCCTAATTTAAAAAGAAAAGATAAAAGAGTAAAAAAGAAAGAAACAATTGAATATGGCACATTATTACGATCCAAATCCTACTAAATCGTGATGACACCTAACCTATCCCGTCAAGCAAACCAATCATGCAAATAAACACGATATTAGACAACATATCATAATAAATGTCTAATGAATTAATATAAATGAGGCTCTACGATATATGTGTACAAAAGGAATTCATTTTAGTACATTAAAGTATGTATAAAATTAGCGTAATTCTTTTCTCTACCTTGTTTTCTTAAAAAATATCAGTGATAGAGTAGGAGAGTTATTTAAATCTCCTTTCACCAATTAGATACGCAATTTAGGTAACAAGTTTCAATTAGCAATATCCTTTCCTTAATGATTAGAACTAAAATTGAGATCTCTTTATTAATTAGTAAGATCATCTTGAAAATAAAAATAGGTATATAGTTTATGTATTTATATCTTTTCTTTGTTTACTTATATAACATTGGTGATGGAATAAGAGAGTTACTGAAATCTTATTTTGCCAGTTAGATATGCATTTTAGGTAAAAGAACTTTAAAAAAAAAAATCTCAATTGACAAATTTCTTTCTTTACCGATTTGAATTAAATTTGAGATCTTTTTATTTGCTTAATTCATGTAAATGTGTGCAAAAGATATTCTTTTAGAATATTAAAATATGTATATAATTTATGTATTTGTAGCTTTTAGTTATTTGTTTTTCTAATATCAGTAATAAATAGAGGATTATTTTAAATGTCATTTCGCCAACATATACACAATCTTGTAATAATTATAATAGGTCTCTAATGGAAAGCAATATTTTGATTTTGTTACCATTTGACTCAAAATTTAAGGTCTCTATATTAAGTATGAGTATTAGTAATGTAGCATGTGTAAAAGGTCAATACAATTTAGTCTATTATATAATAGGTATAACATTTATGTAGTTGTATTTTTTTAATACCAAGTAATATAACCTTACCATATAGTTGAACCAATGCCGAATAGGAAACCTTTTATCACTAGTATAAATAGAAGTGCTAGAAATTAAAAAGATAATTATTTAAACGTTGAGGGGAGCCTTCGAGTAACTGATAAAGTTGCTGTCATGTGACCTGGAGGTCACGGGTTCAAGCCGTGGAAACAACCTCTTGCAGAATGTAAGGTAAGACTGCGTACAATTAACCATTGTGGTAGCCCTTCCCAGAACACTGCGTATAGCGAGAGCTTAGTACACCGAATGACCATTTCTATTTATCTAAACGTTCAAGAATGAATATGAAGCAAGGTTTAGCAACATATTTTCTTGTGATCGCTTTTCTTATTCTCACATCAGGTATATTTACTCTCAGTTTATTTTTATTCACTTATATTCCAACATAATGGTTTCCGTGAACAGTTTAAAAATGACGATACATGAGTAAACAGAAATTCTTTCTGCAAAGTTTTTTTCAATCCAAGAAGTTAGCAACTCTTTGGATATTCCTATTCATTTTTTTTCATCTAATCATCATGTGTTTTAAGTTGTTCCTAATCAATTTGGAATATAAAATTAACCTATATAATCTTAATCCATGAGTTAACTTTTGTGATTCAATTATTTTAGTTTCCAAAAAAATGTCTTTTACTAAAGGCCATATTAGGGGTGTTAAAATGGCGGGTTGGCTGATTTGGGCGGGCAATAGGTTATTCTAGCCGAAACGAGTTGAGCTAAAATGGGCTAAAAAGTGGGTTAACCCAACCCTCCCAGTTCTTAAGTTTTAATTTTTTTTATTCTTTTATAATTTCTTAAGTATCTAATAAGTAGTTTTTTTCTTTATTAAAGCTATATAATATATCAAATAAAAAAAATATTTTACAAAATTTCTCATGGATATCAATCCAATTTATAGAAAGACTAATTTGAACGAGTCAAAATGGGCAAAATCAATAAATGCACCGGCCATGCCCAACCTTAAACGGGTTGGACATGTCATGTTTTTATGGGCAATCCCTAAACCATATTAACTGTTGAAATCAAATAAAAAGAGTTATTTGGCGTTGTTCATATAGATATTTATTTATTTAAACTTGTAGTTATAATGATTTTTTTTCTTTTTTGCAGAAAATGGACTGCCTTGGGTTGAAGGTATTAATGCAGGGATTTGTGAAATGTTGGTTCTTGGGATTGATTGTCCACAGAAAAAGATTCAAGGATATGCCTGACTGAGTGCTATAAAATAGGGGTGGCCAGTGGGACGTGATGGGACGGGATTTGGGAGGACGGGATTTGGGGGACGGGATTTGGGGGACGAGGTGGGTGGGTGGGATCGGGACTTGGCTGGCCGAGCGGGGCGGGATAGGGGACAGGAAGAGGTCTCGTCCCGTCCCACATCCCACCGTAAGATGTGATGGGATTTGGAGGGATGGGTCGGGTAGGGGGATTTGGGGGGATTTTAATTTATTTTTTTAGACCCGTAATTATAAAAAATATATATTTAAACACCTAAATAATTGAACAAGATAGTGAATGAAAACATCCCAACATCTTATATTATTTAATAGAAATATGATTTTTTTTTGTAATACAATTTCAAAATTGCAACTTTGTTTCGTAGTTCAAAAGTTGCAAATCACATAGTAAAATTGCCATTAAAAAAATTACATATTCAACCATACATTTTCTAATTTTCTCACAATCTCTTGAGGATCTTCTGTTAGAATTGGAAGTTGTTGGTCAAATTGTTCGACATTGCTTCCTGCTCCCTCGGATAAGATTTCGTTGTAGTTGTAGTCGTCTACTTCGTTGATCTCTGGTTGACCTCACCTTCTACGCTCCACTCTAATCCAATTTCTGAATAAAACTGTAATCTTCAAGCTGTCTCCCGCCAATGATTGTCTGTGCTCTCCTATTTGAAACCTTCCAGCAGAAAAAACGCTTTCAGAAGCTGTTGATGACGCCTGAATATTCAACACATCTCGGGCCATCTTTGATAGTGTTGGAAATGTCTTCTCATTCTCCCTCCAGTATTTCAGCAAGTCTTCACGTCCATCTTCATTGACAATTGATTAGTACGGTACAACACCCTGCAAAACATAAACATCAAACTTGCTAATTTGTGAAGAACTTGAACCACTATACATTCTATTTCTAAGGTTTTGAATACTTGAAGCAGAAACTACATGTTTTTTATAAGGTTACAGTGAAATAGAAGAAGATGATACATAAACTGGTTGATTATTTGCACTTTGCTCTTGGTAATACATAAATACACACACACACACACACACACACACACACACACACACACACACACACACACACACACACACACACACACACACACACACACACACACACACACACACACACACACATATATATATATATATATATATATATATATATATATATATATATATATATATATATATTTGCATTCGGTGTGTATGATAGACATAACTTCTTCTTTAGTTGGTTCATAAGTTGGTTCTTTAGTTGGGTATGTTGGAGTTGGAGTTGGAGTTGGAAGTATTTCTAAGCTTTCATAAATCGTTTCAACAAGTGCTTTACAACCGTCTACTTTTATAGTAGGATTTAATACAACACCAATAAAATAAATAGTGGAATTAAAAAAATTAAAATATCTTTTTAATAGATGGAGCATAAGTTGATTTTTGCATATATTCATTAAGTAACAAAAACATTAGAGGTATATAAAATAACATAGATGAAATAGTAGGATAATAAATACTAGAAAATTCCTTAGTAGCTAGAAATTTTTTTCTCTAAGAATACATTAAGTTCCAAAATATTTTTCCAATCATCATCTACAAGCATATCCTTTGGATTTTGATTATGGACGTTAAATAATAAAGTTATAGGTCTTCTATACTCGTGAGCAACAACTAATTGTTCATACAAAGAATTCCATCTAGTAGCAACTTCTTCTGAAATTTTCCTATTAGCAACTTCTTTATATTTTATTACCTTTAAAAATAAAATTGATAGCAAATTGTACTTTATCAAGAATAGAGCTAAAAAGTTTTAGGTCATACTTTACAACTAAGTTATAAATATGGCATGCACATCTAACATGAAAAATATCAGAAAAATATGGAGTCAATCGAGTTTTTAAAATGTTTATAGCATAATCATTAGAAGAAGTATTATCTAATGTAATAGTCATAATTTTATCAATAATTATATAATATTCACTAATTTCATGAATATTTCTTGAAATAAAAGGTCCAGTGTGCCTATCATAAATATATCTATATGCTAATATACGTTTTTGCATAGACCAATTTTGATCTATCCAATGACATGTAACAGTTAAATAATCATTATCATTAGTACTACGGCATATGTCAGAAGTGATAGCCACTTACCATTAAAATGATACAATGCATAACGTAAATATTGTTGATATTAATGCGCAAATTTAAAAATATCTCTTCTAACAGTTGATTTAGGAAAACCGTTAAAAGCATGATTATATGTTTCTCGAATGTAATGAATAAAACCAGGAGATGAAGGAAATGAAAAAGGCAAACCCTCACAGCAACTAATTTTGCTAAATTTTCACGATCTTTGTGTTTATCATATTTAGGACCTATAACTCCCCCCCCCCCCCCCCGTCATCGAGTTAATTCGGCCTTGTACTTGGTTGGGGACACTATGTGAACCTTGTTCCGACTCAGAAGGCATTTGCACACCCGAGTTTTTAGCCAAGTATTGGTTATACCTTGCTTTGTGAGAGTTTTCTACATGTCTCATTAAACCCCCCTTCCCACCTTGACCTTTTCTAGTTTTAAATTTATAAAATCCGCGACAAATTTTACAAATAGCTAGTTGATTAGCAATGTCCCTATCAAAAAAATCTCATGCAGGTGATTTTAATTTTCGTTGTTTTTATCCTTGACTTATACTAGGGGGGATATGAGGCATTTCAGTTTCAGTTTCAGCTTGAGACTCAGTCTGAGCCTGAGGTGGAGGTGCACTAGTGGGTGTTATCTAAATTACCTTCTAATTCATTTTTTAATTAAAGTCTGGTTCACACACATAATATACCTCATGATCTAATGGTATATTAATGTTAACATTAAAAAAATCAGTTTCATCTACATGAGTGAAATCACGTAATTCCCCAGACCCCACGTTGTGGGATTTCACTGGGTATGTTGTATCTACATGAGTGAAATCATCGTAATTATGATTACTAAAAGATGCACCCTTACCCCTAGTACCTCTATCAGAAAAGCGTCCACTTCGTTCCATTATAATTATGCAAATAAATAATTAAAGTTAATAAAATTAAGTATGATAATTAAAATTAAGTAACAATAATAATTTAAAGAACGAATGAAGGTACCAAACGCCGACGTAACGTCGACGTGTATTCGAGGTTGAAAATTGAAACTTTGCTTGATGATCCTCAAGCTAGTTGCCAACTTCACTCCCAATTTTTGAACTTTGATAGAAATTACCAAATAAAATATAATATTTAGTGTGAAATTTAGACTTGTAGAGAGAGATGGTAGGAAGATTTGTGAGAAAAATGAAGAGGAAAATGAGGTATTTATAGTTGAGAAATAGGGTTAAAATGTAAATATACTAACTTAGGGGTTAAAAATAAATATTAAGAGAGTGTGTGTGGGGGGGAGGGGGGGTTATGGGGGAAATGGGCGTTATTAGCCGTTGCCAACAGCTAAAATCAAAATTTGGCCATTATGCAATGACTATTTCTGCAAGAGGGGGACGGGGCGGGTCGTGACGGGGGCGGGATCAGGACGGGCGAGCCCTAGTCTCGTCCCGAGTTCGAACTCCGCTACCGACATATACCATCTCAATTTTTTTTTACGGGTCGGGGCGGGTTGTGGGACGAAATCGAGCCATCCCGGCCCACTGGACAGCCCTACTCTAAGGTATCAAGAGGTCATTAGCCCATAGATCATTCTTGTAAATGAGGCAATGATTCAACTTTCTGCTTTGTCAGTGGCTATCAGATTTATGCTAAGATCTGAAAGAAATAATCCCCTTGATTATTTTCATTAATAGAAATGTTATATATACAAGTTACATAATATGAGAATCTTATTCCTATTCTATTCCTAAAACATATTCTATACATTTATGGTAATACACTAATTATGGTAACACACTACTAATTATATTACAACATTACCTAAACTAGGATACTAAATATTTACCATAAATTACAATGACTAAATCAGCCAAACTGGGAGTCATTTATGGGAGCAAATCCGAGACTCAATATACACATGTATATTGTGTATATTTAACACACCCCCGCAGTCATAGTGAGCGGTCTTCGAACGCTGAGACTGTTCCTAAAATCTTCAAAGAGGAACGAGGGAAGGCCCTTTGTAAAGATGTCAGCAATTTGATATCTCGACGGGACATGGCAGACGCGAACTTGACCCCGAGCAACCTTTTCGCGGACAAAGTGAATGTCCATCTCGATATGCTTAGTACATTGGTGCTGAACCGGATTACCAGAGAGGTAGATGACACTAATATTGTCGCAATAAACCAAGGTTGCCTTCTGAATGGGACAATGAAGCTCCAAAAGCAAATTACGTAACCAACATGATTCCGAGACCACATTAGCTACCCCTCGATATTCAGCCTTGGCACTTGAGCGGGATAGAGTCTCCTGACGCTTCGCAGACCAGGAGACCAAGTTGTTTCCAAGGAACACACAATAGCCAGACGTAGATCGTCTGGTGTCGGGACAACCACCCTAATCAGCATATGTATATAAGACAAGTGTAGCCATCGAGGAATGATATAAATGTAACCCATAGTCAAGTGTTCCCTGAATATACCGGATGATGCGTTTGAGCGCATTCATATGTTCAATTCGGGGATAATGCATGAACAAACACACCTGCTGGACAGCATATGTAATATCTGGTTTGGTAAAGGTAAGATACTAAAGGGCCCCTGCAAGGCTGCGATAGTGGGTCGGATCCTCGTAGGGTACACCAGCCGTTGTACCAAGCTTGGGTTTTGTATCAACTGGAGTGGAAGTGGACTTACAGGATGACATCCCAGCCCTCTCGATGATCTCAGCTGCATACTTTCGTTGAGACAAGAACATTCCATCAGACTGACGAGTGACGACAATCCCCAAAAAGTAACTCAAGGGCCCTAAGTCTTTCATAGCAAACTCAGAGTTGAGCATGGTCATGATAGACCGGCGCAAGGTATCTGTAGAGGCAGTCAAAATGATATCATCCACATACAACAGAATGTAGGGCAATGACGAACCACGACGGTAGATGAACAAGGAATTATCCGACTTGCTGTGAGTGAACCCAATAGTCGAAACATAGTCAACAAACCTTGTATACCAGGCCCGTGGAGACTACTTAAGTACATATAAGGAATTCTTCAACAAACAGACATGATGAGGATGTTTGGGATCCCTGAATCCCAACGGCTGATGCATATAAACTGTTTCTTTGAGATCACTATGTAGAAAAACATTCTGTACATCTAACTGATGAATAGACCATACTTTTGAAAGAGCCAGGCTGAGTACAATACAAATGATAGCTGATTTGACCACCGGGCTAAATGTCTCACTACAATCCACCCCAACCTGCTGAGTCTTACCATCACCCACAAGCCGCGCCTTATGCGGTGCAAATGAACCATCTAAATTTTCCTTGTGAGAAAAAATCCACATAGACCTAATAATATTAATACCAGAAGGACGGGGCACCAACTCCCACGTCTTATTATCAATAAGAGTATTATATTCATCGGTCATAGCAATTTTCCAATTTGGGTCATTTAACGCAGACACATGAGTACGGGGTAGGGGTGATTTAAGAACATTAGAATTTAAATTAAAATGTCTCTTTGGTGTAAAAATACCTCGCTGACTACGAGTGACCGGTCTATGACTTGAGGAAGAAGTGGGCGGATTTTAGGAATTTTCTAGGCTCGGGATGGAGTGGCCAGCAGGCAGTGGGCCTGCTGGCCCAAGACGGTAAATCGACACGGGAACTGGACTAGTTCCAGAATTGGGCTGGACTGGCCCAATCGCTGGAACTGATCCAGTTATGGCAGTTTGTGACGGAACAGTGGGGCCAGCGGGCAGTGGGGCCGCTGGAGAATTTTGAGTGCGGGATATGTCCAAAAAATGTTTAGTAATATACAGGGATATATCATCATCCAAAAAATTATACGAACTAGGCTCGGTAGTATGAACTTTAGTAAAGGGAAATTGAGTTTCATCAAAAATTACATGGCGATTAATGATGATTTTCTTGGAGGATAAATCAAAGCATTTGTAACCACGATGATTAGACGGATAACTCAAAAACACACACGGAGTAGACCGGGCTTAAAGTTTGTTAATTGAGGTGGACGGGAATAACGGATAACACAAGCACCCAAAAACCCGAAGATGGGAATAAGAAGGATTCTTATTATATAAAATTTGGAGGGGGAAGAATATGTCAGACCATTTGAAGGAATTATGTTAAGAAAATATGTGGCCATTTGAAGAGCATGATGCCAAAAATATGGAGGTATGGAAGCATGAATTAAGAGAGTGCGGACAATGTTATTTATGGAACGAATTTTGCATTCGGCTTTCCCATTTTGTGAAGATGTATTAGGACAAGAAAAATGAAAATTGATCCCATTATTAGCACAAAACTCCCGAAGCACCCTATTGTCATACTCTTTTCCATTATCACACTGAATATTTTTTATTTCTCTTTCGAATTGGGTTTTAATGAATGCTCTAAATGTTACGAAGACGGAAAACACTTGAGATTTATTTGCAATTGGAAACGTCCACAAAACCTAGAATAATCATCCAAAAAGAGAACATAATACCGATGACCCAATGAACTTAGAACAAGAGACGTCCATAGGTCGCTATGAATAATATCAAATGGCATTGAAGTATGAGAATTTGAGTCTACAAATGGCAACTTAACAATTTTTCCTAAGGAACAAGATTGACAAATTGGAGTACGACTCGTACCCTTACAAGAAATAAAACTATTTTTATCTAAAACTGACAAAATAGAGGATCACGAATGACCAAGACGAGCATGCCACAAGGAAGGAGAAATGACTGCAAACGCTAATGGCAAGGCTTGACTTGATGGACTGAAACCTGGCGTGATAGGATAAAGATCTCCCCTACTATCACACTTCATGAGAGGACTCCCCGTCTTGAAATCCTTCACAGAGAAACCAAAAGGATCAAATTCAACAGAAACGGAATTGTCAGTGGTGAACTTTCGGACATACACTAAGTTTTTAATCAATTTGGGGGCATGTAAAGTATTTTTCAAGATAAGGGATGGATTGGGGGGAGACAGTTTTATGACCATAACCCTGAATTGGAACAGAGTTACCATTTTCGACAATTATACCATGAGGGTTGCTCAAATTTGAATAAGACGAGAGAGTACCTTAATCAGAAGTCATGTATATCGTTACGCCGGTGTCCATGTACCAATTCGGATCCGGTTGCGTCAACCCAAGTGTGTGCATTGCGGTCTCAATATCGGTGTGAGTAGATGAGGGGCCCACTGTCGAGAATGCTTGTGTAGGCCGAGGCCCAAGCAGTCCACCCTGCTTCCCCGACCCAGTGCTAAACCGAGAGGCTGACTGCTGAATGTTGGGCCGGAATTGAGGTTGTCTAGCCCACTGCCCGCTGGAAGGGCCTGGAAAATAGGAGCTGCTGGCCCACGACCCATTGCCCCAGCCCCACTACCATGGGCCCCACTTCCATGGGCCCCACTACTGGGACCAGTAGGGAGAAGGCCCATTGTTGACTGGACGGAGCCCGCAACCGGACTGCTGACCACCGAAACCACCACCGGAAGTGCCGCATTTGCCCCCACGGTTTTTGTTATTATTCTTGCGATTATTTTTGCCGCCACCATAAGTACGGTTTTGACCCGAATTATCAACAAAACCTGAAGAATTTGTGGAGGACGTCATTAGGACGACGGGGCTAGCTCCAGTAGCCGCCTTCTTAGCCAAACTGACTTCTTCCAAAGTAAGCATGGAGCGGGCTTGATAAAAATCGGGAAGTGGGTTGCTTTGACGAAGGAGAGTCCTAACGCCATTATAGGCCTCAGAAAGACCGGCAACCAGTTGTAGAACCAGACAATTGTTTGTCACATGTGCGCCAACGTTACGGATTTGGTTCGCCAACTCTTTGAGTTTCTTGCAATATGCAGATACGTTTGGAAATTCTTCCATGCGAACTTGAGAGAATTCCTGCTCGAGTGTGACAACACGTGAATGTTGGTTATCTTGGAATGTGTCACACAATCTATTCCATGTAGCCATAACCGTGGTATCCGGCTCAATAATCGTATGTAAGAGGTCAACCGAAATAGTGGAATAAATCCACTGGAGAACTGTAGCATCAAGAGTAATCCATAACTGAGGATCCTCCGCGGGAATTGGTGCAGCGGGAGGAATTATGTGATGGACAACTTGATGGGAGATAGCGTGAATTTTATACAATTCTGCCCACATCGCATATTGGACGTTTTCCATTTCAAGAACAATAGGGATGTTGTTCTTGATGTTAGAAACCATGAGGGCAGGATGAAAATTGTTTTTAGACATATTGAAAAAACAAAAGGAGAGGAGGGGAAATTTGGAAAGAGTGGAGGTAAATAATCACACGAATTCCGGTGAAGGGGGACGGAATCCGGCGACAGTTGTGGCCGAGAAAAGGGCACAAAAACCGAGAGCAATGGTGGAAGCAAGACCTAGTCTCTTGATACCATGAAAGAAATAATCCCCTTGATTATTTTCATTAATAGAAAGGCTATATATACAAGTTACATAATAGGAGAATCCTATTCCTAAAACCTTATTCTATACATTTATGGTAATACACTAATTATGGTAACACACTACTAATTATATTACAACATTACCTAAACTAGGATACTATATATTTACCATAAATTACATTGACTAAATCAGCCAAACCGAGAGTCATTTATGGGAGCAAATTCGAGACTCAATATACACAATATACACATGTATATTGTGTGTACATTGTGTATATTTAACAAGATCTAGCTACTTACTAATTCACGATCTATTGTGCGTACCGAATGAAAACTTTATTTTGAATTCTACTATAATTTTTATGAAAGTCTTTCATTTGTGATACTAAAATTTTATATGGTTATATCAATCTTATTGTTCTAGAATATTCAATATAATATTGAGTAGTTAATAATTAAGATTTCAATTTTAATAGTATAATTATGAATAATCTATTGAAAATTGATTCCTTGAGTATTTCATTCCAATCATAGAAGATATATACAACAATAGGATGTAGTACTAATCTAGTTTACCTAAAATATAAGTTACTAACTACTTACAATCATCCTACTAATTAATTCTAATTTATTACAATTCTAATTACAATATAATCATATCTTGATTAATGAAGAATAATAATAATTATGGGATTTTCCCATAATTATTATTCTAACAGTCCCCCGCAATCTTAGCGGGAGGTTCTCGTATGCTGAGACTGTCCCTGAAATCAACAAAGAGTACGCGCGAAATACCTTTTGTGAAAATATCTGCAATTTGATAGTGGGACGGTACATGGAGAACACATACTTGTCCACGAGCAACCTTATCTCGGACAAATAGGATATCCATTTCAATGGGTTTCGTGCGCTGATGCTGAACATGATTTCCGGATAAGTATATCTCACTCACATTGTCACAATAGACCACTGTTGCCTTTTCAATCGGACTAACAGGAGGTTACGAAGCCAACATGATTCAGCCACCACATTGGCTACCCCTCGGTATTTTGCATCAGCACTTGACCGAGACAGTGTGGATTGTCGTTTTGACGATCATGAAATGAGATTGTCCCCCAAGAACACGCAGCCGGACGTGGAACGACGTGTAGCCGAGCAGCCACCCCAATCTGCATCCGTGTAGGATGAGAGCCTTGAGATTGAGGACTTATATAGATGTAAATCGAAATGAAGAGTACCCTTAACATACCGCAGAATTCTTTTGAGAGCCCCCATATGTGCTTCCTTCGGATCATGCATGTGTAAACAAACTTGCTGAACCACATAGAAAATATCAGGTCTCGTAAAAGTCAGATATTGTAAGGCCCCAACTAGGGTGCGATAATGTGTAGGATCGATGTATGGAGTACCGACAGCGTTACTCAATTTCGCCTTTGTGTCAACTGGAGTATGTGATGGTTTGCAGGAAAACATCCTTGTTTTTTCAATTATTTCTTCGACATATTTCTTTTGATTGAGAAACAGACCACCTGCATATTTCGTCACAGCAATGTCAAGAAAATAATTCAATGGAATCAAATCCTTCATTGCAAATTCAGCAACTATCCGGACAAATATATAAGGCTTGTTTTGGAACACACATTTCAAAATCTTCCGTTATTTCTTAAACTCCACTCTATGTCATGTCAAACTAGGTCAATCTTTTTAAAACGGAAAGAGTATTCCTTGCATCCCTGCAAGCTTCTTCCCCGTGTCTCCTTAACTTTTTCTTTTTTTCTTTCCATCATAAATCTTTTGTTGCTTCTGTTTTTACTTTCTGTAGTGCTCAGCAGGATATGTTGTATCACATCTAGGATTAACTGCATTATGACAAGAGAATGGAAGTGCTGGAGATATTAGTAATTGGAAAATTTTCTATTTCGAGCTTATAAAATAGAAGAGAAATTCATCATTTCTTCCGTTACAAATAACTTATCAAATTATGAAAAATTACCAATGAAAAATAAAGATGAGAGAGAAGTACAAGAGAAATTAAAGATCAGAGGCTATTGTGTGCATGTATTAAAAACTTTTGTATTGCTAATATCATGATTTGCTATGTATTAATTATACTATGAAAATAATAAATATGGTATATAACTAATACTTGTATTAATTATGCATAGGTTGAAAAAGTGTACCAAACAAGAGATTAGTACTCCCTCCGTTCCAAAATATTTGTCGTCCTTACTAAAAATATTTGTCGTTTTATTTAATCAAGATAAAATTAAGTTATTTTTTCTCATTTTACCCTTGTATTAATTACAACATTTAAGAGAGAGAATATCATTGATGGAACTGGCATAGATAGATAAATAAATATTTATTAAAGAGAGATAACATAATGAAATACGTTAAGAGGGTAAAATAATTAAAATACTATCTTTACAAATACTTCCTTAAGAAGCGTGTAAATAAAAAATGTGACAAATATTTTGAGACAGAAAAAATAATAAATAAAGTTAATGCATATATTATTTTTTCTTATACATCGGACCAAATGACTCCTAACAGAGGTGTGGGGCTCACTGTTAAAGCTCTAAGAATAATATGGTAATACGTGTGATCATGAAAAGAAGTGTAGTTATATAAATTTTGTAACTATATCATAAATCATCTCTAAAAATTGAAAAGGAAATGCGACATAGGCAATTCAGTATTTTAAAAAGGTCTAGTCATATGAGGCCTCATTTGTTTTTATTTGTTCACGTTAAAATCTAAGTACTTATTTGATTTGAATAGATTTTTTTTTAAAGATTTTGAATAAAATTTTAATATCATTAAAATATATTTTTATATGAATAATTTTTACTATCACTCTATCTACAACCACTAGCTCCACCCCCACATCACTCTCCCAATCCTATCCCATCCCTCCAGCCATCCCTCACGCACCATCACTAACTACATTTGTAATCACAACCACCACCCCTATCCTCCCATCCTTCACCTCTCCAACTCATCTCCCACCCTACCACTACTAACCACCTTTTCCATCACAACTACCATCATAATGCTAACCCTCCTAACCCCTGCCCAACCCTCACCACCCACCCACACTACCTACCACTATTCACCCACCCCCATCCCACTCTACTACCGATGTGGTCAATCCTTACTATCAACCACCTCTACCATCATAACTAACACTACTGCCGCCAACTAACACCAACACCATTGTCAACTACCACACATTCTTTAGTTACCACCACCAACACCGTCAATTACTAAGATCAACGAACTCTTCCATCACAACCATCACCACCACTATCACTACCAATCGCCACCATCGCGCTAGTCAATACAACACCAACCACCTCCACTATCACAACTATCACCACTACCATCACTACAAAGTATCTCCACCATCACTAGTGAACATAAATATTTTATTTTCTTATCAAATAATAATTTTATTTAATTCGATTTATATTTATTTTCTAAAATTTAATTATTTTTATATGAATTGTATATTTATTATGTTTATATAAATACATTATGCACATTCCGATGTTGAAAAATAAACAATCTTAATCATTCAGTGTCCAAATTTAGAACAACATCTTAATCATTCAAATAAACATTCAGACATATTAATTTTTCTTTATTGAGATTGAAATCAAGTGAAAATGTTAGGTATAATGCACTCAAGCTAAATCAAAAAAAGTACTTCCTTACTTTTCATTCACAGTAGTATTAATGATTAGTAGCTGAAAACAAATGACGCCTAAAGCATCCACTGAAAATCATATCCAAGTCGTAATTATGTATTGATGCTCCTCTCGGCACACGCCCTTATTAAATAATAATCTAAATTCTACACATACACCTTATAGTTATGCTACCATTATTTTAGTTGCACCACTAGTAAATATAATCTTGCAAAGCATGTGATCCTAAAAAAAACAAAAACAAAAAAAATTAGTAAAGAAAGAAACAATTGAATATGGTACTATTAGATATATTAAAGATATTAGAGATTGTTCAAGAACATCATTGATCGATCCCCTTTATCCTTTTTTTTACCCGGTGTCCGATATCCACATTAGAGCACGATTATATTCGGATTCGCGCAGTGTAAGACTCATTTGGGGGAAGCGCTCTCTACCAAAGAATTTTTCATACCCAAGATTTGAATGCGAGACCTCTGATTAAGGAACGAGCAGCCTCAATCGCTGCACCAGATCGTTTCGTGATATCCCCTTATCCTTCTTATTTATAATGTTTGGTGATTGTTAGTGTTGGAAATTTAACTGTGGGATTGAGTTTTTTCTGTCTTTAATGACATAAATACATGGGGCCCGCATGTCAGAAACATCGTTTCTTCACACATGCCTAATCTACTAAATGAATAGATAAAATTAGTGCCAAGTATCGTCAAATTTCGTCGAATTTCGTTAAGAACTGAAAGAGATATTGGTACACAAAGTAAGGTGTTTGAGACATAAATAGATGGATTGTTTTGGCCAAATAACCAATCTCCCACATCGGTAGAAGATGGAAGGATTGAGCACTATATCAGGTCTATTTTTGAGTAAAGGTTTGGGACCCCAAGGGGTAACCCATGTGTTAAGAAGAGGGAGGACCTAGGTGAGATTGGGTTCGGGGCTAAGTTCCACGCCCGCCGCCCATCCGGTCCGGTCACGGGTCATGGATTGTGGGCACTCTTCCAAAATTTTCTTTTTGGTCCCTAAAGTGTTTCTTATTTACACTTTAGTCCGTGAAGATTTCAAAAATATTGCAACGCCCCTCCTCTTCAACTATAAATTGAACATTACTATTCAGTTTACAATATACAATGAAAAAAAATAACAAAACTCTTACAGAACTGATAAAAACACAAAGACTCTTCTGTTTTGTTCCAAATACAGAAATAGAAACACAGTCTGTTCTGTTCTGTTCGAAAAATAGAAACACAGTCTGTTTTGTTCAGTTTGAAAAATAGAAACACATAAATCCTTTCCTTTCCAACAGTCTTTCTATATTCGTTTTCTTCACCAGAATCAACAGTACTTGCTTTGTATTGTTGATCGTTGTTGTTTTATCTTGGGAGACTATTGTCAATTATCGTAAAAGCATATATACGGGGCAATTTTGTCTTAAAGACAGAGAGTCATCTATCGACTCAGCTTTGTTCTGTTTCATCTTTCTGACACTATTTTTACCAATAATTTAAGACAAAATTGTTCTGAGTGTTCGAAAGATGTCTTTTTCAAATTTTTCTTCTGATTCTGCTACTCAAGGGAATGATGTTGTCCCTGCTCTTGCCAGTTTCCAAGGAGAACGCCCTTTAAAGTTTTCGGGTACAAGTTTCAAGAGATGGCAACAAAAGATGTTTTATCTTACTATGTTGAACCTGTCACGCTTTCTGACAGAAGATCCTCCTTCTAGAGGGGATGCAATTGACACTCAGTCTAACACAATGACTAAAGTGGGCGATGATATCCAGGTCATAAATGCCCTGAAGTTAACTCTGGATGCTTGGAATCATAATGATTTAATGTGCAAAAACTGCATTATGAATGGTTTGTCGAATACACTCTATACTGTGTATTGCACCGTGAAGACGACAAAGGAGTTGTGGGAAAAACTCTAGAAAAAGTACAGCGCACAGGATGCAGGTACTAAGAAATTCATCATTGTTAAGTTTCTGAAATTTCAAATGGTGGATGGTAAATCAATGATGTCCTAAATCCAAGAGTTTCAAATGATTCTTTATCATCTGGATTTGGAAGGAATGAATCCAAACGAACAATTTTTGGTTGCGTCTTTGATTGAGAAATTGTCTCCCCCATGGAATGAGTTCATGAGTTATCTCAAACTGAAGACAAAGAAAATGGGGTTTGAAGATCTTATTGTCAAACTGCAAATACAAGAGGATAATAAAAGGGTTATATCAAAGGGAATACAGCCAATTGAGACAAAGGCGAATCTAGTGATTCAAATGGAAACGCCAACAAAAAGTGCAAGTATCAGGGAGACGGCAAAAGCCAAACGATGGATATGTTTAAAGGAAACTGCCATTACTGTGGAAAGCCTGACCATATGATCAAAGAGTGCTGAAAACTGAAGCGAGAGCAGAAGGAAAAAGCCAAGAACAAAGGCAAGGCCAAGGCTAACATTGTGCAAGAGAATGATGATCCTTCAAACCTTGACGACATGATTGTGGATTTCTCAGCTGTAGTTCTGGAAGATAATCTGGTGGAGAATCCAAGGAAATGTTGGATAGACACGGGTGAAACCCATCACATCTGCTCTGACAAGAGTGCATTCTCTTCTTACCCCCCAATCTCGGGCAAACGTTGTTCATGGGCAACGACGCTACCTCTGAAGTGCAAGGGGTTGGAAAGGTTGTCCTCAAAATGACTTCAGGCAAAGAGCTTACTCTGAAGGATGTGTTGCACGTCCCTAACATCTGCAAGAACTTGGTTTCAGGGCCACTGTTGGTCAAGACTGGCTTTAGACTAGTTTTTGAGTCTAACAAATTTGTAATAACTAAGAATGATATATTTGTAGGAAGGGGCTTCGCATGTGAAGGCCTCTTCAAAATGAATACTATGTCTGTAATCCATTCATCTAATGAAATAAAGCCTTCTACCTACTTGCTTAAGTCCTCTAATTTATGGCATCATAGATTAGGACACGTTAACTACAAATCCATTCAAAAGTTAATAAAGTTGGAATTGTTGCCTTCCTTCGACATAAACCATCAACATAAATGTGAGGTATGCGTAAAAGCAAAATTAACCAAATAATATTTCCATTCATTCGAAAGAAACACCACTCCTCTAGAACTTATTCACACCGACATATGTGATTTGAAGTTTGTACAAACTAGAGGGAAAAATAAGTACTTTGTGACTTTCATTGATGATAGTACAAGGTATTGTTATGTTTACTTGTTGAAAAGTAAAGATGAAGCATTTGAAGCATTTAAATGTTACAAAGCAGAAGTTGAAAATTAACTAAACCTACGGATTAAGGCAATTCGTAGTGATAGAGGGGAGGATACGTAGCACCGTTTGAAGAATATTGTGCTCAATTCGGCATTGTTCATCAAACGACAGCTCCTTACTCGCTTCAGTCTAATAGTATTGTCGAGCGCAAAAACCGTACTTTAAAGGAAATGATGAATGCTTTACTTATCAATTCCGGTTTAGCCCAAAACATGTGGGGCAAAACAATTCTTACCGCTAATACAATTCTCAATAGAGTTCCGCATAAGCTTAAGGATAAAACTCCATATGAATTATGGAAAGGGAAGAAATCCACTTACAAATATTTGAAAGTGTGGGCCTGTTTGTCAAAGGTCGAAGTACCTAAATCAAAACAGATCAAAATTGGACCTAAGACTATAGATTGCATATTCATCGAATATGCAAATAACAATAGTGCTTATCGCTTCTTAGTGTATAAGTCGGAGATACCTGATATCCACGAGGATACTATCATGGAATCAATGAATGCTGAATTCTTTGAACAGATCTTTCCTAGAAATAAAAAAGAGATAATTTCGCGTAAACGAAGTTATGAACAAAATGCTCAAAATCAACAAGACTCGGGAGTTTCTGACTATCCGGAACTTAATGTTCCAGATCTACAGAACTTATGGGTTCTAGAGGTTGAACCAAGACGAAGCAAAAGGGCCAAAAAGGATAAAACCTTTGGTCCAGACTTTCTAACCTATATGGTTGAAAATGAACCGAGGACAATTAATGAAGCATTGTCAACTCCAGAAGCACCGCTTTAGAAAGAAGCTATAGAAAGCGAAATAGATTCCATTATGCAGAACCATACTTGATAAATGGCTGACCTTCCTCCGCGAAGCAAACCTTTGGGTTGCAAGTGGATACTCAAAAGAAAGTACAAAGCAGATGGAACTATTGATAAATATAAGACCAGATTAGTAGTCAAAGGCTACAGACAAAAGAAAGGCCTCGATTACTTCGACACATACTCCTCTGTGTCTAGATTAACGTCCATAGGGGTATTTATAGCCATGGCTGCTTTGCGTGACCTTGAGATACATCAAATGGATGTTAAGACAGCCTTCCTAAATGGAGAGTTGGAAGAGGAAATATACATGGAACAACCCGAGGGGTATGTATTTCCAGGACAAGAAAAGAAAGTATGTCGACTTGTTAAGTCTCTGTACGGACTCAAACAAGCCCCGAAATAATAGGATGAAAAGTTTGACAATACTTTATTATCAAAAGGTTTCTCCATAAATGAATGTGATAAATGTATCTTTATTAAAGGGAACTCTGACTCATTTGTCATGATATGTCTTTACGTATATGACATTCTCATCACCGGAAGTAGTCTAAACTTGATCCTGGAAACTAAGAATATGTTGAAACAATGTTTCGACATGAAGGATATGGGTATTGCAGATGTAATCTTAGGAATTAAGATTTCTAAGACATCTGACGGACTGGTCTTATCTCAATCTCATTACATTGATGATGTTTTGAGGAAATTTGATGTATTTGACAGTCCCCATATGAATTCACCAATGGATATGAATCATAGAATTGATAAAAATCGTGGTGCACCCGTATCCCAAGAGCGATATGCGCAGGTCATTGGTAGTTTAAATGTACATTACAAATGCACCCGACCCAATATCGCTTATCCAGTCAATAAATTGGTTAGGTTTACTCGTAATCCTTGAAATGATCACAGGAAGGCGTTAAATCAGATACTACGATATCTAAAATATTCACAGACTTACGGATTACACTATTCAAGATATCCAGCCGTATTGGAAGGATACAATGATGCAAACTGGATATCGAACATAAAAAATACCAAATCCACCAGTGGGTATGTTTTCACAATTGGTGGTGGGGCTATGTCTTGGAAGTCCTCTAAGCAAACATGCATTGCCTGATCCACGATGGAATCAGAGTTTATTATTTTAGATAAAGCAGGAGAAGAAGCTGAATGGCTTCACGACTTCTTAGAGGATATCCTTGTTGGGATAAACCCGTACCTTCGGTGATGATTCATTGTGATAGCCAATCGGCTTTAGGAAGGATACGAAACAATATGTACAACGACAAGTCTAGACATATTCATCAGAGACATAAGACTGTGAGGCAGTTGATCACCACAGGTGTCATTTCCATTGATTACGTCAAATCAAAGGATAATATAACAGATCCATTAACTAAAAGTCTACCTAAAGATCAAATATTCTACCAGTCTAGGGGAATGGGCTTAAAATCCAAATAATAAGAATTTATATGGTGGTAACCCAACCTTACTGACTGGAGATCCCAAAAATTTGGTTCAATGGGACAACTAAACTGTAGAGGTTCAGTTTTAGCGCTTCACTTAAAGTAAGAGCACTTCGGATTACTATTCTTTAAAGAAATATAATTCCAAAGTTGTTCCTGCAATAGACATTAAGTGCTACCTGCATAATGGGTAAATGATAAGTTTCTAAAACTTTTAATGATTCCTAACACTTGCGAGTAGGGTATAGCAGGATACCTTATAGGAGATCACCTATTTAAGTGCGAAGATAGGCCGCTTCAAATGTACGCACTTAAGAATCCAAGAGTTGACCATGGCCACAACGGACAAAACTATAAGAAGAAATGAATAAGAGGAGTTATTGTGTTGATATCATTGTCTTGGTTTACACTAAACACTGACGGTTCAAGACATCATGTTCACCGCACAGTAATTAAATCCAATGGGAATTGACTAAGGAAGGTCCAAAGCCAAAAACTACCTTTCCTGATGCAATATCTTTCCACTGAAAGACTGCTGAACTTTGGCACCCTGTGTGCACCAATTCACTTTCAAGAGGGGATTGTTGGAAATTTAACTATGTGTAATTGTTTTTTTCCCGTCTTTAATGACTTAAACACGTGGGGCCCGTATGTCAGAAACATCGTTTCTTCGCATATGCCTAATCTACTAAATGAGTAGATAATATTAGTGCCAAGTATCGTCAAATTTCGTTAAGAAATGAAAGAGATATTGGTACACAAAGTAAGGTGTTTGAGACATGAATAGATGGATTGTTTTGGCCAAATAATCAATCTCCCACATCGGTAGAAGATGGAAGGATTGAGTACTATATAAGCTCTATTTTTTAGTAAGGGTTTGGGATCCCAAGGGGTAACCCATGTTTTAAGAAGATGGATGACCTAGGTAAGCTTGGGTTCGAGGCTAAGCCCCACACGCGCGCCGTTGCCGAGCACCTGTCCGATCCTGTTCGGCTTCGGCTCTGGCTCCCACTCTTCTGTTTTGTTCCAAATACAGAAATAGAAACACAGTCTGTTTTTTTCAGTTCGAAAAATAGAAACACAGAAATCCTCTCCTCTTCAGAAGTCTTTCTATATTCTTTTTCTTCGCCAGAATCAACAATACTTGCTTTGTACTATTGATCGTTGTTGTTTTATCTTGAAAGACTATTATCCATTACCGTAAAAGCATATATACGAGGTAATTTTGTCTTAAAGACAGAGAGTCATCTCTCGACTTTGCTTTGTTCTATTTCATCTTTCTGACACCATTTTTACCAACAATTAGTTCACTTTTTGACTCCATGTTATATCCTATACTTACCTAATTCTCCTCATCCATCCCTTTCCGTATCCTCGTAGTGGAGCTTTAAATTATTTTTTTATATTTTTGCCACTCTTTTGATGATGTAGACTAATGGTCATATTTCAAAAGACTTGTTCATTTATATTCCAAATTTGTTTGTAATTGGGCAAACAAAAGAAAAAAGAATGGTCCTTTTAAAATTCTTCTTAGCAACCTTCCAAAAAGTTAAATTTTAAATTGGTTATATGTGTAAGAATATTTTCCTCAATGTTCAACTTCCAATAATGTGGTAATCATACCCCTATTGCAAGCTAGAATCATGCTAGTGATATGATATAATAAGCCTAGAATAATGTTATCTAATCTATCAATATTAAGACTAATCTCTAGAATCATGCTATCAATATTAAGATTATTCTACCTACCATATACAAATTATATTACAATAATTACAATAATAATTATTAATAACAATATTAATAATTATTATCGCAGTCGAAGCGGGAGGTAGACGTATGCTGAGACTGTCCCGAAAATCATCAAATAATATCAGTGGAAGCCCTTTAGTAAAAATATCTGCAATCTGATAGCGGGACGGGACATGCAAGATACACACTTGTCCGCGAGCGACCTTTTAATGAACAAAGTGGATATCTAGCTCAATATGTTTAGTGCGTTGATGGTTCACCGGATTTCCTGAGAGATAGATAGCACTAACATTATCATAGTATACCAATGTTGCCTTCGGAACTGAACAGTGGAGTTCCTGGAGAAGATTACAAAGTTGTTAGGTAGATTTTAGTACTGTTTTAGAGTGTATTTTAGGGAGTTTTTTGTTTGTATTTTAGTTATCTTGTGGGGTGGGCTATCGGGTCGAACAACACTGCCTGGCAGTTAGCAGTGAACTGGGTTGTGGCCCAAGCCACTGTCAGGCAGTGGAACTTGAGGTGTTGGTCTTGTATGTGGTACTAGGCTTAGAACAAAAGGCACAGTCCGCTGGGCAGTGGTGTGTCGCGGCTGGGCTACTGTTTCGGGGCCCAAGTCACCCAAAATATTTGGGCTGGCCGAAACAGTGGGTTCGGATGGGGATGAAAAAATTTGGAACAAATACGGGGGCAGGCCATCGTCTAGAAAATCATAGGTAAGGGGTCCAGACTCATGCATTTTGGCAAATGGGAAATTTTTTTCATCAAAAATTATGTGACGACTCACAATTATTTTATTGGAGGAGAGGTCATAACATTTGTAACCTCGATGATTGGAGGGATATCCCAAGAAAACGCAAGGTGTAGACCAGGGTTGAAGTTTGGTGATTGTGGTGGATGGAAAAAAAAAGGATAGCATAACCACCCGAAAACCCGTAAATGAGAATAAGATGGGTCCCGTAAATAGATGATTTTTAGAGGAGCTTGATAGGACAAGTTTTTGTGAGGGAGTATGTTCAATAAATATGTGGCAATTTGTAGTGAATGATGCCAAAACGAGGAGGGTAATGTTGCATGGGCAAGGGATGTTCGAACAATGTTATTGATGGTTCGTATTTTTCGTCCCGCCTTTCTGTTTTGTAAGGATGTGTGTGGACATGAAAGGGGAATGTTTAAACCACTAGAGTTGAAAAAAATCCCAAAAATGCCTATTATCAAACTCCATACCATTATCACACTGAATATTTTTTATCTCCCGTTCAAATTGATTTCGGATGAATGCTCTAAATTTAAGAAATGTGGTAAAAACTTGTAATTTTTTAGACAAGAGAAATATCCACAAAAAATTAGAGTAATCATCTAACAAGAGCAAATAATATATATGGCCCGAAGAGCTCAAAACGGGTGATGTCCAAATATCACAATGGATAATATCAAAAGGCATAAGTGTGCATGAATTAGATGAATCAAATGGAAATTGAACATGTTTACCAAGTGGACATGAACGACACTTATTCAAGGTTCGTGTTTGAGTACAGGAAATAAAAAAAATTTGTTTGAGAGAGAGGCTAAAACAGGTGCCCCTGGATGACCCAAACGTTCATGCCATAACGAAGGTGCTAAAGCTGCAAAAGTGGATGGTAACTTGGATCGTTGAATGAGTGATGTAATTGGATATAGCTCCCCTTGACTATCACATCTAATTAGTAGCGTCCCCATCTAAAATTCCTTCACGGAAAATCCAAAAGGATCAAAAGCAACAGACACCCAATTATCAGTAGTAAACTTTCTAACAGATACCAAATTATTAATTAATTGTGGAGCATGAAGAACATTCTTTAAAGTTAGCGGTGGGTTTGGAGGGGGCAATTTAGTAGACCCATAACCTCGAATTGGAATAGAATGACCATTTCCGACAATTATACCATTATTTCTGCTCAAATTAAAATAGGATGAGAGAGTACCTTGGGAGGACGTCATATGAGACGTCGCTTCGGAGTCCATATACCAATTCACGTCAGGCGGGTTATATTCAAGAGTGTGCATGGCGGACTCAATATCGGTTGGGCTAGCCACCACCGAATGGGCCTTCTGCCACTATGTCGGCAATGGCCCAAAATTGCCACTGCTGCTATTGTTCCTGGGCCCAAAACTGCCTGGCCCAAAGTTGTGTGGACCGACAGTGGCCTGGCCAGAAGGCCTTTGACTGGGCCTGACCAAGTTGATCGACAGGAATGGGCACTGTGGCACAGCCCAAGGCCACTGCCAGGTCCACTAGGCTGGTCCGCCGCGGGCTGCCACTGCTGGCCACCGGTACTGTTCTGCCGCCATTTCCTCCGCCACCGAAATTTCGGTGCCTCCATTTTTGTTATTTCCTAGATTTCCACCCTGATTTTTGCCACCATTTCGTACTTTTTGTCCCCGATTTTTTTTTCAAATTTAGTAGTACCTTCATTTTTTGAAGTGGCAATCATGGCGGAATTTGAGACGATTGCGACCTTTTTGGCAAAACCCGACTCTTCAAGAATAAGCATTGAACGAGCTTGGTAAAAATGGTAGATGGTTGCTTTGTTGGATGAGCGTTCCCATGCCACTATACGCGTCGGTAAGGCCGGCAACCAATTGTAGAACCAATCGATTGTTGGTATCCGGTAAACCAACATTCTTGAGTTGATTCGACAAAACTTTGAGGCGTTGACAATACGCTGACGCATTCTGAAAATCCACCATGTCAGTGGTGGAGAATTCTTGCTCTAACGTGACGACTCTGGAATTTTTGTTGTTTTGAAAAATATCCCGCAAGCGATTTCAGGCCTCCATTGCCGTATAATCGAGTTCCATTATTGTGTGTACCAAATCACTAGAGATAGTTGCATAAATCCACGAAAGAACTGTGGCATCAAGAGTTAGCCAAAGTTCTTTTTCATCATCGGTTTTTAATATCTTTTCTTTGCTTTTATCCGATGGGATTATGTGATGAATAACCCGGTGGGAACGACAACAAATTTTAAAGAGCTCTGCCCAAGTTGCGTAATGAACATTTTTCATCTCAAGAGTGACGGAAATATGCGTGGGATGAAATGTGGATTTGTAGTCAGACATTATTGACCGGAAAATGAAAAGAATAATGGAAAAACAAATAAATGGGGTGGTGTCGGACGGTTGTGATGGAGGTTGAAGGTGGCCGAAAATTTGGAAGAAAATTGTTTAGGGTAGGATCTTTTCCCTAATCTTCTGATACTATGTAAGAATATTTTCCTCAATATTCAACTTTCAATAATGTGGTAATTATACCACTATTACAAGCTAGAATCATGCTAGTGATATGATATGATGAGCCTAGAATAATGCTATCTAATCTATCAATATGAAGACTAATATGTAGAATCATGCTATCACTCCTACCATATACAAATGATATTACAATAATTATAATAATAATTATTAATAACAATATTAATAATTATTCTATCAATATGTGAAAAGCATTTACTCCAACTTTTATCACCCATAGGGCAATTATCAAAATCAGATTCGATCGGATAGGGAAATGCGTGAATTCCACACTGTATGGTAGCAGCTTCAACTACATATTCCCTTTTTGTTTTTTTATGAGAGCACTTTGGATGGTACTTGGAAAGGTTCCATTTGGTACAGAGAACACTAGGCTTACTCCAATGGAAAGAAAATTGCTATCGTCTCCTTAATATAATTGAAATTTTTTGGGCAATAGGTAATATGTTATACTATCTTCAATCTCTGTAACTTATTAAAATTTCTCGGTCAGCTATTTGCCAACCAATTTTTTAAGTTCATTTTAAAGATTTTGTTAAGCGGGGATAAAAGTTCAAGACTATCTCTTATAATATCCTATTTCTGCAATTTTCTCTTCATTTCCCGCTACCTATTTTAAGGAGATTTACATATAAATATACTTTGGATGACCTGATAGTGCAAAAATACTTTACACTGACGATATACAAAACTTAACTCGTTTTCAAATTGATATGATTAAAATCTAGAATACAATCAAATCGCATAACTTAAACTCATCTAAGATTGAAGTCTATATGTTTCTTGTCTCCAGTTACCATGTAACAATTGAAGAGTAAACAATGTTTGTCTCTTTTTATAACACAGAAATCAAAGATATCATCACTTATAGAGCCCAACGTTCCAATTAGCACTTTGTTACCAAGGTGGCAAGTAAAGGTGGCCAGTGGGCCGGGCTCGGGTCTGGCGGGCCGGGTCTGGCGGGGTCGGGGTCGGGGCGGGACGAGCCAAGGGGGCGGGGCGGGGTCGGGGCGGGGTCCGGCGGGTTTTTCTTCTTTTTTTTTTTTTAAATAACATATGTATAAAAAAAACTCAATAAACAAAACAAGATAGTGTAATAAAAACATCCCAAGGCTGTTTTTGTACCTCTTATATTATTTAATAGACATGATTTTTTTGTAATACAAATACAATTGTCTAAAATCTAAATTGCAAGTTTGTGGTGTTGTCCAAAAGTTGCAAATTACATAATAAAATTGCAATTAAAAAAATTACATTCTCAAAAAAACTTGTTCTAATTGCTTGATGATTTCCTGTGGTTCTTCGGTTGGAATTGGTATTTGTTGGTCAAATTGATCCACGTCGCTTCCACTACCTTCGGTTAAGATTTCGTTGTAGTTTTCATCTTCTTCTTCGTTGATCTCCGGTTGACCGCACCTTCTCCGCTCCGCTCGTATCCAATCTCTGAATAATACTGCAATTTCCAAGTCGTCTCGGCTAATGAGTGTCTGTGGTCTCCTATTTGATATCTGCCGGCAGAAAAAGCGCTTTCAGACGCAGTTGATGACGCTTGAATGTTGAAAACATCTCGGGCCATCAATGAAAGTGTCGGAAAGGTCTTTTCATTCCTCCTTCAGTATTTCAGCAAGTCTTCATGTCCATCTTCATTGATAACGTCTTGATACGGTACAGAACCCTGCAAAATAAAAATATCCAACTCGCTAATTTGGTTAGTTACGGCCGCACATTCTATTTCTGAGGCTTTCAATACTAGCCGCAGAAACAGCATGTCTTTTGTGAGGTTGTGTTGAAGATGAAGAAGATGGTATGGAAGCCGGTAAGTTACTAGCATTTTCTTGTTGATAAAATCTACATATTTTTTTGCATTGGTGTTCTACGCTAGACAACACTTCTTCTTTAGTTTGTTCAATAGGTGGTGGGTGATTTAGATTTTTGGGACTTGGAGGTGGTAGTACTTCTATACAATCGTAAATAGTTTCAATTAGTGATTTAGTACCGTCTATTTTAATAGTAGGATTTAATACAGAACCAATAATATAAATAGAGAGAATAGGAATAAAATATTTTTTTATTTTGACAAACATTTTTTTAATAGCTGCCTTATAACCTGGTTTTTCCATATATTTACTAAGTAATAAAAATATTAGAGATAAATAAAACAACATAGTTGAAATAGTATGATAATATATACCGGAAAATTCTTTTGTTGCTTGAAAAAATTTCTCTAAAAATACAATAAGTTCGGAAATTTTTACCCAATCACTATCTAAAATCATATCAGCTGGATTTTTATTATGAGAGTTAAAAAATAAAGTTATAGGTTTTCTATAGTCATAAGGAACAAGTAGTTGCTCGTATAAAGAATTCCACCTAGTGGATACTTCTTGTGGAATTTTTCTATAAGGTAGTCCACAATCGTGACAAGTTTTTTCATATTCTTTTCTACGTTGTACTTTATTACTTATAAAAATAAAGTTTATAGCCAATTGTATTTTACTAAGAATGTCTTCAAAAAGTGATAGACCATCCTTTACAATTAAGTTATAAATATGGCACGCGCATTTTATATGAAAATGATCTGGAAAAGATGGAGTTAAACTATTTTTTAAAATTGTAATTGCGTAATTGTTAGAAGAATCGTTATCTAATGTAATAGTCATAATTTTATCGGTTATTCCGTAATAATGGCACACTTGATAAATATTATCTGCAATAAAAGTACCAGTGTGCCTATCATCTATATATCTATACGCTAAAATACGTTTTTGCATAGACCATTTATAATCTATCCAATGACAAGTTACAAGTTAAATAATCATGGTCGTTAGTACTACGACCTATATCAGACGTGATACATACTTTGCCATTAAAATGATATAATGAAAAACGTAAATATTGTTGATATTCATGCGCGAATTTAAATACATCTCTCTTAACAGTTGATCTAGGAAAACCGTTAAAAGCAGGATTATATATATCTCTAATATAATGAATAAAACCGGGAGATGAAGGAAATGAAAAGGGCAAACCCTCCACAACAACTAATTTTGAAATTGCTTCCCTATCTCTATGTTTATTGTATTTAGAGCCTACAATTCCCCCCGTCATAGGGTTAATTTGACCCGTACTTGGTCCGGATCGGTGTGTGAACCTTGTCCCGATGGAGCGGGCGTTTGCGCACCCGGTTTTGAAGCCTGGTATTGGGCATACCTAGCTGGATGAGCACTTACTACGTGTCTAATTAAACCCCCGTCCCACCGTGACCTTTTCCTGTTTTAAATTTTAAAACATTTTTACAAATTTTACATATAGCTACTTGATTCTCTACGTCCCTATCAAAAAATGTCCATGCATCTGATTTTAATGGTCGTTTTGCTGGACCTCGTCTCATACTAGGGGGAATATGAGGTATTTCAGTTGAAGGTGCACTAGTGGGTGTGTTGTCATCAACATTAGTGGGTGTATCGTCTAGATCATCGTCTAAATTAAAGTCTTCTTGAGTTCCAGAAAACAACTCCTCGTCTAAATCTAATGGTATTGTAGGAAAATGTTGAGTATCAACAAAATCATCCTGTGTAGGAATAAGATGACTAGAAGAAGTACCCTTGCCCTGGTTGCCCCTACTAGAAGAAGTCTTACCCTTACCCTTAAACATACCTCTAATTCCTTCCATTTTAATTATATGCTAACAAATAATTAAAGTAAATGAAATTAAGTGCGCTAAATAAAATAAACAGACAATAATAATTTAATGAAGGAACGAATGTACCAAACGCCGACGTAACGTCGACGTGTAATCGAGAGGTTTAAAATTGAAACTTTGCTCGATGGAAGATCCTCAAGCTAGTTGTCAACTTCACTCCCAATTCCCAAATGAATAAATAAAATTGAATATTTAGCAAACAATGTAGACTTGTAGAGAGATATATTGAGAGATTAGAGAGATTGTAGGAAGATTTGTGAGAAAGATGAAGAGAAAATGAGTTATTTATAGTTGGAAAATTGGATTAAAGTGTAAATATAATAACGTATGGGTTAAAAATAAATATTAAGGGGTAGGGGGGGTTGGGGGAAGGGGGGGCCTAAAATGGCCGTTGGCCAACGGCCAAAATCTAAAATGGTCGTTGGTGCAACGGCCATATTTGCAAAGGGGGACAAAGGGCGGGGTCGGGCTCGGGACGGGGTCGGGGCGAGCGGGCCTGGGGCGGGCTCGGGTCTGGCGGGACGAGACATTGTCTTGTCCCGAGTTCGAGGCCCGCCACCGTTTTTTTTTTTTTAAGCGGGGTCGGGGCGGGACCGGGGCGGGCTCGGGACGGAGTCGGGCCGTCCCGGCCCACTGGCCACCCTTAGTGGCAAGTGGCAACCATAGTTAGCTAACATTGCGACATATTGAGACTAAGAAATAAAATATGATGTTGGTTGACTATATTAGGAACTTATTGGTGGAATATATCATGTATTAATATCTTTTGGTTGTGACTATTGGATTACATTTAGGTTTCTGCTCGTAATCTAATGTTTTTCTCCATAAGTCCATCTTGGTGGTGAACGACGAATTTTTTACTATTCGAATGAGTTGACCCGAAAGTAGTTACTGACACATGAATTTTTAACGTAATTTGTGAAAATTGTTGGGTGTGAAACATGTATGCTACTGAGGTTCTGGTCATACGTAATAATTTTTTTTTTTAATGAAATTAAGAGGATTGAATAAATATCATAACTCTATCGAAATTTACTGAGAGAAAAGGGCAGGTTGCCAAGTATTAGGCTTACCCTCACTTAGCACCTATCACGGCCCCCTTTATATGGTTGCGATACAAGGTAACCTGGGACATTTATAAGTCACCTCGTCCCAAGACGAGTGCCGCGAACCCAACTTTGAGTTTTACTTTCTCTGTCCAAGTCAAATTAATAATATAAACTTTGATAAATATTTTTATAAGATTATATTAATTTTTCTTGGGGAGTCTTTCTCATTAATACAAATATATATATAGTGTGTACAATGTGAAATTCTAATACAATAAGGATCATAAATCTACCATAATTATACAACACTAAATATTACAAAATATATAGGGGAATATTTAATAATATTCGCTAATACACCCCCTTAGTCGGAGCGGGAGGAGGCCGGACGCTAAACTAGATATGAAGTCGAGGAATAACTGTCTAGGAAGACATTTCGTGAAGATATTTGCATACCGATACGAAGAAGACACATGCAACACCCTAACATGACTTATAGCAACCGTCTCACGAACAAAGTGTATATCCATCTCAATATGCTTGGTTCGCTGATGTTGAACCGGATTATGGGATAAATATATGGCGGATGTGTTATCACAGTAAACCAAAACACCTTACACAAGGGACACTGAAGCTCCAAAGAAGGTTTCGGAGCCAACAGATCTCAGCAACAACATTTGCAACTCCTTTATACTCTGCTTATGCACTCGAACAGGATAAGGTGGCTTGCCTCTTGGCAGACCACGAAATGAGATTATTCCCTAAGAACACACAGTAGCCGGAGGTGGAGCGTCGCGTGTCCGGACAACCTGCCGAATCAGCATCCGTATAGGATAACAATCTGGTCGGTGCTGAGGGGTATAGATGAAATCCATAATCAAGTGTGCCCTTAACGTATCGAATGATACGCTTAAGAGCAGTAAAGTGAGGCTCCATGGGGCATGCATGAATAAGCATACCTGCTGAACATCATAAGCAATATCAGGTCTGGTGAATGTAAAATACTGAAGTGCACCTGCAAGACTCCTGTAAAGGGTAGGATCGGACACTGGATCACCATCAACAATAATAAGCTTTGATTTAGAGTCAACCGGAGTGGACATGATCTTGCAGTTCGCCATTTTGGCCCTGTACCCTATCTCCTCTGCATACTTACGCTGACACAAAAATATAGTATCTGCATATCTAGTCACTGATATCCCTAAAAAGTAACTTAACTTCCCAAAGTCGGTCATAGAAAATTCGGTTTTTAGCAATGGAATGATCTCATTTTTCAACAAATCAGAGGAAGCAGTAAGCACAATGTCATCGACATATATACTGAGGGGCTGTTGGATGGACAAACCAGGCGGCTGGTGCATGTAAATAGTTTCTTTCATATCCCCGTGTAGAAACGCATTTTTCACATCAAGCTGATGAATCGGTCAATGCTTACCCATAACAATACTCAGAACTGTGCAAATAGTAGCCGGTTTAACAACTAGATTGAATGTATCACCACAATCAATATCCTCCTACTGATTAGTGCCATTAGCCACAAGTCTAGCCTTATATCTCTCTAGCTCACTATTGTCTATGTATTTGTGATGAAAAAGTCATATGCATCGAATCACATTTACCCCATCCGGTCTAGGAACACACAGTAGCCGGAGGTGGAGCATCGTGTGTCCGGACAGCCTGCCCAATCAACATCCGTATAGGATGACAACCTGGTTGGTGCTGAGAGGTATAAATGCAATCCATAATCAAGTGTGCCCTTAACGTACCGGATTTTACGCTTAAGAGCAGTAAAGTGAAACTCCTTGGGGCATGCATGAATAAGCATACATGTTGAACATCATAAGCAATATCAGGCCTAGTGAACGTAAGATACTGAAGTACACCTACAAGACTCCTGTAAAGGGTGGGATCGGACACTGGATCACCATCAACAGCACTAAGCTTTGATTTAGAGTCAACCAGAGTGGACATGATCTTGCAGTTCGCCATTTTAGCCTTGTACATTATCTCATCTACATACTTACGCTGACACAAAAACATCTGCAGATCTAAGGATCCTAAATCTACCATAATTATACAACACTAAATATTACAATAAGGATCCTAAATCTGCCATAATTATACAACACTAAATATTATAAAATATATGGGGGAATATTTAATAATATTCGCTAATAATTTTAAAAAGATATTATGTCTCGAAATCGTGCCTTGAGGGGGTATGCTGCCAATTCTACCGAGGAATTTATGGATTTCTTTTCCGAGAAGCAGGACGCACTTGACAAAACCGCCGAATGGGGCTCGGTGGAGAAAGACAGAAAGGAGATCGAGTTCAGCAAGTCAAACTCGTTCTTGCAGCATGCGGGCACAAGTCTCTCTATATCAAAGAGATTTTAAAAAATATTCAATCATATGATATGAGAAGAATTGAAACTTATAATCCTTTTTTATATACAGTTAAATCTCCATATAATGACAACGTTTATCTGAAAATTTCATGGTTGCTATAGTGAGGTGTTATATATGTACATTGTCATTTAATGTTTAGATCTCATTTAACTGTTATAAACAAAAGTATGCAACCAATTATTTTTCTGTACTATTTATGTTATAAATGAAAACAATTTACTTGTTAATTGTAAAATCTCATTGATTTTCATATGTCATTAATTAAAAATTGAAAAACTAATAAATTCATAATTAGTTGTACCATACTGATAAAGAATTAAAATCTAAGGAACATATGCATTTAACATTAATTAAGAATTTAAATATGTCAAGTTTGACGTAAGAATTCTACAATTGTAAGTTGCTTCATAAATTCGAGTTTCTTAGTGATAATGTTACACTTGAATTCCAGTTTTCTAGCATACATAGTTTGATTAGTGTTATGAGATCGAATTCGGGCTATAAGTGCATGGCATTTACTTTGTGCATGACATAAATGATGATAACCATAAATATTTTAATAAATTATTTGTATACATAATATATTTCTTACAAAATATTATTACACAATATTTCAGTATGACTATTATAGATAGGTAATTTTACAAAGAGTACCGCTATAATGAATGTCTGTATTTCTGAATATCAAATGTTTACTTTTAAAATATTGAGATCGCATGCATTTTAGCTTCAAGGATTAGTCAAAATTGACTCTCGAAAAACAAAAAGTGTCAAATACAGAATTAAGTTGGACTAGCTAGATCACTGGAAAGCTAGTGAGAGCTTCCATAGTTTGTTAAATTGGATTTGATGAGTCAGTGAAACATGACTAGAAGATTCACAGTTGAGATATTACACCTTTTCTTTAGCCTTTTCAAACTTCCCACATAAATACATAGAAGGACTTCTTTTTCTTTTCTTTTTAATGGTACTACAAGAACACATTAAAAACAACAACTTGCTAGCTAGTCAGGGCCTTCTTTGGCCTTGTCTGGTTATGAGCATCAACAACAATTGAAGCCTCTTTCCTAAATGCTGATAATCAAAACCAATCATCATCAGTAAGTAGTCTTGAAAGGCTTATAAACTTTTAGATCAGACACAACACCAGCAAAAGAACCAGCAGCTGCAGCAATTGAGATAATAAGGCAAGCAACACTCAGTATTTGAAGACCTAACCATTTTGTGCTCCAGTTTGGTATCTTCTTTTGCACTATGTACATTTCCACTGGGAAATAAACAGTCAGAGGCCAAAACCCAAAGGCTCCAAGAATTCCAACAATGTCGTTGAAGAATGGCAATAGCATGGATATGACCGTGGTGATGATGACGAAAATCGTCCTCCAAACTACCCGGAAAAGGTTGAGTTTGTAGGATTTATAGCCCGGGAGCTGGACACTAATATCCTTGGTGATGAATTTACTGTCAGGGTACCATTCTGCTGCTATTTTTTCAATGAAGGCGAAAAGGGGTTGGCAGTAAACTTGGTATGCACCTACAAGGTGAACGACGATGGCTATGTTTGCTATATCGAGTAGCCAATAAGGGTTGTAGAATCCAAAACCAGTTAGTAAGTTTCCAGGAGCAAGGTCTCCAAATGCTGCATAGCCAAAGCAGCCACATAGCATGTAGAAAACTGTTGTTACTGCTACACTAATTAGAGTTGCATTTTTCATTGTCTTGGCTTCTGATGGAGGGGATTTGAGTGTATCCTGTATTATATAGGAAATTAGTACGACGTCAAGTTAATCATGACGGATAAATGAAAGGGAGTTTTCATTTTTGGCCCGTCGGCCGAAATTAATTATTGGGGCTAGCCAAAATATACAAAACATATACACTGATTATGTATATTGTATGTATATTTATAGTTAATATACAAAACATATATATTTGCCAGCTATTTTTTTTTAGAGTCCAAAATGTAATTATTCCTAAATTGGGAAAATGCTCTGAGGAGTGCTAAATGCTCTGTATTATTACCTGAATCTCAATAAGAATGAGCGAGTAAGAATAGGCAAAAGCAATAGCTCCAAGTGCTTGGAAGGTTTTCCAAATCTTTTCCATTTCAGTCACAGTTCCAATGCTAATTCCAGTAAGACTTCCTCCAATTTTTCCAGTTTCTTCAATCAAAAGGGTACAGAAAAAAAAAGGTTTAAGCAGATCAGTACCTTGAAAATGAATAAAGTTAGAAGTAAAGTTGTTTCAGACCCTCCAAAAATGTTGCCGAACCCGTGTAGAATCCTCCCAAAACGCGTAGGTTTTGGAGAATCTGACACACACCCGATAGTATTTTTGAAGTGTCCGAGTAACCTAGGTTACTATGAAAAACTGTAAGAAACCTGCCACTTGAGCAACGCCTAAGCCTAGACCAATAGTAGAGTAAGTGAAGGACATGACAGCAGCAACAATTGAAAGCCACCAAATTTGATCAAAATCTGGGATTTGTGAGAAAATGATTTCTATTGCTCCAAACATGATCATGTATGGAGTGCTTGGAACTAGACAAGGTGCTTTATGACCATGTTTATGAAAACAATATGATCTTTTAATAGCCCTGTTCCATTTTACACAAAAAATAAAGGAAAAGGATTAGCTCAATATTCACCTAAAAACAGAATAATGATATACAAATTCAATAACTATACTTACATCATGCTAATTGAAGATGCAATTGTGTATCCAATAGCAACTCCAAACAGATTCAGATACTGAATCCATCCACAAATCTTGACTTGGAGGCCACCTGAAACCATTTTTGACAAATACCCAAAAATGAGTAAATAAAAAAAATCTTAATTTTATCATTTTGTTAGCAAATTGTCTTGTATTTGTTGTTGTTCTTTAACAGTGCTCCAATTTGAAGTATAACAGAATATAATTTTAAATTCAGATATAAATACGAGATACTTTGCTAACGATAAGAGAATGAGTGAACTGTGTATAAGAACCAGTAAAATTAAGATATTTCTTATATTAGAATCTAAATTTGGATTTCGTCCACATAAAAAAAGAAGGAAGAGACAAACTAGAAAGAAGAAAACAAAAGAATTATATGTATACCAAGATTGGCTTGGACAGCATCCATGTAAGTATAGTTTCTCTTGCCGGAAACAGGATCCCCGGAGCGGTAACAATCAGAAAGAAGAGCAGAGGTGTAATAAGTAACAAAAGAGAACAAAAGCATAACAATAGGGCCAGCTACCCAACCAAGCTGAGCTACTGCCCAAGCCAAAGACAAAACTCCTGAACCAATCACAGCTGTTATGATATGAGCACTTGCTGTCCAAACACTCCCTGTAAACAAAAAAAGGATCCCAAGAATTATCAGAAACCTTAGTGGGGTAGAGAGTCTGTTTCTGATAGATACTCGGCTCAAATTAAGTCTGAGTCTCACAAATTCAAGAACAGAAATGGGGTTGAGAAAGAAAAAATTACCAGTTCTTTTGAGACGGCCATCATCGTCAAAGCACTTGGATTCATTGACATTGACGGAAACGTCGAACACTTGATGCTTTGATGAAACAACGTTGTTGATATCTCCCATCTTAGTAGAAATCAAAGAAAAAAATCCAAATAAATGGAGAAAGAATGAGTTTTTCTTTTCTAGTGTACTGTTTATCTTATAAAGGAAAATAAATGCCTAGCTGGGTAGCTAACACTAGCAATCTAAGCTAGTTTCTGAGTTAAATGGACCACACTATGGCTCTTTAACTCAGATTGAACTGAAGAGAATGAAATAACTAGTACAAGTGTTTTAAGGACTTAGAAAGTATAAATAATAGTGTCTGTAGCCCCCCTTCTATGCATCTTACATAAGCACAACTGATGAAAGTAGGCCTGGTTAAACTCTATTTATTTCGGGAAGCAAATATAATTCATACAAGATCTCAATAATCTCTACAATATTTGATTAAATTATACCTATCTCTTCATTAAGTGTGAAATTAATGTAATTACAAATAGTAAGAGTGGAATTAAATCGTTTTTAATAATTTCTTGATTTTCTAACATAATGAATATTTAAGATTGAAATAAGAAAACACAAACAAAATTAAAAGAAAACAGAGAAGGCAAGGGAAAAACCACATATTCTTAATTTTCTTTTTTATATTTTATTTTTGTTGTCTTTCACTTATTCTTTTTATTTTTTGGGTAGGGGGGACAGGGGGGGGGGGAAAGAGCAGTTGAGTTATTGCAACTTCTGATATATGCATGGTTTTATTTACTTTGTAACAATAACTTAATAAGGTAGTATGGGAGCCAGACTGGCTAACTGTTTATGGCTTCATTTGAGTTATTGCAACTTCTGACTTTTGTGAGAACATCTTCTTCTTCCATGCTTTCTTTTTAAGCTATGTTTTGTTTTGTCCTGGACTTTTTATTGTCCAATAATCAAACATTTAATGCTACAACTTTTTTTTATTTGAAACCATCCACCCAGGTTATATTTACCCGATGTGATGGAGGTTTTGGCATGATCCCACCTCTATCGATCATTTAATTGTGCGATTTCCCTTTAAATGGGTTATTTTTTAATTTTTTACCCTTCAAAATTGAACTTATGTCTCCTTTTGATGAATGATCGAAAGAACCACTTTAAGTAATAAATATGTTTCAGATTTTGAGACGACAAAAACTAGAGCAAACATATAATAACGGATTCTATATTGTAACCAAGCATCGCCCAATGATTTTATACCCGACTCATAAGTAGAAAGTTTCTCCGGCCCTTTGCTAATCGGGGCTAACACTCCGGAAATGAAAAATGCCAAAATAGGAACAAGGATTGATATTATTAGAAATACCCAAAAAAAATCATATTCGTCAAAGTCAAAGGTTTGTTGGTGGCAAGATCGGCATGCCTTCTAGTTGTAGTTGACTTTAAGCGGGGCGTAAAACAAAAAAATATACCGATCAGGCATATTATGTGTAATGATTTCCCCATTCACGATAAATAAAAAGATAAAAAGAAAAGTCATTCCATTTCGACAAAAGACCCACACCCAAGTTCCATAGCTTTTGGTTCGCTATCCCGATCATGATTTTCCTACCCCAGAGGGAAAAGATACTTCCCTTTTGGGATAGCAAAATATCCAATATTTCGGAAAAAAACAGACAATAATTTAACAAAATAGGGACAAAAGTTAAAATGACCCAGGACAAGACCTGTCTATCAATTTATTGCTATAATTATAGACCACTTCCACACTAATTGTAGATTGGAAATTAAAGTTGTCAAATTCTTCACAATGAAAAATGAAGAAAAAGAAGAACAAATTAAATGGCTTATTAGTATCTTACCTTCATTTGTAATTTTGTATCTTTCCTCCTTTAGGATATGTTCCTAAATTGATGAAACAAATGCAAAATATTGCACACACACAAGAAGGAAGAGGAGCGTTAGAGAGTGATTAGGAGTTGTGTGGCTCACTTAATTGAGCAATGTCTTAACATATATATACAAGTTGGAACAATGTATTAAAATAATTTTTTGAGTTTGTCTCTTTAAAACTGAACCTTTGAATCAAAAGTGGGCAAGAAAAAAATCTTCATATGTATTGCTTCAATTCATGATCATCCATTGTTGTTGAAAGGGAATACGGTTCTTTTTATATAAATCATTCCTATACACTACTACATATAGAGGGTTTTCTCATCGATATTCAGTAGGAAATTTGTGCTATAAAATATGATTTTTCACCTTATTTCCACTGAATCTGCTCACTGAAAAACGCAGGATAGGAAACAAGTTTTCATTGAAACACTGAAAAACTTCATAATATTTTTGTGTAAAACACAATTTAGATTTTCCCACCGACATTCAGTTGGAAATAGTCATTGAACATTTTTCAGTAGAAAATTCTGTGAAAAAATAGAGATTTTTCAGTAGTGATAATTAAATAATTGAAGCCAAAAAGTTTTTTTGTGTCGCAAATTGAAAACTTATCAATTTTATTAATTAGTCGAACGTCTATTTATAATAGTCTTATGGAATAATTAGAAGCAATGGTGCTACCTTTTCCCTTTCTTAATCACAAATACAAGACTAAATTACTATAAGTGGATGGGCATTAAGTATCAAATTCCAAACTTAAGACCTCCCAGAGCCTTAGGAAAGAAAGGTTGATAGATAAACAAAATTGTACCTTTAATTAACTCACTAATTTTGAGGAGTGGGGGTTATAATACTACTTAATTATCTACTTGTTGTATTTTAATTTGTTTAGTTTGATGAGAGGATTAGCCTTATTAATTCAAAGTGTTTCTTGACAAAGAAAATCTTAGCATCTTTGAGTTTACAACAAAATCTTTAACTATCAAGTATCAACCACTCCTTAAGGATCTATAATATAAGAGTGCATGTTCATTTGTTTTGTTTGACAAGAGAAGAAAACGAAAAAATCTTAAAAGATATTGTTGCCGATATCATTCTCACAAGTTTAGTGGGAAAATCCAGAACTTTACGTACATTATTAAGAAAATATAAAAGTCTATTTTATAAACGTTTCAGAATACTAATTACGCAAATAATACATGAATTATTCAGCCAAGCTATAATTAATAAATACACATTCTAAACTATTTATTGTAGAAAAGAAATGAAATATCAAGCAGTCGTATTATTGGTATTATAAAATGTGAAATAACTGTGGGAAACTTACTACATTATACGAAGATATAACTGCAAAATTCAAATTCATAAAGTATACGACGTATAAACATTATATTTTCCCTATTTCTTTGCTCCAAAAGGTGGAATCTCCCACCCCAGGAGCCCCCACACCCCGGTCCGACAGGTCTGTGAAGGAGGTAAATCATGGTGACTCAATTGATTTCAAAGGTTAGACCGCACACGCCGCGCACAAGGGGCCCTCCTTTATTTCAAGAAGAAACCCCCACACTGCCGCTGACGGGATTCGATCCTTGGTCTTTGCTCCAAATATCCCCCTTGAAACCAATTGAGCTGCCCATGCGGACAAACTGTGGTAGGGTAAACTTTTTAAAGTGACTGGTCCCACCGCATTACGGCCCCATACCCCAGAAAATCCCACCTCCGGCCTGGCCCTACGGATTAGTATACACCGCTTGGCCCTACGCGTATGGAGGGATTTTTTTGGGGGAACACAGTTCCACTCTCGCTGATCAGAGGACTCGAACATGGAACCTCAGACAACAATACCCTAATGTATTGGCCACTGAGCCAAACACTTTGGATATATTTTCCCTATTTCTTGTTCTTGTGGAATGTGGTCTGCAAGAGCCACTTGCATGACACGTTGCCTACAACAATACACGTCTACTTTTTTTTCTCTTACGTAGCAGTAAGGAAGCCTCTGGAAAGGGAACCACTTTATAGTTTTATACTCGAGGTATTATACTTCAATTTTCATTTTCATTTTTATTTATAGTTTTGATTGATTTTATTTCTCATTCGATATTCGTTTTGAAAGTTTAACTTAAATTCCCGCTGTATAAAATCAATTAAAAGAAAATAATACTCTCTGTCCCAATATTCTTAATTCTTGGAACCTGAACTTAAGATCTCCGATTAAATGTGAAGAAATCAATCATACACTCTAATTTTTAGTAAAACTATCTCGAGTCTACTTTTAAAGTGATATGTATCTTAAACGAATAATTCTAGTACATACGAGGAAATTGGATAAAAAGTGTAAAGAATGGATCTTAAACATAACTCAACCCCAAAAGCTAGCTTGTATGGTGAGGATTGTCTAAGTTCATATAAGGATTTCATGTTTCCATTCTATTTTCGATGTGGGACTCTTAACACTCCACGCACGCTCAGAACTCGTTAACTGGAGCGTGGATAATATAATTTGGGAACCCAACATCGGTGAACAAAGAATTGGAATGCGTCTGGCTCTGATACCATGTAAAGAATGAATCTTGGGCTTAACTCAACCCCAAAAGCTAGCTTGTATGGTGAATATTGTCCAAATCCATATAAAGAGTCCATATTTCCATTTCATTTTTGATGTGAGACTCTTAACAAAAAAAATTAGTAAAAGAGAGTATTTAATTTATAAACTATTCATTATTAAAAATCTTAATCTTTTTATTTTAGTTTCTCTTTGGATTCATTTCTACCAATTGAGTTGAAGTTAATGCTTGACCATTTCACTTAACCAATAGTATTATCCTTGAGAGTATCTTGCACCTCCCATGCAATTCTCTCAACATTTCTCGAAAACTTCATTGTTACACTTCCCGAAGTATCATAAAACATGTAGGTATATTATTTGATTTCTTACTAAAAAAGTAGTCCGTGTATCTCAATTGAAATGATATAATTTTGGTGACTATAAAATTTAAGATATAAAGGAAGACTTTTGAATTTTTTGATCTAAAATAAGTCAAAGATATTTGTGTTGTTCTAAATCATCTCGTTAAGCGTGAAAGATAAAATTTAAAATTAAATTATTATTAAATAAAAAAATGTATCATTCTTTTTGGAACTGGCTAAAAAGAAAAGTGTATCATATAAATTGGAACAGATGAAGTAGTAATTTAGTAATCTTCATGACACTTAGATAAAATTGAGTGATTGTATTATTAAGAAAATAGTTAATTAATTTAGTGTAGTAATTAAACTATTTGAATGATCATCCATAAAGATAATTAACCCATGCAAATCATAACAAGTTAGCAATTTGTTACCCCGCAAGGGTAGCCAAGTTGGTGTAGCAGTAGAGCGCGGGACCGCAAGGTCACGAGTTTAATCCCCTGCATAAACCTTCTTGGTTGAGTCTATCACACATGGCTTGCCAAGTGTGGTTAATCGGCTGACGTGGTTTGCAGGCTATTGCGTCAGTCCGGGGTTTACCCTGTGCGCACTCGTTAGAGTAGCGGCTGCGGGTTCCTTCGTCAACAAAAAAAGTTAGCAATTTGTTTTCTATTATATATATATATATATACTTCTTTTGTTTACTTATTCACTATTTAAAATAAACAAAGATTATAAAAGAACAAAAAAGGCATAATAGAGAAGGAGAATAAAGGTAACATATGGCAATTCACAAACAAGAACAATTTGGAAAGCTTTAAGAGCTAATACCCAAAAGAGAATATTAGAGATTGTATTTAAGAAAATAAGTTTCAGTAACTTTATTGAAACAAATTCATTATGATGAGTATATAATTTATATATATCGGCTAGGAAAAGTAACTCGTATGTCTACCTGGCTATTTGTCTACCCAAATATTATTCACACATCTAATATTGACGTGCTTAATTAGAATTTTCTTTATTTTTTAATTGTAATTTAAAAACCTTAAAAATTCTAATTAAGCACGTCAATATTAGATGTGTGAATAATATTTTACATTAATTAGTAATTGAAAAGAAAAGTACATAATTATAAAGGTGTTGTATACTGTTAGAAAAAACCGTGCTGATTTGGATCAAAGCAGCCCAACAATCAATGCACAGACAAGAAACATTCCATTCGAACCACTTGACAAGACAATAATGAAAACAGGACATGTATGTTACTTGTTCCCCAATTGAAGGTATGTCTAAGCAAACAGGACACTGCTGATCTCTTTCACCACCACTTTCCCGAATGTCTCAATCAATATTGTCGGCCTAGATATACAATGGGTAACCTCGTTTTATTACCAGCATTTGAAGCAGCCAATCCATTAGCAAATAAAGCTATGTCGGAAACAATACCATGATGCTCCTCCTCCGGAAACCCAATTACATATTTTAAAAACAGGATTGCATGATTGTTGAGATCGGTTATAACGGAATCGGACCTGAACTAGAAAGTCTGGTTTGTCAGGGTCACTTTCACAAGAAAGCCATGAAGATCTAACGGTAATCAAGAATGGGCGGCATGGTTTCTGTTTGTTTCTTAATTGGTAGGAGTTTACCTAAAGGCAACTGATGGATAGCTGCTTTTATACCAAATCCCATTTCTTTAAAGATTCTATTTTTTTAATCCTTTTGATTGTTGGATACATTATTTCTGTACTAATATTCCTTGCAAAGCACGGTTCCTAGATAGATTTCGATTTACCATTCGGTTCATCAAATCCTTGCACCTTTAAATTTGTCCTTCCCCTAATGGGCAGGGGCAGATGTAGAGCATAGCTTATGAGTTCACGGGAATTCAAAAACTTTTGTGTAGAGCATATATATATATATATGACTTCGAACTAGAGATGACAATGGATCTTGGACTCGGTCCGGATCCGATAGATCCAGATTCGTTTTATAGGATATGGATCATCAACATTTGGACCCGACGGATTCGGATCGGACCCGGATCCGTTTCTGACGGATCGGATCTGGATATGGATCTTGTATTTGAGATCCGTATCCGGTCCAGATCCGATCCGTGGATCCTTTTTTTATTAAATATATTCATAACCTAAAATGTAATTTTATAAGTATTTTCTTAATTTTTTTTCATAATTTATGTATTGGGTAAAAGGTTGAACCAGGATAAGGCACAAGTCACACAATCATGTAATTTGTCTTTGAAGTTTCATTTCTTTTACCTATATGCTCTCTGCATTTTTTCATATTTTCATTTCTATAAAAATAAAAAATTATCACTCTTCTTTAAATTTCTCTTTCTTGAATCTGCTAGCGGTAAGCTTGAAGTATCTGTCTCTCATTTGTTTGATCAGCAAAAAAAAAAACTGGGACTTTTGATATATGACCGACATTGTTTTATGTTGTTTAATGAAGTCAATCAGTAGAACTACAAGTGGAGCATCACTAAAGCCTCCAAAAATTAGCTCAAAGTTGCAACCTGTTAGTGAATGAAGTCAATCGTCTTTATTTTCTTGTGATGCTAAAACTTTGTTCAGTATTTTAAAAGAATGGTGTTATGTTTGTGTAGGTTGATTGAATGAACTCAATCATTTTTTTCAATCAGATTGTGTTTCATTTTGTGATAAAAGTTTTAACATGTGGGAATATTATTCAAGCCAAAAAAATTTACATGTAGATCCAGATCCGATCCGTGGACCCGGTGGATATGATGGATCCGAATTTGGATCTGATTTTTATGGACCCGATGGATCTGGATCCGAGTATGAAAAATGGATCTGGATCTGGATCTAGTAGGATCATATCCAAATCCGATCTGTTGTCATCCCTACTTCGAACCGAGATATTTATTATTATATATATATATATAAATATTACTCTAAAGCCAATTATTCATTGTAGAACTCATAAATTTCAAATCAGGTATTCACCTCGGGTGTCATTTGACGCTGTGGAACACATAGACAACTAAAAAATCAAATTACCCCTAAAGAATCAAAATTAGCTGATGTTTATTGTTTTGCAATAATTTGAAAAGGTTACAAATATATTTCTACATGGCTTGACCAATTTTGCAAAAAAAACTAGGTCTAGTATATTTGAGACGAAAGATAACGGTGAGATCGTATGAGTCATAAGGTAAATGTAGGACATATTCAAATATAAGTTCGCTCTTTGAAGAAAATAAAGTTCATATTAGGTCTTAAGTTCAATTTTAAAACTCGTCTCAAGCAGGTTTTGTTATCTTCTTTCACCCTTTTTTTGTAACCATTGTATTTGGAAGAATCAATCAATTGCGACTCAATTCAAAATAGCGAATTTTAGGATCTTTTCGGTTTATTCAGTGTCATCTTTCAAAAAATTTAAAGAATGCAATTGGTTGTGTTTATGTTTTGGCTCGCATAGCACGAGTTCTTTGTTTCCCAAGATGATTCTAATGATTTGTGCTTCAAACTGAATCCATAAAGAAGGTATTTCGATATATGTTGAATTAGAATCACTTGTTGTTGCCTCAGATTGTTTTGACTGAATGCAATCTGGATTCAATCTTATACTGTGTGTGGCTTTCTGCAACTTATAAACGTATTCCTCGTGTTATGTAGAGCTACTGACCTTTATTGACTGCTTAATTAATAAATGGTTAAATATTATTTTAGGATGCTTCTACCAATGAATATTTTGAGCCTTTAGACCAACATGGTAGAAGGAATAGTGAAAAGTAGAGTTAACGGAGATGACAGGAGAAAAGATGAGCTGATGAAGTTCATGTAGAGACAATTCTATTTGAGATAACTAAAGCAAAGAAACTAAAGACTCTATCAGAAATGAGGTAATTTGTAGTAGTAAATATGAACATAGTGTAAAAGATGTAAAAATGTGTGCTTATCAGGTGTTGCCCCCTCCACTTAAACTTTTTGCTGTAAAACTTATCAGTATTTAAGGTAGGAGTTAATATCTTATTTATCTTGTGTATTGAAGGGTGTATGTTATTTGGGAAAAAGCTCAATGTTTCAATAAAAAGAAGAAAAAAAATGGCTCAACTTGGACTGGTCGAGATTGAAGATTTTGTGTTCATATGCTTCTGCACAATATACGCTTCTTTGCTATTTACTGGAAAGTTACACCATCAGAATTTGTGGAAGATGAATATATTTTCATATAAGAGAAATGAAGCACTGTGCTAATAGTTTGTTAATCTGATTTTTTGGATGAAGGTACTTAAAGATGAAACAATAAATTTCAATCTATCTATCTATCTAGCTTTCCATTTTCCTATTGCAATGTTATTTCACAATCTAAATGTCCTTTTTACCCATCAATAGCATTGCGGAGACGTTTCTATGGGCTAGCATATTAACTTAATTAATCAAACCATTTAGATAGGGGGTTGTGGAGGACACATATTAGGTAGAAGGGTAGTAGATAGTAGAACGTAGTCCTACTTACGCTTACAAACGGGTAGTTGTAGTGTTATTATTGTAGGCCCGCTTAGCCTATTATACTAGTAGGCACATTATTGCTTTATAGTCCCCGATAGTTTAATTTTTGTTGTTGTGTTCTTTACCCTCTGTTTGGATGGTTGTTTCCCGTGGTTCATTAATGTACAATATGGTATGGTATAGTATGGTGTTGTATTGTACTGTACTGCATTAATGTACATAATGTTTGGATAGACTGTATCGTTTGTTGTGGTTTAATGATATTTTTATTATTTGATTTGATTGTATGTTATTGTATAATAACATGTACGTTTACTAAAATACCATTAACCCTTGATTACAAACTAATTTTTAAATATTAATAAAATTAAGGTAAAGGATAAAATGAGAACTTTAAAAAATAAGTAGGTGGTGGTAATGGGTCTTGGGTGGTGGTGGGGTGAGGGCAGTGGTGGTAGTGGTGGTGAGTGGTAGTGTGAGGGTAGGGGTTGGTGAGTTTGGGTATGATGGAGGGGGTGGGTAGTTGTGTGGGGGTCGAGGGCGGGTTAGTAGGGGTGGGTGGTAGGGTTGGTGGTGGATTTGGGTGTGATAGAGGATAAAATGGGAACATCAAAAAATAAGTAGGTGGTGGGTGGGGTGAGTGGTGGTGAGGGGTCATGGGTGGTGGTAGGGTGGGGTGGGTGGTGGTGGGGTGGGGGTGGTGATGGTGAGTGGTAGTGTGGGGGTTGGTGGTTTGGGTGTGATGGAGGAGGGTGGGTAGTTGTGTGGATGTGGGGGTGGATTGGTAGGGGTGGTGGTGGTGTGGGTGGGGGGAGGGTGGATTTAGATGGGATAGAGGTGGGTGGGGTGGGCTATAATAGGAAAATGAAATACATAACCACGCAAAAACCACCAAATCCGTGGTTATAAAAATTGAATTTTTTTAACCACGAAATTACAACGGGTTTACAACACCGTACAACATAATTTTAAGAACAATAGAAACAAAATGGTTTCATAAAAAATAATACAATGATAAACCATGGGAAACAACCATCCAAACATGGGGTTAGTGTACTTTGTTTATCTTATGTACATGCGTTAGTTATTGCTTCCCTTTTCAGAATGAGCTAGCATTACTTATTCGCTTTTGATACCAACATTTTTCATAATGCTTTAAATTTCTTGTCCGGATCTAACCGTTTCTCTTGCTTTGCTTGTGCTTATGCTCTGTCTTGAGCCGAGTGTATCTCGGAAACAGCCGCCCTACTTACCAAGGTAGAGTTAAGGTGTGCATACACTCTACCCTCTCCAGACCCTATGTTGTGGGATTTCACTGAATATGTTGTTGTAATCAAACCATTTATGTGAGTGCTTGTATGAGGGGCCGAATGGTGAATTCTTTTTGCATATTATAAGTTATTAAATCTCTTTGACATAAGAAATTTTTTCTTTTGAATTCCTGGCTCCGCCTCTACAGGTATCTTGACTAAAGTTGCTCAAAAAGTTGTTGGCCACGGGCTAATATCATCTCTCTTGAATCTTGATGAGTCCATTTTCATTTAGAGCTTGCACTACTAGAAAATCACCATTTCCCCATTGAAAATCCCTATTTCCATTGAATCAGTGAGAAAATTAAAAAAAAAAACTTTTTTTATATTTCCCACTGATTATCAATGGGAATACAATCATTTAGAGCTTGCACTCATTTGTGGAAATATTATTGTTGATGTATGACTGATCTGTATTGATGAAAGTGTAAGTGGTTGTTGAACTAAAAATTCCATTAAAATTGGGAGGGTATTTGTTTCAATCTATGTGTTTCAGAAAGTATTTCACACAAGCTGTTTGACGAATTTAGATTAATTGATGAGGTCTGAGTAACCAAAAGCTTATAGTTAGTCACTTAGGCTTAAGTGTGGGGAGCTTAATATGTGTTTTTTAGATCTGAACTTCCAATATTTACTTTTGCCTGACCCGTGCTTTGCGTATTTGTTTAAGGTGTCCATGTATTTAGTGATAGACTGCTTTGAATTGGTTAACAGTTAATTTGTTGTGTCAAAAGAATTGGACAGGACATCATTGATTTTCAGGTGTGAATTGGGAGCAGACAGGTAAGTAAAAATACAAAACAAGTCAAAATAAATCATCTGCCTTTGTCTTATAGATACCGAAATCCTTTTAACGTATTCAAGCTGTTTTTTCATTTTCTTTGATAATCCAAGCTGAAAAGTTGTCTTCTTCGATTCAGATAAATAGTTAAGTTTGTTGTTTAGCCTTTGTAGTTTGGCTGTTTCCTAGGATTCTACGTCATTGCGAAGACCATTTTTATGCTTTTCTTGTTTTGTTTCAGCAGCAGATTCTTTTGTCTTGGTGCTGTCTCTGTGTTGTGAGGTTGTCCGGTGGAAGTTGATAATCGTTACTTACAATGGAAAGAACCTCATGATGTTGAGTTGTGGAGCCTAATTCATCGCCGACACTATGAAGACCTTACGTAGAGTGTGGAACGCTGATCGACCTAGCTCTTTAGGTCGAGAGAAAAGAGAAAATTGTAAACACAAACTCCCTATTCTGATTATAGTGAAATCTGCAGCGTCAAAGTGGATGTAGCTTATTTAATGTTTTCTGATTAGGTCGGATTTGGGACTCAAATCCTAACACATGATATGCTCGAACAAGTAGACTGGTAAACTTTTTCTAGTGATTTCTGTTGTTGACATGACGATTGTGAAATGTTGTTTGGATTATTGGCGCTCTTCCACCATGTATTTTTGTTCAAAGGCGGTGAAGAAAAATGTAGGAGTTGGTCTTTTAAGCGTTGTGTACATGTATTCTAGTTATTAACCAAAATATATCTCATTTAAATCTGTCCTGATTGAGAGATTCTTGAGATTGTTAAAACTGTTGGGAATCTTTCCTGTTTCATTTTGTTATTTTAAATAAGTATTCTGCTTTTCTTTGTCTCTGAACCTGTGTTTTGGTTTGTCTCTCTGTTGTTTGAGAGTTTGGGTATTAAGTAGAAAATTGTGTCGTGCAGTAAAACATATAGTTACATATTTCAATTTGACGAATTATTAGCTTGTTTCAATTGATTTGCTGATTTCTAGCTTTTGAGCTACTTTTATTTTTCTTAAACAATATACTATTTAGTTATTATTGGGGGGAAAGGAAAACAAAAAAACATTGTGGATCAAAACTCTCTTGAATTTCTGTGTGAAGGAACAAAGGTGCTGGTTATGACGTGAAGTCGTAGTACGATCAGGTAGTATGTATAACTATTTTCAGATCAGCTAACTAAATTTTTAAATGTTCAGTAGTCTTGGCGAAATGCTTTATCTGCTAAATACATTGGATTTTGTATAGTAGTTCGATATATATTGATCCTAATTTAATTGTTTTCTATGCAGAGCAAGTACCTCTGCTATGCTCTGTTTCAGTTATTGCATTGCCTTGATGATCGAATTAGAATTAGAAATAAGCATGGTTGTGCAATCCTAATTCCAGTGTACAAGCTTATTGTTACCTAATTATGTGTTTAATCAATAGTAAAAACATTCTGAATACGGATTGCTATAAGGTCAGATGCTTTATAGTCCATGATCAGACTAATAAATGTAGTTGTCATGTAGTTTTCTTCGGCCTTGGGGAATGCTAAATGTTTTATTATAGAGATCTTCAAGTCAAGACAGAAAGTTTTGTCAATCAGAGATGAAAATAGGATAAAGAAAACGGGGAAGTTGCAATGAAATGCGGATAGCTGAGTCCTGAAGCTGCAAACTGTGGGTACATAAGATGATTGTATAGAAATGCTACAGAATTGCACTATTCGATTAATCTCTACTTATTATGCCTTATCTAAGGGATATTTCTAAGCAAGTCTTTATGTCATCTATTCGACCAGAATGTATCTTTGGAAGCAATATGATGGATCTGTTAGCGCCTGTAGAGTTGAATCTTTTCACTGTTAGTGCTTCATATGCTTTTACTTTGTTATCGTTATTATTTAAACAAAAATTTTAAGCATATTATTTAATTTGCAAGAAAAGCGTAAAGGAGGACCAGTTTCTCAAGATGAGGTATTCGAGCAAACCCACATGAAGAAGCTAAAGGATGGAACAAGACTTCGACTCGATCCGCGAGCTGAGAGAACCTACGTAAGACTTAAAGTTACCTTTAACTATTTTATTTAATAGAGATTCTTTATATTATAATTGTAACATTTTCGCAGAATTATTATCAACAATACCGTGAGGAGTTTATTCAGAGTCAGCCGATCGAAATCAAGGTAAGCCAATCCAACCATCTCAGGAGGAGAGCATGGACATGTGGCTTAAGGCAGATGGTGGTGTGCATAAGGGGAGTCTACGGCCTTGGATCAGAGTGTAGTGTCAGTCGTCGAACATCTGGATCTCTGGTGTCTCTTTTTCATCTTCGGTTAATCAAGATGAGTTTGAGTTATTGCATAAGAAGTTAGCGGTGATTAATGAGTTGTATTTGAAAGAAAAGGCTGCAAGGGAGGAAGAGACTAAGTGGAGAGAGAAAGAGGAGAAACGGAGGAAGGAAGATGAGAGGCGAAAGGACGATGAGTTTAAACATGTCACTGGTGATGTTGAAAGCCTCAAGTCTCTGTTGGGATACAGTGGTTGCAGAGAACGGGAAGTAAGTAACTATTACAATGGTAGAAAAGATAAACTAACTATTACAATAAACTGGAAATCAAAACCTTAACAAACTGCTTGTAAGATTTGCTGAGTCGAGTGATGGCACTATGTCTTTAAGACAAGATTACCCCGTATATCTCCTTTTACGGTGTTTGGCAATAGTCTCCCAAGATACAACAACTTAACAAATGAGCAAAGGAAACTCAAGTGTTACTCTTGAAGAACTTTGAGTATAGTAACTTTGCTAGAGAGGAAGAAGATGAATTCAAAAAATCTGGAGTATTTTCTAAGTGTTGTGTAGTGTTCTTCAATTGAGCCAAAGGCCTCAATTTATAGTGTAAGGATAAGACTCCTCAACTATCCAACTAATGGCCTTCAATAGCCATGTAATGACACTTGATTGAGGGGTTACATTCAGCCAAATAATGGCTGAATTCATGTGGCAAGTAATGGAGAATCAATGCTCCAAAACCAGCCCAAAGGTCAGATTTTTTCAACTTCCTGTCGTAGCATTCTGTCTCCGAAGCGCCGCGGCGCTGTGAATTAGCGCTGCGGCTCCAGTGACTGCCCAACCAATTAGCGTCGCGGCCCTATACGGCTCCGCGGCGATTTCCGACTCGTTTCATCTTACACTTCTTCCTTCTTTTACCAACGTGGAATACTTTGTCATTTGGCCAATAACCATCAATAATTCTATGTCTCAAATGTATTACATACGTACCAATCTCTTTCACTAATGAAATTTGCGATACTTGGCACTACGTGTGCACGTGTGTGAAAACGACGTTTCCGACGTGCGGGCCCCAATTGTTCAAGTCATAAATTGATAGGATATATTTAATTCCACATTTAGTAAATTTTCAACAATCCCCTCTTGAAAGAGATTTTGGCGCACACACTTGGTGCCTTTTCCAGCAATCTTTTAGCGGATCGATGTTGCATCTGAATAGGTAGCATACACTTTGAACCTTCCATAGTTGAATACCATCGGACTTACTTACTGCGCGGTGAACGTGATGTCTTGAATCGTCAGTGTTTAAGCCAAGTAAATGGTACCAACACAACAACTTTCTTTACTCAGTTCTTCGTAATGTTTTGTCCGTTGTGGCCGTGGACACTTCTTGGATTTTTAAGTGCATTTATTTGAGGCGGCCTGTCCTCGCACTTAAATAGGTGGTCTCCTACAAGGTATCCTGCTATATCCCACTTTACAAGTGTTAGGAACCATTAAAAATTTCCCCAAACCTAACCTCAACCGGTGAGGATCATTAAAGGTTTTGGAAACTTAACCTTCACCCACACTGCAGATAGCAGTGTTTCTTTACCGAAATCACTATCCGAAGTGCTCATACTTCCACCGAAGCGATCAACTGAACCTTTACAGCATAGTTTTCCCATTGAACCTAATTCCTGGGACCTCCAGTCAGTAAGGTTGGGTTACCACCGTATTGGTCCTTATACTTTGGATTTTAAGTCCATTCCCTTAGACAGGCAGAACATTTGATCCTTGGGTAAGCCCTTTGTCAGTGGGTCAGCTATGTTATCCTTTGATTTTATGTAATCAATGGATATTATATCCGTGGTGATCAGCTGCCTAACGGTTTTATGTCTTCGTCGAATATGACGAGACTTGCCATTTTACATAGAATTCTGTGCCTTTCCTAGAGCCGACTGGCTGTGTACGGGTTTGTTCCAACAAGGAACATCCTCTAAGAAGTCATGAAGCCACTTAGCTTCTTCTCCTGCTTTGTCTAAAGCGATAAACTCTGATTTCATCGTGGATGCTTAGAGGATTTCCAAGACACAGCCCCATTATCAATTGTAAATACATACCCACTGGTGGACTTGGTGTTCTCTATATCAGATATCCAGTTTGCATCACTGTACCCCTCTAGTACAGCTGGATATCTCGAATAATGCAACCCGTAAGTTAACGTGTATTTCAGGTAATGAAGTACTCCATTCAACGCCTTCCAGTGATCATCACTCGGATTACGGGTAAACCTAACCAACTTGTTGACTGCATAAGCAATATCAGGTCGGGTGCAGTTTGTTATGTACATCAAACTACCGATCACCTTTGCATATTGCTCCTAGCACATGGGTGCACCACAATTTTTATCAAGCTTTTGATTTCTATCCATTGGTGACTTTATAGGCGAACTGTCAAACATCTCGAACTTTTTCAAAACATCCTCGATGTAGTGAGACTGAGATAAGACCAATCCGTCAGACGTCTTAGAGATTTTTATCCCTAAGATGACATCTGCGATACCCATATCCTTCATGTCGAAGCATTGTTTCAACATGTTCTTAGTCTCTAGAATTATGCTAGGACTGCTCCCTGTGATCAACATGTCGTCTACATACAGGCATATCATAACGAACGAGTCAGAGTTACCTTTCATGTAGACACATTTGTCACTCATTAATGGCGAAACCCTTCGATAGTAGAGTACTATCAAATTTTTTGTGCCATTGCTTCGGGGCTTGTTTCATTCCGTACAGAGATTTGACAAGACGACAGACTTTCTTCTCTTGCCCTGGAAACTACATACCCCTCGGGTTGTTCATATAGATTTCTTTTCCAAATCACCATTTAGGAAGGCTGTCTTGACATCCATTTGATGTATCTCAAGGTCATGCAACGCTGCGATCGCAATGAATACTCGTATGGACGTCATCCTAGACACCGGGGAGTACGTGTCAAAGTAGTCAAGGCCTTCCTTTTGCCGATAGCCCTTGACTACCAACCTGATCTTGTACTTATCTATAGATCCATCTGCTTTACACTTCCGTTTGAGTATCCATTTACAACCCAACAATTTATTTCCCGGAGGAAGATCAACTAACTCCCAAGTATGGTTATGCAGAATGGAGCCTATTTCACTCTCAATAGCTTCTTTCCAGAGCGGTGCCTCTGGAGTTGACAATGCTTCAGCAATTGTCCTTGGTTCATCATCAACCATATAAGCTACAAAGTCAGGACCGAAGGATTTATCCTTCCTGCCCTTTTACTTCGCCTTAGTTCCATCTCTGGAGTCTCCAAGTTCTGAGAATCTGGAACACTAGATTCCGGATATTCAGCCACTTCGAGATCCACTAGATCTGAACCATCTAGATCCGGGCGTCAACGACTCCCGATTTCTGAGAGCTTTTTTCATAACTTCGTTTGCGAGAGGTTATGTCTTTTTCCTTTCTCGGAAAGGTATCTTCAAAGAATTCTGCATTCCTTGATTCTATGATTGTACCCCCGTGGATATCTGGAATATCTGACTTATGCACTAAGAAGCGATAAGCACTACTGTTATTTGCATATCCGATGAATATGCAATCTACAGTCTTAGGCCCAATCTTGACCTGCTTTGGCTTGGGTACTTCGACCTTTGCCAGACAACCCCACACCTTTAAATATTTATAGGTGGGTTTCTTTCATTTCCATGATTCATATGGAGTTTTGTCCTTACCCTTATGTGGGACTCTGTTAAGAATCGTATTAGCGGTAAGGACAGCTTCTCCCCATATGTTTTGGAGAAGACCGGAATTGATGAGCAATGTATTCATCATTTCCTTCAATGTGCGGTTCTTACGTTCCGCCACACCTTTCGATTGAGGTGAGTATGGAGCCGTTGTTTGATGAATAATGCCTGATTGGGCACAATATTCCTCAAATGGCGCTACGCATTCTCCCCCTCTATCGCTACGAATGGATTTAATCCGCATGCTTAGTTGGTTCTCAACTTCTGCTTTGTAACGTCGGAACGCTTCAGAGGCTTCATCCTTACTTTTCAACAAGTAAATGTAACAATACCTTGTGCTATCATCAATGAATGTCACAAAGTACTTGTTCCCCCCTCTAGTTTGTGCAAACTTCAAATCACATATATCTGTGTGAATAAGTTCTAAAGGAGCGGTATTCCTTTCCACGGATCAAAAAGGAAGCTTTGTGAGTTTTGCCTCTACGTACACCTCACACTTTTGTTGAGGGTTTACGTCGATAGATGACAATAACTCCAACTTTACCAACCTTTGGATGGACTTGTAGTTGACATGTCCTAATCTATGATGCCTAAAATTAGAGGACTCAAGCAAGTAAGAAGAAAAGGCTTCAATATTATTGCTTCTACGTAATACAGACATGACGTTAACTTTGAAGAGGCCTTCACAGACGAATCATCTTCCCACAAATGTTCCATTCTTAGTGACTACAAATTTATTGGACTCAAACACTAGCCTAAAACCAGCATTAACCAATAAAGGACCTGAAATTAAATTTCTTCTAATCTCAGGAACATGCATCACTTCCTTCAGAGTGAGCTCCTTTCCAGAAGTCATCTTCAGGACTACATTTCCTACCCCCAGACGTCAGAGAAAGCGTTGTTGCCCATGACCAACTTCTTGTTTGTAACCGGTGTATAAGTGGAGAAGGCATCTCTATTGGAACAGATGTGTCTTGTAGCACCTGTGTCCATCCATCATTGCATGGGATTCATCATTGCATGGGATTCTCAACAAGGTTTGCTTCTAGCACCACCGCTGAGAACTCCTCAATCATGTCGTCCAGAAACTGGTCTTTGACGACGTTAACATATGCCTTGCCCTTAGCCTTGGCCTTCTCTTGTTGCTCAGTCTTGAGCTTGCGGCAGTCCTTGATCATGTGACCAGGTTTCCCACAATGGTGACAGTTTACTTTGAACTTCTCCGTTGTTTGGGTTCCCTTTGGCCTCATCCAGATTTACCTTTGCCTTAACGGGTTGTTTACCCCTAGGCAAGGTCTTCTTATTAACTTCCTGAATTTGGAGTTTGATAATAAATTCTTCAAAGGTCATCTCCTTTGTCTTGAGTTTTAAGTAACTCAAACTCATTACACGAAGGAGGTAACTTTTCAATCAGTGATGCAACCAAAAACTGCTCATTTGGCTTCATACCTTCCAAATCCAGGTGATGTAAAATCATTTGGAATTCCTGGACTTGGGACATCACTGTTTTACTATCCACCATTTGAAATTTCAAAAATTTCCCAACGATGAATTTCTTAGTACCTGCATCTTGTGCGTTGTACTTCTTTTACAGTTTCTCCCACAACTCTTTGGCAGTGCCAACGGTGCAATACACCGTGTAGAGAGGGTCTGACAAGCAGTTCAATATATAATTCTTACACATGAAATCACTATGACTTCATGCATCAAGAACCATCTTCATGCCATTAATGACATGGATACCTAGGCCCCCTTCACCCGTTTCAGAAGGCGAATGATCCATTTCATCTCCAGCTTGTGGAGGATCTTCTGTTAGGAAACACAGAAACGTGTCATTCCTATAACAGTCAGATAGAATAGCATCTTTTGTTGCAATCTCTTGAAGTTTGACCCCATGAACTTTTCAGGGTGTTCATGGTGAATTCCAGCGGGTGGAGGAACGACAACGTTCCCTTGAGCAACTGGAAAGACATTAGGAGTGCCTTGAGCAGTGGGGAAGGCAGAGGGATTGCCTTGAGCAGCAGCAACAGAATCAGAAGCAGTTTGATCTCTTCCAGTCATCTTTCTTAGATACTTACAACAAAAATCTAGTCTTAAAATTGTTGGGATACAATGGTTGCAGTGAACGGGAAGTAAGTAACTATTACAATGGTAGAAAGGATAAACTAACTATTACAATAAACTGGAAATCAAAACCTTAACAAACTGCTTGTGTGATTTGCTGAGTCGAGCGATGGCACTCTGTCTTTAAGACAAGCTTGCCCCGTATATCTCCTTTTACGGTGTTGGGCAATAGTCTCCCAAGATACAACAACTTAACAAATGAGCAAAGAAAACTCAAGTGTTACTCTTGAAGAACTTTGAGTATAGTAACTTTGCTAGAGAGGAAGAAGATGAATTCAAAAAATCTGGAGTATTTTCTAAGTGTTGTGTAGTGTTCTTCAATTGAGCCAAATGCCTCAATTTATAGTGTAAGGAGAAGACCCCTCAACTAGACAACTAATGGCCTTCAATAGCCATGTAATGACACTTGATTGAGGGGTTACATTCAGCCAAATAATGGTTGAATTCATATGGCAAGTAATGGAGAATCAATGCTCCAAAACCAGCCCAAAGGTCAGATTTTTCCAACTTCCTGTCGCAGCATTCTGTCTCTGAAGCGCCGCGACACTGTGAATTAGAGCCGCGGCTCCAGTGACTGCCCAACCAATTAGCGCCGCGGCCCTTCACGGCTCAGCGGCGATTTCCGACTCGTTTCATCTTACACTTCTTCTTTCTTTTACCAACGTGGAATACTTTGTCATTTAGCCAATAACCGTCCATAATTCTATGTCTCAAACGTATTACACGTACCAATATCTCTTTCACTAATGAAATTTGCGATACTTGGCACTATGTGTGCACGTGTGTGGAAACGACGTTTCCGACGTGCGGGCCCCAATTGTTCAAGTCATAAATTAATGGGATATACTTAATTCCACATTTAGTAAATTTCCAACGGTCTCATCTAAAATCCCTCTTAGCATGTATTCTGCCCCGTTATCCACCGCCTTCCCATAATGAGTAAGGTACTTTTAAAATTAGCTTCAGCTGAGATTTTCTCAGTCAGGGTTGGTTAATGTGGATCTTTGAGTGTCGTCATTTTGTGGTTTATAGTTGAATGGTCAAAATTATGTGTCACTGAGTAACTGCTTGTGCCTCCTTTCTGTATAAAGATAACAAATGACAAGCTAGGTGAAACCAAAAGTACAAAATTAGATCCAAATGCTTACGGAACAAACTAGAGTTGAAAACTAGGCAGTTTATGTGTTAGAGTTTGTCCTTTTTGAAGAGTTTTTTCAGTTTGGTTAAAATTTTGTATCTTTGTGTGGGGTAAGTGTAAGATCTAAAGTAACATCTGGTTTTAAAGAATTCCTTATTTGCCTTGAAAACCAATTACTTACTGTGAATAAAACAGAACCTGCAAAGAGTGGAGTAGATAGATACACAAGATTCATATAGCTTACCCCTAATTTTTTGGGATCGACACGTAGTTGATAAAACAGAACACGGGGCATGTTTTCTCAGTAAAGTTTAGTACCGTCATAAAGCAAAAACTGGAATAGAGTAACTTCAGGAAATCTGAACTGGCGATGGAAAGAATAGATGCAATAAACCATATTGAAATATTGTTTTTTTCCAGCTTTCCTCAGTTTCTTGCCTACATCTCACTTTCATTTCTTTTCTGGCCATAGAAATTGAAAAAGTTTGGTATTACATCTTATGTGTTACCAGGAAAAGTTTTTCTATGTATTTGATACGCAAAAAGCACATGACGTCTTGCAAATCTTGTCATTCTGTCATTGATTTTATCCTAATGAATTTGCTCAAGCCAACTTGACTCAGTTACATGTCTTTTTTCTAAAAAGGAGTATTATTTAACTATCCAGTCTTAATTTGTTGTTTATATTACTTATGGTCTTGGCAGGCACTCCCTAGAAGAGAGTTTGGATGGTATTAAAGGTACCTTTGAGTAAACTGTATTGTTTGTTGTTAACAGAATTGTACTGTTTGAGGAAGTTGATACGACTGCCTAGTTTTGATAACATCTGTGATTGTACCTTGCAGTTGTATGGATCACAGACCATGAACATTTGAACAGCTTCAGGTGGAACCCCACGTATTGAGATGTACTCTGGTTCTTAATTCTTTCATTTTATGTAACCATCTTGACATGTACTGTAGGTACTGGCTGATGCACAAGTCTTTTTTTTTCTTTTTGAAAATGTTATGATTCAGTTCCTGCTAAATCCAGTTTCTTACAAACTTTCATATCTTGTACACTAATGAATTGTATGTTTTATTCTACTCTTAAGTGAAGAAGAACTCCAAACAATTTGTGACTACATATATATTTGAACTTTCACAATTTCTACATTTCCGAATACAAACGGATTAAACGCAAGGACGTAAATGGCGTCTCCAAACGCCACTCTCTTTGCTTTTTGCTTAGAGGTCTTCCTTTTCCTGCCCTTTCTCTATTCGCCCTAACATCTGCTAAGCCCCAAATACAAGTATTAGTTTCCAAATTGAAGGAGACAAGCTTGAGAACACCGTCATGTTCAGATGATGATCCACCCTCAGCCACTTCATTACTAACATATTTTACATACAGAGGACGGTCCTTGAACCGGTCAAAATCTTGAGGAATCCGAATAACCTCTCAACACCCGGTGACGATACCTCGAGATATATGTTATTTGGAATAGATCCAGCCAGCTCAGCTTCATCAAGCTTTTCTCTGTATCTTGATGAGAAAGCTTCAATATCCATCAAACTAGGTGAACCTGACTTATTTGTAAGTCTCTCTACTCGTACTTGAATGTTGCCATTTTTTAATGTCTTAAAGGCATAAATTCCTAGTTCCCCATTAAATGATAGAGCAACTTCTTCCACAAGTTCTAATGATTTCTTGTCCCATGATGTCCCAGCCAGAGAGATTCCTCCTCCTCCTGATCCATCCCCAACATAAAGCTCAGAGTCTTCTTCAAAATACTCGTCAAAGAACTCATCATCATCATCCTCATATTCAAAGTCCTCAACGATAAACTCATCCAGAGAAACTTGAGGATTCAGAAGAGGCTCAGAGTTAGGATTTCTCTTCTTGACACAGCCACATACCATTCTAGGACTTGGAGTAGAGGAAAGCGAGTCGGGGCTAAAGCTAAATGGGAATGAGAATCCATGAGTGCGACAGGAAATCCTACTGCTAGAACAATCCATGGATATTGGTAGCAAACCGAAATTTGCGCTCCTGAGATGCCAACCTCTCATTAAATTCATTCCTTAAGAACAAATGGATGTGCTAGTAATGCACAACTCTGTTAGCCTTCTATCTTGACATGTACTGTGGGTACTTGCTGATGCACAACTCTAGTAACGTGACAATAAAGCCCTCATTATGTGCAATCTTCTTTTTCTTATCATAATATAATCATGAATACCGTCTTTTAACATATGGTTGCGCTGGAGCCTGGATGTGGATAAAAATTGACCATTCATTTGTTTACTATCACGCATCCACCTAGAATGGTGTATCTTTTTAGGGCCCCATTAACGTACAGGAACTTATCGTCTTGTCAAAATATAAACAAGTAAGAAACTAGAATGTCTAAATGTTCCGCAACGTGGATAAGAAATATCCAAATGAAACGCTTCATCTTCTATACCATTTTTTTCCCATCTACATAATTGTTGCTTAAAGAAGCTGATTTTTGAGACTTATGTTACATGCAACAACCAATTTCCTTGTAAATTCTGATCCTCGCTATTTGTTGACACCATATTTCCAAAGGCGCAAACTGGAACAATTTGAGATGCAAGTAAATTTAGTACTTGAGACATCATTTTCTTTTTGGTCTGTCCCTAAAAGAATGTCACATTTCTATATTTAGAAATAATTTAACTTTATGAGATGATTTACAGCCACACATTTATACAAGACTTGTTTTGGACCATACATTTCAAAAGTCTTCCTTTCTTTCTTAAACTATGTACTAAGTCAAATGGTGTCACACAAATTAGGACGAATGGAGTAATTTCTTATGTATTTTGTACTGCATGGAAATTAAGTTACAGCTTAGAAGTATATCATGCGTTTGCTTATATTTTCGTTACTACAAACTTCCAAAACACAGTTTTACTAATTATCTAACAATTTGGAAACTAATACTTGTATTTGGGGCTTAGCAGATGTTAGGGCGAATAGAGAAAGAGCAGGAAAAGGAAGACCTCTAAGCAAAAAGTGTGGCGTTTGGAGACACCGAGTGAAAAGCTTACGACCCAATTAATTTCCAAAAAAGAAGTCCAAGTTTACTTTTTCATTTAGGAAACTTAAGTATGTTTTTCCTAAACCTTCTCAAACTAGGTAGCTAGGAAAATTTAGGAAACACAAGATCCAAGTTCTGGTAGGATTATGTTAAATAAAAATTATAAATAAGTGATTACATCATTCAGTTTCTTATTCATTCCATCTAAGTTTTAGTAGCTAAAGTTCGATTAGTTTCTGATCAATAGCTAGCCATGGCATTGTATGTGCCGTATTATCACGGACAAAGTATTCATTTTCCTATTATTGAAAACACGGCTCGGGTTTGTCATGCTCAATCAACAAATAGACAGTGTGATTGGTCTTTTCCTCCTTAGGAATTTATAAAGATCAACATTGATGAAAGTTTCATGTCCAATTCAGAAATGTCGGGATTTGGGGGAGTTGCACGAGATGACGAAGGAAGGTGGTTGGGCGGGTTTTATGGCAGACTTCGTGTGAGAGCAATGATGAGCCTTACACCGGAGTTATGAGCTATACACGTCGGTTTAACTTAGCGAAAATTACAACTTGAATGTTATTATTGAAACAGACTCGAGTGAATCTTTAATGTTGCTGAGTGTGGGTGATGTCGTCGAAAGTCATCCTGATCATGCCGTCATAAAATAATGTAGGTGTCTTATGTTCGAGCTTGAGATTTCTCTAATTCACACTTTGAGACAAGGCAATGCACATATCACTTGTAGAAGATGGGAAGAAATCAAAACCAAGAATTTGTGATATTACATCGTCCGCCTCCTTTCATGCATCAATTACTTTTTGCGGATATGACTCACGTAGCATAGGCTAAGTATCTAAGCATGTAATGTAATTTGAAATTCCACAAAAAAATGAAATCGTACCATTTGTAACTATTAAAAAAGAATACAATATTGAAATATCATTTTCTAATGTCTCAAGATAATGCTATCAATCTTTATTTTCTTTCTAAAAAAAATTCGTTATATATTTTGTTTAATTATTTATTCTGACAGTAGGGATTTAATAGCTCAGTTGTTGTCTACCTGAACTTTCATCTTATTGGTAAGGGTTCAAATTTCCAATTTGTAATCACCCTTTCATTTCTCCTTCCTCCATCCCATGTAATAAAAAAAAATCTGGCCGCAGATATTATAATGACTGTTTAAACATCATCAAGTAAATGTTTAACGTCTTATTAAAGTAAGATATTGAACTTGTTAATATCTTTTCTATCATTTCAAGTAGTACTAGTTTATTTGGCTTGGATAATTAGCAAAGAGACATCTTTCCAAAATGTTAATTTATTATAGTACTCCTAAGAGTATAATTTGAGGTATTCAATTATTTATTAGAGTTAAACAATTATAGTACATAGTATTTTTGAGTGAACGTGTAAATTTTTATAAGATATTATAAATTTGTATGTAAGAAAATAAGTTTCCTTAAACAAATTATTTATGAAAATTTTACAAATTAGATTTTAGTTAATCTTTATATCATATCGTCATCTCTTACAAACCCACTCATCACTCGCCACTCACTGCAATTTCACATACATAAATTTTCCACAAAAATGAAATCCCCACAGTGCCTCTACCTGTTTATCTTCTTCTTCCTTCTCAGCTTGATTTAATCCCCTGCATCGGCAGCCCATGATACCAGCATAATATTCACCACCTTAGGAAGATCAAGCTATGCTTTCGACATCTTCGCTCACCAACCAAATCCAACGAACTACAGTTGACGGACGGCAATTCCGTTCACTTTAATGGTCATTTCCCCCGCGTCCGTACCACCTTCCCTGGTCTCGCACCTACCCGATAATTCTCTCAACACCGGAAATTTCATCTTATCTACGTGACAGAACGGAACGGCACCCACCATATATTTTACGACGCTGTGTTTCACGGTAGTTCCGGTACCAGCGAAAGAAGAGCCATACTTGAGAGGAGTGGAGTACGAACCGGGTCGACCCGAGTTCAGGTTCCTTTTGTGGGTGTTGAGCAATCTAGTGAGAGAATATCTTTGAAAGATAAGCCTTGTTTAGCTGGGGAATCTTTGATATACTCTCTTAAATATACATAATATATACACAATATACATGTGTATATTATGTATATTTGGCTCTCGATTTTGGTTGAATTACCGTGTATATGATATATAGTTTAGGTAAGGTTTTAGTCTCATAGTTTAGGTAATGTTGCGGTGTAATTAGTATTGTATACTTACCATAATATTTGTATTACCATAATTGTATAGTTAGTGTCCAAGTAGAATAAGATTTTAGGAGTAGAATAAAAATATGATTCTCCTATTATTGTATATATATTCTTTCAATAAATGAAAATAATCAAGGAATTATTTCTTTCATGGTATCAGAAGTCTAGGTTACTATTTTTCTCCACAAAATTTCGTCCAACTTCTCTCGGTTTCCGAGCCTTCCCTTCCCTCGATTTTCGTGCCCGGTGGTGTTTCTATTTCTTCCCAAAATTTTCTTCTAAATCCCTCAATCACATATTGTTCTATCAATATGTCTACATCACGGAACACGTTTCATCATGCCCTTAGAGTTTCTAACATCAAGAATAACATCCATCTTGTTCTTGAAATAAAAAACGTCCAATATGTGACGTGGGCCGAACTATTCAAAATTCACGCACGCTCGCATCAAGTCATCCATCACATAATCCCCGCGGCTCCTTAGGATACGGAGGTGCCAAGACGCGAGGATGATCTTAAGTTGTGGACGACTCTTGATGCCACCGTCCTTCAGTGGAATATTCCACAATTTCTACCGACCTTTTGCAAACGATTATTGAACCCGACGCTACGGCGCATGCGACTTAGGATAGACTACGTGATATATTCCAAGATAATCAAAATTCTAGAGTTATTACTCTTGAGCAGGATTTCTCCCACGTCCATATGGAAGATTTTTCTAACGTTTCGGCTTATTGCAAAAGATTGAAGGAATTGACCGACTAACTCCGCAACGTTGGTGCGCCGGTTTTAAATGATCGTTTGGTCCTCCAAATGATTTCAGGCCTCTCCGAGGCCTATAGTGGTGTTGGCACGCTTCTTCATCAAAGCAATCCACTTTCGCAATTTTAGAAACCTCGTTCTATGCTTACACTCGAAGAAGCGGGCATGGCTAAAAAGGCACTACCGGTACTAGTCATGTGTTATGATGACCTAATACACTGTTCATCCTCCCGGTTCCAACAACTCGGGTCAAAACCGCAACAACGGTAGCGACAAAAAGGGAGGAAATAAGAAAAATAATGGCAAGAATCGCGGCAGCAACAATGGCGGCAGCCGGAACAGTGGTGGTGGCGGTGGTGCCCCTCGGGCAGTCAACATCAGCAGTTTTGGGCCCCTATGTAGTGGCAGTGGGCCCCACAATTTGGGCCAAACAGTTGCAGCCCAGCGATACAACCTCACTGGCAGTGAGTCGGCCAGCAACAGCAGAGGCCCAACATGCAGTGGCCTAGTTTCGGTACTCTCTCTGGGCCGAGGCAGCAAGCAGGGGGACTTGGGCCTCGGCCCCCGCAGGCCCATCACGCAATGACCCCCACTTCTACCGACATCAAAGCCGCAATGCACACACTTGGATTAAATCCTCCGGACCCAAATTGGTATATGGACACCGGTGCCACTACCCACATGACATCCTATTCAGGTACGCTCTCGTTTTATTCCAATCTGAGCAACCCTCGTGAAATAATTGTTGGTAATGGTAATTTTATTCCAATTCGTGGTTATGGTCATAAAACTTTGTCTCCCCCCATCCACCCCTTATCTTGAAAAATACCCTACATGCCCCCAAATTGATTAAAAACTTAGTTTATGTCTGTAAATTCACCACTGACAATTCCGTTTCTATTGAATTTGTCAATTTGGTTTCTCTGTGAAGGATTTCAAGACGGGGAGTCCTTTCATGAGGTGTGATAGTAGGAGAGATCTTTATCCTATCACGCCAAGTTCCAGTCTATCGAGTCAAGCCTTGCCGTCAGCATTTGCAGCCCTTGCTCCTTCCTTGTGGCATGCTCGTCTTGGTCATCCGGGGTCGTCTATTTTGTCTTCCTTAGTTAAAAATAATTTTATTTAATGTAAGGGTAAACGTAGTACTCCGAATTGTCATTCTTGTTCTTTCGAAAAATTGTTAGGTTGCCGTTTGTAGACTCTACTTCTCATACTTTAAAGTCATTTGATATTATTCATAGCGACTTATGGACATCTCTTGTTCTTAGTTCTGTGGGTCATCGATATTGTGTTCTCTTTTTGGATGATTACTCTAAATTTTTATGGACTTTTCCGATAGCTAAAAAATCTCAAGTTTTTTCCATCTTCTTAAAATTTAGAGCTTTCATTATAACCCAATTCGAACAAGAAATAAAAAGTATTCAATGTGATAATGGCAAATAATATGACAACGGGGTATTTCAGGAATTTTGTGCAACTATTGGGATCAATTTTCATTTTTCGTGCTCTCATACGTCTTCACAAAATTGGAAAGCCGAACGCAAAATTTGTACAATTAATAACATTGTCCGCACTTTATTGATTCATGCTTCTGTACCCCCGTCTTTTTGACATCATGTTTTACAAATGACTACATATCTCCTAAATGTTCTTCCTTCCAAAAGTTTGACATATTCCTCCCCCTTTCATAATTTATATAGTAAGATTACTTCGTATTCACATCTTAGGGTCTTTGGGTGCTTATGTTATCCGTTATTTCCATCCACCGCAATTAACAAATTTCAGGCCCGGTATACTACGTGTGTATTTTTGGGGTTTTCGTCTAATCATCGTGGCTACAAATGTTTTGATTTATCCTCTAATAAAATCATCATTAGTTGCCATGTTATTTTTTATGAATCCAGTTTCCGTTTTCTAAGGTTAGTAATCATGTGCCCAGTTCGTATAATTTTTTGGATGATGGTACATCCCCGTATATTATTCACCATTTTTTGGACATATCCCGCACCCCAAATCCTCCAGTGGACCCACTGCCCGTTGGTCCCACTGGTCTGTCACAGCCCTCTCTCGCCCGCTTTTGTCACCGGTTTCGCAATTGGACCAGTCCAGCCCAATACTGGAACTGGTCCAGTTCCTGCATCCGCCACTGTTTCTGCTTCCCGAAGTGGGCAGTCCATACCGAGTCCAGAAACTTCCCAAATTCCGCCCAATCCTTCCCCGAGTCATCGATCAGTCACTCGTAGTCAATGGGGTATTTTTAAACCTAAAAGACATTTTAATTTACATATTAATGCTCTTAAATCACCCTTACTCTGTAATCCCGTGTTTGCATTAAACGATCTGAATTGGAAAATTGCTATGACCGATGAATATAATGCTCTTATTGATAATAAGACGTGGGAGTTGGTGTCCCGTCCATCAGGTATTAATATTATTAGGTTATGTGGATTTTTGCTCATAAGGATAATTCAGACGGTTCGTTTGCACGACATAAGGCTCGGCTTGTGGGTGATGGTAAGACTCAGCAGGTTGGTGTGGACTGTGGTGAGACGTTTAGTCCAGTGATCAAATCGGCTACCATTCGCACTGTGCTTAGCTTGGCTCTTTCGAAAGCATGGCTCATTCATCAGTTAGATGTGAAGAATGATTTCTTACACGGTGATCTCAAGGAGACAGTCTATATGCATCAGCCCTTGGGGTTTAAGGATCTCAAATATCCTTACCATGTCTGTTTATTGAAGAAGTCATTGTATAGACTTAAGCAGTCTCCATGGGCCTGGTATAAGAGGTTTGCTGATTATGTTTCGACTATTGGGTTCACTCACAGCAGGTCGGATAATTCTCTGTTCATATATCCTCGTGGTTCGTCTTTGGCGTATATAATTCTACATGTGGATGATATTATCTTGACTGCCTCTTCCGATATCTTACGCCAGTCTATCATGACAATGCTCAGCTCTGAGTTTGCTATGAAAGACTTGGGGCCCTTGAGTTATTTTTTGGGAATTGATGTCACTCGTCATGCAGGTGGATTGGTCTTGTCACAGAGGAAGTATGCCGCCGAGATCATTGAGAAGGCTGGGATGTCATCCTGTAAGTCCACTTCCACTCCCGTTGATACTAAACCCAAATTGGGTGTTGCGGCCGGCGCACCATACGAGGACCCGACCCGCTATTGCAGTCTTACAGAGACCCTTCAGTAACTTACATTCACGAGACCAGATTTTACGTATGTCGTCTAGCAGATGTGTTTGTTTATGCATGATCCCAAGGTTAAGCACATGAATGCGCTCAAACGCATCATTCGGTATATTCAGGGTACACTTGACTATGGCTTGCATTTATATCCTTCAACGACGTCCACACTTGTCTAGTATACAGATGTTGATTGGGGTGGCTATCTGGACACCAGAAGGTCTACGTCTGGCTATTGTATGTTTCTTGGCATAATTTGGTCTCTTGGTCTGCGAAACATCAGTCCACTTTGTCCCAATCCAGTGCCGAGGCAGAGTATCGAGGGGTAGCTAATGTGGTCTCTGAATCATTTTAGTTACGTAATTTGCTGTTAGAGCTTCATTATCCTATCCAGAAAGCGACCTTGGTCTATTGTGATAATATTAGTGTCATCTATCTGTCGGGTAACCTAGTTCAGCAGCAGCGCACTAAACATATCGAGATAGACATTCATTTTGTTCGCGAAAAGGTTGTTCGTGGTCAGGTCCGCGTCTGTCATGTCCCGTCCAGGTATCAAATAGCCGACATCTTTACGAAGGTCTTCCCTCGGTCTTTTTTAAAGATTTTAGGGACAGTCTCAACATTCGAAGATCGTCCGCTATGACTGCGGGGGTGTGTTAAATATACATAATATACACACAATATACATGTGTATATTTGGCTCTCGATTTTGGTTGAATTACCGTGTATATGATATATAGTTTAGGTAAGGTTTTAGTCTCCTAGTTTAGGTAATGTTGTGATGTATTTAGTATTGTACACTTACCATAATATTTGTATTACCATAATTGTATAGTTAGTGTCCAAGTAGAATAAGGTTTTAGGAGTAGAATAGGAATAAGATTCTCCTATTATGAAAATATGTAAATTGTATATATACTCTTTCAATTAATAAAAATAATCAAGTGATAATTTCTTCCAGTGTCGACCCAAGAGGACTCGGGCGTGCCCCGAACGAGCTGGGATGCGGTGTACTCGACCCACTTGGACCCCTAAAGGAGTAGCTGACTTCAGCGCAACAGTATCTCCGTCAGAGATTTTAACGGCCGTAGCGTCGTACGGGAAGAAAGTTTGGACTGGAGAGGTTGAAGAACTCGATACGGATATCTACGTGTTCTTGACTCGTGATGGGTCGGGTTGGGTCAAGGTGGTGGATCACGGTGGGTGGCCAAGTTAGGTTGATGATAATACGATTTATTTCCACCGAAAGTGTGATGATGGGTGGTGGTGTGTGTTCAAAGCTGAACTCGGTGTTGTCTCAGTCTCAACTCAGCGAGTTACCCCACCGGGTTTACACGCGTTCACACCCAGCATCTTCTACAACTAACAAGAATCTTATTGCCGTGGCTACTAGAATAGCAAGTTCTGAGTATAGGCATATTGAGTTATACGACGTATAGAAATAACCCGACCCGTTTCTCCTCATGCACATCATTTAAACCCCGTTCTTTTCAACTGATTCTTCGTGGGTCGGGTACCATAAATGTCGAGGCACAGGCAATGGTAGAGGGACGGGTACATTGTTACTCGAAAATCTTCAAAACCCGATACCCGGAATCTCTCTATTCCGGATTGACGGATCGTTTCCATCGTTTTCGCCAAGTGGTGATCAGATAGCTTATGTGAGGTTACCGGGTTTATATGTGGTGAATTGTGACAGGTCGGGTTTACGTCAAATTTCATCAAGAACAGCTTTTTCCACAGCATGGGACCCGAAAATGGAGTAATTTACACTAGCTTTGGACCTACATTTGCTAGTGAAAGCACTGAAGTGGATGTTATCTCTATTAATGTGGACGATAAAGACCTGAATTACAAACAATTGACAATAGGAGGGCAGAATAACGCGTTTCCGTCACCTGATGGAAAATGGATCGTTTTTCGATCAGGTGATCGGGTCACAAGAACTTGTACATTATGGATGCTCTGGAAGGAGAGGTGGGTGGTCTTCGTCGATTGACAGAGGTTCCATGGACCGATACCATGTGTAATTGGTCACCGGATGGTGAATTGATCGCTTTTGCATCGGACCAAGAAAATCCCGAGTCAGGTAGTTTCGAGATGTATATGATTCACCCGAATGGAACGGGGATCCGGAAAGTGATCCAGAGTGGTACGGGTGGGCGGACTAACCACCCATATTTCAGCCCGGATGGGAAGTATATAATGTTTACTTCAGACTACGCAGCAGTATCAGCTGAGCCAATCTCAAACCCTCATCATTATCAGCCATATGGTGATACCTTTGTGATCAAATCAGACGGTTCAGAAGTTCGCCCACAATTCGTACGAGGATGGGACCCCCGCTTGGGGCCCCACCTTCATAAAACCTGTGGATGTGGAATGGCCTAATGGTGGACATCCCTGTTCTTTTGAAGACTGTCACTGGCTGAATGTTCGGCCTAACTTTTGTTTTCTTCATCCAAATTCTGTACAGCTCTAATTGAGTTCCACCAGTTTCTCATTTGACAGGACAAGAAATCATGACTTTGATCAGTTGGAATGTTATTCTGAATCCTAATTGGCACAAACTGCAATAGTTCCCACAAAGGAATTATTACTGAATAGTTTCTGAGTTAACTGCGAATAGCTCTTCTTCTGTACACAAACTGACTAGAGTAACTAAGCTAGAGAAGAACAGTAGAGTACAAGACTAATCCTGCAATGTCAATGTAATGTTAATGACTACAAACAAAGATGCTCTGCTTAGGCCACACAAGGAGAGAAGAACCAAGAATCAAGCTCCATAGCAAGTCTATGACTATAAGATTGTATTCCTTCCCGTTGAAATGCTACATATTTAATCCAACAGAGAATTGGAAGAGTGAAGTTGACGCCTCCTCTCATGCCTCCCTTCTTAGCTGCTTATGTTCTGGAAGAACTCTACAGGTACAGTTGGAGGGCAATACTTCTTTGCAACAAATTTGTACTGTTTCAAAAAACCAAGTATTAGAATAAAATCAGGTGCAAATGTATGTAGATGTCTGTATGCCTCCAAATGTACACAAACATATATGTCTATCAAGTCACTATTCAGTTAACGCGTCTATCAAGTCATATGTACTAAAATTACCTTGTGTTGGCTATATTTTTCCCTGACTGCTGGTAAACTAGAATTGTTGTTGTTGCAGCAAAGGCTATGTAGTGCCATAACGCAGTCTCGTAAATCAGAGGGTTGGTACAGAGTATAATGCCTCAAGGTAGAGTTCTGTTTTAGGAATTTCCAAAAGTCAAATTTCATAAGAAAATACTAAGGGAAGATGCATTATAACTACATGATTGTCAATAATTCATACATACCCAAGGTTTTATTGAGGGGACAAGAATATATTTGGCCAAGAAAATTGCAGAAGCAGCAATAAGTGATGGAGCGTAACAAAGCATGTTGTACTCTAGAAGAGAAAGCTCTGCTATGTAGCTAGTCAAGTGTTCCAACTGCAGTGACAGAACCTGTAGATGATTATAAGATTTTAATCAACACTTCAATTCATATTCAGGAAGCCAAGGGCTACAAGTATAATTGTGAATATTGTATACTGCTAAATAAGGTTCTAATTCAGTTTTTTAAAGATAAGGTTCAGAACTTTATAACAGATGGCATAACTTAAGGTTTTTGCTAGGGGCAATGTCAACAGCTTGGATTGAACTCAGAAGTGCTAATTTATTTTCTGTGTCCTATATAAAACACGTTGAGAAAGACAAACCATATGTTAAGAGGTTACCTCATTAAGTCCTTGAGCAGCGCGAACGAACCTCCTCAGAAAACATTTGGCTGTTGGAGCTGTCATTTCAAACTTCAAGTAATTTAAAACAGCAGACTCCATTTGCAAGACCTCATCCTTGAAGTAAGTGTTGTCTGTTATGTAGCAAAACTCTTCCACTTGAGGCGCACAGATCTCCTCATATTTGCTGCAATATAGCATTCCCAATATTAATGTCTTACAGCAAATGCTTGCAATATTTGAGAAAGTAAACATGTGAAAGGCACTCGAGGTAAATTCTATATAGATCATGGCGAAAACAGATGGAGTAGAGGTCAGAAGGATAGTTTCTTACGATGCGATCATCATGCAAGCTACTCCAAGCAACTGTAGTCGTTGCCTGTCCATCAAATTCCCAGAAAGATATCGATCAATGTAGTTAATAGTCAGATACAGTGTGTCCGGGACAAGCCTGTACTCCTCAGCAACCTATACATCAAACAAGTTCCAAATCAAACTTCCGAATATCTGAGCTCATCAACATTTGTTAAGTCAGTAAATTCCAGCGCGCTGAAGAAAGATATTAGAAGTTCACCTCAACAAGCCAGTCAATTAGAATAGCACGCATGCTTGGATTAATGTCTTTCTGTACTTTCTCCATGAAATCTGTGGAGGGTCTTTTCTTTGCCTAGTACGATAACCAAAGCTAACATTAGAACATAATTGACAAATGGCAGCAAATGTTAGTAAAATTGCAATTCATTTATATTTCAAACAGCAACTCAAAACTGTCAATTATGGTGGTTAAAGTTGGCAGAAGCATCCAATTCAAAGCCAAAGAGCGGAAAAGAGATTGAGCTTAAACATTTTTATACCTCAGAGGCTCTCAAGTGTTTGTATATGTCACAGGCCATTGTAGCACATAACTGTGGGTCAACAAGATTGTTATCAATGTTGACAATTTTATTCCCAGATTCCAAGTCCACAAGTACATCTCTCTTGCATATATCTCCTGCTGCTTTGACATGTTCTGAGATGTAGAGGGTGCTACACACATTCTTCTCAATGGAATCAACTGCGGCCGTTTCATGGTCATCTATGTATTCAACTTCGGGACTTCTCACAGTGTCAGAAGTTGACATAGATTCATCCATGGAGACCAATGATCCGTCAGAGTGAGACGGAGAAATGTCCATGCTGCAAGTGGCAGCAGAAAGAGGAACCGCGGTGATCTTAGGCACAGCTGCATCATTTCTTTGAATAGAAATAGTACTTTTGCTGCTTGGTCTGACAGAGGAGGATGCTGGCAGAACACTAGTCCCTGAGGAAACTCCAGAAATGCTCTTCTTAATGCTTACAATCTTAGATGTACATGGTGCCTTCCAAAGCCAAAAATGATTCCAAGTTAGTCACAACTTCAAATACAAGAAATATCTTTTTCAAAATTTACTGACATTGCAAAACAGCTTATTAAAGTAAAAGATTTATCCAACTGCGAAAACTCAAAATTAACAAAAGTTGTTTAACTTCTTCTCCTCATTTGTGTATAAGATAAATTTGTTTCCTAACAAATTAAGAACAGTAATAAAATCATTTAAAACCTTCACCTCTAATTTTATGATATGCTAAATAATTCATGTTAAAACTACAACTCTTGTTAATGTTGAGTTTTCACCTTTAATTTTACGATATGCTAAACAATTCATGTTAAAACTACAACTCTTGTTAATATTGAGTTTTCACCTTTAATTTTATGATATAGTACTAAATAATTCATGTTAAAACTGAAAATAATGATCTAGCAAGCCACTAGTCGACTTCATGATCGTCCAATGATACTATGTCCATTTGAAAAGGCAAAAACTTTTCTTAAGCCTAATAACATGAACATTTGAAATTATTTCAAATGTTCAAAAAATAAAGTGGACAGATAAACAAAAGGAGGCAAAAAGCAGGATTTGGGGAAGATGTTTCAAATTTTCCATTCAAAATGCTTTTTTACCATTAAAAGAATATTTAACTCCAACATAATTCTTTAAAAATTCAATTCCCTCGATAGCTTGACGCATTTCCTGTTTAAAATAGTATATATAAGGAAAGTCAAAATCTTGACAAAAAAAGAAATCCCGCAATCCTCTCCTATCGAAGACCCTCAAATCAATTCGCTTGATTTTCTCAAATTGATTTTTACCTATTATGTTCAGTCATTTTCTTTCACATATTCCTCATGAAACTCACGTACATACATTTCCCATTTTACTTATTTAATTCAAGAAAAAAACCTCCAAAACCTCACCCAAAACAATGATAACCATGGAACTATTTTCTAAATAAAAAATGAAAGAAAACGCACCTACATTTCCCTTGCATATACAAAATTTTCAAGAAAATCACTCCCCAAAATTCCATAAACAACATACGGAACAGAATCATCAAACCAATATAAAATAAACATAAAGAAAATGATCACCGGAGAAAGACTAAAACCCCACATAATTAACACTGGAAAATTGGACAGCGAACAATAGAGAAAAACACTCACAAGTTTAGACGATTGAGATAGCGAGTTACGAGCGGAAACAGTTGTATGATTTGAGATATTAGAGAGAGCCGGTCGTTTCTTGGCCGTCAATTTTCCACCATGATTATTATCAGCCGCCATTGCTTGCCTCTTTGCCACCACACTCGAAACCGACGAACGCCTATTTTGGGTCGTCGTCATTTTCTCCTTCCTAAAATACCCTTCAATGGAAACAATCAAATTTACGTACAAGAAGAAAGAAAGCTGTTACAAGTGTGTGTGTGTGTGTGTAAAATGTGAAGGGAGTAATATATATATATATATATATATATGATGCTAGGCGGGGAAAAAGGGGTGATTTGAATTGAAGGATGATCTGGACCGTCCGATTGGATTTATGTATTCGTTAGGAGCGGACAAGGGTTGGGCCCACTTAAAATCTTTCTATTTTGAATTGGACCTAATAATAAAAATGTGAATGACCAATCAGGTACAGAGCGGAGCTGTGAGTTTAGTGACTTATTTTTGAATTCGAAGTTGAAGGATCCGTCTTGACTTTAGTGCAGCTCACTTTTTCCCTTTGTTTTTCACTATTATGAATCTAAGTTGAATTTGCAAACAGAAAAGTTTGAAATAATAAGTCCTGATTACATGCGAAATGACAGATTATATTATTGGAAATAAATTTGTTAATAAGGAATGAAATTGTGTTAGTATCTAAAGGCTAACACAAATAGGGAATTTTGTATTTGAATTGAGTTGAAGTTTGAAAACAAACTTATTTGAATTTTGAAGTTAAGTTGCACTACTATTTTTTATAGAGAGTTTTAGGTAAAGCTGGCCAGTGGGCCGGGACAGCCCGACCCCGACCCGAGCCCGTCCTGAGCCCGCCCCGGTCCCGCCCCGACCCCGCCAAAAAAAAAAATTACGGGGGCGGGACTCGAACTCGGGACGGGACGAGGTCTCGTCCCGCGAGACCCGAGCCCGCCCCAGGCCCGCGAGACCCGAGCCCGCCCCGACCCCGACCCCGACCCCGACCCCGACCCCGACCCCGACCCCGCCCTTTGCAAAAATGGCCGTTGCACCAACGGCCATTTTAGATTATGGCCGTTGGCCAACGGCCATTTTAGCCCCCCCCCCCCCTCCCCCAACCCCCTACCCCTTAATATTTATTTTTAACCCATAAGTTATTATATTTACACTTTAACCCAATTTTTCAACTATAAATAACTCATTTTCTCTTCATCTTTCTCACAAATCTTCCTACAATCTCTCTAATTTCTCAATATATCTCTCTACAATTCTACATTGTTTGCTAAATATTCAATTTTATTTATTCATTTGGGAATTGGTAGTGAAGTTGGCAACTAGCTTGAGGATGTAATTTTTTTAATTGTAATTTTATTATGTAATTTGTAACTTTTGGACAACACCACAAAGTTGCAATTTAGATTTTAGACAATTGTATTTGTATTACAAAAAAATCATATGTCTATTAAATAATATAAGAGGCACAAAAACAAATTTTGGGATATTTTTATTACACTATCTTGTTTTGTTTATTGAGTTTTTTTTATACATATGTTATTTTTAAAAAAAAAAAAAAAAAAAAAACCCCCGTATCCCGACCCGAGCCCGAGCCCGAGCCCGCCCCGAGCCCGCCCCGACCCGAGCCGACGGGATCGGGATCGGGACGGACTTGCTCCGGCCCCGCCATACCCGACCCCGCCGAGCCCGCCGGACCCGACCCCGCCCCTTCTCCCGTCCCGCCCCGACCCCGACACCGCCAGACCCGGCCCGCCAGACCCGAGCCCGGCCCACTGGCCACTCCTAGTTTTAGGCATGAAGCGTTTGTAAAAGTTGGAAATTTATGATAAATTCTATGAGTTCAACTTTTTAATATTTTTAGTTTGAACCCGTTATATTTTAAAAATTATGAATTCATGTCTATTATTTATTACAATTTTAATAAATTTTTAAACATAAATTTATACCCTGCATCGAACGTAGGGCTCAATTAAACCCCACCTATCATGATGTATCCGCCACTGATGAGCAGACGATCAAACAAAACTATTTAATGGTCAAATAACCTTCAAAACATGTCAAATAGACTTCAACTTCCAAATTAAAGTAAGATTATTAATTTGAAATGAAGTTAGTCGTTTATCCATAGATTTTGTTTTAAATTTTTGAAATTATATTTTTGGACGTTATTTTGAATTTGTTTATCAAACTAGCTCATTATTTTAACTTCAAACGTGAAATATGGTATTTTAAATTGAATTTATTTTCACTCGTAAATTTTTTATTATATCTTTTTATCCAAATACAACTTCAACTTTCAAATACATTTATTAAATTTGACTTCAAATACTATTTTTTTGAAATATCAATAAATTCATGTTTAGACGCCCACTAAGAAAGCCCTAAACGTGGATTACATTGTTGATAGCCCTATAAACGTCGAATACATTGTTGATATAAGTTTCATTCTCGATGCATTAATTTTTTTAGAATTATCTAAGTAATTATGTTACTATTATAACTATTACTAATGTTCGGATTGAAACTTTACGAACTTTCTATGAATAATTGGTTTGCATTCTACTTATTAGGTACTTAATTCATATTTCATAGAGCAATTAGGGAAACTAACAGGTGAGTTTTGAGATTTTTTTTCCTCTTAAAATTAAAAAATGAAATTGTACTTTATTCCTTCCTGTCTATTATTCTTGAGAAGCTACTATTCTTTTGAAATAATTTGGTCTAACTTCTTCTTTTGGATGTTCTCATTCAACCTACAATCAGTTTCTTCAAAATTTAGATCTCCTCTGTTTTTGTTTTCTTTTGGACTCTCTCATGTAAGAAAACTTTAGTCTTCTTATTCTTATTAATTGTTGTTCACTAGTGTATTTTGAATCTAATTTACATCAATAAAGTATAATATTGGTGTCAAGGACTATCCAAAATCATAAAAAGAAATAATTTCAATTACTCATCTATAAAATTTATGGAGTAAATTAAAAAACACCATTGTTGCTTAAAGAAGTTGTTGAATTTCGAATTGAATTGTAAATTTAAATCAAGTTAGTATTGTTGAAAAATCTTGAAAACACTCTCAAAGATGAAGACTTAGTTAGTTCAAACTTCAGAAAAATTTATTCTCAATTTTAAACATATATTTAAAATTTCATAAATTGATAGTTCATACTTCAGATATACTCCCTCTGTTTCAAATTAGTATCGTGGTTATTTAAAATAGTTGTCTCAAATTATTTATCGTTTTAGAAGTTCAATATAAAATTCATTATTTTTTTTATCTCAAAGTTAAACATATATTTAAATGTTATGAGCATATATATAAAAGAAAAATGACAAATAATTTAAAAATGAGGGAGTACATGTTTAAAATTTGACCTAAACAAGCCAAACTTTAGATGTGTATGCCGAGAATTTGCTCGCACGATACCAATGATTTTTAACAGAACTTGAAGTATATGTATTCACTATTTTATTTATGAAAAAAAAAACCTATAATAGAAAAACTTTAAAATAGGGAATTAACAATTGGGACTTGGGTTTGGGTCGGGCTTTATACCCTTTTTGCTTTGGCTATGCCGACAACTGGAACACCAATAGTATAGGGTTTTACAGAGGTACACTCACAATCCTCAATATAGAGAGAATGTGGAGACCAGCGGTACTAGCAAGGAGAGCATTTGTCAATCGAGTTGTAGCAAATCAAAGCTTTCATGGCCTCCATAACCACGTATCCACCAATCAAACTTTAGCTCCAGTGAGTTCATTTCGTTATTATTCTAATTGGGTCTCTTCCAAATCTTGTTTACGTCAAACAACAAGACTTTTCTCATCAAACCCATCTTCGGTTTCCGAAGAATCCATTGAAAATGATAATAAAGACACTGTTTTTTCTGTTTCATTTGAGTCCGATGAAGGGTCTTCTGTTTTTGACGGAATTGAGGATAATTTGCCAGCCGATAATGGCTCTGATTTCGGAGATAATAAGGTTGTAATGGAAGATGATGAAAAGGAGGAGGAAGTAAAAGAACTAGATTTAGAGAAATTGGAGAGTGTGTTGTCTCTATTGCAAAGTAGTGGTGTTATCGATGGATCTATCGAGTCTAATCTCGAGGAAATACGTTTGAATTTGAATGAGGAGTTTGTTGTGAGAGTGCTAGAGACCCCGTATATACCCGGGGAGAATTTAATTTCGTTTTTCAAGTGGGTCTTGAAGAAACCCGAGTTTAGTGTGACGAATAGGGCAGTTGAATTGTTGGTTACTGCAATCTGTATTGAAGGTAGGAATGTTTATGCTTTATGGGATTTGGTGAAGGAGATTGGAGAAAAGGAGAAGGGGATATTGAGTGCTGAGATTCTTAATGATATGATTGGTTTATTGTCGAGGTTAGGTAAGGGAAAGGCTGCGTTCGAGATCTTCAATAAGTTTGGGGAGTTAGGATGTGCTCCGAATGCTGATACGTACTATTTTACCATTGAAGCTCTTTCTAGGCGTTCGATTTATGATTGGGCTTCTACTGTTTGTGAGAAGATGCTGAATGCTGATATGTTGCCTAAAGGTGCTGAGAAAGTCGGCAAAATTGTTTCTTTTTTGTGTAAAGGAAGTAAGACTAAAGATGCGCATCTGGTTTACTTGTCCGCGAAGGAGAAAAATATTAATCTGCCTGTATCTTCTATTAAGTTTTTGATCAGCTATCTTTGTCGCAAAGATGAAAGCGTTAAACTTGCAATAGATATGTTAGATGAGTTTCCCGAAAAAGAGTGGAAACATGCCATTAAGTCATTCTCATATGTCATCAATGGGTTGTGTAGGGTGAAAGAAGTAACAGGGGAAAACATCGAAGAGGCCAAAAACTTGCTCGTAAAAATGATAGATGCAGGTCCGCCACCTGGCAATGCGGTCTTCAATACAGTTATTAATGCACTCTCCAAGAAGGGAGAAATGGGAGAAGCTAGGAAACTGTTGAAGGTGATGGAGGGTAGAGGTTTGAAACCTGATGTGTACACTTACAGTGTAATTATGAGTGGTTATACAAAGGGGGGTGAGATGGAAGAGGCTCGAAAGATATTGGATGAAGCCAAAAAGAAGCACTCCAAGCTAAGTCCTGTAACTTATCACACCATTATTCGGGGTTATTGCAAGCTCGAACAGTATGAAAAGGCTCTGGAACTGTTGGGAGAGATGGAGGAGTATGGAGTTCAGCCTAATGCGGATGAATATAACAAATTTATTCAATCTCTCTGCCTTAAGGCTTTAGATTGGACAACGGCAGAGAAGCTGCTTGAGGACATGAAGGAGAACGGGATGCATCTAAATGCAATCACAAAGGGTCTCGTAAGAGCAGTTAAGGAGTTGGAACAGGAAGAAGTAGGAACAAATGAAGTAATGACTACAGCATAATAGGTACCCGATCTCTGCTTTTAGTTGTAGGGATCTGTATCTTCTGTTTCATTTTTATGTCATGGTCTGAGATAAGCAGCAGGCTTAAAACTGTAACACCTGCATTTTGTATGCTGAACAGCCATTAGAATTCTGAAGAAAGGATATTTCTTTTTCTTTTTTAAATAATGTTTGCTCCCAATTTTCTTGGGTTGAATGGTTCAGAATGATTTTTAAAAACATGCATAGAGATATGCATTCTCTGTATATTTAGCTAGTGGTGTCTGTTGGCGCAACATGAGCCCAGTAAATGACCATTTTGGTGAGTTATATTGATAATGGAAATATGTTATTTATAGCCTTTTTTGTATATTTATCAATTACATATGTTATGTACAAAAAGAGGGGCACCAATCAGGTGAAACAGTTGCGAGTCCAAAAAAGGGTGGATGCATGATTAAGTGAGATTGGATCTACGAGAAAGCAAAAGCCGTTTGGGAGTCTAAATGAGTCTAGAAACTTTACAAGCTCTTCAAACCCAAATGAAAAATGCTATAGGCATGAAAAATGAATTTGTCTGAGACATCACAATTTGAACTGTTGACCATTATACTGTTTTTATGAAAACTGCCATAGGCATGAAAAATGAATGTCTGAGACAATCACAATTTGTACTGTTGACCATCATACTGTTTTTTTGTGAGCTCTCCTTCCAATTGCATTTTGACTCCAACTATTATTTATTTTTATCGTTACATCTCTGGTTTCCTTGACATAAAGGAGTGTCACGATGCTATTGAGTAACCCAAAAGTGAGTTCACTTAGTTGGAGGAACCTGTTGAGATAACATCTTTGTCTCTTTGATCATGCATAGAAAATCAAATTACGTAAATATAGCTTCCAAGCTGCTTGTTCATGGCTGTAGGTTACAGCTATAATTGTCTCTTATAGCTTCCTTAATAAGGAAGTTTTCTATACTGTTTGCACTATACACTAGTATGCATATATTGTATCCTATAGTGTAGTAGTATCTCTATATACTTCCAGTAGGAAAAAATAAACTTTCCCTTCCAAGCTGCATGTTCATGGCTGTAGGTTACAGCTTTAATTGTCTCTTATAGCTTTCCTTCCTAAAAAGTATTCTATACTGTTTGCACTATACACTAGTATGTATATATTGTATCATATAGTGTAGTAGTATCTCTCTATACTTCCAATAGGGAAAAATAAACTTTCCCTTTCTATTATTTTCTGATGTGAAGAAAGAAGAGATGTTCTAGCATTTTTTGGGTTACTGTAGCTTTTGATCTCTGATAAGTTCCTACCACAGCATTGTGAGTAAAGTGATAATGCTTTCTTTGCATTAATATGGGCAATCAGAGGTGGAAGAATGTATATTCTCCGTCTTCCCTCCCCTCCTAGTTATGTAGTGCTGCCAATTCAGTTTGTCCGTTACACAAAGAATGCTTTGCTAGTAGGGGATATGGTCTGACTTGTTGGTGAGGCGCATGTATCATTTAGTAAAACAACAAAAAACTTTGCCTCATTCCCAAAATAATTAGGTTGATTATGCCCTCTATATCCGTTCCACTCCATTTCTACCTGTTGCACTTAGTAAGCAGTTGAAATTCTGGCTGTTTTGCTTTGTGTTCAAGATAAATTGCTTAACAGAGAAAAATGAGATGTTCGTCATAGCTGAATAAGGGGTTACTGTATGAGTATAATGCAGGTGTACATTTTTGTATTTGGTTCCCTAGTATTATTTGCATTCTGGGTAGTGGAGAAGGTGGAATCTAAACAACACTGGTCCATATCAATTGCTTTGCTGAGAGGAGAACGCTGTCTCATCACCTTAAGGTATACAAGCTTCTTTTTGGACAAGTAATTGTAACAAGAGAGAAGGGCTAAGTGATGAAATGAAGAGCTCCGGTGAACTCATCAATGGAGAAAGTAGAGAAAAGGGAAAGAGAGAAGAAGAAGATAGAGGAAAGCAGATATTTCTTTTTAATTGATAATCATCAAATGCATGGAACTCTGTATTTCTTTTTAATTGATAATCATCAAATACAAAGGGTATATAATCTCCAAGTATTTCTCTGTATGGAACTCCCTTCCATGTGCAGAAATTTGGTTACCAATAAGGTCATATCATTACTTGCTTCATTAGATGACTACTGAAGTCGTGCGTCTCATAGTTTCTCGATATCATTATTCTATGTTTTCTTGGAAGTTGGCAGAGCTTTCATCATTTCTCCTAGTTCATCCCCTTATTCAAGGGATATTCTAAGAGGAAAGTAGGCTATTCGTCGGTGAGGGATCTATGGTAGCTCGTCTATCTCTTAGCATCGATGGCGGGTCTACTTAAAGTATCCACTTTTCACGCCCCTCTCTAGTCGAGTTGCTTTTCGCCCCTCTTTACTTTCATTTTCATTTCAGTCTTGTATTCTTTGAAAAGAGGGGAAGCTTTCCAATATATTCCTTAGAGTTTCAAATGGACCAATTAAATAGCAAATACTGAAATAACAACTTTAAACTTAAAAGGACTAAACTGAATAATTAAAAACTTTTAATATAATTGGTCACAACTTTTGTGGCAATCCATCCTCCTTAGAAATGACCTTGACCTCAAGGTTGCAATTTGAAATGTGGTACAGAGGAGAAAGTGAGTCCCAAGGCCATCAAACCAACTATTGACTCATAATATTGGCGTTTCAGAATCCTCAGGAGGCATAGCATACTAGTTGTAACTATAGTTTCAGTGAGTGCCATCCCTCGAGTAGCAGGTCCACATGCAGACCAAGTTGAAACCATTAGTACCATAAACTGAATAATTAAAAACTTCCAATTTAATTGGTCACAACAGTTTTTGTGACAATCCATCCTCCTTAGAAAAGACCTTGCCCTCAAGGTTGCAATTTGAAATGTGGTACAGAGGAGAAAGTGAGTCCCAAGGCCATCAAACTAACTCTTGACTCGTAATATTGGCGTTTCAGAATCCTCAGGAGGCATAGCATACTAGATGTAAATATAGTTTCAGTGAGTGCAACATCCCTCGAGTAGCAGGTCCACATGCAGACCAAGCTGAAACCATTAATACCATACACCAAATTTCTGCACATGGCAGGGAATTCCATACAGAGAAATACTTGGAGATTATATTTCTTATCGAAGGCAATCGGTTGATATGGATATGACTTCGCTGTTGGTTGTGAAGAAGATGGTTTCAGCCTAGGTATTGGTATAATTGATGGTCCAAAATGAGGTTTTGAAGCTGACGAAAAAGTTAGCCCTTGAGCGTTCTTCTCCTTCCTCATCTTGAGATTCCAACAGTCTATACTTCCAATTCTTCCTCGCTTCTCTAGAAAACATCACTATCTCTTCATAAAATTGTATTGTTCCAGCCGTACCCAATAAATTCCAGATTTCGTCATAACTACCATGTTCTTCTCCCAGCTTCGATAATGATTTTAGCAATGTTGGAGCTAATACCATGAGAATCATAACATATGTTAAAAGAAAGTCAGAAACATCCATCTTGAAAAATAATGGAACTATCAGCAGTAGGCTAAGTGAACTTGTGCCCAGAATTAGCATGTACATTTCACAATCAAATTGAGGAAGCCGTGAAGTGCAACTGAGAATAGCTGCTGAGACTATTCTAAGAAGAGAATGAGGCATCCACGAGAGAAAATATGTCATTGAGTGTGCATTTCTTAGAAGCTGTATTACGATTTTAATAAAATCATTTTTGGCTCTTAAACCTAATTCTTTCTTGTCTAGTTCTTCGTTGATTTCGTAATCTGAACCTTCTATTTTACTTGCATCAATCGCAATGAAATAATCAGATAGCACTGCTTTGAATTCCTCGTTTTATAAGTAGGACGTTAAACAAGTAGGACGTGTAAGAAAATAGGATGTGCAAGCAAGTAGGACGTGTGAGAAAGTAGATGAAGCACATAGGACGTCTAAGAAAGTAGGTGAAACTAGTAGGTCTACCTTTGTCCGACATCTTATTCGTTTATGAATCTCATTTACTTTGACTAGGCTTAACATAATACATACACTTGGACACTATAACCTCATTCTTCCATACTCAAGTAACTTCGTCGACTTCAACTTAGTCGTAGACATGATAAGAAGTACGGGGTGTTACAGTAAAGAACATTTACTTTTGCATTCTGTGTTGTATGATCAGTGTGTCTCTGTTGGAGGTATTCTTGACAAAGCACTACAGGAACCGAGGGCGGGTGATCCAGAATTTGCTATTGATTTTGAAGAAATATATGTTATTGATTCGAAAACCAAATCAATCACAAGAGCCAAAGTAGTGGTAAGAAACCGTGACAAGTTTGCTATAGTGCCTTTTCTTCTACATTTGCTAATTTTTATGCATAAAGTAACTTGCCTGATAAAGTGTTTACTTTTATTTTTTTGGACATTGCTTTTGCATTTTCGTATAGCTGATCTGCTGCCTGTGTAAATAGTGTTCTAATTGTTAATTCTATGAAGATATGTTTAACAATTTACACCGCTCAAAGATCAATTCCGACCAAATTTTACAGTGCAAAGGAGCATAGGAATTTCAGGAAATGGGTGTGCTGTTCAAGGGAAAGGGTGTAGGTCTCAGGGGGAGTTTGTGGAAGAGGGAGGGGGTTAAGGCTGCAATACTGTCTTGCACAGATTATGGTTAATTGTTTTGTTTGCATAGAGCAGGAGTAAATTTACAATTACTCCCCAAAAACATATATATATATATATATATATATATAAAAAGAGCCATTTCCACTTTGCTGATAATGCCTAAGAATTTCATTTTAGGGGGTGGGGTGGGGTGGGGGGGGGGGTTTGTGGGGGTTGTGTTAATTAACTGTTTGGACTATGATTTAGGGACTACTAGAAGCCATTCAAAAGAGTCAGGACAAATGAATTTGGTGCCAAAGATATGTGTCTTTGAGCAGGCACATCAACATATTTGGTTGAATTGCTCTTAGATGCCCAAATGTAGTTTTCAGAGTGAGATAGAGCGAGCTCCAAGGTCTTGACTTTTCCTCCGTCAAAAGGTCTTGACTTTATGCGTCCATCTGGATCTGCTTTCATTGTATCAATAGAAGGGGGACTCTCAGATAAATTAGAAAGTTGATCCTCCTTTCGGTACTCTTCTTTAGAACGCCTCAAGATTTCATTAGAACAGTCATGTGGGAAGAACACCTTATTTAACAATAGTACCCTTATTTGTGATATTCCTAATACACTCAACTTCCTTCAAATTTTGTGTAACTAGTACATAAATAGTGTTTTTTTATTTATTTGTTGTGTTTTCATCCCCCCCCCCCCCCCCCCCAAAACCTCCCTTTAGCATTTTTTATGTAGGATATAATCTATAGAAGGTATTTGGTTTGAAATGATTAAATACATGAATTCAATGATAAAAAGTTAAGATAATGTAGTTTTGATTGAAAAATAGTAGAAAAAGTATCAGAAACGATGGAAATTTGTTTAGGCATATGCATGTAACTTGCCCTTTCTTTAAGGCCTTAAACTTGTTTGAAATTGATGACTTTGCTATATATTTCTACTTAAGTTGCTTGACTCTTCACTTCCGCACCTGTGTCGACACGACATGGGTCTGGGATCCGTAATGGATATGATCAGCTGATTTTGGGTACTTTGACCAAAATCGATGGAGAAATCCGGGACATATACAATGATTTCTGTAATCAAAACAAAAGCTAAGGTGAAATTGAAGAAAACGGAATACCTTGTATATAGAATTTTTTGTGTCAATCTTTTCCCTATATCTCCTTCTGGAATTCTCCCCCTGATCAGTATTTTCTCATTGGAATACCTTTTAAGTTTTCCATATATGGTGTGTTTGGTATTACTAAAAATGTTTTCCTATTTTCTCTTGTTTGGTTGCACTAAATATCTTGGAAACTGTTTTCCAAAAAATAGGAGAAAATGTTTTCCTTAAAAATTTGATGGAGAAAATGTATTATCCAAGGTATTCCGTTATCCAACTCCACCACTTCCCCACGTTCCCCCACCACCCCCTAAGTTGCTTGGCCTCTTCGCTTTTGTGCTGCACCTGTGTCGACACGACCTGGGTGTGGGTGTTAGTGTGAGATCTGTACAGGATATGGTCAACCGATTCGATGGAGAAAATGTATTATCCAAGGTATTCCGTTATCCAACCCCACCACTTCCCACGTACCCCCACCACCTCCTAAGTTGCTCGACCTCTTCGCTTTTGTGCTGCACCCGTGTCAACACGACGTGGGTGTGGGTGTTAGTGTGAGATCTGTACAAGATATGGTCAACCTATTCGATGGAGAAACTCGGGACAGATACAATAATTTTTGTAATCAAAACAAAAGTTAAGGTGAAGTTTAAGAAATGGGATACCTTGTACATAGAAATTTCTATGTCGTTCCTTTTTCTTATATCTCCTTCTGGGATTCTCCACATAATGTCTCAAAATTTAAACATATAACTCTATTTTTAGATATTTGAATTACTTTTAGCGTATCCCTACACCCGTATTTGTACTTGGATCCATAGCCCGAATCTTAAAATTTAGATCATGAAGGATCGGACGTCTAGATACGCACCCGTATCAGACACCTGCACCCGAGTCCGAGCAAGCTTAGACCACCCCACCCCACCCACCCTCCACCACCCACCCCATTTCCCACCCCCCGCCTACCCCCACCACTAGAAGTTGCACCTCGAATTCAAAAACCTCAGTGTTTTGCTTTGAATAAATGCTCTTAAAATGACATTTTTTGCATAACAAACACAAGAAAATGAGTAGGAAAATGTCTTATTTTCCGAGAAATATTTTCTTGGAAAACATTTTCTGTCATACCAAACACACCCATAATGTCTCATAATTTAGACATATAACTATATTTTTAGATATTTGAAATATTTTTAGCCGAATTCCCACACCCGTATCCATACCTAGATGCATAACCCCGAATTAAAAATTTAGATCATGGAGGGTCCGATCTCTAGATCCGTTCCCGTATCGGACGGCCGCATCCGAGTCCGAGCAACTTAGATTTCTACTACTCCCTAAAAGTCCAGTTATATTAAGCTTGCAGTTTGACCTCCAAATATCAAAGTACTTTTCTTTACGGGTCTGATGTGCAGATTTTTTGTTGGTAACTACTAGTATCCAATGATAGAGCTTTTATTACATCTTTTAAATATGTTGCCCCAGATGTAACTGCACAATTGCTTTTCACAGACCCCTCGTTTCGATAATAGAGCTTATTACAGCTGCTGTAACCATTATTAAAGTGTTTTATTCATTTATAAGGAAAACATTATTTTGTTGTTCTTTTGTTGGGAGGCACATCAAATACAACCATAGTTAGGCTGTCTGCAAAATATAATGAAAGAAACTGTAGTGGACAAGAAAATGACCATTTTTTCTCGCCTCGCCCCTCGAAGAAAAAAAGGAAGAATTTAAAAAGAAAAAAGTAAACACTTCACTTTTCATGACGTAGACAATTATATAAAAATTCATTGTATCACTATCCATTGTAATGTCGTTATGGTCCGGAGAATGAAGAAAAGAATTGTTACAGAGAGATATTGACCGCAAAAAGTCAGACAATTTCCGTCAAAATCTGTTTCAACTAGGTTAGTGTTTAGTACTATAAGATAATGAAAACTGGTAGGATGTTGAGTATTATATTCATCAACAATCCCTGGGGGGTATCTATGCCAAGTAGTAGACCAGCTATAAGAATGGAATAGTTGAACTTGAATATGTCTTTCTCATAGAAACATTCAGATATAGAATCTTAAGGACATTGGTATTAATGAACTAATATTTATGCCAACCAGTATACAAGCTATAAGCACGGTTAATGTAAACTTGAACTTGTCCTATCTATTGAAATATGAAACAACTCAGATACAGTATGAAGATGTGAGGTCTTATGGTTTGAGCAGCCTAAAATGTTCTATGTTTCCCAATCTTTTGTAGCCTTTGGTTGCTCCTTTTATTTATTGTTAGCTTAAGAAGTTATTTTGTTTTCCAAAAATAGGTGACAGTTCCTGGAGGAAGAGATGATTTTACATCAGTGATAGAGAAAGAAGAGTGGAAGAAGTCAAGGCAAGACATGGAAAGACACCTTAGTAAGCTAAGGGGACTTCAGTGTTTCAAATTGGTTTTAGTTGGCCAATGAATACCATTGTCGAATTTTCTCTGGTCCTCAGAATTGCTGGAAGGGCTCGATGGATCGAATACCCTAATAGCTGAAGGAAACAACTTGGTTGATGCAAAATTGTTCATGGTGCTGATAGAGCCAGTAGCTTCGGAATTTCAGAATCGTAATCGTACATTGTCAGTGCCATCATGACTTGTGAAAAATGATCACTGGATGAAGGTTTAGAGTGAGCGTAAGTAGATGTTAATGTAGCATACAAATTCATAGTCTTTCTAGATGGATATGTGCAAACTTGAATCAGTAACATTATGGCAAAGCAAACGAAACAGAGATGGTTGTGCATTTTCTCTCCTAATTATGAAGGCTGGAAGCATTGGGAGTGCAGTGCAATGGAATTTGCTTTAAGTTCTATTACTGTTGTGCAGTCAAATTTTGGTTTTGTTTGCAGTATTAAACACGTCCGTCGTCTCTTTAACTTTGCTGATACGTTTAACTCTTTAATTAGTTACTTTTCCGCGCTTTTTTTTACGATTAGGGTGCATGAATGAAGAGATTAATGGAATTATAAGTAATAGGTAAAAACAGTCAAGTAGACAAGTTTATTATAAGACCAAACCCATCGTCAGCCACCTGTGATCGTCCAAATTTGTCACTTGAACACCTCAAGTAGGGTCATTCGCACAAATGCCCCTGTTTTGGGGTGGTCTTTAATTTTTGCCCTTCAAATTTGAGTTTTTAAATTTTTGTGCTTTATTATTTTTGGCGCGGCATAATTAGAACTTTGCTCGGCATAATTATTGTTATATCTTCGGCATATGTATCATACACAATCCACAAATTATGTCGGATAAGACATAACTGTTAACACTCAACATAATATGAAAAAGACATAATTTCAAATTTCAGCAGGCATAGTTAGCGTTTAGTTTCAACATATGTATCATAACATCCACACAAACTATGCCGGATAAGGCATAATTTCCAACGCTCAACATAACTTAAAAAATTACTATAAAACTATGCCATATAACTTAATTCCTAGATAATTTATGCCACGTGAGGCAAAAATTCATTTTTCGAAGAAAAAATATTATAGAGACTATGTCTTGTGAAGTAGACCTGAATATTTTCATTAAAAAAATAGCAGGGGAAAAAATTAAAGACCACAGATATGAAGGGAAAAAATTAAAGACTAGTGCATTTTAGGGGCAGTCCGCAAAAAAAAACTGCCTCAACTAACGCTTGTTCCATCTAGACACTTCATGTGGGTCTTCGCTGTGCCATTTAGACACTTTTCGCTGACTTGACAATTTGTGTGATTTTCACATAAATAAGGCGCGTGAAAAGCCCAAAAAACAAAATTTTCTTTTTCTTTTTATTCTTCTTCTTCATTCTTTTTCATTTTCGTTCTTCTTCTTCATTCTTTTTCTTTCGGCGAAACTCCATTATTTTCGATCTAATTTCATTTTTTTTTCTTTTTTTCCGATCTAGGTTTCAGATCTAGCATCTCCATTTTGTCTCTTTGGATTATTTCGAATTAATTGGGTCTAGACATCATTAATGAAGTCTTTAGAAAGCTTAAAGGTTTAAAATGGGTTACTTGATTTGATGAAAATTTGAGAAATTAATGTTTGGGTTGTTTTCAGGTCTTCGTGGGCAATCTTTAGCTGAAGTTATAATAAATTTGGAGGAGTTTCTCTTGAAATTTTGGATTAAAATTGTGGTTGGAACAAGAACACATGAAGATGGTATAGAACACCAAGAACATGCTTACTTTTCTTTTTTCTGAAATATTGTTTTTCTCAAAATTTATTTTTTATATTATTATTTGATCAAACGCCACATGTCCTAATTTAATTTGTCATTTTGCCACATCACCAACGAGTGTTTTATACACATTTTACATATTTGGTTTATTCTGCAAAAATGATTTAAATGGCATAGTGGAGGCCTGCCTAAAGTGTCTAGATGGAACAAGTGCTACTTGAGGTGTTCAAAGTGATAAATCTGAACTATCAAAGGTGACTGGTGATGGGTTTGGCCTTATTATAACAAGCACTTAAAACATGTACAAAGGTAACCTTTACTAATGCCAACAAGTAATTGAGATTTGTGAAGTGAAGTTGGACACTTTTCTTGATAAATCCAATATCACTAAACTGCCAAAGTGTTGATTCCAACAGAAAACTCTTAAAATAAAACCTCTATTACTCCTATATACTATGAAAATCTAATAAAAGATAGAATATGATCTTGCTAACCAAATAGCAAGATTAGTCTTAGACAAAATCAATTTGACATGCTTGAGACTTCCTTGGAAATTTAGTTATTCTTTGTAGCATTCGATACTTTGCCTTAATGTTTCTAGTAGAAGAATGCAATTTCACTGTCTGCAAAGCTTGGGCATTCTCAAGAATATAGCTCAACATAGCAAACTCATCTTTACTATCCTCAAAGCTGCCAATTGAAATGCCTTTGAGACATGAATACACACATCCAGGCACATGAGTAGGTTGCTTCCAATTAGTGTATCCTTCCTGAGGAGCAATAAAACCGAAATCTGTAATTTACGAATTAATCATACCATAAAATTATTGGAAAATTTGTTAAATATATCGTCCACTTCTAGTCGAAAACAACTGATACAACTATTCTATACAATCTTAAGCAGTGGTGTAATTGAAGAAATTTGCACGGATCATTCAAAATTCATGTAAGTGACTTACTATATATCATTAATACATTCAAGAATATTGTAATATGCCTCTGTTTACAAATGTCACTACCTCTGTAAAACAACATATTGCATGCTTATATCTTTCATGTTCGTTAAATTTAGGAACTCTTTGTTTTTTTTCTTCTTGTTGCTTAATAGCCTGTTTGGCCAAGCTTATTTTTCTCCACAAGTGCTTATTTTTAAAAAATACACTTAGAATCACTTTTTAAAAGCCTGACCAAACACTAGTTGTTTATCAAAAGTGTTTTTTAAATTAATTGGTCAAACACAAACTTTTTTTCGCCAAAAATACTTTTTTGAAAAAAGCACTTTTGGAAGAAACATTTTTTTAAAATAAGTTGATTTTAGAAGCTTGATCAAATAGGCTATAAGTTTATTTTGATCGATTAAAGGTAAAATTGTATAAGAAGCTTCAAGAGGGAGACAAAATTAAGACATAATTAAAAATAGTAGCTAACATTGATTATAAAGAGAATGTTGCATTCAAGGGCTCATCATAGTGATCAATGAAGTGAGTTAAAACTTTTGAAAATCAGACAAAACTAAAAATAAAGTGAATTTAATAGCATACCGTGGTTTGGAACCGAGATATATAAATCCTTCACTATATGAAGTTCTTGCATCAATCTTGCAAAAGACTCAACCCTTCGATTTTTTCCTTCTTCTGAGCACATTCATCAATCTTGCAATGCTTTAGTTTTGGTTCAGGTACTCTTGTACACTACATCGTTATGCATATGTAGCTACAAAATATGTCATGATAAGTAGTCTGAAAAAAGAGATGTTAACACACGTGGACTCAATATATTCAGCTAGTATCAATCTTCCTTAAATATTCTAACGTCGTTATCACACGAGCACATTCATCAACACAGGCCTCATGTTAACAATTCTCTACATGAGTACATGTAATAATATTTTTGAGTCCTATATATTAGAGAATATTCTCCGAATATTCACCGTATATTTTGTAATTATGATAGATGTATATTTAAGGTAACTTAGGATTCTTATTGTATTAGAAATCAACCATTTAAGGTAAGTTATGATTCGTACTGTATTATGAATCAACCTCTGTACAACTATATATATTGTGAATAATGAAAGGAATCCCTAAAGAAAATTATTCTATCAAACATGGTATCAGAGCTGAGATAGAATAATTTCCCTACATGGTTGATTCCTAATATAATAAGAATCCTAAGTTACCTTAAATTTACATTTATCATAATTACAAAATATATGGTGAATATTCAGAGAATATTCGCTAATACTCCCTCTCAGACGGAGTGGGAGGAGGCCGAACGCTAAGGCTGGATCAGAAGTCGGTAAAGAGCTGTCTCGGTAGTCCCTTTGTGAAAATATCTGCATACTGATAAGAGGAAGGCACGTGTAATATTTTGACTTGACCAAGGGCGACCTTCTCTCGTACAAAGTGGATATCCATATCAATATGTTTAGTCCGCTGATGTTGGACCGGATTGTGAGACATGTAGATGGCAGATATGTTGTCACAATAGACTATAGACGCCTTTCGCATTGGACACTGGAGCTCCAAAAGAAGATTTCGAAGCCAACAGATCTCAGCAATGACATTAGCAACTCCGCGATACTCTGCTTCAGCACTCGAACGGGATAGCGTGGCCTGCCGCTTGGCGAACCATGAGATAAGATTGTCCCCAAGAAATACATAGTAGCCTGAGGTGGAGTGACGTGTGTCGGGGCATCCTGCCCAATCTGTATCCGTGTAGGAGAGCAACTTGGTTGGGGCAGAGGAGTAGAGATGTAATCCAAAGTCCAGTGTGCCCTTAACGTATATGGTAATACGTTTGAGGGCCGTAAAATGGGACTCTCGGGGATCGTGCATAAACAGACACACCTGCTGAATGGCATATGCAATATCATGCCTAGTGAATGTAAGATACTGAAGGGCACCTGCAAGGCTCCGATATAGAGTGAGATCAGAAACTGGTGCACCATCATTGACACTGAGCTTGGATTTCGAGTCAACCGGAGTTGGCATAATTTTACAATTTGCCATCTTAGCCTTATAGACTATTTCTTCTGTATATTTACGTTGACACAAAACATAGTGGCTGCAGATCTGGTCACTGATATACTCAAAAATAACTCAGCTTGCCCAAGTCAGTCATAGCAAATTCAGTTTTAAGTAGAGAAATGATTTCATTCTTCAAACCGTCAGATGAGGCAGTAAGAACAATGTCATCGACATATAATAGCAAATAAGCAGTGTTGCTACCTCGATGAAAAGTGAAGAGAGAGTTATCACATTTGCTACATATAAAACCAATCTGCAAAAGATACCTGGCAAAGCGATCATACCAAGCGCGGGGTGCCTGTTTCAATCCATATAGTGACTTCTTGAGATGACATACAAACTGCGGAACTGCCGGATGAACAAAGTCAGGGGGCTGATGCATGTACACATTTTCTTTCAAATCCCCATGAAGAAATGCATTCTTGACATCAAGCTGATGAATCAGCCAATGCATGCCCATAGCAATACTGAGAACATTCCGAATAGTGGCCGGTTTAACAACCGGACTGAATATCTCACCACAATCAATACCCTCCTGCTGATTGGTGTCATTTGTAACTAGTCTTGCCTTATACCGCTCCAAGTCACCACTGTCTCTGAACTTGTGACGAAATAGCCACATACACCGGATAACATTCACACCGTCTGGTCTAGGTACCAAATCCCAAGTGTTCTGCTTGGTTAAAGCGTTGAACTCCTCGCACATGGCCGTATTCCAATTAGGGTCCAGTTTTGCTAGTTTTGGATTTTTTGGAATGGATGATAAGGTTTGTGTGGAGAGGTTGAAGTGAACCTTGGGTTTGAATATCCCGTGTTGTGCACGAGTCTCCATGCGATGGGTAGGCAGCAGTGGAAGGTCTGGACTGGGAGGTTGCATGTCTGCTGTTTCTGGACTGGGAGGCAGCAGTGCTGCCGGACTTGGAGGCTGCAGGATCACAGTTTCTGGACTGGAGGCAGCAGTGATGCCCGACTGGGAGGCCTGCAGGCTTACGGGTGCTGGACTGTGGGGCAGCAGTGATGCCGGGGGGCAGGAGATACGGTTGGAGGCAGCAAGGGTGTTGGTGAGGTGTTCGACCGAGAGCGGGGATGTGTTAGGTTGGTGCCGGACAGTGGCGGGGACGGGACAATATGTTCTGTCGAAACAATAGATTGTTGTTGGTACATAGATTGGATAGTCGGGGACAAACTCGGTTCATCGAGAAAGGTGTAATCGGTGGTCTAAAATTTTTGGAGGTTTAAAAATGGAAAGGTAGTCTCGTCAAATGTGACGTGACGGGAGACGATGATTTTGCGAGTGGCAATGTCATAGCACATATAGCCCCGATGAGTAGGAGAGAGACCAACGAATACACAAGGCAGGATGCGAGGGGCAAGTTTGTGAGGTGAAGTGGAGGCTATGTTGAGGTAGCATAGGCAGTCGAAAATACGGAGATGTTCATAGGATGGGAACCTACGGTATAAGATTTCGGTAGGGGTCTTATTTTGGAGAGTGCTAGTTGGTAAAATATTAAGGAGGGATTCTACCATTTTAACATCATAGACCCAAAAATGTGGTGGAAGACAGGCATAAAACAGTAGGGTGCGAACTATGTTATTGATGGTACGTATAATTCATTCAGCCTTTCTATTTTGGGAGAAAGTATAGGGACAGGAAACACGAAAAACCATGCCTTGCTTAGAGCAGAAATTGTGAAATGCCGAGTTATTAAATTCACGTCCATTATCACATTGAAAAGATTTGATAGATTTTTCAAACTGTGTTTTAATGAATTTTTGAAATTCAAGGAATTTGGCACACTTCAGATTTGAATTTCAGTGGGTAAATCAAGACAAAATGTGAAAAATTATCTAAAAATACTAGATAAAATTTGTGACTCAAAGAGCTAACAATCGGAGCTGTCCACAAATCAGCATGAACAATATCAAAAGGAGAAAAAGTAACAATGTTGGATGACATAAATGGAAGACGAATATGTTTGCCGAGCGGGCAAGAAAAACAGTTTTGGGCAAGTTTACCATTATTACATTGAATACGCTTAGTAGTCCTAAGAAAAGTAAAAATAGGGTCTCCGGGGTGTCCGAGTCCGTTGTGCCAAGTTGAGGGAGAGATAGCCGCAAGGGATAGAGGTGCTTGCGGTCTGACAGCGGAAGATGGAGTGAAGGGGTAGAGGTCTTCCACACTATTGCAGCGCGTAAGAATTTTCCCCGTATTGAGTTCCTTCACAGAAAAACCAAAAGGGTCAAATTCGACAGACATATAATTATTACAAGTGAATTTTCTAACAGAGATTAAGTTTTTAATGATGTTAGAGGTGTATAGGACGTGGTTTAGGGAGAAAGAAGGGTGTGGATGTTTGGTGTGTGTGTGTTATCGTAACCTTCAATTGGAATGCGATGACCATTGCCGATAGTAATAAATTGAGGACACTTTAATCGAAGTAGTTGAGATAAGTTACCTGACGACCGGGTAAGGTGAGATGTGGCGCCGATGTCCATGTACCAATTTTCGTCGGGCTGTTGAAGGTTCACGGTGTTTGATAGAATAATTTCCCTTAGGGATTCCTTTCATTATTCACAATATATATAGTTGTACATAGGTTGATTCCTAATACAGTACGAATCCTAACTTACCTTAAATGGTTGATTCCTAATACAATAAGAATCTTAAGTTACCTTAAATATACATTTATCATAATTAATAAATATACGGCGAATATTAGGATTCTTATTGTATTAGGAATCGACCATTTAAGGTAAGTTAGGATTCGTACTGTATTAGGAATCAACTTCTGTACATTTATATATATTGTGAATAATTAAAGGAATCCCTAAGGGAAATTATTCTATCAAACACTATATGTGTTGATTATGTGTTTGCATAGACATAAGGGTAGTTGATGAGTCAAGTTGAAACAAGCTAAAAATAAGAAGTAAATCTAGTTTAGGTACAATATCATACATTATCACATCACATTATGATACAAAATAAACCACATAAAAGACTTAACTTAAGATAACTTATAAAATTAGCACATTGTAATTATAAAGCTACCACATTCACGGGACTTAACTTGATATAACTTATAAAGTTACTCATACAGTAAAATTAGCATGTTTTAGTTACAAAGTTACCACATTCAAGGAGATCAAGTCATGGTTGGAGAAAAGGTAGTCCACACGGAAATAACATTTATGTTAACTAAGCTTTTGGTGATGGGTTTGGAGATGAAGATGGAGAAGAACATGAGGGTTGTGGATGACATGCTAAGAATCAAATAGGGGAGTTTGACCATGGCTAGTGCAAAGGAGATGGGGGAGAGGTTGATGGCCAAGGGGGCTTGGGGGAGTAGTGGGGATGCGACATAAACTTTTGGTGATGGATTCGGAGATCAAGATGGAGAAGAAGAAGAGGGTTGTGGATGATAGACTAAGAATCAAATGGGAGAATTTGACCATGGATAGTGCAAAGGAGATGGGGAGAGGTTGATAGCCAAGGGGGGCTTGGGAGAGTAGTGGGGATGCGACCGGTATGTAGGACATGACGACTAGTTTCATTCGGGAGGTAGCTAGAGAAGTGCTAGGGGTTTCGCGGGGTGGCTGTGGTGAGCATCGATGGGACTGGTGGTGGAATGGTAAAGTTCAAGAGAATGTGGAAGCAAAAAAAATGGTGTATGCGAAATTGGTAGAAAGAAAGGATGAGATGAAAAAGTGGACGAATAGGGAATTGTATAAGATGGCGAGGAAGGAGGCAAAGCTAGCGGTTATTGCGGCAAAAACGGTGGCTTTTGAATGCATGTATGTGGAATTAGAGGGGAAAATGGGGATAAGAAGTTGTACAGACAATCCAAGGCGAGGGAGAGAAGGACCCGTGACTTGGATCACGTGAGGTGCATCAAGGACGAGGACATCAAAGTACTAGTGGAGGGCGCGCATATTAGACGAAGGTGGCAGTCTTACTTCCATAAACTATTGAACGAAAAAGGAGATAAATACATTGTGCTAGGAGATTTGGAGCAATTCGAAAGGTACCAAAATTTTGGATATTGTAGAAGCATTAAGGTTGAAGAGGTTAAGAGTGTTGTTCGCAGGATGCGCAGGGGATGAGTAACCGGGCCTGATGAGATCCCAGTTGAATTTTGGAAGAACGCAGGCAGGGCAAGTTTGGAGTGGTTGACTGAGTTGTTTAATATCATTTTTCAGACAGAGAGAATGCCCGAAGAATGGAGGTGGAGTATAATGATTCCTTTGTACAAGAACAAAGGCAACATCCAGAGTTGCACCAACTATAGGGGTATCAAACTGCTAATCCACACTATGAAAGTTTGGGAAAGGGTCGTGTAAATGAGGGTGCGAATATGCATGTATATTTCCAAGAACTAGTTTGGATTCATGTAGGGGCATTCAACTATAGAAGTCATTCACCTTATTAGAAAGTTGGTGGAGTAGTATAAGGAGAGAAAGAGAGACCTACATATGATTTTCATCGACCTCGAGAAGGCATACGACAAAGTCCATAAGGAGGTTCTATGGAGTTGTTTGGAGGTTAGAGGTGTACCTGTGGCGTACACTATGGCGATAAAGGATATGTATGATGGAGCCAAGACCAGGGTACGAACAATAGGAGGAGACTCGGAGCACTTTTCAGTGATGATGTGGCTGCACCAGGGATCAATTCTTAGCCCATTCTTATTTGGCTTGGTGATGGATGGACTGACGCAATAAATTCAAGGGGAGGTGTCATGGTGTATGTTATTCGCAGACATAGTCCTGATTGATGAGACTCGCAGTGGAGTGAACGTTAAGCAGGAGGTTTGGAGACAGACTCTGGCGTCTAAAGGGTTCAGGATGAGTAGGACCAAGACAGTATACTTGAAGTGTAAGTTCAGTAATGGTTGCGACGTTGATATAGACATGAAGGTGAGGCTTGGTACTCAGGTCATTCCAAAGAGAGGAAGATTCAAGTAACTCGGGTCTATTATCCAAGGGAATGAAAAGATTGATGACGATGTCACACATCGTATTGGTGCAGGGTAGATGAAATAGAGGCTCGCATCTGGAGTCTTGTGCGATAAAAAGGTTCCACCAAAACTTAAAGGCAAGTTCTACAGGGTGGTGGTTAGACCGACTATGTTGTATGGGGCGGAGTGTTGGTCAGTCAAGACTTTACACATCTAAAAGATAAAAGTTGCAGAGATGAGGATGTTGAGATGGATGTGTGGACATACAAGGAGAGAAAAATTAGAAATGATGATATTCGAGATAGAGTATGAGTGGTCTCGGTGGAGGATAAGATGTGGGAAGCGAGGTTGAAATGGTTCAGGCATGTGCAGATAAGAGACACAAATGCCCAGTGCGGAGGTGTGAGAGGTTGGCTATGGACGGTTCATGAGGGGTAGAGGTAGTTCGAAGAAGTATTAGGGAAAGGTGATTAGAGGGGATATGGCGCAGGTGCAACTTATGAGGACATGACCTTAGATATGTAGTTGTAGAGGACATAGATTAAGGTAGAAAGGAAGTAGGTAGTTGAGTGTGTCCTACTTATGCTTACATACTGGTAGTTATAGTGTTACTATTGTAGACCTGCTTAGCCTATCATACTAGTAGGCGCAATATTGCTTTATAGTCCATGTCGTTTGATTTTTGCTGTTGTGTGTTCTTTCATGTACTTTGTTTATCTTAGTTATCTGTGTTAGTTACTGCTTCTTCTTTTTTCAGAATGCTCTATCATGGCTTATCGCTTTTGTTGCCATCATTTTTATACTACTTTAATTTTTTTGTCCCGGTCTGACCGTTTCTCTTGCTTTGCTTATGCTTATTCTTATGCTTTGTCTTGAGCCGAGTCTTTCGGAAACAGTCGCTCTTTTATAAACCTCTTCACTAATTACCTACCTACCAAAGTAGAAGTAAGGTCTGCGTACACTGTACCCTCCTCATGCCCCACGTTGTGAGATTTCACTGGTATGTTGTTGTTGTAATGAGAATAAAAGAGTGAGAAGGAGAATAAGTTCTTTAACGTGAAAACCCCTTTGCAATTAGGGATCGTTTGGTATGGTGTATAAGAATAATGTTGAATAGGCAATATTAGTAATGTTGGTATTAGTTACGGTGGCATTAGTTATGCCGAGATCATTTCTTATCCACTGTTTAATTTGGTGTGATAGAAATAAGATGCATTGCATAATTTTTTTTTTAAAATTGGTTGTTTACAAAAATATCCTCCATACTATACTATGTGAGGGACTTAAAGGGCAATTGTGTCTTTAACCATGCTTATGCGTATATTTAAAACTATTGCATTACTAATACCATAATTTGCTATGTATTACTAATACATAGGATAATACCAAATAAGGTTTATAACTAATACTTGTATTGGTTATACATAGGTTAAAAAAATATACCAAACATAGATTAATAATACACAAAGCTAATGCAAACATTATTTTATCTAATGCATCCTACCAAACGATCCCTTTAAGGGTCATGTAGATCGAGGAAGCACATTTGACAATTGGAGGCTACAAGCGAACATCAAGTTAGATATTTTATCAAGTAAATCTAAAGGGAAACAACACTAACTATCCATTGAACTCAAATTATTTACCCGTTTGTGCCCTCTCCCTTATTAATTACTCTCTTCGTTTCAATTTGTATGTCACCATTTGACTTGATACAAAGTTTAAGAAAAAAATGTTGACTTTTGAAATGTGTGGTCTAAAACAAAGCTTAGACAATTGTGTGGTTATAAATAATTTCATTAAGGATAAAAGAGAAATTTTAAAGTTAAATTATTTTTAATTATAGAAAGGTGACAATCTTTTTGAGATAAACTAAAAAAAATGGTACTACATAAATTGAGACAGAAGAAATACTAAGTTTACTAAAAAAAAAAACTAAATAAATTACCCGAATATACCCCCCACCCCGTTTCATTCATTGCGCACCAATTCGCCAATTTTACTCCACTATTCCTTTTTTGTTGTCATTCCACTGCTCATTCACACGTCCCACTCTCTTTATTTTTTTTTTAGTTATTTTTTTCTTTTCTATTTTGTCCTTATCCTTTTCATTATTTTTATCTTTTTATTTTTCTTTTGCATAATAAAAATAAAATAAAGATAATTTTTTATATTAATGAAATATAAAAATAAATAATTAGACCACAACAACATATAATTAAGAAAAATACTAAAGTCACTTTTAGTTTTGTCTTGTTTTCTTATTTTGTCTTTTTCTAGTTTTTTTTTTAATATAAGAATTAAGAAAAAATAAAAAATAAAAATTTAAATAATCAGACCACAATATAAATAATTAAGATAAATACTAAAGTTACTAAGTAAAATTTAAATTAATAGAAAATACATTCTTATGAATTTTTTTCTTTTGAAAATAAAGTAAAACTTATATTTAATTTTGACTTTGTCTTTTGTAACTTTTTTTTTTATAAAAATTAACTTGATATATACCATGTATGTATCGTAGAGGATATAATTATATTTTTGTTGAGAGAATGGACCATTCCTCTAGATACCCTGAAAATATATAATATATATTGTCTCAGTATATTTTTATACCATGATAATATCATAGAGGATTATTGAAGATTGTTTGAAGAATTGCAGTAGTCCTGCATGATATTATTTTAGTATATTTTTATACCATAATGGTATCATGGAGGACTGTTGAAGAGTGTTTCATTGAAGGACCGCAACAGTCCTGCATGATATCATCTCAGTATATTTTTATATCATGATGGTATCACGAAGGACTGAGACTTTTATTCAAGGACTTCAACAGTCCTTTATGATACCATCATGATATATACCATTTTAGTATATTTTTATATCATGATAGTATCATGGAGGACTGTTGAAGAGTGTTTCATTAAAATACTACAACAGTCCTGCATGATACCATCTCAGTATATGTTTATACCATGACGGTATCATGGAGGACTGGTGTCACGACCCAAACCGGAGGGCCGCGACGGATACCCGGATCCCACCCGCCGGGTACCGCCATTCTTACCATGAACATCTAATCATAATTAATTACGGACTAAGCCGAAAACCCTAGCAAGTAATAAATCCTTGTATTCAGTATCTGATTCAATAGGACCAAAAAGAGAGGATTTTTTTCCTCCTTGCTTCAATCCAATTTGAACCCATCCCAACAACAAACACCTTCCTATTACAAAGTGGAGCTCTTCCCTTCCCTTATAATTTATTCCACGTCAAAGAAGCAACTAAATTTCTTTAGCAGCTGAGATATTGAACAACAAACATTTAAAATAATTGTTGGAAGCTACTGCTAACTGCTTAGAGACTCCCTCCCATCTAGAAAGGACAAACAATTGAGAGAATGTGGCGATAGCGATAAACACAAGAAATGAAATAGATTAAAAGATTACTTTCGTAGATGAGTGGAGAAAATTGCTAAGATAAGGCGATGACTCGATTTTGATTGTTTATCCTTTCTTGTACTTGTCTTATATTAATGGCGAAATTGGCAGACGCTACAAACTTAATTGGATTAAACCTTAATATGAAAACTTACTAAAGTATCACTTTCAGTTTAGAGAAACTTGAAATTAATAAAAGACAGGCACTCTTGAGCCAAATCTTTTTTTTAAAACAAACAAAGATTATTTCTTCTTTCATTTTTATTTTCCGCATCTTTCTTTTTATCCATAGATCAACTTCGTACAGATGGATCTTTATCGGGGGAGATTGTCGCTTCTTGGGGTATGCGTTGTTATTGAGTTGTTCCTTCAATGAAGATACACAATTTTAAGAGTGTAAATCACAATTATACTTTGAAAAATAATATTAGTATAGTATCTAATTATTCACCCAATATTTTTTATAATAAAAATTATAAAATAATATTAGATGATTCTTCTCATATGCTTGAATTTAGAAAGACAAGATTAATCATATATATACTGATAAAAAATAGTAAATTATCGGATAAATTTACTGAGGTGAGGAAAAATAAATCCGAAAATTATCATTATAAAAAAATAGAAGAACTTTAAATTATAAATAAAACAGATACTCCATTAATTAATTATTAACAGAAGGTAACAGTTAACTTGATAAAATTGATAGCATCATACATTAATTGTGTTTTGTAAATTCAGAATAAATAAGAATTAGGATTTGGTTTTCATAAAAACCGTTTGGAGACGCCGGCAAGCGATTCCTCTCTTTTTACACATACACACACCAACCCACCAAAAACATAACAAAAAATATTAGATAAATAAATATTAATTAATTTATCTCTAAATTCCATTGAAATTGCTATTGACCATTCTTCAACCTCTTTCTCTATTGATTTTTTTTTTTGTTTCTTCAACGGGTATGATCTCTGGTTTTAACTTGAACTTTTTTTCCTTTAATTGTTTTTAAATTTTTTTTGGTCGGTGCTTTATTTGTATGTATCGGCATTGATGTTGTAACTTTGAATTTAGGGTTTTAATGTGATGGAAAAATTGTTAACTGCTTAGGGTTTGCATTTGTCTATTTAATTTGGTGATCTGGTGTTTTTCTTTTTGTTTTTTATTCTAATTTCTTGGGGTTATGTACTGTTCAATTGGTTAATCTTAGAATTGAGTTGAAAGGTTGGGATTTTTGTGTTGTTTTATCTTAATTTGTTGGTAAAAGAAGAGAAATTTAGGATTATGCACTGTTTAATTATTGCTTAATGTGTAGATAATTTGATTATTGTTGTCTATGTGATTTTTACTATATTTGTTCGGTTGGGTATTAGTGCCTTTTCGTGTGTCTGGTTTCTCATAAAACTTATAGATGCATGTTTGATTACTTAACTACTACTCCCTCTGTCCCAAATTAAGTTTCGGTTTAGCAAAAAGAAATTGTCCCAAAGTAAGTGTTGCGGTAGGAATTCAAGACAACAAATAGTAACTGTTTCCAACTATACCCATATATTAAAGAACTACTTGTTCTTAATAGTGCTCAATGGTCAAGAACCATCTAATAAATTGGGTAACTTAGAAAAATATATCTTGTATTTATTGTTTTTCTTAATGGGCGTGAAATGAGCTAAAGCGACACTTATTTTGGGACGGGGAGTATTTGTACTCGCAGATTACTGCCGCGAACTTCTGATTCAAGTATCTTTACATGCTACCATTAACTTTTTTTGTGTGTGTGGGTATAAAAACAAATGATTGTTGAGTTGTCTATTTTCTAGGAGTGTTGCTAGGTAAAACTGTTGATATGCTCGCACAGTCATCAATGTTTATCTGTTATGGATCCCAATTGCACCACTGAATTTATCTTTCTCTTTGCAATCACCTGATCTCTGTAAGATAAAAAACGATTATGTTTCTCAGAGAATGGTTGCATGTGATGTTTCAGAAACTGATGTTGCCGCTGCTGCTTTTGACTTGATCAGCATAACCAAGGTGTGTTTACAAAAGAAGAATGATAAAGTCAAAAAGACTATAAAAGTTGATGCTTTGGAAAGAAAATATACTGTATTGCCCTTGGGAGGAGGACTGGATACAACGCTAAGTTGAGCCACAATCAGGCTACAATATGGCAGGAGAAAAACAGTTAAGAAAGCATCTCTAGATTTCAATTCCTTGAAAATTTACAAGAAAGAGAAGAAGCTATTGCAGTAAGCAAGCCGTTCTTCTATTTGGGGTTTGCTGGGAAATATGGTTCAAGCTGTTGAACATAACAGCATGTTTGAGATAGCTCAAAGTGAGCACAAAAAATCAGAAGCAACAAAGAAAGGTAAGGGAAATGGGAGGCAGGGTAAGAATCAGACCGGTCAGAACTCGCAGAAATCAAAGGGAAAAAGCTTCATTCCTACTGGCCCCATCTCCTTGAAAGTTAAATTTGGTTCACGTTGCCTGATGGACGTTGTTCCTCTTATTGATGATCACATGGACAAACAGTGTACTACTGGAAAAGAATTCAAAGAATTGCCAAATGTTGCCAGAAATTTTGATGATCGGTTGGAGGCAGAGTTGCCGATTCTGCATTTGCCCAGGTGCAATGGAAATTTGAATAATGTGTATGTTTCTGTATCCAACATATGCCAATCTGGAAAGAACATCATTCAAGATCCAGTGGACAAGCTTTTGGACTTTCACCATGAGTCACCTTCTCAGGAGGGAACATCAATTGATAACAGGTGCTCTGATTCTGGAACTTCGCCTGACTCAGAAGTTATCAACCTGGTTTTGGATACTCAAATAAATGTGAGAGACCCAGAAGAGTTGAATGATTTAATTCCGTCTAGGCCATCTGTTGCTCCTGCGGATGTTCTGAGTTTGCGTGTGTATGACAGGAGCAAGAAAGGAAGGAAAAGAGATAGGCTCCCGAAGTTTGCCAGTTCTGGTTCGAAAGATTTGCTTAGTCCAGATAGTATAAGCAATACCCAAATATTTAGTCAACTCATCCAAGGAGAAAAAGTACGAGGGGGATCTTGTTATTCTGATACTTCAAAGTTTGGAAGTGGCGTAGAGAGTAATATTTGTTCTAGCCTTGGCACTGAGTCACCAGAAACTGAGTTGTCTGAAAAGGTGGTATCCTGTCATGATGGACAAAATATTCCCAAATGTGGATTATCAAATTTATCTGGCAAAGGCAGGTCAAAGGTTCCAAATCCAAAGTCATCCAAAAGTAGAGGAAGTGCTTCTAAAAAGAAGGGAAACAAAGAAAAGCAAGATAATAATCTTGAAGTGAGACATGAGAATGACCAAGTCAATAGTTTATCTGAGGTGAAACACCATCCAGAAACAGGTATGATTAGATGAATAGGCTTCTGCTCTCCCCTTGCCCCCAACTAACCCCCCCCAAAAAAAAACATGGAATTATGCAATTTTATGAGTTCAATGTCGTTGGACCGACCCTCAAGTAAAGTAGTATTAAATGACCATATTAATTAATGTCTTAGAAAATGATGCACCATACGGGTTTGGAGAAGTTGGATCCAGAAATAAAACCTTAAGTGGAGGCATTTCAGACTTGGACATCATGCGGAGTGAGCTGAATCAGCCTTATTTACAGCCAAGAAATGCCTGGGTTCAGTGTGATGATTGCCAGAAATGGAGGCGTATAGCTACTGCAGTTGCTGATCAAATTGAAGAAACAAACTGCAAATGGTATGTGGTTGCTCATCCTATGCATATCTTCCAATTAGAGTTATGCCATCTTCTTTGAAGTTTAGTTCTGTAAGAAGATTTTGTTTTTTCCCTTACTTTGTTCATAATGGAGCAATTTTTTGTTGCTCAATTGCACTAGCTCGCACTTGCATCCTTGAATATGGTGTTGCTTAAGTTTGAAAGCTAATAAACGGATCCTTGACCCTTCACTTATCAATAGAAAAAAATAAAGAAGGTGAGAAAGTGATTCTTGTAAGTTTTGCTCTTTTTTGTGTCCATAATTTTGTCAGCAGCTTCTGTTTAGCAGGATTAATATGCAGATCTGTGATGCTTATATACTATGGGTGATTCTGTATGTGAGTGAAAAGCTAATTACTTGCTTCCTCACCTACTTAATCCAATTGGAAAAGATGTCCTTTTCCTGTGAGGTATATGTGTCTAACCACTGATCTATTAAGACAGACTCCTCTTAAAATTTGTAAAAGAAAGAGTTGTGCTCTGACTAGGAGATTCTAAGTTTGAAACGTAGCTACAAAACTTTGATATGAGCCCATTTTCTCTAGTCTTAGTGGGCATTGCCTTGGCAATGGATTGGTGAAGGTGCATGTTAGCTAGCCCGGACACCATTAATAAAAGAAGAAAAGAAAGAGTTGCATAGTATTCATTTAACCAAATATACTAACAAACTTATTAATACTTGTCTTTTAAGATTTTTAACTCCTATTTGGTAGAATATTAGCATATCGCCTGCAGAAAAAAAATGTATTTTCTGATGCGCATAGATTGCTTCGTGCAAACTGAAGTTAACCTATTAAAAAGAATACATAGTAGATAGCTATCAGGTCTACAAGTAACTGCGTTTTCCTGGAATCTAATGGTCTTTTGAGACTAACCTGTACTTACTATAAGTTTCTTATAGTATTTGAAGCTTGAAATATTTGAGGTTTACTAATGGATCTGCAAACTATTGTGGTTGTGTAGATGTAATGTTGTTTGTTTTTTCCCAAGAGTTAGTTGCTTATTTGTCTCATGTAACATTAAAGGACTTGTAAGGATAATTTGGATAGAGACATGGCTGATTGCTCGACTGCACAAGAAAAATCAAATTCAGAAATTAATGCTGAGCTGGAAATATCAGATGCCGATGGCGAGGAAGATGTCCTCGGTAGACGCTTGAATTCAAATCGATATGGAGAGAAGAAGGCACTTGGTATTTAATGATTGTAGCAATGCAATAGCACTGATGTTGATTTTGAGTAGATTTTCACTAAAGAAATTTGTGCTAATTTCGTGTCTGTCTTACATGTCTGCATTGCAGTTGCCCATCAATCATCTTGGACTCTGATCAAGAAAAACTCATTCCTGCATCGTAGCCTCAAAAGTCAACCGATTGATGAGGTGAATGCTTTATCCAGTCTGCATTATTACCTCGTATATTTGGGTTGGTATCTTGAATAAAAAATAATAGGATAATAAAGCCCCATGTTGTAGTGTTTATAGACTTGACTGGTCTCTAAATCTCAAAATTCATCAGGAGAGGGTAAATATAAAGCTGGATTTACCCTAATATGCATCAAACGGTTAACCTATCGCTTTTTTCTGTGGGAAGCTTGCCTTAAAAAGAAAAGTTATCTTCAGAGTTGCTTTAAACTTGGACAGTTACATCATTGTCACTGCTGTTCTCCATCACACAAATAACAAACATTTCCCTTTCTCCAGGCGTGGCAAGATAGTTGGATGTTGCAATAAGGATAATAATTGGGGGGAGTTATGTTTTTGAAACATATAGTTATGCGTATTAGTTATTGTTAACTTGTTCGACTCATAATTTCTGTTTGTTCTGGAATTTTCTAGCCTTTGGAGTTGTCTATTCCTTCAGATTAGCTATCAAATGTTTCTTCCTACACATTACATAACTCTATCAATCTTTTCCTTTTGGCATTGTCAAAGTCTTCTTGAAAAATAGTTGGTCAAATGTAACTCTAAACTACCTAAGCTCTTCTCCGTCTAGTCTATTATGTGCTTCTTTACATTTTCTATCTGTTTTCCTTGATGTTGTCTTATTTTGGCGTTAAGCATACGTTTGTCTTGAAAAGAAATTTTAGGTACATAATTTGAAAGAATATTGTGGTGTTTAAACGATGGATCTTTGTTATTGTGAGGTCAATAGGTCATATACTCTATGATGTGTCATGGTTAGCGGGTGCCACAATGTTTACAAGATCTTAAAGCTGACAGTTTACCCTGGCTTGTAGACATTACTTGTATGAACTAGTTCACTTTAAGAATATTGCATGTTGACAAGGGGGACTGGTGCTTATAGGTGTCCCTTCAATTATGTCATCAAAAGGCAATCTTCTCTATTATCAGTAATAAAATCTGATTTGCTTCCTTCTCTATCTTCTATATATTTCTCGGTTATCCTTCTCTATTAGATCATGGTCTGCCATTGCAAGCCTTCAGACCGCCGAATGGGATGTGGAGATGGATGCCTGAATCGGATGCTCAACGTTGAGTGTGTTCGAGGGACTTGTCCATGTGGAGAACGCTGTTCAAATCAGCAGGTACTTAATCTTGCAAGAGATTCAGTATAATGCTTCTATTATGCAGGTTGTGTAACTCTCCATTTATGTCTTCTTGCAGTTCCAGAAACGTAACTATGCTAAATTAAAGTGCTTCAAATGTGGAAAGAAGGGTTATGGCTTGCAGCTGCTTGAGGATGTTTCCGAAGGGCAGTTTCTTATTGAATATGTTGGGGAGGTGAGTTTGCTATTCCACAATATTTGACACTCTTTGCTAGGTAAGGATGGAAAAGGAGATATAAGACTCATCTGTTTCCCCCCCCCCCCCCCCCCCCCCCCCCACTAGTCTTAACAAGGTTATCCTATCATCGATTCTGATAGGATAAACAAGAATTCAAAGATCAACAAGTAAGGAATTTAGAGAAGAAACATTCGGTATAAATCAAATATCCTAATTTTCTTCATCAAAGATAACCTAATCTATAAGAGTACCTTTTGACCTTTCTAGAGTTTTCATAAACCATGACATTCAACCATTAACCTCTCCAAGAACATCCAAAATCAAGGTAAGCTAACCCTAAAATGAAGACATAAAGACTATTTATACTAGGGTTGCGATTTAGACTAGAAAATGACCCAAATACCCCTAAACTAGTCTTAAAGAGTTAGATGGCCAAATTATAAATTATAAATTATAAATTAGATGGACAAATCACAAAGATAGCATTCAATTGGTCTTATCCTTGGTCTCATTCCGCTTAAATGTCCATTTGGGCATGTTGTGAACTTTGAAGTCTTCTTCCCATGCTTCCTCTAAGCCCTCCAAGTCCTTGATGGATTGAAGAATGTTTGGAAGTCCATGATGGCTACCTTTGGTGCCATCAATTTCTTTTCTCTGTACTTTTTTCTTTAAAACTTGTTTTTGCAATGATTTTCTCCCCGTCCTATTCTTTTATCCTACAACACTACTATTTATAACTTGTTTTGTCAATCTCTCTAACCTTTTGCCTGTTCGCTTAGTCTCTTGTAGATATACGATATTGTCTCGCCGTGTTTAGAGTATCTTCTAATGTTAGTTTTTCTGTCAAAGAGCATATATATATTCCAACTACCTATCTGAGTTCAACTCTATTGGACTAGACGACTAGCTTCTTTACCCTCTTACCTTCATCCGGCTAAGAAAATGCGGAAAGCCATTCATGTCTTATACCACATCCAAGTGTCAATGTGGTTGGATTGACTTCTTACTCACTTGTCCATGATGTGGAGACCATTTACTCATACTCCTTCACGCCCAGACATTGCAATGGAACTCTGTGCCCATTTTGTACCGCACTGTGGTATTTTGTAGCGTGCACTCCTGGGAGTGGGCATCCTGACACATTCATTATTATGATTATTCATCATAACTTGCCTTATTTTAAGTTGGCAATCAACCAACCACACCTTTATCCGGTCTTGGTGTTAGAGATGCAAAGCTAATAGGTTGTGAATTTCACATAGGCAGAGTTAAGCATAGTTTCCCATTGCATTTTTGATATATAACAGGCTGTAAGTGTAACTTTTCTAGGTGCTGGATTTGCATGCATACGAGGCAAGACAAAAGGAGTATGCCGTGAAGGGTCATAAGCATTTTTATTTCATGACACTTAACGGCAGTGAGGTATTAATGTTTGCCTTGTTTATTTTACTTTTTTTGTTTGGTCAGATGAACTTGTGCATTATCTTAACTGGATACATATTCTGTTATCAAGTCGTTTATATTTTGTGAAATATTCTGTGTGAACTAATTTAATGTTTCTATCACTTTCCAGTGGCTAGTGTAGATTTGTAAAGACTCGTATTTATGGCATTTTAGTCTTTCCATTCTTTCTCACCTGTGTAATGTCCTTTTCACGCCTCATATTTCAGGTTATAGATGCGTGTGCTAAAGGGAATTTGGGCCGTTTCATTAACCATAGCTGTGATCCTAATTGCCGTACAGAAAAGGTGATTGCACTTTCTACTGCGCTTTACACTTGGTCCAAACATTTGCTTTCATGTTCTATTCAGCTTTGTAAAGTATGACAATCTCTTCAGAAAAAGGTTTTCTGTGAAAATCAGAAATTCCTTTCCTCCATTGGCCTTTTTGCTGCCTTATTTTCATGTATGCCTTGCCTTGATTGGACATGTTGTTAATACAGGAGATTAATATTGTTTGGTGAAGCTGAATGGTGCTTTTCTTTCATTTGCTTCGGGGAAAAATTGCTGCATGATATGCAAAAAAAAAGGGAAAAAGCATTGTGCTAATTACATTTGTACTATGTTTATCTCTTGCACATTCAAAGCACAGATTTTACTTAAATGAGATGTATTTTGGTATGAAATCATCAATTCCTATAGGGTAGCAAATATTCCTATGTGTCGTTTGGTTCGGTTTTAAATTACACCACCTGTGAAGTTCTGTCATTGGGGATGCACTTCTCTTGATTTTCTCTGACACATTTCTAGTACATGATCTCTGCTGAATTATATCCTCAGTGTCGAATCCCTTATCAAAATATATCCTCGTTGTGGGGTCATCCTTTGCTACTTACTGCCAGAGACCATTAATGCAATTTTCTGTTAGCTTTAATGAAACAGTGGATAGATGCCAACCTGTTTTGGCGTTGGATTGAGCCTCAAATTGTGGGTTTCTGTGGTTTACTTTAAGATCTCTATTATTAATTTTAAGCGTTCATTATACATTTTCAAGTTTCCAGTGATGGATGTGAACCTAGTGTCTTTCTCTCTCTTTAGAACTACCTTTTTAGGGCTAAAAATGTGGGAGTATTCTTATAGTGTAGTGACAAAACTCAAAATAGTGAAATCTATACTATATTACAAGCACGAGGTCCATAGCGAAATGTCATTTGCCTTTTTTACCCTCTAAAAATAACTTTCACATTCGACAAAAAATGATATTTAAAATATCTCCTAATATATAGGAGTTTTAAATCAACTAAATTTTTTTAATTAAATCCTTATTGGAAATATATAAAAGATTCTAATATTAAATCATACCTTATTTAAACATGTAAGAATTTCTAAACCTTTCCTAAATTTTCTTCCTTTTCCATTAATAAAAGAACAATGTCACTATATCAATTTATAGCGACTTTACAATAATTGTAAGGGATAATATTGTTTCTTTTTTTTTATCAAGTAAAAATTCGTAAACATGGCCAAACTAGCCGTATACAAGGGATATACCAAAAGGTAAAGAATCTACAAAATAAGATTCTCTACAAACTCCTCAATCATCTATACAACAAAGGATATACCAAAAGGTAAAGAATCTACAAAATAAGATTCTCTACAAACTCCTCAATCATCTATACAACAAGGAACTTTCTCTTTACACCAAAAGAAAATAAGGGAGCGGAAAATACTCCTCAACTGAGAGAAACTCGATTCTACTCCTTCAAAAGCTCTTCTATTTCTCTCTCGATACTACCCACATTAACGCAAGCGGAGCCACATTCCAAGTCCTTCGTCTTCTCTTCCTTCGCATACTCTTCCAGATGAACATCAAATCTTTTACAGTGCTTGGCATTGCTAATGGAGTGTGAAACTACTAAACATATCCCACCATAATCTCATGGTAAGCCCGCAATGTAGGAGAAGGTGGTCCACATTCTCTCCCGTCTCCTTGCACATGTTACACCAACCGACGCAGACAACCTTCCACTTTCTAAGACTTTTCGCCCTTCCTCGACACACTTGGAACGCATATTGCATTACACGGGAAATCAACCTCTTCCCTAACCAAAAGTTTCTCGTAAAAGGATTTCACAGAGAACACTCCATTATTTTCCAAGCCCCACCTCCACCCATCGGGATTATCTACCGCATTAACTTGCCTATGAAGTAAGTCTATCAATCTTTGGAACTCACTCACTTCCCAATCTTGAAAACCCCTTCTAGTTATGGAAGCCCGCTGTAGCCCATAACAGTTAATTAATTTTAGACTGAATTAGGTAAGATAAATTTATTAGTAGTAAATGTCTATACAATTAAAAATAAATATATTATGACAAATATACACTCTATGTTGGATATAATGATATTGCCATTAATCATAATAACAACAACAACATACCCAGTATGATCCCACAAGTGGGGGATATTGCCATTAATCATATTATACTAAAAGCGGTAACACCCTAAATCAAAGGTTGATTTTTTTGGCAATGCTAAATGAAAAAGTTGATTTACGAAAATATTCTTCAACAAAACTATTCTTTCAAAATCTTCTAATGTTTGTTTTGATTTTATTATTTGTATTGGGATTCAATACATTTATTACATTATATACACAACACATTTTCTAGAGTTAATGTTCTAGAATTATTATGCACGATTTCATGTCTTAAATAGCTAACTTTTGCATTCTTGTCGTTCATCTTTGGTTGTTGCTTTCTCAACCTTTGGCTTATCAAATTGTAACTGAATAGAGTTTATCCTATGAATATAATTTCTTTCATTCTTTGTACCTGAATCCAGATGTGCACACAATGAAATGAAGAACTTATTGAGAGCTTATCAAAAATACTTTTCTCTTAGATATTATATAAACAACAAAGACGTGGATCACTCACACAACAATGCAGATGATTTTTTTTCCAGAAAGAATCATGTCGCATTTGCTTTTCGGTTTGTTAGCACTATGTCTTAGCTAAGTTTTATTTGCCTCTTTTCTGGTCTTCTCCTTCACCAGTCCATCAATGCTTTTATCTTTTATTAGGTAGATCGACTGATCTCTTCATTTGAACTTCACTGCATAAAACACTCTTGAGTACTCTTCTTTATATAGTAAAGATTGTCTACCACTATATTCTTTACGTGTGTCATGTTAATGCCTGATTAGGTTGTATCTTTTTATTGACTTTATTTAAGTGATTTGTTTTTCCTTTTTTATCTTAAAAAATTGATCAAAAAGGAAAATGTAAAGATTAAAAAGGGCAGCCCGGTGCACTAAGCTCCCGCTATGCGCGGAGTCCGGGGAAGGGCCGGACCAAAATGTAAAGATTCATGCAAAAAAATGATATAGTCAAAATATTTGCGACACAAATTATTTTGGGATAAACGTGCAACGCACGTTCCCATGGACTAGTAATTGAAATGTTGGATATTACAATTAGTTTTTCTTAAAATTTTGAATGAGGTAATATCTTAAATTTTGGATTCAATTACGAATATGCCACGTTTACTTTCCTAGACTTTATGACGTCTTTTAACGACGGTGTTACTTAAAAAACGAAAATAAAAGAGAATCTGTATTTTTTGAAAGAAAAAAGATACTTTTTGAAACTTTGATATGTCAAAGAAAACTTGAGGGAAAATTAAATAGTATGAGAAAAAGATGCTATAGAAAGATACGTTTGGCCAACAACAACAACATACCCAGTGAGATTCCACATCGTGGGGTCTGGGAGGGGTAGAGTGTACACAGATCTTACCCCTACCTTTGGGAGGCCAGAAATGTGAATGTGGAGATATCGTAATTAATAAATGGTACTAATATTTAGATTTTAACTTATATTGAACATTGAATTCAACTAGAGTTGTGTTACTTATAATTTTGGTAAATCAGCGATGGACTATATGTGTTGGTATTCAAACTGATTATGACATTCTTGTGAGACGTGAAGGAAGAAGCTATGGGTCGATGAGAACGCGGGTTAGATGTGTATGTTTGGATTTACGTTTTTTTGTCAATATTTTATTTTAGAATATTATCCTCTCAGTGTTTGCATTATATGTCTCATGATTGTACGGAAGAATTTCTTCCTTTGTTGATATAGCTAAATATGATCTGCTTAATGTTTTCAATAATTTACACTTTTTCTTTATTTTATATTCAAATTTATTAAATAATACTTATTGATTATTATATATTTACTGTTTTGTTGTAGTTACAACTCCTTTTTCCTCTTTGACTTGCTTTGTTTTTGCTTTATCCTGAGCCGAGGGTCTATTAGAAACAACCTCTCTACCTCGGGAGGTAGGGGTAAGGTCTGCGTACACTCTATTCTCCCCAGACCCCACTTGTGGGATTACACTGGGTATGTTGTATTATTATATATTTACTGATATATGTACACGCGCAAAGCGCGAACCCTAAAAGTAGTACAGAAAAAATATACAGAGAACTGTAACAATACCTTGAGAGTTCTTTCAGAATCGCACCAGTCCTGATAGGATTCTGCTTCTGCGTATAGCGAGCAGAAGAAGTCAAACATCACGTGGGATTTAGTGAGAGCAAATATTTACTTGCCATGAAATGCCGATATGTTCTTCCTTATCAGGTGTACTAAAATAGTATTCCTGTAACATCGCCATACTGTTAGCGGGTCCTAAGAGAACATTGTGCATTTTCACTTGCGAAATCATGTCCATCCTCTATCCTTTGTTTTGACTAATATGTTCTTATTAGCGTGCCACACCAAGACTATCATCACAGCTTCTACTTGAAAGCTCATGCGAATTAGCAACATGCTATTCAAAGAATATTATTCTTCTTGTAAAATATTCTGAATTTCGCAAATTTAATTCATTGAAAGTAAAATTTTAGAGAAGCAGGTTTAGAAGGGCAGCCTTGGAGCAACGGTAAAGTTGTCTGCGTATGACCTATAGGTCACGGGTTCGAGCCATGGAACCAACCACTAATGCTTAGACTGTCTACATCACACCCCTTGGGGTGCGGCCCTTCCCCGAGCCCTGCTAACGCACGGATGCTTGTGCACCGGGTTGCTCTTTTTTGTTTCTTAATTTTTTTAGAGCTAGTTTAAATGCAGAAATGACGGGTTGAAATACTAAAGAATTACATAATATTACCATCTAATTTATTCTAAGAAGGTACTGTTCTAGTATCTGATATACCACTGATGAATTATGCTTCCAAGTCAGTGCAGCTTAGTTGATATTAGAGATTGGTGATCTAATTTGTCTGGAGTATTGTTTTTTTATCTCAATCCATACGTGGTAGTTCTTGTTGGCTTTGGAATGGCTTATTAATTAAACTAGGAATGTCATTAGCCGCTAACTATAAAACAACTACAGGACTTAAGCTCGCCTTTTAACATTTCTATCTCTTAGACTTGTATTGCAAAATATACTAAGATGATCGTTTTACCTTGTTGGTTGGTCTCTCTACTACCTGTGATTGATTATTTCCGATTTTGTGTTTCATCTTATTTTTGTATCACTCATGGTAAGTATAATAAGTGCTTCTTTGCTTGTACATGCACCTACAGTGCACCTTAGTGAGAATCAGATCTTTTGCTAATTGAATGAAGGATCAATCCAACCCACCCTCTGGCTCTTAGTTGTTATATTTTTGAAGCTTGTTCTCTGTATACATTAACATATATGATTGAGTACTGTTGTGACTCAACTTTCTTTCACTTGCTGACACAGTGGATGGTCAATGGAGAGGTTTGCATTGGACTCTTTGCTCTAAGGGATATCAAGAAGGTAAAGTGTCTCCTTCTGATTGTAATTTCGCTTTATATTTGTTGTTTTTTCCTAGTTAGTGAAGTAGAAAAATGGATTCTTCTCCTGTCTTAATGGGCATTCCAGTTATATGTATGGGCAACAAATTCATTAGGAGTAGTTCTGAGATCTTTAACACCTAAGCTGAGGACAGTTGCATTATGGTCCCCGTGATAGTTTTCGGTGTGTTACAAGCACCATTCATTATCACTTTTAGCAAGTCTTTGGTGATTTTTGATATGCTTCTGATTTTAGTAGCTTGAGTGAATACATGCCATACTGCTTATGAAGAAAATTTACTCTACAAAAAAGTATGATTAGCCAAGGTACCTGTTTCAAAAAAAGAAGAAGTATGATTAGCCAAAAAAGACACTGTTATGGTTTAAGAATTTCTATGTAAAGGGAAGTTCATGGTGGAATTGTTTGTAGAATCTAGGTCTAATTTTAGATGGGTCATTCAGTTATGTTTTTTGGGCCTTGAATCAGAGATGTGTTTGGGTTGCATTCCCTGTTACTTTGTTATTGTGAAAAGGAATCTTTTGCTGAAAATATGTCTAAGATTATTTTAACAGATAATGAGTTTTAGGTAATTTAAGAAAAATATACATGTGATGAGAGTTTCAATTGTCTGAAACATTACTTATCTGCATGTTGTAAGTGGACCCCTATTTCAGATTTGAAGAGGGGCTTGTCAAAAACTTTATTTAGGGACTCTTGAAGAGGGTGTAGTAGCTATTCTTAGTAGTGTTAGATACATGATTATCGAGAGTTATAAGAGTAACACTCCATTCTAAGCTGCGGGTTAACTGTTAAAACTTTGGAACCCAAGACTTCAAAGATCCATAATTTATTTCGAGGTTTACTTGCTGTTGTTTCTTCTGGACTACAATAATTGTCCTCGCCTCTGTTGCACAATTTATAGGATTCATATATTCCTATGTACTGAGTTAAAGTCTGAAAAGGTTCAACGACGAGAATTTTTAACTATCACCTATTGCTAGGTAGTTACTTATCGGTGTTTCAAAGTTCAATAGAAATGCTTTAATTCTTATTTTAATTGTAGCAAGTGGCATCTGTTTATCAAAGAAATTATAGCAAGTCGCATCTACTTATCAATAAATTGCAGTAAGTGGCATCTGAGCTAGTAATGTTCATTTTAAGAGGGATCATAGCATGCCTTCTCAAAAAAGAGGGATCATAGCACGATGAAAGCGATGCTTGAGCTTTTCTTACATAATCTGGTTAAGTTAATTTTACAGATAATTTCCGGACTGAAAATTGTAGTCTAAGTCTAACTTGTCGAGTTTGTTTCTTCAAGTTGCTTAATTGATGAAGGGGAAATTGGACACTGAAGTTTATGATAGATCATCTGCCTATGGAGTTTATTTGTACCCCTGTTGTCACTTGTTATCTAGGAAAAAGTTCTTCAAATAAATAATGATGTAGTTTTAGTAGTACACTTGTATTAGCTGCTAAATTTTTGAAGGAAAGTTTAGGTTTTTGACTCGGGAATATACTTTAGTTTTTTTCCTTTTCTTCTCCCCTCACGGAAAAAGATTTATGTAATATGTATGCATTTCACTTTGTTTATCATTAACCAACATCATTGAAGTGCAACAAATTAAGTGTATGGGTCGGGCCATCCTGCTACCCTTTAGTTTGTTAAATGCATTAAACCAAATGAAACCTCTTGTGCTCTTTCTACTTTAGGATTATTCTCTGTCCTATTGTGCTCTCTGTTTCTTTTTCCCCTTACTTTAGCGGAAGCCTTTTCTCTCTCTCTGCTTTTCATGTTTCTGGTGAGAGACGAGTGAGAGTGATGGAAAGGAGTAAATGGGTATGCTTCTCCAATTGTTTTTGAATCTATTTGCTTCACAAGTTGCTAGCTGTTTCCTGGCTAAGCTTTTGATTGCATTAGCTTTATGGATCACATCTTTAGTTATCACAAGTTAGTAATCTATGTAAATGTCTTTTCAGTTGTTTCTGTTATGTTCCCAACTAACATGTGCTTTTGGTTTACTTGTTCAGGGTGAGGAGGTTACATTTGATTATAATTATGTGCGAGTCTTCGGGGCTGCAGCGAAAAAATGTGCCTGTGGCTCGCCTCACTGTCGGGGCTATATAGGTGGAGACCTACAGAATGAAGAAGTGATAGTTCAGGCTGATTCAGATGATGATGACTATCCTGAACCTGTTGTTTTCTGCGAGGATGGTGATATGGGTGATGAACTTAACAAAATTTTATCTGCAAGAAGTTCCTTTAATGTCACGGAAATTAGAACTCAAGGGGAAACACCTAAAAACAAATGTAAACTGGATGAACCTTTTACTGGAAACCTGGAGAACTCCACCCAAACAAACACAGGAAATATAATCGAACAAGAAAATTCCAACATGGATAGCTATGGTGTTGTTTATAGCTTGAAGATCAAGGAGGAAAGCAACAGGTTTCATAATGAATCTCCTTCATCATCTCTGAAAAAGCTGGAATCATCTGAGGCAATGGAGGGGCTAGAAAGCCTGTTGCATTCTTCTGTAAGACCTGTGAGAAATGCATTACAGTCGGAAGATATAACCACTGAAAGCATATCTGAAGTCAAAAAAGAGTGCTTAGATGCTGACAAAGTTTCTTCTGCACTGCCGTATCCAAATGCTATGCTTAGCAAGTCTTTGAGGAAGAAATCAGGCAATGGGGGAGCCAGTGATGAATCGACAAAATCTTCTCGTCGATCAGCTTCAGTTAAAAAGGGAAAATCGAAGGATAGTTCTGTGAATTTAACATCAGAACCTGGCAAGAACAACAACTTGCAAATTTTACAACCTAAATTCAAGAAACCAACACATGATTCCTCAAATGGTCGTTTTGAAGCAGGTACATCATTATCATCAAGTTTGTGGAATCTGTAGATTTGGAAGTATCATTAAAATAAACTGTTGCACCTGATTTTGCAGTCGAAGAGAAGCTTAATGAGTTACTGGATCATGATGGTGGAATAAGCAAACACAGGGTAAGTAGTTCCAAGGTACAGGATGCACTCTATATTACCTTCTTTTCTTCTGCTCGGTGATCAGGAGTTATGGCTGCTTTGTTTATTCGTTAGGTTGTTTTTCTAGTGCTTAGGTCACCGATTTTTGAAAAAAGTAATCATTCGGGATTTTTTTTCTGGAATGCACATTTCCTCAGTGTCCATCCTTCCACTGCTCTTTGTTGTGTACTGATGAACAACCTTGGACAGAAATTGTGAAAGGGAGGCCTGGCGGGTGCTCATAGAGGGGTGAAAGTTGGTTTATGATTTGGCACTTGATATAGGTTTTAGTGATGTCTCCATTTCTAGGTCTTCAGTTGTCCTCTTTAGAGTGTCACTTTGGTTAATGTGTGCCTGATTAATGTTAGATCACTCTACATTTGAATGTGTTAACCTTTTTTCACTGCAGGATGCATCTAGGTGCTACTTGAAGCTCCTCCTTTTAACTGCTGCTTCAGGGGATAGCTGCAATGGTGAAGCTATTCAGAGGTAATAACTGGCTTTCCTATTGGAAACTTTTTCAGGTGCTAGAAGTTGCATGCTTAGTTGGTGATGCTTTTTGTTCATTAATCTATTTTTCTCTTTTTATTTCCTTCTTTAATATATATTTGTATGCAGTAATCGGGATCTTTCTATGATCCTTGATGCACTTTTGAAGACCAAGTCACGCACTGTTTTGGTGGATATTATTAACAAGAATGGTAGTGATGTGGTGCTTATTGCATGCTTCAATTCTTCTTTTTATTTTTTCCCGGAGAGATTACTGATTGTTGGAGTGTGATTGTTTCTTTGCTTGTTAGGTTTGCAGATGTTACACAACATAATGAAACGATACCGGAGGGAATTCAATAAGATCCCAATTCTCAGAAAGTTGCTTAAGGTAATTTCTTTAGAATTCTGCAGTTTGTGTTTAACTGACTTGATGAACCAGCTGTTTTAGCAGTACCAGGATTTGAGAGGCTGTGGAGAAAACTTTTTATTTGTTAGTTAATCTTGATGGAATTGGTTTGAGCAAGAAGTTGAGGTGTCTTGGAAATGTATTCATTGACGTCAGTCTTATGTGCACATAAGTTCATATACTATAGCTGAAGCATTGAATAGCCAACATACCAATTGAGTATATGCAATTGAGCATTGTATTTGTAGCTTCATTAGGTCATGCTCTTACTACAACGAGGGGATATAATTGTTTCTAGCATTTTATATGGACAATTATTTTGGTGCAGTGTGTTCTTGGAAATGCTCAATAGACACTGTGTGGCTATTAAGATTTTATCAAGCCTTTGGCTACATTCTATTTATAAAAAAGGCTCTCAGGCACGCAATTCGAGGTAAGCCCTATATCAACTTTCTTCGTCTCTCTCTCTCCTCGATCCCTAGCTCCGACCGACCCAACCCCTTTTCCGATATGACCCAGCCATTGTTTTCGACCTTCTCTCTCCTCAAATCTCCCCCAGACCTTTCCACATCCTTCGTCCACCTCTGTCCTCCACAAAGAAAACCTTTTCTGAACTTTACCCCTTCGAAAAACAAATCACCTATCCTTCAAAACAACCCAGAAAATTCCGACCACCTTCTGTCTTCTCCCTCGACGATGTTTTCCAGAGAGATTCCGGCGACATCTCCTTAAGGGCTTTCTGGCCTTGGGGAGTTTCTTTCCGGTGAACTTTTTTCATCAGAACAATCCCTTTCCTTTCCTTTTTTCCATCCTTTTTCTTTTTTCTGCTTTTCATGGAGAATAGAATTTATTTCAGACTAGATAGCAAGTAATCACTCTACTTGTTTGTGCTGAAGTAACATGGAGAACATAATTTATTTCAACGCTGGTTTCAAGTCTTTTGACATCACTAGTTGGATATCAGGCAATACTATCTGGTTCGACTGGGTGGAGAGAAGCATGAACAGGTTGAGAAGGATAACTTTGAGCAAGAAGGTCATGGAGTGGGTATGCTTCATCTTCAAGGAAGCTTCGAATGACCAAAAAAAGTTGGTAGGGAGATAGAGGACAAAAGATCGGGTGGCTGATTTCTATGGTACTAGGAAGTACAATGAACATGGCAGGTACATGAGCATTTTGTCCCTCAAAGGAGAAGCAAGATCAGTTATTATTGTACCTGAACTAGCCATCAATGCGGGCTGGAGAGATATAGCTTGTAAGATTGAAAGATTCATTAATGTCTCTCCTCAATCAACAGTCAAGCATCCCCAGACTGACTAGCAATGATTTTCAGTATGCAAATGTTGTTGAAGTCAGTAAATGGCATCCCCAAACAACATCAAAGGATGGCACAGTTAATGAAGAGGGCATATTAGGAAGATGCATAACTAGTTTCTTTGGAGAAAAGGAACTTCTCACTCTTTCAGATATTAGAAGGTGGGCATCTTCCATGTGGAAGAAAGCTTTCAGGGTTAACATCTACGAGATGGCTGGAAATTTATTTCTTTTCGAGTTTCCAAATAGGAACATTGTTGAGCAGATTTTACAAGGGGAATGGGTCTGGAGAAATATCAAGATCAAGCTAGAGTGGTGGAACCCTTTTGTTGGTTGTATACTAGTCCAACAGAAGAAAGTCTCGACTTGGATCAGAGCAATAGGGTTACCACTACACTTATGGTCGCACGACACATTCAAATAAATCGGCGACAAGTGCAGAGGGTGGAAGAGGACAGAAGAAGAAACTGAATTGAAGAACCACTTAAAATGGGCTCAAATTGAAGTTGCGGGCGAGGACCGGTGCATACCCAGCGATGTTACCGTCCATAGGGGGGCTACAATTTTATAATCCCGATCTGAGTTGAGAGAAATACAATTTTTGAGAAGATTCCGACCAAAGAACCGGCTAGGGTTCAGGCAGCTACTGTAGAGATGACTGACCAAAGAAGAGTACAAGAGTAGAGTAATATCCAGAGGTCCAAAGCCTCATACGAGGTTATTAACCAAGTCTGCTCTATGACAACTGTTGACCGGAGAACCTGCAATCACATGGGTGTTGAACTTTTAAATAAAGCTGCAGAAGCATGTGAGAGGCAGGTGACCTTTTCAGAAAACTTTAGTAAGCAGTTGGGCCAGTCCTCTAGTGGGCCTGATCTGATCTGGCTCAAGTCATATTTAATGACTTAAATTCTTTGCCTCGTCCAGAAATAACAACTGATGTTATTTTTGAGGAGCTAATTGCACACACAACTTCTTCTCCAATAGCTTCACAAGGTTTACTCCTTACCGTTGAAACAGAGGAGTATCACATGCATGCAAAGACTCCTATTTTTTAGGAACGTCAGAAAGAGAGGATGCAGAAATATAATTTACAAGGGCAGATGGGAAACCATGGTGGAAAAAGAGGGAGTTCTTGATTTTCACAAAGAACAATTGGTAAATCTCGATTCAAGCACTAATGGGGAATTATGGGATGTGGAAGAGGCCATACCTATTCTAACAGAGCGGGAAGTTCTTGCTATTGACAAGGAGAGAGATACGACTGCTTGGGTTCGCCAAAATTTTATCAAGCTAGGCAAGAGTTTTGGCACTAACTTCAAGGGACATGAAGAAGAAGCCTTGAAACTTATGCAAATTGATGCGTGTAGGCAAGCTAGATGTATGGAACCTGCCGCGAAAATTAAAAAATTCAGAGCCAAAGGATCACAAGAGTTAAAGAATTTAATTACTTTTGATGTTAGATTCAAAAGTAACGGGAGTATGAACAACGGGAAAGGGAAAAAACAGTCTAAGGTACTGTCTAATATGACTAAGGTACTGATTGAGAGGTTAAATGGGGTGGTGGATAAGCTGATAGATTCTCAACAGATGGCTTTCATTAGAGGAAGACAAATCATAGATGCCGTATTGATTGCTAATGAAGCAGTAGATTCAAGATTATCACAAAATAAGCCTGACATTTTGTGTAAATTGGATATTGAGAAAGCATATGATCATGTTAACTGGGAATTTCTACTTAGAATCCTCATGCAAATGGGTTTTGGGGATAAATGGATCAAGTGGATCAGGTTATGTATATCTACTGTGAAATTCTCTGTCCTAGTTAAGGGGAATGGAGCCCCTGAAGTTTTTTTTTGATCCTCAAAGAGGAGTTAGGCAAGTGGACCCCTTATCTCCTTTTCTATTCATTCTAGCTATGGAGGGTTAAAACAACATGATTAAAACAACAAAAGCAAATGGATGGATCACAGGTTTCGAGATTTCCACAAATAATGAAAGGGGTTTGGAGGTGACTCATCTCCAATATGCAGATGACACTCTGATTTTTTGTGATGCAGAGGAGGAACAATTAAAATATTTGAGAGTCATTCTAGTACTCTTTGAAGGCATTGCAGGGCTTCACGTCAACTAGGGGAAAAGCCATATATATCCCATCAATTTAGTCCCTAATATAGAGTTTCTGGCCATTATCCTGGGAGGTGAAGTAGGTTCTCTACCCACTGTATATCTTGGGATGCCATTGGGTGCTAAATCAAAGTCAAAAAACATTTAGGATGCAGTTCTGGAAAAGTGTGAGAAGAAGTTGTCTAGATGGAAAGCACAATATTTGTCTTCGGGAGGCAGGCTCACTTTGATCAATGTAGTTATTGATGCTCTTCCAACATATATGTTATCCTTATTTCCTATCCCTTCAAGTGTAGTCCAAAGACTGGACAAGCTCAGAAGGTCTTTCTTCTGGCAAGGAAACAAGGAAAAAAAAGATTATCATTTGGTAAAGTGGAAAGTTCTAATTCGTAGTAAAAAACAAGGTGATCTTGGTATAAAAAATTTGAAGAATCAAAGTAAGGCTTTAAAATTGAAGTGACTATGGAGATATGCTCAAGATTCACATTCTTTATGGGGAAAAGTGATTAAATTGAAGTATTGGGAGCTGGATTTTTGAGCTTCTAAGGAGATCGACATTCCATATGGTGTAACTGTTTGGAGGTCAATCAGAGCATGGTGGCCTTTTTCTAAAGAGCAACACTGTTATAAGAGTATATAATGGTAATAAAACAATTTTCTGGAAGGATAGCTGGTTGGGAAACAGAAGTTTGGAGGAGCTATTTCCTGATATGTTTGCTCTGACACAACATCATAACAAAAAGTGGCTGGAATGTGGTCACCTCAAGGTTGGGACTTGATCTTTAGAAGAATGTTGAATGACTAGGAAATACCTAGACTAGTTGAGCTTTATAAACATTTGGAGTCTTTCCAAGGGCTGAAGGATGGGTGGACTGGGCATAACAAGGGGCACTACAAAGTGAGTTCAGGCTATAAGACATGAACATGACTGTGCCACAAAACTCCAACTGGCCATGGAGACACGTTTGGAAAGTAATGATACCTCTTAAGGTGGCATGCTTTACATGGTTGCTAGCCAAAGAGGTTGTTTTGACACATGAAAACTTGAGAAAGAGAAGGATTATCTTAGTTTCAAATTGTTGCTTATGTGGGGAAGCAGTTGAGACAGCAGGACATCTGTTTTTACATTGCAGAATTACTGATCAGCTATGGAAGGTTTTTATCAATCTCAGAGGCATATCTTGGACAATGCCTAGCAAGATTGTTGACACTCTTTATAGTTGGGAGGAGGCTGGGATTGGGACAAGGAATAAAAGCTATTGGAGGATCATTCCAGCTTGCATATGGTGGACTATCTGGAAAGAAAGGAACTTCAGATGTTTTGAGGATAGAAGTAGCACTCTACAGAAGATCAAGCAAGACTGTATGTTGTTATTTTGTCTTTGGTGTACAAAGAATCCCTCTGTAAATGCAGAATCAATCCTAGAAGTCCTCGACTCTTGTTAAGATTTTACTTTCTTAGCTTCTTAGTTTTCTTTTTTTGTAAAGGGGTAGTACTGATCTATAATACAAAATTGTTACCTGTTCAAAAAAAAAAAGCCTTTGGCTACATAATATGTCAACTGCTTTCAATTCTACAGGTTTTAGAATATCTGGCTGTGAGAGAGATTCTTTCGCATGAGCACATTAATGGAGGTCCCTCTAGACCAGGAGTAGAGAGGTTAGTATATACTCTTGCATTTCACTTACATGGACTTCTTCACCTTTTGTCGTGATTTTTTGATTGGATGCCTTGCTTGTAGACTGTTTAGTTTTTTCAACTTACTCCACTGTTAAGGATCAAAAGTAACTCCATTGTAAACCTTATAATTATGTTGAGAAAGGTAACAATATTATACGTATATGTCTAGCAGAAAGGCTGTGCTAAATCTTACAATTTAACAGCACCAAAAACATAACTTTCTTCTAATTCCTACTACAATGATTCAATGATATCTGACAGTGAATCAACATACTGCACAAAGTCTTCCTTGAACTAAAAGTGAAATAAAAAAAAGCAGTTCATCTTAATTTTCTGTAAGGAATTGTCGTTCCCTTCAAAGCACCTACCCTCCAGATGGTCCACCATATGCATCCTGGGATAGTCTTCTACCATTTTTTATGTCTATTTGCCCCAGCAGAGAAATTCCAGCAAGCAAGCAGCTCCCCTGTGTTCCTAGGCATGGTCCATGACAATCCTTTCAGACTCAGAATTAGTTTCCAGAGGCTCTAGCTACCACACATTGTATAAGTAGGTGACTACTATTTTCAGCCTCATTCCCACATAGATAGAACCTTGAGCAGAATTGCATTCCCCTTCTTTTTAAATTGTCTTGTGTTAAGAAAGCATCTCTCACAACTAACCATACAAAACAAGCTACTTTAGGTGGTATTCGCACTGGCCATACTGCTTTCCAGCTCCACAGATGAACTTGCTGACCAGAGTGATTTAGCAAGGTGTATGCTGAGTTAACTGTAAATTGTCCCTTACTATGTATTTTCCATTTAGGTCTATCCTCTTCTGTTTTCCCCTTGAATTGATCCAGGATTTTCAACAGCTCAATGAATCGGGCATTCCCAGTCATTAAGTTCTCCTAAAGTTGAAGTTCCACTCTTGCTGATCCCAACTGTCTTCCCTTGTAACTTCAGGATTCAGACTCAAAACCTTCATATCATATAACAAATATTTCAAGGGTCCATGCCCTAACCAATTGTCATTCCAGAAGGATGTCTTCCTTCCATTCCCCACCACGAACAGTATGAATCCAGTATGAACAGAAAGCACAAAAACTCAACTAGACAATGCATAGATTATCTTCTCTTATATAGTTTAGAAAAAGGGAAAGAGAAAATCAGGATGACTACAGAAATCACTAGATGGGAGATTCTAAATGTTCAAAGCGCAGCAACTTTTTTTTCTTTTGTTAATTTTAAATTGGAGATGAACTGCTAGTGCATCTCTTCTAACTCTTCCTATGTTACTCTCCTATTTGCTATAAACCTTAAGATGTCCATTCCCTGTCACCCAATTTCCCCATAGAATTGGAAAAGAAGAAAAACAAAGAAATATCTCACAGTTGAAGCGTTTTAAAAGCCATTGCTTCGTCGTTTAAAGTGATGAAGTGTTGCAGTGCCAGGGGTTATCACTTCATAGGTGAAACTATGCACTTCAAAGAAGTGTGCGCTCCAAATAATGATGTACAAGGTGATCCAAACGAGAAATAGTTGCAACTTGATTCCCAACATTGACGATGTAATAATATCGGCATTATTTAATGTTGAATGCTGAAATGGTTTTATATTATAATTTGATTTCAGTGCGTGCTTCACTTCTAGCTTTTCGCTTCAAGTCTCATTAACCTTGTCACTTGTGTGTACTATTCGCTTTTTAAAACACTTTGATAGTTGACTTGGGTATTTAATCTGAAGATACACACCAACCCCCAAGGACTAAAAATAGCAATTTTCAAGTTAAACATGTAAATAACTGATTTTGTATCTAGACTGCTTATATTAGTCACATCTTCTGGAAATAACTCCTCCTTCGTCTGTGTGATTTTGTAATTCTATCTACTCCCTTCGTCCCAATTTATGTAATGGTGTTTGATTGAACATGGAGTTTAAGAATAAAAGGAAGATTTTTGAAACGTGTGGTCTAAAACAAACCATAGATATTTGTGTCTATAAGGGTAGAATGGGAAGATTAAAGTTAATTTGTTACTAAATAGAGAAACGTGTCATTCTTTTTAGGACTGAATAAAAAGCAAAGAGTGAATAGGTAGTTGGAGTATAATAATGTTTACAATTATCTCCAACAGTCCCCCCCAAAAAAAATAAAATCCTAGCATACATAAAATTCTAGAATTACCTATGGGGATATTCTACCAAATATTTGCTGTTCAAGTTCAATAATTCATACATATGTTATAAATCTTCTCAAATTTAAAAATATAGTTTCATTAAATCTCTTGAATTCCAACACGCCAACTCATTAGATCTAACTTGACAGGTCAGCTATGATGTGTTACTTTGAAAGGTCTGCTAACATTAACTCTGAATCAGTCGAAAAAATATAAGAACATTCAGGTGAATATGCTAAGCTACTTTGATAGGTCTGCTAACATGAACAGGAAATCAGTCTTAAAAAATAAGAACAAATTTAGAATTACTGGAACATGAATACGCTGCATGAATAATGGCTGGAAGAGACTGGATAAGTTGTCGGACGTTGGGGTAATGGATGAAGTAGTCACTGACAGAAGGCGTGTTTTGGACAAGAATATTAGCACTATGAAAAGAGAAATTAGGTCGCCAAGCAATGTGAAGTGGCTTTGATAGGCAAAGTTACCAGGTCTATGATAGAAGCTCTTTGTTAAGTTGCTTGTTTCCCAATATACAAAAGGACTTCCATAGTCATATAATACGTACAATGAATTTCATGATATTCTCTAGTTACAGATGGAAAAAATTCCTTTGGTTAAGTACAAAATATTCTAGAGTACTTATGGAATCTTGTAATTGTGTTCTCAATGGAATATTATAATCGTAGCTCTTGCTATAGTTTCCGATGAATCATAACTTGTTATGCTCTTGATTTACAATAGTGCTTTGGCCTTGAATACTATATTATGAATCTTCTTAAGTTCAAGTCATTAATGCAATGCATTTTCAGAGTCTCACAGCATAAATCTTTTCAAATGCTGTCTGCTATGATAATATTGTTTTTTTTCTTCTTGGATACTTCTTACTGTTAATAACCTTCCTTTGGTCTAATGTATATTCAATTTTCAACTTTTGGCTATATCTTATCAAGTGAAAACTTGAGATTTCAAAATTGATCCTGAAGGTATGTTTTTGTTGCTCTTGCAGCTTTAGGGACTCAATTTTAGGATTGACCGATCATAATGACAAACAGGTAACCTATTCTTGCCTTATGCACCATTTTATTTCATCAAGTGGTTAAATGGTATATTATTAATTATACTTAACAAAATATTTCAGTTTGATTGATTCTTTTGTTAATCCCTTTCCCCTTACTTTTCTTGTTTCTCAGTGAGTTGAAATGCTTCCCATTTGTGCTCATGTGATGATTGGAGAAACATATGGATGTATGCATCCCATTTGTTTTTTAAGTTTCAAAAAAATTCAGCATTATAATTATAATATAGACAAGAAAGTTAATATTGAAATGAGGTCAATATAAGAAGGGGGGGGGGGGGGGGGCACATCACCAATGTCTCACCACCTCTTCTCCGTCTCGTAAAATCTTTAGAAACTGTTAGACCAAAACTTAGAGAGTACCCCGCTCCGACAAGCAGCTCTACTAATGTGGCATTCAGGGGGAAGCATGTAGAGACCTATATTCTGTGTTCACCATATTGTTTCAAGGGGAGATGACAGACATTAGATGCCTTACGCCCTAGACAAGATTGTACCCGTAGTGTTGAGCTTGTTTTGTTTTAAGTTTTCGCAAATAACTGAGGTTACTAATGACATAAATTCTAGTCAACATGCTGAAGATTTTAGAGCTTGGTTTTATGGTTTTTGACATCTTTTGTTTTATGTTTAAAAAAAAGTGCATTTGTTGATGATTAATTTATGTACTGAAGACTATACTTCGGAAATAGCTTCAACGAGAATTAGATGGAGGGAAAGAGGAAACTCTGGCTTTTCAGGATGGAACCTTCTCCCAGAGCTTCTCCAAAAAGTAATGGAGTGGTTAACAGAAGAGAACTATTTTTAGAGAAAAGGATTTTTAGCTCCGGATCTTGCATGTCAATGGTGATGAACAATATTTTCTCATTTGATCTTAGTTAGAAAAAAAACAAGTTATTAGAACTTGATTAAGGAGATCAAGCTAACATGGAATGGAGTCTTGGCTTTTTAAAAAAATTGAAGGAAATTTCTAGAGAACTTGGATACAATTTGCTTTGATGTTTTAGCTCCTTGCTTTTGATTGGGTTACGGGGTCTTATTGGCTCTTTTCTGGCAGGCTAGATCTATATTTCTATGTGAAACGTGCTAGGTTCTCCTATAGAGATTACACGCATATCATAATTGATGCTACTTTTTCCTTGGATCTTCTGTTGTTCTGCTAGTTTGATTACTACCATGAAAATGATTTGTTCACGGGCTTGCAATGTTTCTGTTCTTTCTTTTCATCTTTTTTGGCATCAGTGTAATTGATTTACTGTGTTTACGGTGTCTCAGGTTCATCAAATTGCAAGGAACTTCAGAGATAGGTGGATACGTAGACCTATCAGAAAAAGTAGCTGCATTGACAGAGATGACCAGATTGACTTGCATCCTTGTCCACGGTACAATAGTAGTTTACAAGACCATTGTGGTGTGAAACCTTCAGAAACAGAAGAATCTACCTGCCATTTAATGGTAGAATCTACTACGACAGATACTGGTGTCCTTGATGGCTCATCTACTTCATGTGTTGTTGGGGCACCCAATGGCGCAAGGAAACGTAAGCGTAAGAGTCGATGGGATCAAGAGGCAGACTTAAATTTAGATCAAAGAATTAAAACCAATGCGGCTGATGATCTAATGCAGGACATAGATGATGTCCCCCCTGGGTTTTCAGTCCCCGTGAAGGTCTCTAGAATCTCTTGCGGTGCTTCTTCAAGTGCAGATTGTAGTCTCCACGAACATAGTTGCGAGAAGCATCCACATCCAATGGTCACAGGGCATTTGCAGCAGAGGTTTATTTCACGATTGCCAGTCTGCTATGGCATTCCACTTCCCATAGTGCAGCAGTTTGGGTCATCTCAAAAAGAAAGATTTGATGCTTGGGATGTCGCCCCAGGAGTACCTTTTCATCCTTTTCCTCCTTTGCCTACATATCCTTGTGATAGAAGAGATCCTATATCTTATGCTGATAGACCTGGAATTCTTAGCGAGCCACCTCAAAATCCTGGACAAGAAACCCATTCTTGTTCTCCGGGCCACTCTGCTCATAAGCATCCATGCCTATCCGGGGCAAGCCTCCCGCAAGGCGGTGTAAATACCCAATTTGATTTGGAACGAGGTAGGGGCTATCATAACTTGGGAAAGAAATATTTTCGGCAGCAGAAGTGTATTAATTCTAGAAGGCCTCCGTCGCATAGGGGAGGAAGTGGCTGGGGGTGCACAGGAAACAACTCAAAAGATAGTATGTGCAGTGTAGGTGCAGCAAGCAGAGAGAATGAATCTAGGAGTTGCCATATCCCTTGAATGGAGAATTTGGGGCATGCTTCTCAACAGAATCATTCGCAACAGGCATAACTTCAATTTCCTAGGTGAAAGCCCCCAGGAGCTTCCAAGTTTTTCTCCAGTGCTCCTTTGTACTGATAATTCTTTGCCACCAACAGAAATACAGAATTGTAAAGCACTTAATTCTGTTTTTGGGGGTCTGAGTCCATAATTCTTTTTTCCTTTTTTTTTTTTTTTTTGTTGTTAAGGTTTAGGAAAAAAAGATACTCTGATTAGACATGTGCTGCATTGGCAATATCGTTATTTAAACCTCACAGAGGTAACCTTCCTAATTCTTTTTATTTTTACCTGAAATGGAAAGTGCCGTCAGAGAAATTTTATATAATTATGCTGTGCTAAACTGTGTTGCCCATTTGGTTTCTGGCGTTTTGCTGTTGTTGGAAATGTATGCTTTTTACCTTGAAAACTGGTCCTGTTACAGGCATTTTAGTAGTACGATCTCTTTTGCATTCCTTTTTTTCTTTTGTTCCAGAGCACATTCTAATGCTTCCTGTGAAACAAATTATTGAGTTGCACTAATGAAAAAGGAACAGACGTTGAGAAAGGTCTCTTGTTAAATTGTTCCTGCGACCTGTACTTGCAGCTGGCTTAACTTGATTAGAGATTGTTCTTTCATGAATCGTTGGAACACCCTCGTGCTACTTTCAGGTTTAGATTGCAATGTGGGAGTGAAAATGCAGGAATGAGATGCAAAATCTATAACAGAGACTTGCTGTTGCCCATTGAAACAAGAAGTGCAACAGGTTTGGTAAAACCTTCGACGAACATCAGATGAAATGCACTGGTCAACATGTCAAGCTGTTTCTGAATTGATACAACTTAAATACGAGCAGAATATTCTATCTAGTCATAGTGCTACCAACATAGTTTAACATAAGCGAAAACTGACGAATATAAAGAACTCAGACAATAAAGAAGAATATTATAATCTCAACACAATGACCAAACTTTTGACTTCTCATATATATCAACAATTGCAAATGACTTACATTCTCAGTTACAAAGTAGTGCAAACACAAACAAAGCAAAATATTAGATCATCTAAACAATTATTGCTGTTACACTATGAGAATGTGAGTTCTTCCTCCCCACACCCCCCCCCCCCCCCCCCCCCCCCCCCACACACACACCAAAAAAAGAAAAGAAGAAAGAAAAAGACAATAAACTGGACAGAAAGAAAAGGAGAGAGTTAACTTGCACTATGCAAGTGCTTTTCCTCTCCAACATTGAACTCTCAATATTTTCGGAGCATGCTTCTAACGCGAATGAAGCACCATGTTTTCAGCAGTGTTTTTCGTCTTCTCCATCCATCGAAATATTTACCAATCACCTTCTTATAACTAGGTCTTTGCTTAACCAACACCCAATAATCTGCTATGTTTGGACGACTGTTTATGTACTTGTCTTCCAAGTTCAAGAGTTCTAATCTAGCTAGAACAGGAATGAGCATTACATCAGCTAGACTGAACTCTTCCCCGATTAGATATGATGTTTCACCAAGCTTAAGTTCCACTTCATCAAGAAGTCTTACTAGATGATTCTCACTTCGTGTCAAAACTTCAGTGATCTTCAACTTGTCATCTGTGTCATATGCCTCTCTTAACTTACAGTGGTAGGCACTTGCTAAGTCAGGAGATTCAGCCATTCTGGCAATTATCACACGTCTCAGGAATTTAGAAACATATAGCCGATACTTCTCAGGGACATGGAAAAGGGTAAAGTACATTGCATCCCATTCTTGTATTTTATGCATCCATTCGACTACTACTCTGCTGCTAAGGTTCAGATTGTTTCCGCCAGAAGACACTTTTTCTGCAATTCTTTCGATATACCTGTGCATGTAGAAACAGTTAATATTCTTCCTCTACAAATACCCCCCACAGATATCGGAGAATAAGAAAATACAAACTGTCATTCAACCAATATACTTATACTAATCAAGCTGTGCACAATCTATCTATCTATCTATCTGTTAAATTAACCAAATTATGTTTAATGACAAGAGCAAGCATGGTCCTTTTTAACCGTTCTGCTTGCACTTTTGTATTGATAGGAGAAAAGTATAGCAAGGTGAAGAGAAGACTTACTGAATTGTCTCAATGGTATCATATATGATGTGAGAACCATTCTGGAATACAGGAATTTTCCCACTTGGATTCATATTGAAGAAAAATGCATCCATGTTCTTGCCCGTTAAAGGGTTCACATGATGTGACGTGTAATCAATGCCTTTCTCTTCCAAAGTAAGTCTCACTTTCTGGCTGTCCAAGGAAAAAGGATGATGATATAGTTGCATGGTATTTTATCAAAGAATGCCAAGAATGTTACGCCTGCACCAGAATACAACAAAATCATCCATTAAATAACCTCCGAATATCTAAATTTCTCGATAATTGAAAGAATAGAAATTATCTCCAAGTAAAAGTTCAATTTTTTTTCATACATGTGAATTCAGTAGGCAGATGCAACAACAGTAACATGGAAGCAGCAATCTTAAAACTGAAAACAAATTTCTTTTTACGAGACTTTGACGGAGACAGGTGAAAACTAATTTTTGATAAATCATAAATCCTATGAAGATTGTTAGCAACAAAATGGAAGACAACAGAAATTATATAAGTATGTCAGCAAAAACAACAGTAAGTCACAAAACTGATGTTGCCTAACTCTCAAATTACGCTTACTTAGTTGGTTATATGATCAGAATATTAATGACCACTTGGTATTCTGCAATCAACTCATAGCAAAAACAGGACCACTGATGCATATGTCTAATCTTCATGAGTTATAATCACATTTTTTCCCTTTGTTATTGTCACATAACAGGGATGGAGCAAGAATACAGATTGCAAATTTGTTTGAACCCAGTAGTTTTGTTCCAAACTCTGTATGGATATTTATGAATTATTAATTTTGAACTCAGTAACATAAAATGACTAGAATCTCGAATCCATAAGCTTCAAATCCTAGCTTCGCCTCTGATCACATTCTAAATCTACAACTTTAAGACCACTCTCTAATCTCTACCCCTATAAGCCAAACTGATGCCGCGAAGTTGGGTATCTAAGCTGTTGTAATTAAAAATCGCTATCTTTTAATTATTATTTTTTGGCAATTACATAGGGGACAGTGTGAATGAACCGAAAACTGTTGTTTAGAAGATTCAAACCAGTACCACTAGATTATAAGTTTGGTCGTAAATTAAAAAATAACAATTAGTATGATCAGAACCCACAATCACAACAGAAACGCAGAATTAGTCAAATCAACAAATTAAATCACCATAAAAAGAAGAGTATTGAAGGATTAAAACTAAAAGTAGCAAAAAACACAACATACCGAAGAAAGCTTATGGAATCAATTTGGCAAAAGCTGTGTGTTTAGAGAATTTGACAACCGAGAAAAGCAGTTTTCGACTTGCTTTTCATGGAATTTGGAAAGCGACTATTTTTTTTAATATATACTCTCTGTTTTTAGTCCCTAACAATTTATACGACATGCTTTTCTTTTTAATCAATCCCAAAAAAGAATCGGTTAATGATATAATCTATAATCACACAAATATTTTAGATCATAAAATTCAAAAAAAATCTTTATTTTTTAAATTCTATGCTCAGTTAAACTACATCATATAAATTAGTACGGAGAAAATATTAGTTTATTTAAAGAATAATATTATATTTACAAACTGATTTAATTTTAATTTTCTTATTTACCATTCTTTTACATTAAATAATTACATAAATATTATCATATATTTTCATAAAATTCGTACTGAACAAATTATATCATACTCTATAAACTAAAGCTACTCCATCCGTCTCAAATTATTAATCATTTTTTTTTAATTTTATCTTCACTTTAAAAAATATTAATTAAAAGAATAATTGATTTCCTTTATTAGTACTTATGTCAAGTTATAATCTTTTTTATTAAATATTTATTTTAATTATATTTTAAAATTTTAATTTAAAATAATATTTTTAATAATCATGACAATAATATTAAATGGAAGGAGTAATGGGTATATTTTGGGGAAAAAGAGACTGAAATGAGTAAAATAGGAATGTAACTACCGTCAATAATGTAGTCAACTGCTAGTCTTGTGCCAACCTCCGCCGCCCCTCCTATAAATTTCCCAAACTCAATCAGATTTCAAGTATTTTTTTTTTTATTTCTATACGTTATTCTCGTATTAAAGTCTGATTATATTGAAATTTACATTAAGTAAAGCCCATTTTTTTAGAAAAGCCCTTCTACCGTGAATTTTTCATCCTTTGGTGGTAAATTCCAGGTATTCTACTCCTACTATTCCACTCAAAACAAGACTATTTGTCAAATATTGTACAAATTTTCTGAATAACTTTTACTATAAATAAAATAAAATTAGCAATGGAGAGCTTTTATCACTAAATCGTAAAAATTCATTACTAATTTTATTTAATGATGATTAGCAATACATTATCAAAAAAATTTGCGAGCTACTCAAGTTTTTTACACACAAATTTCATAATAAATTCTTGTTTCTAAGTATGTTTTTTGACCGAGTTAATTGGCAAAAGAATAACAATATTGAAAATTCTGATGATTTCCTGTTCGTGAGATATTACGGTTAGTGGTTATAACTGTTTGTGGCTATATGAGTGATTTTCACCAAATCCCGCCCGATCGTATTTCATATTCAGCAGAATTTTTGGCTTTAAAAACAAAACTTTCTGTCCTTCTGAGAAGCTCTATAACTTGTCTTCTCACGCCTTACAAATAAGGTAAAAGAAAAATAGCCATTGAATTTTTTTTGGCTTTTCCAATTCTGTAGTATTTTTGTTATTTCTCAAACTAAACATCTTCTTCACTCTTGAAAACACCACATATTGTGGGTTGAAGAATAAGAAATAATAGAAAAAATGTTGGCTCGAAGTTTAAGTGATCAATCATCGACAACCAACTACGGTATTGTCGATATTCAAGACCTTTAAGCATTTATTAATATCATATACAATATTATTTTCATAAATTTATATATGTTATTTTAGTACTAGTTATATTGAACTTATACTTCTTTCTTGGTTTTATATATTTCATATTTATATATATAAGAAAGAGTGTTATATTTGTGATATTATGTGCAGATCCTATTTCTGAGGCATCCCTTTTCACATTTAAAGTACATCACGGCGGATTATTTTGTGCATGGTCCGACAAGAGGCTATGTAGGTAAAAAAGTCAAATATTTTGTCTATGTAAACGGGACAAAGATAAATTTATCAAATTTTAAAAATATGGCCGAACAATGTGGTTATGACAAAGAATCTGTGGTGTTTTGGCACAAGTATGGTTTAGCCCTTTATAAGGTTCGTTTAGTTGGTAGCAACATTGAAGCAGCTAAAGTTGCTACTTGCATTCCAAAGGAAAAAGTGATTTGAGATATATTTCGAACATTTGAATTTCTATCATGAAGATAATCAATGTGCGAGAAGACGAGAAGGAGTTCTTTGATACAGAAGCAAATACTGATGATTCTCATGATGAAGATTCTGATTATTCACTAGAGGAAGATGATATAATTTTTTCTAGGAATATTGATCCTTCTGCTGAATCTTTTGGGGTCAATATAAATCAGTGACATAAGAAAAAATGATGAAAATCAAGATTATGTAAGTGAAGAGATGCAAAGAAAGATGCAGAATGTGGAGGGTGATTCAAATTGTGTAGATTCTGATGATACAAAGAGTTTGAATAGTGATTGCGATTCTGAATTTCCGAAACACAACCCAAAAACAGATGCCTTTAACCCCAAATTGGAGTTGGAAATGATATTCGGTAACAAGAAAGTATTCAAAGAAGATGTGATTGCAAATTAAGTCAAAATAAAAAAGTCCATCGAGTGGATCAAAGATGACAGAGAAAGAGCAAGGGCCAAATGCAAAAAAGATAAATGTAAGTGAAGGATATTGGGCTCATTGATGCAAAGGGACAGAGTATCTTTTCAAATAAAGACGTTTGTCCCTGACCATACTTGTTTTGAGTGGAATTATAACAACGGAAGTATCACTTCTAGCTGGATTGCAAGGAAGTATGTTGATAGGGTTAGATCAAATAGAAATTGTAAAATATCAGAATTTAGAGATACATTGAGTAGGGAATTATGGCTATGAGTATCCATCAAGCAAGAAGGGCAAAGGAAAAGGCTATTGCAATGATCGATGGAAATATAAATGATCAGTTTAGTATATTATGGAATTATTGCAATGATATTGTTTGAACCAACCCCGGGACTTCTGTTTTCATGAAATTAACTCCAAATGAGATTCCTAACAAGCCGATGAGATTTCAGAGGTTTTATGTTTGCTTTGCCGCTTGTAAAACTGGTTTCAAGGCTGATTGTAGAAAGATTGTTGGGGTCGATGGGTATTGGATGAAGGCTACTATGTATGGGGCATATATCAGCAGTTACTTTGGATGGAAAGAACATCTTTCCAATAGCTTATGCAATAGTTGAGAAGGAAAATAAGAAAACATGGCGTTGATTTTTAACATATTTGATGAATGATCTTGAAATCGAAGAGCAATACTTTTGAACTTTTATGTCAGGTAAGCAAAAGGGATTTCTTAAATCTTTTGAACTAGTGTTGCCCGATGTTACTCATAGGTTTTTTGTGCGACACTTGCATAGCAATTTTAAGAAAGCTGGGTTCGGTGGAATGACATTAAAAAATGCTCTTTGGAAGGCAGCTTTAGCAACAACTATTGACAGGTTTGATGCTTCTATGGCTGATTTGTTTGAGTTAGATAAAGATGTTTATGCATGGCTTTCTGCTAAATTGCCTAGTGAATGGTCAACATCACATTTCTCTCTGCTTCCTAAGTGTGACATTCTTTTGAACAATTAATAAGTTTATTCTTGATGCGAGGAAAAAATCAATTGTTGAACTTTTGGAGATCATTAGGCACTTGCTCATGACAAGAATTAATTCAAATAGGGAGAAAGCTGAAAAATAAAATTTGAGTGATATTTGTCCTACTATTAAGAAGAAGTTGGCCAAAACTATGAAGGATGCTGTCAGTTATATTCCTAAAAAGTCGAACATGTGGAACTATAAAGTGATTGTGCCTTTTGAAGGTGACACTTGAGCTATTGACTTGTATAACAGGACATGCAGTTGTAGAAAATGGAAACTTTCAGGTATTCCTTGTAAGCATGCTACATCATTCATTTGACTGAAAAATGATGAAGTTTTAGATTATATCGATGACTTCTACAAGGTCGAGACATATTAAAAAATTTATGAAGCTTCAATATTGATTATGAATGGTCCTGATTTATGGCCAAAGTCATGGAATCCTCCTCCACTGCCACCTTCTTACTTGAAGAAGAAGAAGAAGAAAGGGAAGAAGCAAAGATTAAGAAGAAAAGAAGATGATGAGCCAGGCAGGATGAAGTTAAAGCAGAAACAAAAATTAGTTGATTGCAAGAAATATGGTATACCTGGGCACAACAGTAGAACTTGCAGTACTTTCTCCTCAGATGACACTGAAATTCATCCGTCGAACTACCTTTGTAGTTTGGACTCCATCGTGATCGAGGGAGCATCAAGTTGCCATAATGTTGAAAAGCTACCCGTAAGAATATTCAAATATTCATATTTACGTTATTTTTCTTGTAGTTTACATATACAAATATTCACATTTAATATTTTAATTTGTTATTTCAGGTTAGAAGAGGTACATCTCAAGTTAGCCAACAAAATTACAACTTTTCATTTTCTCAACAAAGCAACATCAATTGAAGAAAATTCTTTTTTTTTGCTTTATAATTTTTTTTTTTTATATTTTGTGTATCAAACTGATGATACATCGCTAGATTCTGCTATTCATTTGTCATATTTTTGTGCATGGAACTAATGAAAAATATTATTGCTTTATGATGGTTTAATGATACTAGACTTTGCTGTTTTTTTTGGTGATTTTTATTTGTCTTTTTGCTGTTATACTGATTTTCTTTTCTGCTGTTTATTTTTTTTTGGACAGTTTTCTACTGTTTTGATATTTTTCTTTTTGCATTTTTACTGCTATTTTGCTGTATTCTGCTGGTTCACTCTATTTTCTGATGTTTTGCTGTTTTTTTATTATTTTGCTGCTGGCTTATCCATTGTTTTTGCTGATTTTCTGCTGTGTTGCTGGTTTTCTGATGTTTTCTACTGTTTTGTTGCTTGTTTAGTGGTTATTTGCTAGTTTGAAGTGCTTAAGATGTGAAAAAGAAAAAAAATAAATGCTTAGGCAATTAGAAGTACTTTTCGAGAGTTTTTGAACCATATGAAGAAATCTTAATTAGGTTCTTCATTACTCCAACAAAAATATGTGCATTTTTTTCATGTTGCTGCAATAACAGAAAACATAAAATATCTCTGTGCTTGAAATGGTCATTTATGTAAAATTGTAACTAGAAAAACATCCTAAAGATTTTCTTTTGAATTGTAAAGCAGTTGTGCAGGCTTGTTTCACACGTATTTTTCTCAAGTCTTGAGAATCAATTGGTATGCCAGATAGGGTGTAACTAGAGCTATAAAGGTCCTTCTTTAGCTTTCGGATAGCATATTTCACTAACTAAATACATCATGTTTAGAACTCATAAACAAAGTATAAAAGATAGCGAGGATCCAATTATCAGGTTGTATGTCAATTAGTCTTTGTCTATAAGTTTGTCGATACTTCTCTCTGTCTAAAAGCTCACATCTTAATCAGGAAGAACATTTTATATGAAAAGAATGAGATATATTGGACTCGATATATCCTCTGATCAAGCAATGAATAGTAATGAACTGTTTTGGTTTCTATCAATGTTGGGTTTAATTTTTCTTGTTTTAAGTCCAATGTTGTGGATAGTGATATCAAATCCAAATCAGCACAAACAGGTTTAATCTTTATGTATTGCAAAATGAGTATAGCGCCGGACAATCCAAACCAGAATGAGAAAAGAAATAAAATTGTCAAATCTTTCTGACATTTCATCAAACAGGTAAAAATGTCTTTAATGCTGGGGTAAAGAATGGATCTTGGGCCTAACTCAACCCCAAAAGCTAACTGGTAGAGTGATGATTGTCCAAATCCATATAAGGAGTCCGTGTTCCCATTCCATATCCGATGTGGGACTTAACAGCCGGGTTATCAAATTTTAAATTTTTTAATAGTTCTTAGCAAGTAATATTTTTTTGTAGAAATGATGAAGATGACGAGAACATAAGTCAAATACATTAACGAATTAAAGCACTAAAGGAACAAGAAAGAAAAGAAAAGGTTGTGACCTTTTACCATGTCTATGTCTTGTGTAGAAGAGTTGGAGCTATGATTTTTGTTCCCAGAAGTTGTAGGCTGTTTTAATTTTTGAAATCTCTGCTTTGCTGAAGGTGGAAACCGTCGGGAAGGAGAAAATTCATGTGCTTGGCACGTTCTTTTGTTGGGACCGTGATTTTTTTGACTGGACAAGGATGTTTTTTGTTCACTAAGATAACAAAAGGATGTACATTAGGTTTGAGCCATAGTAGAGGGATGATTTTAGTCCAAAACTCACTGTTTGTGTAACACTTAATAAGGACACTTACCTCACTACTAGAAACTTAATTAGAATAGCTATTCTTGTTCTTTTCCACTATATAGACATTTATTATCCACTAATTGTAAGTATGACAAGTAATACTTTATGTGGCACTAAATGTGAAACTTTTGATTCACAAAAATACGGAAACATATACATAAAATAGGTCTATGATGTAAACAGTATTATGCCCACAACCTATTTGGTATTGGTTGCGTCTTAAAAATAATCGGATTCATTTTACAAGTGTCATATTAATTCACGATTCAAGTATAGATAATGAACTTTTGTAATATAAACCAAAAAATAATTATATTTGTTTTCGGTAGGAATACCTTCAGCTAAACTGTGATAAGAGTCTAATTGTTATCACAACAAATCGTGTATGATGTTACAATTTAAAACGAGAGTTGATTAAAACCAATAGACATCATGTAATGGTCAAAGAAAATATCCGAATACCTATTTAATTAACAAACATATACATATTTCAAATGAACGATAAGAAATAATTATTTACGCTTCTTATTTTATAGTACAATGCTAGGTACACGCATCAACTGCTACAATCGAGTAGGGATTTGAAAAGTAAAAAAAAAGAAACAACGAAACAAACAAACTTCCTACTCTAAATGTGATTATCTTCCTACGTTTTTCTCTTTATCCAAAAACAAAACAAAAAACAATAATCATATTATGAATAGTTACCAATGAGGTAGAATTGCAAAGTTGACAGTGACAAAGGGAACTTGTCTATTATTACTGAGAAGACTAGTCACGATAAGAGGAAGTGCTTAGGACCTAGTGGCTAGTCGTGACACTCTACTTCAAATTGGTATTCTATAAATGGATAGCATGAGCCGGTCAAAATTGGGAAAATGACACATATGGCCCTCCAGCCCAAACTATTGACAATCGGATGACCCAAGAAGCTTAAAAGATATTTTTAGCCTTTTTAAATAATTTAATTTCGTAACATTTTTTCAACTAATTTCAGCATATGTATATAAACTGTATCATTGTTGTATTGAAAATATATCATACATATAGAAATTATATCATTGTTGTATGTAATATGTATCCATATAGTATGTGTTTACAACATGTATCATTGTTGTATACTCTGTGTTTAATAAATGTATAATCAACATATTCTTACTAATTATACACATATTATACATGTTTTGGAATACTTTTTGAAGGCTCAATCAACGTATACTAACTAATTATACACATATTATATATATTTGGGATATTTTTTGAAGATTCAATATGAACTTTTTCATCGCATATTTGGTTCCTTTTGTGGCAAAGCTTAGTCACCACAAAATGTGTAGTTCTTGTCACAAAAAATCTTTAGCAATAACAGTACATACAAAGACCTTTAGTGACGACTTTTTTTAATCTTTTGTGGCGACTTAAGTTGGCACGAAAAATTCTGATAGCTTATAGTGATTGGGCTGCTGGACTAGCGCTTGATAATAAAATTGAGTCGAAAGGCCAATTCGCAGCATTATTCCCAAACAGGGCCAAATAAATTTCGGATGGCCACGTAGTATTCTTTTTCCATTAAAATTTGGGCTGATATGGGTGGGCCGAAAGCCTTTGCCAATTAGTCACAACTCATAAGTGGGCTCATAAACTTGTAAGAAATTAAGAATGAACTTGATTATGATTTTCACAAGAAAAAAATGCACTTTTCCCCTTCAAACGGGCTGGTCTTAAAATCTTTGTGCTTTAAATGGGTTGGTCTTGAATGGGCAATAATCAATGCTAAAGGCAGTAGCTCTATTAAAAGACAGGTAATTGTATTGCATAGCTGGACCACAACTGTGTTTAATAAAGTAAATTAAAGTTTGTTAGAATTAGTTGAGTTAGTTAGGAGTTTGTTATTGGAGGTTAGGAAGTGGTTAAGTAGTATAAATATAGGTCATGTACAGATTTTTCATTTCAATTCGTTGAATGAGATATTTTCTCCCCAAAATCTCTCAAGCTCTCATCCAATATTCTTCTCTGCTTCTTCACGATTGTTGATCACAGTTTGATCATGGTATCAGAGCGATGAACATGGCGTTATTCTTCCGCAATCGATCTATCACTGTGATTCTTCAATCGATCGTTAATCTCATTTTCTAGTATCAATTTCTCGATCGCACTCTTCTTAATTGATCGATAATCTCATTTTCTAACATCAATTTCCCAATCACACTAATCTAGTTCATATTTTTTGATTCTCTGAGATCGTGTATGAATTACAATGACGAAGAATATTGAAATTAACTCTGGAGCTACTGGATCCACTCAAGCGGACAATTCTAGGTTGAATATAAGTTTTGATTCATTCAATTCACTGTGTTTGCAATCATCTGATATACCGGGAGTTAACCTAGCTCAATGTTTGTTGATTGGCATGAAAAACTATACTTTATGGAGCAAATCGATGAAAATTGCTCCTGCTAGGGAAGACCAAGTTAGGTTTTGTGAATGGATCGTGTAAGAAGGAAATGTATGAAGGACAAATGCGAGTCAGTGGGAGCAATGTAACGCGGTGGTGCTATCCTGGATCATGAGATCAGTCTCAAAGAATTCGGTGAATGGAATTGTGTACTCATCAAATGCTCATAAAGATGGATTTTAAGGAGCGATTCGATAAGGTCAATGCAACTGAAGTTTATCATGTACACAGAGAAATTGCAACATTAACACAAAGTACTTCTAGTGTTTCAGTCTATTTCTCTAGATTAAGTGACCTTTGGGAGGAGTATGAATCCCTAATTCCACCACCGACTTGCTCATGTGAAAAATCTAGAGATTTCATATCACATCTAGAACAACAGAAATTGATGCAATTTCTAGGAGGTTTGAATGAAAATTACAACCGGTCGAGGAGTCAAATTTTTATAATGACACTTATACCATCTGTGAACCAAGCATACTCTGTCAAAGAGCACATCTAAACATGGTGACACAAGGTCCTATGCACAAAGGACAGTATGAGAAGGGTGAGTCCTCAACACTTGTTGCAACTAGGAATGTTATGAATGTGAGAATGAAGAACACCTACGAGGATGGTGAGTCTTCAGCTCAGGCAGCTGCAAACTTTACTAGAAACAACAACAATAACAGTAACAGTGGAAATATGAGAATGAGGAGAAACATGGATTTGCAATGTGAGTTTTTCCATCTGAAAGGACATACCAAGGAGACTTAGCTTCTTAGTGAAGAGAGAGTAATCATGCTTGCTTTGAGTAAAATCAGACTGAATCAATGCAGTAGTGAGTTTAATATTTCATTGCCTACATGTTTGCTTAAGTCCATACAGAGACTTTTTTAATCTACAAATCCTAATCTTGGATGCTTGCTTGTCTGGCTTGTATGAGGAAGTGGTGGTAGTATCAAACTCCCCCTACTGCCAAAACCCCGAGGCAGTACCATAAAATTTACCGGATAGCCTTAGCAGCTAGTGTCTATCATACTTGGATTGATAAAAACGGTGGGATATTTCAGCAAAAACAGCATAATTGGAGAAGGATTGCTAGAACAATTATGCAAGGGGTTGATATTAGAGGAGCTAAGAGGACTAGACTAAGTATACAGTTGGAGAAGTTGAACTTCTATCCCGAAGTGTAGCTATGTATGTATTTCTTGATAGCTGAAGGATAGGCAGTAGTAGAGAGTTGCTTTGCCGTTTTATAGGATATGGATCTTCAAAATTTGGACCCGACGGATCTGGATCGGACCCGGATCCATTTTTGACGGATCGGATCTGGATCTGGATCTTGTATTTGAGATCCGTATCCGGTCCAGATCCGACCCGTAGATCCGTTTTTTATTATATATATTCATAACCTAGAATGTAATTTTATAACTATTTTCTTAAAATTTCTAAGCACATCCTTGCAAGTTTAATTCTCAAAACAAGTTTAATTTATCCCCGCGTTAACTCAAAAACCAAAAAATAAAGAGGTACTTCGATAATAAAATCAATGTTATATTAGTGAATGACTAACATCTCCATAGACAAGTAGTTAAATTATATTAACTTCATTTGTGAAGATTACAAGCACATGCAAGTTCTGCATTGTGAAATACTAGTCAGCATTTTCCACAACTACTGTCATTGTCCAACATTTTCAATTAATAGCTCACAATCAAAACGAGACAACGGACAAAATATCTAATATGAACATTTCAAAATTGAAACACAATAAACTGTTAGCTAAGTAAAAATCGTTTGTCAGTTCAAAAAAAAATTCTTAGCAAAGTTACATTCTTAGCAAGGCAAAATTTTTTACATGTGGATCCAGATCCGATCCGTGGACCCGGTGAATCCGATGGATCCGGATTTGGATCTAATTTTCATGGACCCGATGGATCTGGATTCAGGTATGAAAAACGGATCTGGATCTGGATCTGGATCTAATAGGATCCGGTCCAGATCCGATCCGTTGCCATCCCTAGTTATAGCGCACTTAACCTCATATCCCTAACGACTTCTCCACCCCTTCACAAATAGTCATTAATGTTAAGAGTCACACATCGGAAATGAAATGGGACAATCCTCATCCTACAAGCTATCTTTTGGGGTTGAGTTAGGCCCAAGATCCATTCTTTACATTGGAAATGGAATGAGAACATGAACTCCTTATATGGACTTGGACAATCCTCACCCTATAAGCTAGCTTTTGGGCTTGAGTTAGACCCAAAATCCATTCTTTATGATTAATATACTTAAGTAAAATTATCACAATTACACGCCATAAATATCCTCTTATATAATGGTTGAATTGAAAGCGAATACTAATATTACATGTCGCTATTATTGATAGTTTCTCACGTCAACACTTGTAGATTTCGAGCTATCTCCCCATCGTTTCCCCTTTTTAGAATTATAGTAAGATGATATAAACTAACCGGCACCACTAGAAATAGAGGTTTTCCCACTGACATTCAGTGAAAAATTTGTACTATAGAACATGATTTTTCCAACTCATTTCCACCGAATCAATTCACTATCGAAAACGTATGGTGAGAAACAAGCTCTCATTGAAATGTTAGAGAACTTCTTAGTTTTCCGTGTGAAAACAATACTATTTAGATTTTTTCCACCGACATTCAGTAGGAAATAACCACGGAATATTTTTCAATGAAGAGTTCAGTAAGAAAATAGAAATTTTTAGTAGTGCGATTAAAATTGATAGAGAAAACAAGGTGCAATATTGGAAAAGAAGATCCTTATGTGAATGAGAGATAATGTTGAAAAGATTGAAAATAATATTCCTTTGTCCCAAAAATACTTGTCATGGTCCTCTTCTCAAAAGTCAACTAATATTTAGAGCTAAATTAGATTAAAATTATTTGATATTTTAAAGTTAAAATTTAGATATTCAAAATTTATACGAAAAGTACTATAAGTTGTAATTCTTCTTATATCAATATGATAACAAATACATCAAAATTTATGTAATTTGACTCTCATAAAGTGAAACGTGACAAGTATTTTGGGACGGAGGGTAACTGATATGCACTATCCTAAATAGATATGTGATCACAATCCCACATTTAATGAGGGAGTGGAAAAAAGTTGAAACATGTATTAACTTTTAAAATTTTGTACAAGGTGAAATTCTAAAAGAGCATGAGTATTCCGTGAAAATTAATCTTAAACGTTTATAAATTGTTAAATGTTTTCCTTTAATTTATGCTTTAAGTCCAATAAAATTAAAAATTCTCCAATTCACGTGTCAAAATACTTCGAGAAAAAAGTTCTAAATTTACCCCTTTATTATATTGTGATTTAAAATTATTCTATTAGTCAAAATTTAAAAGGGACAAAAAGTAAGACCATTAGATTATGTTGTTCTAGTTATTTAAGATAAAATGATAAATGTGGTGTTAATTACCTAGATTTTGTCCAGATTACTTTCTTTCTTTTTCATTAAATGTGAAGCATCACCATCAAATCAATTTTTAAGAGTAAAAAAAAAAAGATTGAAACAAAATACAGAAGAAATTAATGGGAGAAGCAACAAAAATTGGTATTGCAATCATGTTGTTGATGATTTTTTCCATACAAGGGGAAACTGATATACAACGATGTCTTCGAGCCTGCAAGGGAAAGTGTGGCAATGATCAAGAATGTTACAATAATTGTGTGAATCACTGTATTGTTCAACGCCAAAATCACTATTGTATGATTGGTTGTTTTGCTGTTAAGTGTTCTAAATTTGATGTAAATGACAAGCAAAGAGAGACTTGTTTGGAGGATTGTTCCAACAAGGATCGTTATTTCAAAAATTAGTGATGTATTATTGTTAAAATATATATGATGAAACAACATGGTTTATCTAGATCTTTTTAATAATATCGTTTGTCCTAATATTTTGTGGCGGCTATAGAGAAATGTTGTTATAAAGAACACATGATATAACATAATATGAAAATCGTTTCTAAAGAAAACTTGATTGTTATAGTGAATGTTTGGAGAATATGTATATTGATAGTGTAAAATACGTATTTCTTAATATCAATGATATATTTAAGAGTATATATCGTAAATATTATAAATAGTATATGTATCTTTTTAGTTTATACACATATATCATGTAAAATATATACAATTATATACCGAAACACCGTGTATAATGAGGACTATACACAACTCATAAATATATTGAAACACTGATTATACCACACTTCAAAACCCCAACACCTTCAGCCGCTCTTTACCTCTTCACAAATAAATAAATATACTCAGTACAATTATTATCATTTCAGCCACCAGAAAAGAACAAACAATCATTTCACACAGAAAAAAATAACAAATAAATTCACGGAGGATCAAATTACGCAACTTAGGTTCGGAGCAAGCCAGGGTTGACTCCATAAATTAGTGGTGAAATCATTCATATGTACGACACACGCATCTAGTTTGCATTCTATGTAGTCCACTGTATTATCGGTGTATAGATAATATTATATATTTTGTATAACTATATATAAACATTAATATTTTGTATATATAATGTATATGCTTTGTATAATTATGTATACACACTCAAACTATAGTGTATAGATAATGTATATGTTTTGTATAACTATATATAAGTTGACAACTTCTTTTATTTGCATCTGTCTGATGCCTTTTTAATGAAACTAAAAAGTTATTGTATCTGTTCTCACCATTTTTATTGTATTTGACAAAGCGATGATTTCTTTAATTTAGATGGTCAAACTTTACTTATATTCTTCTACGTCAATTTAATTTGGATTTCTTTTATGTTAGGTTATGCTAGTTTCTTTGAAAAAAAAAACAAATTGTTAACACGTACTGTATTAGTAACTTGGGTTAATGTTTTGTCTCCTCATAATTTTAATTATTGGATGTATAACAATTTTCACCAATGTTTAATTCTTCCAAGTTAATAGAAGATGAACGGAGAAGAGGAAAATGTAGGCTTCATCATAACTACCAACTTCGACCAACCATATGCAATACGCACATTAGGCTTACGGATGGTGAGAACAGATTCTTGATACCATGTAAAACTAACAACCATTTTAAACACAAAATTTAATGAGCTACTTAGTATAACAAGAGAAATGAAAGAACATAATTAAATGAAGGCGCCTCACTTATAGGAATATCTTAGATAACTCACATGCTTGGATAAGGAAATTCACCAGCCTTTTGGTGGGACACATCAATAAATATTGAAAATAATGTAACCTATGAATTAATTAGAGCCAAGATCACCTTCCTTGGGACCTCTATATTTCGATTCCAACTATATAAGAAAAAAAACGCGAAATAATTGCAATTCTCATCACCAATATTTTTGTAGGTTGACACGCGTTCAACTATTAATGACTTCATTTTCAGAGTTCTCCTCCAATAGACGCTCGAGATATTAATTTAGCGAGAGTGAAGTACAAGTGCACTCGAAAGAGAACAATTTAATAGGATCCTAGTACAAATATTTGGTATCGGGTAAGAATCAGAAAAAAAGAAGAAGAGATAAATAGTACAATTTATAATGCTCATATATAAATCATAAGTTAATTAGACTATAATAGAAGAATTATCCTAGTAGTAATATATCTAATTTCCAGGATGTGGTGTGACACAACACAATTTGTGTTGATTATTGTAAATGAAATTCAGATATTCCTACGACTATCAATTGCCGGTACAAATCTTTTAATGCTTGATGTTTAGTTGTTTTCTTCAATCATGTAGTTGTCCATGTGTCGATTCTTCTAATTAGGTAAAATATCATAGTCGTGGCTCTTAAATGAACGCTTGTTATACAATTCTGGCATTATGGTCATTATTATTTATATTGTTATTGGAGACATGACAAAAAATGTGTTTTTGGTAGAGAACACTTTATCATCGAAGTAAAATTTTCTGGCGTGAATTTAGATTAATCTAGCCTCAAAGTGGTATCGAATGTCGAGGGGAAAATCCAGAAAAGAGATTCATTTCAGAAAACTGTTTGAAAAAATTGTGCATTTTATTAATTAGTTTTTTTTTAACAAAAAAAACTTGTTTTGCAATATTTGTGTTAGTTCTTGGAAAATTCCCGGGATATGGTTGTTAGCATATTATGTTGGCCTTCTAAATACTTTTTTTTAAAATAAAAAAAATCAAATGGTTTTGGAAACAATTTCTAAACGGAAAGGGCCCTAGTAATAAAGGCAAGCAATTGTTACAGATGCCAAACAAAATTAGAATTTGAATACGCATTCTTCAGAAGAAAAGCAAATAATATGAGCACAAAGTGCAAAAATAAAACTAACTCCACTCAATGAGTGTAACAACTAGCCAAATCTCCTTAACTAGAAAAATAAATTTTATTTGAACCACACTAATTTTAGGAATCTATCATGTTTACATACCTAAAGAAGATTACATTCATTATATCATTAATTAGTGTACAATAAATCTAAAGGTTCTTTATTTTCGTACCTAAACATTCATGTAAATACCCAAGAGGATGATATTTTTTCAAAGTAGGTAAAATGCTAGTATAGCAATAATACTCAAGGAGCTTGCCAACTTAAGAATTACATAGGTATCAATTAGTTAGCTAGTCAATCATAAGGTACTCTTTAAGTTCTTTTCCAAAATTATGAAGAAATAAAGCAGCACTATACCTAGGAGGCTAGGACGCGCTAGAAAACTAAGAGAGCGTATGAATTATTTTAGTCAAACTTTTAAAATCAGTTTATGTTAAAAAGTGTTTTTTATTAAATTTCTTTTCAAAAAAATATTTTTTGGTGAGAATCAGTTTGTGTTTGGCCAATTAATTTAGAAAAACACTTCTGAACATCAATTAGTGTTTGACCAAAAATTTAAAAAGTGTTGTTAAGTTTATTTTTCTCAAAAGTTCTTTTCAAAAAAAGTGCTTCCGGAGAAAAACTTACTTTTTTAGTTTCCGAAAAACAACTTATGTTACTCCCAAAAATACTTATTTTCTCCCAAAAGCTTGCCAAACATCTCAGTTTTTTTTTAAAGTAAACACTTTTTTTGAGAAAAATAAGCACTTTTGGAGAAAAATAAATTTGGCCTAACAGGCCATTAGTAAATGCTATAACAAGAAATAACCATTTTAAACTTAAAAGTTAACCACTTAATTAGTTTAAAAAGTTCCATCAATTGGCCTCATGTGATATATTCTGTACACTTTCTCATAGAATGCATGTGTAACTTAAATACCATTGGACATGGCCAAGGATTTGGATGGAGAAAACTTACCCCCAGTGTTTACATAATATTATTTTATCATTGTTATTAAGTTAAAAAATAAGGTGAAGATTTTTATTAAATTAAACTATAGTTTAGTAATAACATTATATGTATAGACATATGTAATATATATTCATTGAATTAAAATGAACACAGAATAGTCTCCCCCTACATGGCATGTTTTATTTGATCTTAATTGTGGCTCTAACAACAAATTCCTCTGTTAGTGATGGAATGGAATAGTTGTGACAATAATTACTCAAGTAGAGGCCTCCTTAACCTGAACATAGTATTACAAGTTTAAATATTTGTTATGCTCAATAATACTAGAGCTTGTTAGGTATGAGGGATAAGAGATTATTAATTTTCGGATTAAATTTGAGATGAGTTTATCCCACGCTTGATTGGAATAAAATCAAGGTATAACTAGCCTCGGGATTAGTTATCCTGTGATTGAAGTATTATGTTTATTCCTATGAAATACTAATCCCGAAATAATTATTTGTTCCCAACCAAACGACCCCTAAGTGTAAGAACTTTTATAGGTCATTAAATGTTTATAGGAAAATTGATGGCTAGCAATATTTAATTTTTGAATGGTCTTTTTATTTTTACGGTAATAAATTCGAAGGTTTGTTGCAAAGTCATCCCAAAGTTAAGGTTTCATTTTCAGTCAGTCAAAAATTTAGTCATGAGTATTTATAGGGGGCGGGAAAGTGAAAGCTTTGAAATTTGTCGTCCTTCTACTTTGTGCCTCCATTTGAACCGCCAGAAACAGTTTTATCGCTTTGTTGGCAAACACCATTAATTAACCGCCATTAAAGTTTTTTTCGTTCGGTGTCCGATATCCGTTTTGTACCCTGTTAATTCCGATCCGCGTCCAAAGTCTCATTTTTGAAGGGTAAAGCGTTCCTCGTAAAAAACGACTACTTTGGTGCAGAGTAACGCCAACATAAATAAGAAAAACCAATGTGGCGCACGAAATTAACCCGAGAATTGAGGGTTTTGGTATTTTCTTAATTACTAATACACACTATAGGTATACAAATTGGAATGATAATTGACATCCAAGAACCACCATTATAATTATGGAAGGAATTCATACTTAAACCAAGTTTTTTTCCCCCATAATCAGGGTAAGTTCTAACACTGAAATTTATGATTTTAGTTCGGCTGTATTATGGGTTAAGTTCTAAGCATCAAGATATCATATAGAGAGGCGGATTTAGGATTTTTAGAACATGATGCACTACTAAAGAAAGAAGAAAATAAATGTATTCAATAAGAATTGATTCTTATTTCTCTTGGTAAATAATTAACCTTTTAATCAAGTAGTGCACCATTAAGCCTTTTTATAGCATAGATGCAATATTTTATCAATTCTAGAAAATATATACATAAAATATCTAGTTTTGCGGAAAGTTCATGGATTCATGGGCCCCAAATTTCATACATAAATTCGCCCTTGTATATAGATATGGCTCTTACAAAATATGATTAAATAAATAAAAAAGAATTTTTCCTTCCAACAATCGAACTTTTAAATGAAATAATTAACATAACAGCAAGACTGTCTCAAATAAATACAATGATCTTTTTTCTTCTCTTTTTTTCTTGGTAAAGATGATCTGGAAAAACAATTTTAGGTATAGGAACATGAAAATCTATCTAATACCAACTCTTTTTCTAGTGATTGATTTTCCAAATATCCCCATTGATAACCAATTGAGCTGTCCAAGCGGACTTTTTCTAGTGATTGATGAATCAGTACTCTCAACTCTCCAAGTGACTCAAATTTACTTTTTAATAGTTTATTCAATTGGCAATCATGTGAGATCCAACCTATAATTGTTGTAATTATAAATGTGGGTCGACTGTGGAGCCACTTTTTGTGAGAACCCCAAATAGAAAATAAATAAAAATGACAAACTAGAGAAAAACAGATGAAAATATCAATGATGTATACATATGGTGGTCATTGTTTGGTATATTTATAATTTAAAATTCTCAGTTACTCACACGTGAAGAATCCGTGGAAATTATCACAACCTAAAAATCTACCGACAATATATTCTTCACGGCTGAACAATTTAATGTGAATTAAAGTAATGGTCATAAAGAGCCACAAGAGGAAGGTCCATTCCAGAACACATTTTTCATGACAGCATAATATAAAATTTAATTTAATTCTTCTTATTATAATAATGTCAGGTTAGCTAACTTTAACTAATCAACAGACAAAAAATATTGTTAAGCTCTAAAATCACCATTTGAACAAGTTCATATTTAACAGCACTCTATTCATAATTTTCAATTAAATTGCAATTTACTAGCAAATCATTAAGACATCACCATAACATTGTTTTGCTATTTGTTACAGACTCCACCCTTGTAATACTTTCAGAGGTGGATGCAACTTTGATTTATGAACTTAATTGGTCGAAATATGTCGACGCGAGACATGTATAAATATATAAAAGAACTTAATAATTCAACAAATTTTAATGTCATGGTTTTAGAACTATTATTAAGTACTTTTAAATTATTAAACTCACCAAATTTAAATAGTGGATCTACCTATAAGTGTCGGTCTTTAATAACCAATAATGTTATCTTCTTGTACTAAGTGTTGAAGCTAGCTAATGAATGAAGCTAGCTAAATGAGTGAATGAGAAATGGAGGGAAAAAACCTCCAGGGCACAAGCGATTTAGTAAGTGGCAAGGTGATTGGGGTACAACCATTCCGACGTTGCGGGTTCGAATCCGTGTGGTGACAGTCTTTGCTGAAATATTGCAAGGGTTGTTACTGGGTTCGTGTCCCGTTGGTCCTCTCCCTTGCAGTGGTCGCCACTCGCGCATATTCCTCGATTTACATCCCACCTGGCCAAGGGGCCTCTAGTACAGGTTGGGGGTTTCGCCTTCGGGACTTTCCCCTTCACAATGAAATGGAGGGAAAAAGAAAGTGGAGGGAAAAATGAATTTAAAGCAAAGTTCTTTTTGAAAAGGAGCTTTGTACCACATTGGTGGTGGAAGGAAAAAAATTGTGTGCTTATATATGAAAACACTTCTTCTAGCTCTTAAAAAGTTGAGAAGAGGGACTCCCCTTGCGATGTCGTCGCTTGGCTCGGGATTGATTGATAATCTTTTTGGACCAAATTTATTTTTTATTTTTAATTAATTCATTTTCCATTTCTGATATTTTTCCGCACTAAAATAATTTAAAATTCACGAAATATTTCCAACAAATATTTTCATTCTCGAAAAAGACATGGTCTTTTCTAACAGACACCATACCTGTTCTGAACAAGTATTTCGCTCAAAACGCTGGCTATAAATTTAGAGGAATAACCTCATTTTCTACCCTAATTTTTTTTGAACTTCTGCCTACATAGTTACAAACAAAAATTGAGTCTCGTGTGATTTGTTACCTGATTTGCGTTAGTTGAAGTCATAGGCATTTGAGGTACCGCTACTCCTGCGACATGTATATCCGTTTTATCCTGAGAGGAAGTAATCCATAACCTCGGATATAGTGAGGGGATTAAATTCCTTAAGGACACACAGTGAATTCTGTGGTCTTGAATAATTTTCTATTTTTCTGCATTTATATTTTTCAGTTTATGTTTTCTGGTTTTTCTTTGAACATAGACGTTTAACCAACTTAAGGAATTTAATTTATAATTTTTGTGTTCAAACGTTTTTGTTGATCTACTATAGAAAAGAAAGAGAAAGCAGTAATTCTGTACAACATAAATTTTTTACTTTTTACTGAGATATACAAGTATTTTTTTAAGAAATGAAAGTGTGCTTCTCTAAGATAAAAATATATTATTTTCCGGAAATAAAAAATTACCTTTTTGGAGATTAAGACCTTCGTGGTTTTCTACTCTCAGTGTTGGAGATTAAAATCAGTGAATTTACTACTCTAAATTTAATATTCAGTTTGAAGCAATAAAAACTTCATCGGTTTATTAAATCTGTTTTTGTAATAATCTATTCGTTTCGAAGTTCTAAAAACTTCACCGGTTGCTAATCTCTTTGCTATTTCGTGACAAACAGATATGACAGAAACAATAACCCCCGTGGTTGGCTCTACGAGCAATGCTGCCTCGTCCAGTCGTGCTACACCGGCACCGACTCCGATGGAAAAGCCCAAAAATTTACTGGAATTGATTTCAAGTGGTGGAAACACAATATGTTCTTTTATTTGACTTCTTTGAATTTGCAAAAGTTCATTAAGGAGGATATTCCGGTTCTGCTAGAATCAACTCATGAAAATGAACGCTTTAGGGTGATCGAGGCTTGGAAGCACTCTGATTTTTATGCAAGAACTATATTCTAAACGAACTGGAGAATGATCTTTACAGTGTCTTTAGTAATATGCAAACTTCAAAAGAACTATGAGACGCGTTGGAAAATAATTATAAGACAGAGGAGGCTAGGTTGAAGAAGTTTGTTGCAACCAAATTTATGGATTATAAGATGGTAGACAGCAAGTCTGTCATAACCCAAGTCCAAGAGCTGCAAGTGGTAATTCATGATCTCCTCGCTGAAGGTATAATTCCAATTAATGCTTCTGTTAAAAGTATTAATTATGTTACTAATTACGAATTTATAATTGAAGATTTGGTAATAAATGAGGCGTTTCAAGTTGCAGCGATGATTGAAAAGTTACCCCTTTTATGGAGGGACTTTAAAAACTACTTGAAACACAAGTAAAAGGAGACGAAACTCGAAAATCTCATCATTCGATTGAGGATTGAAGAGGATAATAAAGCTGCTAAAAAGAAGATGCGTGAAAACTAAGCAATTATGGGAGCTAACATTGTTGAGACTGCTCCAACGAATTTGAAAAAGAGAAAGAAGTCCTCGGGACCAAAGAACTATCCCGGCAAGAAGAAATTCAAGGGAAGCTGCCACAACTGTGGGAAGACTGGACATAAAGTTGCAGAGTATCATGCTCCAAAGAAGGAAAAGAAAAAGGATCAAACAAATATGGTTGAAATAAATGAGGATGTTGATGACTTGTGCACTATGTTGTCTGAGTGCAATTTAGTTAGAAATTCTAAAGAGTGGTGGATCGATTCTGAAGCCACTCGCCATGTCTGTGCTGTTAGAGAAGCATTCTGGATCCGACGAGATCATTTTTATGGGAAATTCTGTAACAACCAAGATTGAAGGTTATTGAAAGATTTTTTCTGAATATGACATTTGGCAAGGTGGTGACTCTCAACAACGTTTTTCTTGTTCCTGAAATAAGAAAGAACTTAGTTTCTAATGCACTTCTCGTCAAGAACGGGTTTAAGTGCATTTTTGTATCTAAAAAAGTTGTAATAAGTAAGAACGAGATGTACGTAGAAAAATGTTACATCACTGGAGGCCTTTTCAAATTGAATGTAATGGTTGTTGATAATAATAAAATTTTAGCTTCATCTTATTTGTTGGAGTCAAATGATTTATGGCATTCACGTTTAGGACATGTCAATTATAGGACCTTGCGAAAAATGATTAGTTTGGAAGTATTGCCTAAGTTTGAATGCAATCAATCAAAATGTCAAATCTGTATTAAATCTAAGTATGTTAAACATCCTTGTAAGTCTGTTGAAAGGAATTCATGTCCTTTAGACTTAATACATATAGATATTTTTGACATAAAGTCAATATCATCTCACGGTAGAAAGAAGTATTTCACAACTTTTATTGATGATAGCACATGATATTTCTATGTTATTTACTTAATAGTAAAGATGAAGTAATTTATGCATTCATGCAATACAAAAGTGAAGTTGAAACATAACTTAACAAAAATATCAAAATGATAAGGAGTGATAGGGGCGACAAATATGAATCTCCTTTTGAACAAATATGTTTGGAACATGACATTATTCACCAGACAACTGGCCCTTACTCGCCACAACACAATGGAATTGCGGAAAGGAAAAAATAGAACACTAATAGAGATGATGAACGCCTTGTTAATAAGTTCTAGTTTACCCCAGAACTTGTGGGGGAAACTATCCTAACAGCTAGCCGAATACTCAATCGAGTTCCCCATAGCAAAATACAATCTATTCCATATGAAAATGGAAAGGACGAAAACCCAATTTGGAATACTTCAAAGTGTGGGGATGTTTGGTCAAAGTGCAAGTTCCTAAACCCAAAAGGATAAAAATAGGACCTAAATCTGTTGATTGTGTTTTCATAGGATATGATATAAATAGTAAAACATATCGATTTCTGTAAACAAATCAGAAAATCTCGGCATTCAAGTAAATATAATAATTGAATAGGATAATGCTAACGTTTTTGAAAATATATATTCGTATAAAAGAGAATGTGAGTCATCTAGTGAAGGATCTAAATGACCTCGGGAAGAAACCAAGGAAGATGTTCATGATGAGGAAAATTCAAGATGTAGCAAACATCAAAGAACATCTACTTCTTTTGGACCAAATTTTTTAACATTTTAATTGAAAAATGAGCCTCGAACTTTTCAAGAAGCTATGTCTTCCTCGGAAGCTCAATTTTGGAAAGAGGCAATCAATAGTGAGATATAATCATATTGAACAACCATATTTGGGAATTGATTGATCTTCCTGCAGGGAACAAACCTTTAGGTTTCAAATGGATTGTCAAAAGGAAAATGAAAGTTGATGGCACTATTGATAAATATAAGGCAGGACTTGTTGTCAAAGGGTTTAGACAACGAGAATGCCTTGATTAATTTGATACCTACTCGCCTGTAACGAGTATTACATCCATTCGAGTGTTAATAGCGTTAGGCACCGTATACGGTCTTAAAATCCATCAAATAAATGTAAAAATAGCCTTCTTAAATGGAGATTTGGAGAAAGAAATTTATATGGACCAACCCAAAGGGTTTGTAGTTTTCGAAAAAGAGAAGAAGGTGTGTCGACTTGTTATGTCTCTTTACGGACAAAAACAAGCACCCAAATAATAGCATGCGAAATTTGACCATACGATGTTGTCAAATGGATTCAAGATAAATGAGTGTGACAAATGTGTTTACATTAAGAACACTTCAAATCAAGTCGCCATTGTTTGTTTATATGTGGATGATATGTTCATAATGAGTAACGACATTGCTAACATAATTGCTATCAAGCGCATGCTTTCTAGTAAGTTTGATATGAAAAACTTAGGAGTTGTCAATTTAATTTTGAAAATTAAGATCCATAAGACTCCTCAAGGCCTAGCATTGTCTCAAACTCATTATATTCAAAAGGTACTTGAAAAGTTCAAGTAATTGAATTTTAAAGTTGCAAAGGCACCAATTGATGTGAACCTTGCTCTTGCTAAGAATAAAGGTGAAAGTCATTCTCAATTGGATTATGTCAGAGTGTTGGAAAGTTTAATGTACATCATGAACTATACACAATCAGATATCGATTGTGCTATGAGTAAACTGAGTCATTACATAAGTAATTCCGACCAGAATCATTGGATGGCAATGAAACAAGTTTTAGGGTATTTGAAACATATTTAAAACTTTGCTATGCATTACAACAAATATCCTGCAGTTATTGAAGGATATATTGATGCAAATTGGATCACCGGATCAACTGAAATTAAATCCACAAGTGGATATGTTTTTACCATTGGTGAAGGAGCAACGTCTTGAAAATCATCCAAACAGACATGTATCGCTCGCTCTACAATGGAGTTTGAGTTCATAGCTTTAGACAAAGTCGGTGAAGAAGCTGAATGGCTCCGGAATTTCTTAGAAGACATTCCATTTTGGCCCAAACCGTTGGCTTCTATATGCATATATTGCGATAGTCAAGAGGCAATAGAAAGGGATGTGAGCGTTATGTATAACGGAAAGTCTCATCACATACGACGAAGACATAATACAGTTAAATAACTACTCTCTAGTGTATTATCATTATTAACTACGTAAAGTCAAGAGATAATGTGTCGGATCCACTAATTAAAGGCTTAACTAGAGAGGTAGTTAAAAGATCATCGAAGGGATTGAGACGATGGTCGGGGACAAGTCATCGTGGCGGTAACTCTACCTAGAAGACTAGAGATCCGATGATCTAGGTTCAAAGGGATCAAACAAAATCATTGATTACGGTTCAACATTGTCAAAATAATTTTTTAGTTCATTCTCGTGATGAGACAATGTTTAGTACCAGGATAAAATATTAAGGCTTTTTAATGATTTCTAAATTTGATATAGGGTATATCAAATAGTGTATCTACAGAATGACACATTTAGGAATCACCTATGTAAGTGTGAAGCGTAAGCCGCTTCAATGAGAATTCTGTAAGGCCAATTCTCTATGCACTTATAAACTAGGCAGTGTTCATGGCTGAAACAAACAAAATAGTGAGAATCAAAGACGGTTAAGAATTAGTTGTGTGACATGTGGTTGTCTAGGTATACACTAAAACTCGACGGTTCAAAGATATCAAATCTACCGATTGATCGAGTATATCCGACATATGTTCACTATGGAAAGTTCAAAGAGAAATCTACTTATCCAAATGCAACTAATCCTTACTTATGAATCGCACCGTTTTTCATGCATGTTTATCATCATATAGTCATTCCCCATTCATGTGGGGGATTGTTGAAGCTAGCTAAGTGGGTGTGAATGAAAAATGGAGGGAAAAAGAAAGTGGAGGAAAAAAATGAAATTTAAAGCAAAATTCTTTTTGGAAAAGAGCTTTGCACCACATTGGTGGTGGAAAGAAAGAGTTGTGTGCTTATATATAAAAGCACTTCTTCTAGCTCTTAAAGAGTTGAGAAGAGGGACCCCCGCGTCGTCGTCGTCGCTCGGCTTCGGGTTCGGATTTGATCAAATGATTTGATTGATAAAATTTTTGGATCAAATTTATTTTCCATTTCTGATATTTTTCCGAGCTAAAATAATTTAAAATTCATGGATCATTTCCCAATGGATATTTCTATTCTCGGAAAAGACATGGTCTTTCCGAACAGACACCATACCTATTCTGAACATGTATTTCGCTCAAAACACTAGCTATAAATTCAGAGGAATAGCATCATTTTCTACATTAATTTTTTTTGTACATCTGCATACATACTTGCAAACAAAAATCGAGTCTTGTGTGATTTGTTGTTTGATTTGCATTAGTCGAAGTCGTAGTCGTTTGAAATACTGCTATTTCTGCGACAGGTATATCCATTTTATCCTGAGAGAAAGTAATCCATAACCTTGGGTATAGTGAGGAGATTAAATTCCTTAAGAACACACAGTGAATTATGTGATCTCGAATATTTTCTGTTTTTCTGCATTTCTATTTTTCCCAGTTTCTGTTTTCTGGTTTTTCTTTGAACACAGACGTTTAACACTAAGTTTCCCAGAAACTTTAATATGCAACTATAGTGTAAAAGGGTATAATGGTTCAGTTGACAAAGTTGCAAGTATGGGTACCAGAATGACTAATCGGGACAAGTAAAGGAGCCTTTGGAGCCATTCTGCATTTTATATATATGACTAATGTAGTTTTTTTTATATATGACTAATAGGTACCTTTGACCCAACATTATTTACAAAATCCGAGTTGATAGGGACCAGGTGTATGCTCTTCTCTTAAAGTTTTAAAGAAATAAAAAGAAGTTACAGAAAAAGAAAATTACTACTCCCTCCGTCCCAATTTATGTGACACTATTTGATTTGACACAAAATTTAAGAAAAAAAAAGAGACTTTTAAATTGTGTGGTCTAAAACAAGTCTTATATAAATAAATGTGTGACTGGAAATCATAATAAAGTTAAATTATTTAAATATAGAAATGTGATTCTTTTTAGGACAAATCAAAAAGAAAATTGTGACAAATAAATTGGGACGGAGAGAGTAAAGTAATTGTAAGAACATATAGAGATCCTTCAAACTAATTATTCGGCCTTTACATGAAACTGCAGTAAGTTTTATGTCCGGACAAAATATCAATGTCCTCATTATAAATTGTGTTTCCTGATGCAAATTACTAAAAGAGTGAGTTGATTATCAAGCTAAATTTCGTGATTTAGATCTTCAAAGTCAACTTAAAACAATTACTTTGTGATGGATGGAGTATTTTCGAAAATATTTATGTTGTACCAAGAGATTGCAAAATTAAAATTCGTTTTTATGAAAAAAAGCAAAACAGATTTTGGTGGCTCCGTTATGTTGAAGCTTCACTAAGTAGTTACTTAATAGATTTTGGTTTTGGTGGCTCAGTTATGTAGTTAATAGATTTTGGTGGCTCCGTTTTATTGAAGATTAAGGATGTGTTTGAATGGTACTCATCATTACAAACTGGGTTCCTCCACTACGGTCAGCTTCCATATGTTTAGGAACAAACAACGGTGTCCTTGCTAGGTAGATAGCCGACTGTTTGAGAGATGCCTTAGCTAACTGATGTGCCACTTCATTTCCCTGCCTGAATGTGTGCCTGATCATCGAGCCCTTCAGCTAGAGCATTAATGATCTGTATGCAGAAATCAAAGATGAATAAGTAAGTGTATTATTAAAAATACACTTTACCACCTCTATTGAGTCGGTTTCTATTTCAAGGGAAAATAAATTTTGTTGCTGGGCCATTCTGAGACCATCATAGAGAGCCAAATGTTCGGCCTGCATAGGAGAATAAGCATTACCAGTGTTCCATCATACCCAATATCCAGTCTCCTTTGAAGTTGTGAATGACTCCACCAGCTCGTCTTTGCAGAGTAAGCCTGTTAAAGCTAGCATCAATATTAAGTTTATACCAACCTCTAATAGGTTTAAACCAGCGCACATGGATATCCTTAATTTCAGTGGACTTATTCTCTCTATGGGTGATGAGGGTGTATTCTAGAGCAGCCCTAATGATACTAGGCACTTCCAAGGGTTGGCTGGTATAAGTAATTTGTAGCAAGATTTGGTGGAAAAAAGACCATTGAAATTCAGGCTCCATTTAAACTTAGGATGGATATTAGGATTTTCAGGGATGAAGATCTTATGGACCTGATCAAGAATATTTTGAGGTAATTCAAAGGAGAGAGACTCAAAGTTTCATTTGTGATTGTGGTAGAGGTCATTCAAAGTTACTTGTTAGTCATTTTTGTGTAAGGGACCCTAGATACATTCTCTAAGGCTGGGGACATTAGGTATCCATCTAGTCAACCAAACATTTACACTAGCATTGTTGTTTAAGGGCCAGAGAATGCCTTTATTGCAGAATTTTCAACCATTTAGGATGTGCTTCCATATAACAACATACCCAGTGAAATCCCACAACGTGTGGTCTGGGGAGGGTAGAGTGTACACAGACTTTACCTCTACATTGATAGGTAGAGCGGCTGTTTCCGGGAGACCCTCGGCTCAAGACAAAGCATAATCACAGGCAAATCAAAGCAAAGCAAAGCAAGAGAAACGGTCAGACTCAGACGAGAAATTAAAGCATTATGCACATACAGATAATAAAATCGACTACGTCATAGTAGTGCATTCTAACAACAGGAAACAATAGTTAACACAGCTAAATAAGATAAACAAATTACAGTAAAGAACACATAGTAGCATGAATCAAACTATAGGGGACTATAAAGCAATAATGTGCCTATAAGTGTGACAGGCTAATCGGGTCTTCAGTAATAACACCACAACTATCAATTTGTAAGCATAAGTAGGACTACGCTCGAGTACCTACTACTCTTCTATCCCAATCTGTGTCCTCCACAACCCCCTGTCTAAGGTCATGTCCTCAGTAAGTTACACTTGCGCCATATCCCGTCTAATCACCTCTCCCCAATACTTCTTTGACCTACCTTTACCCTTCCTGAACCCGTCCATAGCCAACCTCTCACACCTCCGCACTGGGGCATCTGTGTCTCTCCTCTGCACATGCCCGAACGATCTCAACCTCGCTTCCCGCATCTTATCATCCACCGAAGCCACTCCCACTTTCTCCCAGATATCATCATTTCTAATCTTATATCTCCTTGTATGCCCACACATCCATCTCAGCATCCTCATCTCCGCAACTTTCATCTTTTGTATGTGCGAAGTCTTGACTGGCCAACACTCCGCCCCATACAACATAGTCGGTCTAACCACCACCCTATAGAACTTGCCCTTAAGTTTTTGTGGCACGTTTTTGTCACACAAGACTCCAGATGCGAGCCTCCATTTCAACCACCTGGACCCAATACGATGGGTGACATCGTCATCAATCTTTCCATTCCCTTGGATAAGACCCTAGGTACTTGAAGCTTCCTTTATTTGAAATGACCTGAGTACCAAGCCTCACCTCCATTTCAACCACCTGGACCCAATACGATGGGTGACATCGTCATCAATCTTTCCATTCCCTTGGATAAGACCCTAGGTACTTGAAGCTTCCTTTATTTGAAATGACCTGAGTACCAAGCCTCACCTCCACGCCTGTCTCAAGGTCTCTCCCGTTGCTGAACTTACACTCCAAATATTTTGTCTTGGTCCTGCTCAACCTGAACCCTTTAGACTCCATAGTCTGTCTCAAACCTCCAGTTTGTCGTTCACTCCGCTGCGAGTCTCATCAATCAGGACTATGTTATCTGCAAATAACATACACCATGGTACCTCCCCTTGGATTTGTCGCGTCAGTCTGTCCATCACCAAGGCAAATAGGAATGGGCTAAGAGTTGATCCCTGGTGCAGCCCCATCGTCACTGGAAGTGCTCCGAGTCTCCTCCTACTGAGTGTACCCTAGTCTTGGCTCCAACATACATATCCTTGATCGCCCCAGTGTACGCCATAGGTACACCTCTAACCTCCAAACATCTCCATAGAACCTCCCTAGGTACTTTGTCGTATGCCTTCTTGAAAGATTTAAAATTACAGATAGAAATAACCTTGGCGAGGGAGCAGAAGGGTTAGTTAATAACCTCTAGGAGAGACTGATTAAGCTGGTAAGGTTCTTATTTTTGGCAGATCTTTATTCTAATCCACCAGCAGCTTTATCTTGCTCAAGGACCCATTTTAGAAAGTGAATTTTCCTTTTTTTACTAGTACTACCCCAAATAAAATTCCTTTGCAATCTATCAATCTCTTTGAGGATAGTATTAGGTAAGAGAGTATATTGCATATTATTATTAGCAATAGAATTAAGAGAAGATTTTGCAAGAGTGACCCTACCAGCTAGGTTAAGGAAGTTTGTTTTCCATGAGGCAAGCCTGTTTCTCATATTTTCTAAGATGAAATTATAGTCCCTAGCCTTAGGTTTCCTTTTCAAGATGGGAAAATCTAAATATTTTCCAAAGTCATCCCCAATTTTCATGCCTAATTATTTTGCACAGATATCAGATATTATTCTAGGGCAATTTTTTGAGAAGAAAATTTTGTATTTGTTCTGGTTTATAGATTGGCCAGAAAGTTGAGTGAACAAACCAAGGCTCTGAATAATGGTATCACAAGTTTTGCTATTAGCTTTTCCCATAAGAGTAAGGTCATCGAGAGAAATCAATATTCTTGTCACGGAGAGCTATAGGATCCCATTTACAGATATCAACTTGGTGATTAATGAGTCGAGAGAAGCTCTATGCAGAGTATAAAAATGTTTGCCACCGTTTACCAAAACAACAATATTGCTTGTAGTAACACAACTCATAATAAGATTAGTCATGGTAGGAGGGAATTTGAAGAATTTAAGGGCTCTATAGATAAAAGATCACTCAAGCCTGTCAAAAGCTTTCTCCAAATCAATCTTTAAGATCGTATTATACTTTTTGCTTGCTTTTAGATTTTTGAAGATAAGCAAAGATTTCTTGAATAATGATGGCATTATCACAAGACCTCCTATTTTTCATAAAACTAGACTGGTAGGGGCTGATGAGAGTATCCAAAAAAGATTTAATTCTGTTTGCAATGATTTTGGTAATTACTTTATAAAAAGTGTTGCAAAGACCTATAGGCCTAAAATTCTTGAGGTCATGAGCATTTTTAAATTTAGGAATAAGACATAAATAGGTATTATTGATAGTGTCGGGAATAGTACCTGTTTCAAAGGCTTCTTCGCATAACTTTACCAAAAAGGGTCCACAATATGCCAATATTTCTTGTAAAAGAATGGATGAGAACCATCTGGACAAAAAATGGCCTTGGTGATTTCAGTATATGTTAGGGGTCTGTCAAGACTAGATAAATTTATGTGATCGAAGCTTTGATGCATGGAGTTTATAGAAGAGAGGTCAGAGGTAATATGATCAGTGGTAAACAACTTCTTGAAATAACTAAGGGTATGGTTTATGATGTGGGCTGATTCTTCTATCCAGTGCCCTTCATCATCTTGACCATAGTGGCATAGTGTAAAGGGAAAAGATTTGCTCAAGTTTTCCTTTTGTTAAACTTTTGGTTCATCAAATTTTTAGTGAGCAAATGTACCATAAAGAAAAAAAACTTTTATAGTGAGCAAATCGTGTGTTTTGTATTTATCTTTATCGTTAATGGCAGGTTTCGGAGCTACAATGATATTTATTTATTCGATAATTTTAGTTTAAATTTTATATTCGTATTTAAAAATTCTATTTTATATATACAAACTGTAAAGTGTCAAAGCTTACGGAAAGTAAAAACAAGAGATGAAATAAATCGAATGTCAATTCTGGTTTCGAATGTCAGTGATAATGTCACCTGACACAAGTGACAACTTCAATAAAACAGAAATCTTTCAAAAGTAAAATGCAGCAAAAAAATAAAGAACACAAAAGTTTATATTTTCATAAGTTATATCAATGACCAGAAGTATTGTATATATTATATACAAAATTACAAATTCATTTATTTACAGATTTACAATATAAAATGGAAAGGAATTAAAAGTTGAAGTCTCATATGACTTCTGCATGAAAAATCTAACTACGTAGACATAGACAACCTCTCATTAAAATCGCTCCATACAAAATTAATCTAGAATCTAAACAACAATTGTAATGTTGGACAGAATGTTGTCGACACACTCAAGCAACACTTGTGATCTAGATTTCTGGGTTGAAATCCCGAGAGCTCTCTTGGTATTTTTGCAATCTGATTCTAGTTATCGATTCACTGTAGTAGCCTCTCTATTTATAGTAGAGAGTCTTCCTTGAAAAGCTCATCGATTGGTTGTGGAGATTGAGGGAAAGGTGGGCAGCTGGTGAGTTTGTTGGAAAAGATCATGGAGTTGAAATCTCAACAACTTTGACTTGTTCTTCACTCGACTTCTTCCCCAAGCTTTGACTATTTCTCCCACATTTTACACAGCTCCAATTCTTACGCCTAATTCATTTTTACCTCTTAGTAAAAATATTACTGCTTAACGTGAAGTAAGGCAAAATGGTTATAAATAAAATATTGGTCCGAATGTTGTAACATTTGTCCCAACATTTTCTGCATTCAAATCAGTACTTCCGAAGATATGTTGGGTCAAATGTCACAACACCAAACCCAACATTAACAATCTCCCCCTTTTTGCCTTTCTTCACAAAACACATTACAAACTATTCAAACGGCTTAGTGCATTATCACATATGTTGTCCAACACCTGTGATTACGGACATGCTCCCCCTTAACCTGTGATGGCATACAAGCAAAACATGTGTATACCAATATATAGGATTGGAAAAAAGTAGGCATATATATATGCACACATCATCCAGTATATACAAAACCGAAATAGTAATAAACCATTATCAACAAATATCCACATAAATCCATCAAAACATTTAACAACCATTTATAGCTAAGTTTTAGCAACATCCTTCAACTTCCTCGTTGCTCATCACACAACAGTAGCAGCTTTCTACTTCTACATAATAGCTTCAGCTTCAACTCTCAGCCTCAGCCTCTTCAGTAACACCTTCCTCCCAACAACTTCTTCCCTTTGTACAACAGCATCAACAACTTCTTCAGCAGCAGCAACAACTTCACTATCTTATGCAGCTTCAATTTCTTCCCCCTGCTCCCCATGCACAGAAGCATCTTCCCCTTTTTGTAAAGAAAGCAAAAGTAGAAAATGGTCTCTGGATTGAACCAAGGCATCTCTGGCAACATCAACCTATGTAATTTGTTGGTTGATTTTTGCAATTTGATCCACAAGCCAATTTGTAGACAGTGTAGATTGTCTAGGACCAGTGTTGCCTAGAATGTTGGTGGCATTTCTGGCAACATTTTCACTTCCAGCTTCCTTCTTTCAGGGTAAGTCGATAACTCTTTCCTTGCTCTTCAAAATTGCTTTGTTTACAGTGTAAAACTCAAGAGCCTTCCCTAAAGTGTCTTCTCTCTTAGGCTCAAAGCCTTTGGTAGTTAATATTTTGTAGACCAGAGAAGAAAATGGAAGGATTAAAGTTAAATCTTTTTCAGCCAAATTGGCAACTTGATAAAAGATCATTTTCCCTAAATCAACTTTGTATCCTTTCCCAATTTGAAACAGCAGGGAGGCTTGTTCAGGCGTCACAACTGTAACACCCCGTACTTTCGGGTTACGGTTTAAATCACTAAGCATTTATAAAATCACTAGGCATGTGTAAATAGACCCGAGCGTCGGGAAAATTTATGTTATATTTATTTATGCTAATAAAAAGATTAGTATATAGAAGGATTAAATTCCGAAATAATTTTGGACGTAACAAGCGTGACGACGGGGATCAAAAATAATTTTGGTGTGCGCACAAAGAGGTTATGGACTAGTGTCATATCACAAAATTATGACATTGAGTATATGAAAGTCTTATAAGTTATTAAAATTTAAGTGAATTGGGATCACAGAATTAATTATGTGTGTGATTGATTAATTGTGTGTATAATTAATCAATGAGAGACAAGGTTAAGTGGGTTGGCATCAATGCATGTGGGAATCTCAACGTGTAAAATTCTTAAGTGATCACCTAATTGACTAGGCTTAAATGACGAAATGGGTGGCAGCTCCTAAGCATAGCAAACAATCTAGGGGGAGGGTTATTAACAAATTGTGATTCATTATTCCTCCAACCCCTTTTTTTGTCCGAAATTGAAATAAAAAACGTAAGCTGCAAACTTCTATTCTACAATTCAACTTTGGTTTCATTTGGAAAGTGAGCTTATGCCTTAAGTAACTAGCAGAAGCAGCAACATACCTTCTCCTTAGTAGCAACGTTATTCCATTCTTTTTAGCAATAATTTCACTTCAAGTTATTAAGTGGAATCAATGTATGTTAAGACAAATTATTTCTTTCTTTTGATATGTTCTATGTAGCAAAATATAAACGGGATATTGCTCCATAATTTATTCTACTCCTAGTAGTTAAGAATATTCATGTTATTGATTCCTATGCTAATATCATGTCTAAATATATTCCTAAGTCCTTATTGAGGCATACGGAAAAAGGTGTTGACATTCACCGTGTTAACCAAAGGGGCAAGGATATTATTGTCTTCCAATAAATTCAAGAAATGTTTTACTGATATTCATGCATTTGCATTTATATATTACCCTGGACTTACTGGTGTTATGCAGGATACTATATGATAAATATTATATATGTAGGGGATATGGGGAAAGGGAAATGCATTATATACGCACACCACCTGCAGCTGGTACAGACTATCACAAAAGAGCCCGAAGAGGCCAATATGATGTGATGATGTGATGCATGTATGGCTTATTGGGACGAGTTGCATGATTCGCAAAACTAACACATATATACCGAACTTGCATAATGCATATATTCTTTAACCATTACAGGGTATGATGACCACATAGGCTGTCATGGTACAGAAATTGCCCGATGAGGCCAATGAATATGGACACTGCATTGTGCATAACATGTTGACAAGTGTATTAGGGCCCTCAGAGGCAGTTACTGTTGGTCAGTTGTTTATGTTTCAGTTGTCGGTATATTCCTGTTATGCTGTTATTTATGCCTGACATACCCAGTACATTAGTCGTACTAACGTTCTTTTTGTCGGGAAATGCTGCGTTTCATGCCCGCAGGTTCGCATAGGTAAGGCGACGACCCACTTAAATAGGTTGCAGATTTCAGCGGATTTTTGGAAGCACTCATCTCTTTCCGTAGTGTCGATCTGATTTTGGTATGATACAGTTTTGTGTGTCTATATGTGTATGGGGGGGCCTTGTCCCGACCTGTTGATGTTGTGTATTCTCTTAGAGGCTTGTAGACAGGTGTCCTATGTGTAGTAGTCTTTTATGGCCTCATCGGCCTTGATATATGTATATATAAGTTGGATTTCTAGGTTACTATTCCCACAATCCTTTTTCGCCTTAGTCGGTAATTAATTATGAATAAGTGTTGACAGTACGATTGGTGGTACCTGGCGGGTGGGGTTCGGGTGCCCATCGCGGCCCTCCGATTTGGGTCGTGACAAACTTGGTATCAAAGCATGTCTGTCCTATGGAGTCTACAAGCCGTGTCTATTAGAGTCTTGTTTATGGGTATGTTGTGCACCATACTTATAAGCAAGAAGTTGTCTGACATTTAAGGGTGGTTTACGTTCTTTCATTTCATAAATTGTGCTATAGAACTAAGTTATAAGTATTTCACTCCTAATCTATTTCGTGCTTATGATTTCAGCAATGGCTACCGCAAGGAAGAAGTCCAAGAGTATGAGGGAGTTGAATACGGCTGCGGGTGAAGGTACCAGCCGATTGCCACCCATTAGCGAGGGCCAGAGTGAGACCCTCGGTATGACTCCTTCGTATAGTTCTCCCAGTATATCACCATCGGAGGAGATTAGTGGAGATGCAGCACCTCTAGTTCCTCCACATGATACTCCATACGTGGATCTTGATATGCGGAGTACGGTTCAGTTATTGACACGATTGGTGGCCGCTCAGGACCAACGTCATGTTCCCAGTCCTTCTAATAGAGCTGCTAGCGCAAGAGCTCGAGATTTCATCCATCTAGACCCTCCGGTATTCACAGGAACAGACTTGAACGTGGACCCGCAGAATTTTCTGGATCAGGTACAACGCACTTTGCAGGTGATGGATGCTACCAATATCGAGTCGGTAAAGTTTGCTTCTTATAGACTGCGGGATGTCGCAGTAACATGGATTGATACATGGGAGCAATCTAGGGGACCTCGTGCTGTGCCAACATGATGGGAGAGAGTTTTCAGAGGCCTTCTTACAGCATTTTCTACCAGTCGAGCTTCGACGGGCCAGACATGACAGGTTCCTATGTCTTGAACAGGGCAGCATGAGCGTTCGAGAATATAACCTGCAGTTTAATTCCTTGGCTCGATATGCTCCTACAATTATAGATGAAATGATTGATCGGGTACATAGGTTTGTTACTGGCTTGGGGACACACTTGGTCAACGAGTGTACTATGACTTCTTTGAATCCGGATATGGATATTGCTCGCATCCAGGCTTATGCACAGAACCTGGAGGATCGCAAGAGGCAACATCGGGTCGATCGAGAGCGTGATAGGGGCCAGCATAAAGGGCTCAGTCTATAAGTGGCGTGAGGGACTTCGGAGGCGGGCCCAGGCCACAACCTTACAGACGACCATCTTACCCAGCAGCCGGCGCATCATTGCCATCTTCAGGATCGATGGCTGATCGCTATATTCAAACGGGACTAGGCCAGAGTTCACGAGCACCAAGATCTTATTATAGAGGGAACTTTATGCAAATGAGGTCGCCATTGGCTCGATGACAGTGTGGTGGGACCCATACAAGGTCGTGGCAACAAGAGGGGATAGTATGTTATTCCTGCGGGGAGCGTGGTCATATAGCGCGAGATTGTCCGATGAAAAGTGAAAGTGGTAGAGCCTAGCCGGTCAGATTTGCAGCAGCTTCATCCCAATCAGTAGGCTCGTAGGGCCGAGTCAACAGACGTTATCTGGTCAAGGCAGAGGAAGGGGCCAGAACTGTACTTATGCACTGATGGGACGACAGGATCAGGAATCATCACCTGATGTCATTACAGGTACGTTATCGGTCCTTTCACATAATGTGTACGCGTTGTTAGATCCAGGCTCAAATTTATCATATATTACTCATTTCATTGCCTGTAAATTTAGTATGGATCCTGAGTTGATAAGGGATCCATTTGTGGTATCTACACCAGTTGGTGAATCGGTAATCGCTAGACGGGTCTATCGAAATTGTGCAGTATTGGCTTGTAGTTATCAAACCCTAGCAGATTTAGTAGAATTAGAAATGGTTGACTTTGATGTTATTATGGGCATGAATTGGTTAGCGTCATGCTACGCTAATGTTAACTGCCGAACAAAGATTGTTAGATTCCAATTTCTAGGTGAGCCAGTCCTTGAATGGAAAGGTAATATGGCAACGCCAAAATGTAGGTTTATTTCATACCTTAAAGCAAGAAAGATGATCTCCAAAGAGTGTATATACCATCTTGTTCGGGCAAGAGATGTCGATGTTGAACCACCTAGTTCTTAATCAATTCCGGTGGTCAGTGAATTTCTTAATGTATTCCCAGACAAACTTCCAGGCCTTCCTCCTGAAAGGGAAATTGAGTTTGATATAGATGTGTTGACAGACACTCAACCGATATCTATTCCTCTTTATAGGATGGCTCCAGCCGAGTTGAAAGAATTGAAGGAGCAATTAAAGGATTTGCTCGAAAAAGGCTTTATTAGGCCTAGCATATCTCCTTGGGGCGCGCCGGTATTGTTCGTACGAAAGAAATATGGCTCATTACGGATGTGTATCGACTATCGACATCTAAATAAAGTTACTATCAAGAAAAAGTACCCTCTTCCCCGAATTGACGATTTGTTTGACCAGTTACAAGGTGCGAGATGTTTCTAAAAAATTGACCTAAGGTCAGGGTACCATCAGCTAAAGGTTAAGGAGAAGGATATTCCGAAAACGACCTCCAGGACAAGGTATGGGCACTTCGAGTTCCTAGTAATGTCATTTGGACTTTCAAATGCACCAACAGTATTTATGGATCTAATGAATAGCGTGTTCCGCCCATTCCTGGACGTATTTGTGATAGTATTTATAGATGATATTCTAGTTTACTCTCACTCGAAAACAGAGCATGTGGATCACTTGCGAATAATACTACAAATGCTCCGGGACCATAAGTTGTATGCAAAGCTATCCAAATGTGAGTTTTGGCTGAAGTCGGTGGCTTTTCTTGGTCATATAGTGTCAGACGAGGGTATAAGAGTTGACACTCAGAATATTGAAGCGGTGAAGAATTGGCCGAGGCCTACGACTCCAACAGAGGTTCGCAACTTTTTGGGCTTAGTCGGCTATTATAGAAGGTTTGTAGAAGGATTTTCTACCATATCAGCACCGCTAACGAAGTTAACACAAAAGACTATAAAATTCTAGTGGTCTGAAGCTTGTGAGCGGAGTTTCCAGGAGTTAAAGGATAGATTAACATCAGCACCAGTCCTTACTCTCCCAGAAGGGTATGTTGTGTATTGTGATACCTCGGGAGCAGGTTTAGGATGTGTGCTAATGCAGCATGGTAAAGTGATTGCATATGCTTCAAGGCAATTGAGGAAAAATCGCACAGATGATTTAGAGTTGGCCGCAGTAGTGTATGCACTGAAGATTTAGCGGCACTATTTATATGGTGTTCATGTGGACATTTTTATGGATCACAAGAGTCTGCAATACATATTCAAACAAAAAGAGCTGAATTTGAGACAAAGAAGATGGCTTGAATTATTGAAGGATTATGATGTGGATATCTTATATCACCCTGGCAAAGCCAATGTTGTAGCAGACGCCCTTAGCCATAAGTCAATGGTCAGTTTGATGCCAGTGCTAGTCAAAATGAAGGAATTGGTAAGAGAGCTTCATTAGTTAGCTAGTTTGGGAGTCCGACTAGTGGATTCGGAGGATGATGGGGTTGTGGTCCAGGATGTGTCAAAATCATCCTTTATATCAGAAATTAAGGAACGTCAATGGGAAGACCCTAGTTTGAAGAAGATAAGAGAGAGCATTCAATAGAAGAAGACCACGACCTTTGAGATTGATGAACATAAAACTCTCAGGCACCAGAGTCGTCTATGTGTTCCAAATGTAGCAGGATTGTGGGATAGAATTATGATGGACATTCATTGTTCATGGTACTCTATTCATCCAGGATCAACTAAAATGTATCATGATCTCAAGAGTATTTATTGGTGGAATGATATGAAGAAGCGCGTGGCAGAGTTTGTAGCTCAGTGCCCCAATTGTCAGTAGGTAAAAATAGAACACCAAAAGCCTGGTGGCTTGACTCAAAACATCGAGATTCCAATATGTAAATGGGAAATAATTAATATGGACTTCATTACGGGATTACCTCGTTCCTATCGGAAATTTAATTCTATTTGGGTAATTATTGATAGACTTACCAAATCAGCTCATTTCTTACCTGTGAAAACTACCTACACCGCCGAAGATTACGCGAAGTTATATGTTAAGGAGATCGTTCGACTTCATGGTGTGCCTATCTCTATTATATCTGACCGAGGTGCTCAGTTTACAGCTAACTTCTGGAATCGTTTTAGAAAGGGTTAGGCACCCGAGTTAATTTAAGTACGGCTTTCCATCCTCAGACAGACGGTCAAGATGAGCGAACGATTCAAACGCTCGAGGACATGTTACGAGCTTGTGTGTTGGACTTTAAGGGAAGTTGGGATGATCACTTACCCCTTATTGAGTTCGCGTACAATAACAACTATTACACCAGTATTAAAATGGCTCCATATGAGGTCTTGTACGGACGAAAATGTAGATCTCCTATTGGATGGTTCGAGGTAGGCGAATCAGAGTTATTTGGACCTGACTTGGTACACCAAGCCATAGAAAAAGTAAAGTTTATCCAAGAACGGTTGTTAACAGCTCAGAGTCATCAGAAGTCATACGCAGATGTGCGACGGCGAGACTTCGAGTTTCAGGTAGACGACTGGGTATTTTTAAAGATTTTGCCGATGAAGGGTGTAATGAGATTCGGGAAGAAAGGAAAGCTTAGTCCAAGATATATTGGGCCATATGGCATAATTCAACGAATTGGCCACGTATCGTACGAATTGGACTTACCTTCGGAGTTGGAGTGTGTTCATCCAGTCTTTCATATTTCCATGTTGAGAGCATGTATTGGAGATCCTTCTCGGATTATACCAATTGAGGATGTGGAGATTACAGAGGATCTGTCATATGAAGAAATTCTTGTTGCTATCCTAGATCGACAAGTCCGCAAGTTGAAGACTAAGGAAGTAGCTTCTGTAAAAGTTCTGTGGCGAAATAGGAATGTGGAAAAGATGACATGGGAAGCGGAAGAGGAAATGACGCGCAAATAACCACACCTATTCTAGACTAATGTCGAGATTTCAAGAGAAGCCTAAGGTAAATTCCAATTCTTGTCATGATGTCTAATGATTGTGTATTCAGGTTATGTAACGGGGATTAGATATGTTACCCCAACATTCGAGGACGAATGTTTCTAAGTGGGGGGAAAGATGTAACACCCCGTACTTTCGGGTTACGGTTTAAATCGCTAGGCATATGTAAATAGACCCGAGCGTTAGGAAAATTTATGTTATATTTATTTATGCTAATAAAGAGATTAGTATATAGAAGGATTAAATTCTGAAATAATTTTGGACGTAACAAGTGTGACGACGGGGATCGAAAATAATTTTGGTGTGCGCACAAAGAGGTTATGGACTAGTGTCATATCACAAAATTATGACATTGAGTATATGAAAGTCTTATAAGTTATTAAGATTTAAGTGAATTGGGATCACGGAATTAATTATGTGTGTGACTGATTAATTGTGTGTATAATTAATCAATGAGAGACAAGGTTAAGTGGGTTGGCATCAATGCATGTGGGAATCTCAACGTGTAAAATTCTTAAGTGATCACCTAATTGACTAGGCTTAAATGACGAAATGGGTGGCAGCTCCTAAGCATAACAAACAATCTAGGGGGAGGGTTATTAACAAATTGTAATTCATTATTCCTCCAACCCTTTTTTGTATGAAATTGAAAGAAAAAACGTAAGCTGCAAACTTCTATTCTACAATTCAACTTTGGTTTCATTTGGAAAGTGAGCTTATGCCTTAAGTAACTAGCAGAAGCATCAACATACCTTCTTCTTAGTAGCAACGTTATTCCATTCTTTTTAGCAATAATTTCACTTCAAGTTATTAAGTGGAATCAAGGTATGTTAAGGCAAATTATTTCTTTCTTTTGGCATGTTTCATGTAACAAAATATAACCGGGATATTGCTCCATAATTTATTCTACTCCTAGTAGTTAAGAATATTCATGTTATTAATTCCTATGCTAACAGCATGTCTAAATATGTTCCTAAGTCCTTATTGAGGCATACGGAAAAAGGTGTTGACATTCACCGTGTTAACCAAAAAGGGCAAGGATATTATTGCCATCCGATAAATTCAAGAAATGTTTTACTGATATTCATGCATTTGCATTTATATATTACCCTGGACTCACTGGTGCTATGCACGCTACTATATGATAAATATTATATATGTAGGGGATATGGGGAAAGGGAAAGGCGTTATATACGCATACCACCTGCAGCTAGTACAGACTATCACAAAAGAGCCCGAAGAGGCCAATATGATGTGATGATGTGATGATGTGATGATGTGATGATGTGATATGATGCCTATATGGCTTATTGGGACGGGTTGCACGATCCGCAACACTAACATATATTGGGACGGGTTGCACGATCTGCAATACTAACACATAAATACCGCACTTGCATCATGCATATATTTGTTAACCATTATAGGGTATGATGCCCACAGAGGCTGTCATGGTACGGAAATTGCCCGATGAGGCCAATGAATATGGACACTGCATTGTGCATAACATGTAGACAAGTGTATTAGGGCCCTCAGATGCAGTGACTGTTGGTCAGTTGTTTATGTTTCAGTTATCGATATATTCCTGTTATGATTTTATTTATTTCTGACATACCCAATACATCAGTCGTACTGACGTCCCTTTTGTCGGGGGACGCTGCGTTTCATGCCCGCAGGTTCGCATAGGTAAGGCGACGACCTACGTGAATAGGTTACAGATTTCAGCAGATTTTTGGAAGCACTCCTCTCTTTCCGGAGTGTAGGTCTGATTTTGGTATGATACAATTTTGCGTGTCTATATGGGTATGGCAGGGCCTTGTCCCGACCTGTTGATGTTGTGTACTTTCTTAGAGGCTTGTAGACATGTGTCCTGTGTGTAGTAGTCTTTTATGGCCTTGTCGGCCTTGATATATGTATATATAAGTTGGATTTATGGGTTACTATTCCCACAATCCTTTTTCGCCTTAGTCGGTAATTAATTATGAATAAGTGTTGACAGTACGATTGGTGGTACCCGACGGGTGGGGTCCGAGTGCCCGTCGCAGCCCTCCGGTTTAGGTTGTGACAACAACTGACTCATTCAACTAATGAAGCCAATTGTGAATAGCAATTTTGTGGAGGGTGGAAAATAGAGTTGTTAGTTTGGTGGCTGGACATCTAGGAATACATTTCTTCATTACACCTCCAATGAGGTATTCAATCATTGTATCCCTAGATTCTGTCACTCGTTCTGCATCTCTCATTCTCTCTTCAATATCAAGTCACATACATTGATTTATAATTGAGGGTGTAAATTGATACATTTTGTTATAGAGATATACCTTCCCAAATTTCTTTGATGAGGTATCCTCTATAGCAGAGTTTAAGTTAGCATAAAACAACCTTATTATCTCATCAACATATGGTTATTTTTCAATAACAGAACCAAGAAGTTGTATGTCCTTTAAGAATTCTAACAAGCCATAATCAGCACATGAATCAATATCTAACACTCTCTCAGGCCTAATTACTCTATTATTATAAAAGTTTCACTTATTATGTTTAGCTTTAGAATAGAATTTATCAGAGAAAGCAGATACCTCTGTGTCTGAATCGGAAATGGCTTCACTCTCTGATTCTGTACTGCTGGAGGATGAAGGTATTTATGTCTCTTCTGATGTTGGCTGAAATATTTCCTGAGATGTTGTGGCATCTGGGCAATATTTGGAGTAGCACTCGACCCTGCAGATCTGGGAACTCCCTTCATAAGGAATTGTTTCAATATGGTTTCATCAGGGATTTCCTCTTCTCGAGACACACTTGGCTGTACTGAAGCAGATGGTTCTTCATTAGTTGAAAAAACTGAGTCCGTACTTTCACAATCACTGCTCGAGTAGGTGGGTTTAGATGTTTCACATTTAGTCCTTTTGCTACTTGAATCTTCTTGGACTGTTTTTTCGAACACTCTACTCGATCCACGAGTAGGAAAGGTAGATGATTTGGGCCTCTTACCCAAGAATGTAAAATCAATAGTCTCATCAACATCTATGGGGTTGTTGTTATCTCCAAGATAGCTGATATCTAAAGGTTCATCAAAAACCTTTAAACACTATTGCTTTAGAAAGATCCTCATGGAGATTTGAGGAAGAGGACTGGCCCGGTTGCTGAGGTGTGTTCGAAAGAGGGCTGATGCTCATAGGGGTGTTAGATGAAATATTGGCTGACATGGGTTCTGACACTGGAGAAGTTTCTATTGGTGAGAATTGAGGAGAGAGTTTTGAGGAGTTAGGGTTTGAGATTTAGGATAAAGTTTGATTTGGAGATGATTCCATCGGGTAGGTAGGGTTTTACCCGATGAATGATGTGATTTTCCCCCTTTTTTAAAAAAATGTTTTATTTTTAAGGAAAACCGGATATGATAGAAAAATGCAAATGAGAGGAATATTTCTATACATGGCAAATTTTTCTAAGCAACAAACATCCCTTAGTTTTAGGTATTTTAATTTTACACAATAACTTACACATAATATTTTGGGACAAAGGGATAAACATCACGGTAGGAATTTAACAATCTTATCATTTTTAAGGTTTTGAAATTCCATTTAAAAAGGCATAAAATAGGGAGAAAAGTCTGAGTTTTCCGAAATCAGTTAAGAACAACATCCCAACAAATATCACGATCTGAATATATCAACAGCAATGTTGGCAACATTTTGGGCGACACAAGCATTTTCATCCCATAAGAATTTTTTTCGCTTTGGAAACAAGTCAAGACACATTTTATAAGTATTTTATGAGTTTAACCACTGGACTAATGTAATATTTTTCCATCGTGTCCTTGATCTAATCATAAAATACATACAAAAGATTTTTTCGTGTCAAAACTAAGAATACTTATTTAGTATTCTCAAAATTCTTTTGAAGCACTCGATACTCCTATAGAATATGAACCATATATTTTCAAGGACTTTGCCAATTTTTCACAGTTGTCAAATATTTGTAAAGGCTTTGCCTTATTTGGATACTCCATTTTTATGATATATATATCATCTCAGAGAACGGTATCACTCTTATAACATATTCTTATTGAAGGATCATGCTTGTGTGACCAAAAGTTATGCACTATACAACAATAATAATCAGTCAGTGATATTACATAGGTAAATGTCATCCGAATCAGCTGACATTCACCAAAAATGTTTTCTTTGTAGAGATTACAAAGACCAAGAGATTTCTTCAAACTAGAAAATCTCTCATGGTCCAAAGCTTTTGTAAAAATATCAGCTAGTTGATAAAGGGTGTCAACATGTTCAATTTTAACTAGTTGTTTTTCAACTAAATCTCTTAAAAAGTGATGTCTAATATCAATATGTTTTGTACGTGAGTGCTGAACTGAATTTTTGGAAATATTTATAGCACTCAAGTTATCACAATACAAAATTATAATGTTGCTAGTAAATCCATAATTGTCTAACATGTGTCTTAACCATATTAATAGAGAGCAACAACTTCCAACTACTACATATATAGATTCAACAGTTGAAAGTGAGACACAGTTTTGTTTATGACTATAGCATGAAACAAAATTATTGCCAAGATAAAAACATCCTCCACTTGTACTCTTTCTATCATCCACATCTCCAGCCCAATCCGAGTCACTAAATCCTATTAAGTTATGATTAGTGTCTTTGGAATACCAAATTCCCAAGTCACATGTGCCAGCGATATATCAAATAATACGTTTCACGGCATTTAAGTGGGATATTTTGGGACATGCTTGAAAGCGGGAACAAACACAAACACTAAACATAATATCTGGGCGACTAGCAGTAAAGTAAAGAAGGCTACCTATCATAGATCGATATAATATTGGGTCGACATTCTCACCAACATTATCCTTACATACCTTCTATGACGAACCCATTGGCGTCTTCATTTGTTTAGCGTTCTCCAAACCAAATCTCTTGACTAGATTCTTGGCATATTTACTCTGTGAGATAAAAATTCGATCATCACTTTGCTTTAGATGCAATCCTAAGAAAAAATTTAGTTCCCCAATCATGCTCATTTCAAATGTTGATGACATAGCTTCAACAAACGAATTTAGATACGATTGTGATCTACGTAGATTTGAGCAATTATAATATCTACATCATGTCATTTAATAAATAAAGTACGATCAGCTTCGCCACGGTTAAAACCAAATTCAAGAAGAAAATTAGTTAAACGACCATACCATGCACGAGGAGCTTGTTTTAACCCATACAAAGCCTTTTTGAGCTTGTATACATAGTGTGGATAGTAAGGATCTTCAAATCCTTTTAGTTGTTCAACATAGACTTCCTTATCTAGATAACCATTTAAGAACGCACCTTTTATATCCATTTAGTGTAGAGTAATTTTCAGACAACAAACAATAGCAGTAAAAGTCTAATTGACTCAATTCTAGCCACAAGTGCAAATATTTCCTCATAATCGATTCCTTCAACCTGAGTATATTCTTGTGTAACTAGACGAGCTTGTTTCTGACAACTGTTCCCGATTCGTCTGATTTATTTTTGAAAATTCACTTAGTTCCAATTACATTTGTATTGTTTGGACGTGGAACTAAGTCTCAGACTTCATTTCGAGAGAATTGTTCAAGCTCTTCTTGCATTGCTTGAATCCAAAAATTATCTTTGAGTGCTTCTAAAACATTTTTTTGTTCTAATGTAGATATAAAACAAGAAAGACTAACCTCTTAGTATATGGTAGTCATACACACATACCTTACCATATCTCTGTAGTTGAGTGATTCTTTCCCTCTTGTTTTAATTCCTTAAAAAAAACCCTATCACCTAGCCTGTTGGATGATTCTTCCTAATCCTTGATGAGGGGTCCCTTCGAACTTGATCTAGCAATTCAACATTTGACTCCTCATCCCTGACCTCTGCGGTCTCTATTTCAGGTTCAGATGTTGCTTCGGATGTGGCAACATTTGGAGCAACATCTGATTCTTCAGCAGTCTGCACATTTTCCACTTAAACTATAGTGTTATTTTTAGTTGTATTTCCTGTAGGATCAGAAAAATCATTAAAAATAACATTTACAGACTCTTGTACAGTTCTGGTCCTCAAATTGTATACTCGGTAAACATGACTATTTTGAGAATAGCCAACAAAAATTCCTTTGTCACTCTTAGAGTCAAACTTTGCTAAATGATCTCTATCATTTAGAATGTAATAGATACACCCAAAAATGTGAAAGTAACGCAAGTTAGGTTTATTTCCATTAATAAGCTCATATGGAGTCATATTTGTTCCTGGCCTTAAGTAGACTCTATTAGAGATGTGACAAGCAGTATTTAAGGCTTCAACTCAAAAATGTTTTGACAATTTTTTAGAACTAAGCATAACTCTAGCCATTTCTTGTAGTGTTCTATTCTTTTTTTCAGCTACCCCATTCTGTTGAGGAGTTTTATGAGCAGAGAACTCATGGAAAATTCCCTTTTTCTCACAAAATTTTGTGAATGAGTTATTTTCAAATTCTTTTCCATGGTCGAATCTAATCCGAAAAATAGGTGAATAGAACAAGTTCCTAATTCTAGAGTGCAAAATTTTAAACATGTCAAAAGTTTGTGATTTTTCTTTCAAAAAATATATCCAATAATATCTAGAAAAATCATCTACTATCACATAGGAATACCTCATGCCTCATAGACTGTCTACTTCAATTGGACTCATTACATCCATATGCAGTAATTGAAAACAGTGAGACGTACATGAAGTCGTGTTGGACAATATTATGAGAGACACGGGTTTGCTTACTTTTCAAACAATCTTCACAGATAGTTTTACCTTTATGGTTAAGATTGGATAAGCCTCTAACCGCTTCATATGAGACCAATTTTTCTAAATTGCGGTAGTTGACATGCCTCATTTTTTGATGCCATAGTGTTGTGTCATCAATCTTGGCATTATTGCATGTTTTTTTGTCTTGCAACAAGATAGCAATTATCACCTAGTACCTGTCATGACACATCCATTGGCTTCATTCGTAACTTCACAGACATTCTTATTAAATTTTACCTCAAGATTGTCATCACATAGTTGACTAATACTAATCAAATTAGCCATTAAGCCCTCAACGTGTAAGACATTTCCTAAAGCTGGAAATCCAGGAACATCCAAGATCCCTTTCCAATTATTTTGCTTTTGCTGCCGCCTCCATAAGTCACGTTTCCTCCGTTGAATGACTCATAGTTCTTTAAAAAACCTTTTGTACCTGTCATGTGTCGAGAACATCCACTATCAAAGTACCAAAACCTGAAATGTTAGTTCTTAATGCAGTTATCGCAACATTACAAGTTACATCCTTTTTAGGAACCCAAACTCTCTTAAATTTTTTTGTACTTCTTTGCTCAGAAATGTTGCTGCGATTGTTATCCGGAATGTTAGACAACAGTTTAGGCAACATTTTGCTCACAGAATTTTAAAGTTTGAAACAGTATGGTTTTAAGTCACCGGGAGTTTTACAATGATGACATACAAACTTCATATTCTTTGACATATATGAGAACCTATTATTCATTCCTTTTTCTTTTATAGAGCATATTTTCTCAATTTTGTCAAACAAACTAAAGCATATGGTTTTAAGAGAGTTTTCGTAATCGATACCTGCATGTGAAGGTTTACTAAAGCTGAGTATTTCATTCAACTTTGAAGTCCCTGTGTTGAGCTTGTGAAAGGTTGCTTCGGCTAAATCCAGTTTTGCACGAATCTTACCAAATTCAGTATCATTTTTGGTAAGAGCAACCTCAAGTCAAGTTATCGTGCTAGTTAATTACAGATTCTCATGAGTTAAAGATTTTACCTTTTTGTCAAGTTGTTTGAACTCTATGATTAAGGCTTTATAAATACTTTGTAATTCATTAATCATGTCATCTTTGCACTCAACTTGATCCATACAATCAGTCTCACTACTAGAAATAAAATCACTAAAGCAATTAACATCAGGATAGTTAAAGAATTCGTATCTCTCGGATGTTGCTGGGAATGCTGATGTTGGAGCAAATGTCGTGACATCTGAGACAACATTATAGATGACATCTTCATTATCAGACAGAGACTGTTCGTAAACAATGGTTAGCATTGCTTGTTATTCGACTTCTTGATCTCATTTCTCTTCTCCTTCGTCATCACTAAGAGAAACCCATAGACTCTTACCAAATTTTCTAAGAGTGTTTTCACATCATTGTCATAATGACCCCAACCCGAGCATGCATGACATTGCACAGACTCAAGTTGTTTGGGATCAAATTTGGTACGATTTGAGTTGATTTCCCTTTTGTACATTAGGAAGAAATCTAGTGGGCTTTTGTTTGAAGACTTGGTTATGGTGCTCATTAGATTTAGGTTTATTTCTATCATTGTTGAACTTCCTCACCATCGAATTGTATTTTCGAGTGATTAAGGCAACATTTTCACCTTCACCAATTTCTTCAAGATTCTCATCCTCTTCTTCGATTTGATTCTCCAAGGATTGAACTTGAAGTGCCACATTCTTGCTTTTATATAATTCCCTTTGATTCTCAATGTTCATCTCATAGGTTTTGAGAATTCTCATTAAGGTATGAAGGTCCATAGTGGCAAGATTGTGAGCTTCTTCAATGGCACAAATCTTTAAATTAAACTTTTCAGGAAGAGAACGAAGAGCCTTTTCAACAAGTTGAGTGTTGGTTAATGATTCACCAAGCACTTGACATTCATTAGAGATGTTAATCAACTTTTCAAAATAAGATTTAATATCATTCGCTTCTTCCATCCTTAAACGTTCATATTTACTCATAAGAATGCGTAGCTTTGTTCGACACACTTGAGCTACCTTCACAATGAATTTGTAAAGTATCTCATGCGTCCTTAGTCGTGGGTCAGTTTTGAATGAGTTTGAACATGTAAAGATCAACCCATCCAATAATTGCATTTAAGGCCTTTTCGTTAAAGCTAGCATTATTGGTTTCTTCCGCAGTCCATTCGGATTTAGGTTTAACAAGAATGTCACCTTCCTCATCCAGTGGCAACATTGGAACAAGATACCTATTGGTTATAGATCTTCATTCCCTAACATCTATTGATTTGATATGAGAACGTAGTCCAATAGGCATAGTTTGAACCATCTAAAATAGGAAATCTACCAATAATCGGATTTGTCGGATCCATAGTTTATGATAACAGGACCAAACACTTATTGTGTTAAGTGTTGGCTCTGATACCACTTGTAAGGTGTCAAAAGCTACAGAAAGTAAAAACAAGAGATGAAATAAATCGAATGCCAATTCTATTTTCGAATGTCAGTGATAATGTCACATGACACAAGTGACAACACTTCGATAAAATATAAAACTTTCAAGAGTAAAATGCAGCGGAAAAATAAAGAACACAAAAGTTTATATTTTCATAAGTTATATGTTGATATAACTTATGATGGTCAATGACCAGAAGTATTGTATATGTATTATATACAAAATTACAAATTCATTTCTTTACAGATTTACAATATAAAATGGAAATGAATTAAAAGTTGAAGTCGCAGATGACTTCTGCCTGAAAAATCTAACTACGTAGACATAGACAACATCTCATTACAATCGCTCTATACAAAACTAATCTAGAATCTAAACAACAATTGTAATGTTGGACAGAATGTTGTCGACACACTCAAGCAACACTTGTGATCTAGATTTCTGGGTTGAAATCCCGAGAGCTCTCTTGGTATTTTTGCAATCTGATTCTAGATATTGATTCACTGTAGTAGCCTCTCTATTTATAGTAGAGAGTCTTCCTTGAAAAGCTCATCGATTGGTTGTGGAGATTGAGGGAAAGGTGGGCAGCTGGTGAGTTTGTTGGAAAAGATCATGGAGTCGAAATCTCAACAAATTTGACTTGTTCTTCACTCGACTTCTTCCCCAAGCTTTGACTCTTTCTCCCACGTTTTACACAGTTCCAATTCTTACGCCTAAGTCATTTTTACCTCTTAGTAAAAATATTACTGCTTAACGTGAAGTAAGACAAAACTGTTATAAACAAAATGTTGGTCCGAATGTTGTAACATTTGTCCCAACATTTTCTGCATTCAAATCAGTACTTCCAAAGATATGTTGGGTCAAATGTCACAACACCAAACCCAACATTAACACAAACATTATATTCAGAACTCAGTAAAAGAAAATCATGATCTATTATTTATAAACTAAAAATCCTGACTCCACTTTTAATTAACAGAACTTTATGGTGAAGATGGACTTCACATAATCAGATACTTTGAGAAAAATAAGATTCATATTTGCCCTTCAACTTTTGATTATGGTTCAAAATTGTCTCAAGTTGAAGATCTACTAGATCAAGAGCAAAATAAGACTTTTTCCTGACAACATGATATATAAAATTACACCAAATTAAAAGTTCCAACGGAGACAAAATTGGTTAATTTCAAATATTACACGGATAAGTTTAACCTTTTTCCCTAATGTAAATTTGAGTGTTTTCTCCTTATTATTTTAACTTTCACTTGTTAAATCGCTAGTGCAAATTAAGCACATATTTGCCTTCTTAGGAAGGGCAATAGCCAACAATTGATAGCGCTCTTCGGCGTTAAGATTTTTTTTTCAATTTCATATTTTAAATACTTTTCTCGATGAAGATCAATCATCTATTCTAAATAAATGGGTAGAAAGATAATACTACAACTTACCAATAATTAATCTTCTACTTTACATGAAATAAAAATATTATGTACAATTCGTACTATCTCAATAACAAGATCGATATATCTTACTCCAAAATGAGAGAAGAGTAGGATTTCCATTTATTGCTTTATGGTAGGACATTGGTCTAGTAACGCAGTAATGCGGCGGTAATATCTCTCCAATTTTATAGTCAAGCAAGTGACTTTCAGCTTCTTTCCTTCTCCTCGTTCATTACTGTCAAAATGCAAAATGTTGAATTTCTTTTTTTACACTGACATTGAAAATTGTCGCCCATTACTCAAAATTTTCAGCATTCAAAAGTTGGGCTATGTATGAGGTAAATCCTGACCACTAGACCATTAACATCATTTTATTTGGTTGGCCTCTTTTTTTATAAGTTTCTCGCCCGATATTTCTATTTTCGGGCTTTAATTAATTTGAGTTTGTGTTACGAAAATATTAATAAAGGAGAAAATATTTTTATCAGAATTTTTTTCATTTTCTTTCAAATCTAAAACTTTGAGAATAGAGAAATCTTATTATTGCACAGCAATTCTAGGGGGTGCTTGGTCTCTCTTAACATTTAAATATATAAGGATGACTTTTGAATGATGATGACTAGTGAGGTAAGGAAGAATCTTGAAATCAAATTGCTGATGTGCGTCATGCACCTATTTTTTTATTGCTTATAATAATGTCCACTGGGACAAAGGTAAGATTCATACATGCAACATTAGGGGACAAGGATAATGCATTCTCCTGTTGAAGTATAGTATAATTTTGTTGTTTTATTTAACACTTTTCATATTTTTAATATAAAGAAAAAAACACTATGTTAGCACAATGAAGAACCATTGTGATTCTCTTTTTATTAAAGTGATTGGCAGATTAATATGGAAGTACTTGTATTTTAGTTGCTTAAGCCATAATTGAGTTCTATCTTTCAAAAAAGAGGAAGATTGAGTTGAGAAAGTGTTGATATCACAATTTGCATAGCGAACAGAACGTGAGTACAATTCACTAATACACAAGTTGATACAATATTTTCATTTTAAGTAAATTTCGTTAATTTGGTCGTGTGTGGAATTAAATTGGAATTTCTCCTTGAATATCCTTACCGTTGATTTGTCTAATGAGATATCGAGATCCTCCAATTGTATTACTTCAATAATTCGAAGACTTATAAAGTTGAATCTGCGACCATATGGTTATATATGGACATATTTCATCTTTCGTTATTAGGCCAAAACTTAATTCATTGGCGGCAAAAAGGAAAAAAAGAAGGAATATGTGAAAGATGTCCTATTATTGTTATGAATCATACAGCCTATGACATTACTTATCGGTTACCGGGGGGGGGGGGGGGGGGGGGGGGGGGGGAAATTCCGTTGGTTCGGTTTGATTTGAGAAATTCTGTTAGATTTTTCGGTTTTCGGTTTGATAAAAGTGAAGAATGAAACCGGACCAAAATTAATCCGGTTTGGTTCGATTTTTTAAATTCGGTTCGATCTTTCGATTTGGGTATTATCATCTTGAGCTTTTCAGATATGTGATTTGAAAATTAATATTTTTAAAAAATAAACATAATTTAAAAAGATCACATTATCAGAATTCCACTTAATTTATCATTTGATTCATGTTCATGTACAAACAAATTTAAAATCAAATCACATTATATTGAAGTATTATTTCTCAACGTCTTGATTAATTTTGATGCGACAACAGTGTGGCTCTCCAACCAATTTTGACGGACAACATATAATATTTGAACTGCAAACATTCAGTGATATGCAAAGATGAAATGATGAGGATATATGTCATATATATGCTTAAGAAAAAGACTGAATCACGAGCTAGCTAAGCTTGCAGTAGAAGTTGTTGACCTATTTTTGTTCTATCCATTTATAATATAAGCACCTATATATTCTCGAGTTTTAGTCATCCTATCATATGAGATAAACTAATAATTTTAACTTTCACGTTTCACCTGTCTTCTAAGACCAACATTCAAAAGGAAGAAGTTCAAATATCAATAATTTTGGTTTTTCGGTTTAATCATTTTTTTAATAAAACCGAATAACCGAACTTTTGAAAATTAAAATCAAAACCTATTGAACAAACCGAAATCAAAATTTTAATAAATTCGATTCGATAGATTTTTTCAGTTTGAACCGAAATATGCCCAGTCCTACTTACCACCAAGTTTGGTAGAAATCCTACAATCTTTTGTTGCAGCACTTATCTTCCCGGCCCACTTATAATTGGATAATGTTCTACAGAAGGACACCACAGCCTCTTAGTTTTTTCAAGTAATAAATGATTATGTTGTGCTTGGAGGAAAAATAAAGGCTTCTAGACCCTTAAATTTGATGGAATCTTTTATTTAGTTATTTGAATTAAGTCGTGTTCTAATTGAACATCTTAACTCCTAATAAAGTATTTTAATTATACATTTTCGATTCAAATTTTAATTTCTTAGCATGTGTTGTCATTCGTCTATTAGAGATTTATTTGCGTGAGTTGTCATTCGTCTATTAGAGAGTTATTCGTCTATTAGCCACAAGAAAAAAGTTAAACTTCATAAATGATAATATAATTAAGACATTTTTACACCAAAGTCACATAATTAACTACATTTTCTAATAGAAAAATCATAAAACTATCACCCTACTAACACAAAAATCACAATTTTAGAAAATCTCAATCTTTTGATGAGTGATAATTTTTTACTCTATATAACCTTTTTTTTAATCTTTAATCTTATAATACATATTCAATTAAAAGAGGACCAACCCGATCTGACCCAATTTATGAAAAGTGAAGTTAATTTTTACATTTTGTCAGATACTAAAAGATTGAATTTTATGGAATAATAATCACTACTACTAGTTATTAGTGCATATATAAGTTCATCAGTTAATCACAGGTATATAATCTTGTGATAAATTCGTTTCAATTGATTGACACTTTTTGAGTTGTTTTTTTACATCAAATAACATTTCTCTATTAAAGCATAAACGACCTCAAAGCGTTAAAAGAGGTAGCATCAATTACACTCCAACTAGAAAAAGCAGAAAATCAAGTAACCTTTTGTAACAACGAAATAGCAAATTTAGCTAAGTTGTGAGCCATCATGTTCTGAGATCTAGGAATATGTACAACATGTACATCTTCAAATGAACTCATAAGCTTTCAAATGTCTTCACAAATAATCTCAATCTCCCATGAATTTACACTTCTTTTCAGTATCATATCCACCACACTCTTTGCATCGAACAAGATTTGCACATTTGACCATTATTTCTCCATAGCGATTTTCAACACTTCACGAATTGCTAGTGCTTCAGCGGTTATGGCCTTCCCAACAAATTGAATTGGGGAACCAAAGGATTAAAGCAAATGACCACAACTATCCATAGTCGTCACTTCAATGCTTTCCATCTTCTTCTCCTTTTGTATACTAGCATCTGCAAACATAACAACACCATCCTGCACAATAATATTTCTTTCATTAGTACAATCTGGTACAAGTAGAGGAGGAGGAGAAGTAGTAAGCAAATTATTTTCATATTCATGGAAATCAAAGGGTGCCTTGTTTACAATTTCACCGGGTTCACAAATTTCCCTATTAAAGCTCTTAGAGTTTCTTGCCTTCCAAATTTGCCTCATGATAGAAATATTTAATTTTACAAGATCAATAGAATCGGAATATTGAGTAGCATTAATATAAATATCATTCCACCATCTAGCAAAATTAATTGTATTTTCTATATTAGGCCAATTAATACGGCATATTTTTCAAACCAATTGTGTTTTAGGGCATCTAAAAAGCATATGATCAATTGTTTCACTTTCTAGACCACAAATTTTACACACATCACAAATATGCCGTAATCTTTTCGAAATAATATGATTAACAAGTAGCACATTCAAAATACATTTTCGAACAAAATATTTATATTTGTTTTTAATATTCATAGACCATAAAAAATCCCAAAAAATTTCTGAAAAGACTGATAACTATCAGTTTTGATGAATATTTTGAAACTAGGATTTAAAATTGGTGGAGAATTTGGATTGTGATTACCAAATACGCCATTTCGATACATTTGAAGGTGATAAAATATTGATGGACTAATATCACTCGTCCAAAGGTTAAAAAGTTTGGTCTGGTCAGTCCTTTTCCAATTGTGTCTGTATTTGTCTGATTAAAAATTTTAAAAAGTTAAATTGTAGAGTTAAAATTTTATTACTCACCGGAAGGTAATCTTCCGCAATTATGACTTTTGTATAAGTACGGTAAAGTTTTGTAATTTTTACGTGATTTGTAACTTTAGGGTGAAATAAATAGTAGTGATGTGGTTATTTATGAAATTTAACCCTACAAAAATGTAGCTATCAAATAGAAATTTAAGCCATAAGATAAACATTTAAAGTACACTTATCTACAGAGCACCCTTCTAAATCAATTTATTCACAGTATTAGACAACCATGTTTTTACCTTCATGAAAAATATTTAATTTCTTGCAAATTTTACTAGATATGTAATATGAGAGGAAAAAGAAATAGAAATGCGAAGATTATGAACAATGATTTTTTTGTTTTTTCACTCGGTGTTCAGTACTCGTATTGGAGCCCGGTTATATCCGGTTTCGCGCTGGATATGGCCTACTACTAATATTTTTTTATACCAAAACTCGAACCCGAGACTTCTGGTTAAGGAATGAGCAATCTCATTGAGTGCACCACATCCTTTGATAGTATGAACAACAATGATTGTTTCTTTCTTAGCCATATGATACAAGTCTTCTTTTAAATAATTCTTTTGGGTAAATATGATCAATGTAATCGTAACGCCCAATTAATGATAAACAATTAATAAATTGTACAATTAAGTACACTTATTGTGTCCCCTAACTTTTGCCAAAAGGTGAGAGTACCGATCACGCTCAACTCTAGTCCTAAAAAAGATAAGTCGTCACTATAAATATAATTCGGTTTATAAGTCCGAAGTCGAATCTCACAGAAAACTAATGTTAGCTATAATTGTTCAATATTACTAAAATTACAAGGTCGAACAATTTTCTGAGTTATAAAGATTAAATATTTTATTTCTAACTAATTAACTAATAAATGACAAAGCAATATAAATTATCAACCAAAGAGAATGGGTTGAATTCAACATTAAGGAGGCTTAGGGTTATGATTTCCCCAATTATAGGAATTTTTTCCCTACGTTATCTATAATCTTGCCGATTTATTCTCTACTAATCGTGAGAGCTCTACTTACCGCATTTCTCTCTCGAGCAATCACAATAATTTACTAGATGTATTCTCTTGAACTACTCTAGTTAGCAATTTCTCACATCTCACTATGACTACGTCAAAGCTTTGTTATCTCTAATTTCGCTTTTAAACCCGTGATATTGATTTCTCATATACCTTAGGAGTGACATTGTTCAACAACTACCTAAATATGTATTCTATCTCAAGCAACACATACTAAATAGGCACAGTCAATCGATGAACATTCAGTTAACTGAAATAAGCATGTAGTAGTAACAAGTAGAAAAATCCAACGGTAACAAGAATTCATCCTACAAAAGGTTTCATCAAAATCATAGATAGAGAATTAGCTACTCATAAAAGTATGTGGAAACAAGATACTAAAATTCAAAATCAACAAATAGAAAATAGGAAGAAGAAGGAAAAACTTGTTGCTGAATCTTTCTCCTTCCTCTACGACGGCTCCTTACTCTCCTTAGATTGAATTCCCCAAAAATAATGTGTCTTATGATGTATTTATATGACCTAGAATGTGTAGGGAATAAAATAAACTAATCAGAACTCGTTTGGAAAACTTTTCTTTGCTCGTCTGAACTCTCGCTTCACGAGAATCACAGGCGAGCCGAACCAGCTCTAAATTGTCTCTTGTCTCTTGGCTCGTCTATGGGCTCGCCTTGGTGAGGATGTTGACGAGCCCTCTCAAGTATTTTTTTGCCTGGCTCTTTCACTTCCTTGCCTTTTCCTTTACTTCGTTGTTTTATGTGAGGCTAAACTTCTTGGCTCGTCAAGCTGCTCACAAGGCGAGCTCGGCCATTCTACGACCTTTATTGTCTTATCTAAACTTGCATCAAATAAGCTATTGTCCAATCTCTTTCATCCAACGATATTCCTACATATACAAAACATGTAATAAGCTCAAAGAAATACAATTTGTACTCAAACGACAATAAAAATACTAAGAAGTGAGGTAAAATAATGACTAAATATATGCATTTTTTAGCCGAACATCACGACTAAGAGCAAATCTTGAGCATGCTCGTGCATCACAACTAATGAAAATGGCTTATATCGATATTTAGAAACTAGCATAGGCATATAAAAATCTTTCTTTAATTTTTTCATGCCATGACTATTTACAATTTTCAAATGATCTCTCCTAACACCTTAACCTCAAAAATTGATTTTTCTCCTATTTAATTCTTGACTTCCTGTTGGTTGTTACAAAAGTTGCAGGAAACGGAAATTACAAACAACTGCTAACGTAAGAATTGAAATTACAATTCAACTAGAAAACTGGAAATTACAAAGATGAAAAAGAAAAAACTATTTTTCTGTTTTTGCTGAGTCGAGTGTGGCACTCTGTCCTTAAGACAATATTGCCCCGTATGTATCCTTTATACGTCCTGGACAACTTGTCTCCCAAGATAAAACAGCAATGGAACACTTGAGCAAAGGAAACTCAAATGCTACCTTGAAGAATATTGAGCAAGAAATGATGCAAGGAAGGTGTAGGAAGAATCTGTTTTGCTTGTGTATTTTCGTGTATATAGCAAGTATATTTTCTGTGTGTCTCAACAATGGTGTAGGGGTGTTTATATAGGTGAGGGAGGGCTCTTTAGCTGCCTCCATAACAGCCATTATTGGCCAAATAATGGCCATTATGGAGGTAGTAAAGCCACCAAATTAAATGGTGAAAAGACCAACGGAATTGGCCATTATGGGAGGAGTAATTCAGCCAAAATAAATGGCTGAATTGAGTGCTTTGGCGTTTCTGTTTTGACCGTCGAAATTTTGATTTTACGAAAAACTTCGGGGACCAAACTGTACATCTTGAAACTTCGGGGACTAAACGTACATCTTGAAACTTCGGGACCAAGCGCACATCGAAGAATACTGGTCCAAACGCACTTCGGCAAAGTTTTCGGCCCAAAAAGATAATATCGAAGGCCCATTGACCCACGGCCCACGACCGTGAACCGGAACCGAGCCGGACCGGACGGGCGGGCGGCGGCGGCGCGCGTGTGGTCTTTCCTCGAACCGAAGCACATCTAGGTCCTCCCTCCTTTAAACACATGGGATACCCCTTGGGGTCCCAAACCCCAAACCAATTTCGAGTAATATATACACAACAATTCTTTCTTCCTCTACCGATGTGGGAGAATTGAACCCAATACCACACTTTCCATGCTTCAAACACCTCACTTCGTGGACCAATATCTCTTTCATTTCTTAATGAAATTTGACGATTCTTGGCCCTACGGTTATCTACGTACTTAGTAGATCATGCATGTGTGAAGAACCGAATTCTCCAACATACGTAACACTAGTGTTTAAGCCGTTAAAGTTGGTCGGTCGCAACTCCCGCCAAAGGCAAATTTCCAACACTTCCTTTCTACGCCAACTTAATAACCAAGTACCTTACAAATCTTTTGTGAATCATGTGCCTTCACCAATCAAACAAAGAGAGAAATCAGTCCACTCACTCAAATACATTTTAAGGACTCATATATAGAAAGAATTCAGTCTCTCTCTCTCAAAGAAAAATCATGTGCCTCCCAAGGTTGTACCATAGGCTTGCCCGTACTGTAAGACTCAACTAATCTAAGCCCGCCAAATCTAAGATCAAGTAGGACTTTCCTGAGCTGTAATGTAGGCTAAGAAACAGATAGAGTATATTTAGGAAAATAGTGACTCAACCCTCCTAAGCACTTCTATACAAAACAACACTTTACTTTCAAGCGCATACTTCGTATAGCCCCAATTCACAAGACTCCCTTTATTTTCAACCCATCACACATAAACAATTTCACTAGTTAATAACAAAGTAATATTATTTTTTCTTTTTTATTTCTTTTTGCTTTTTTCCGTTTAGATAATGATACTATTTTTTTCTTCACTCATTTTCTTTAGTTCCACTTAAAAGCTACTCATGTTCCTACTTACTTCTTTCTAACGCTTATTCTTAAAATTAAGTGCTTTCAGAGGTAAAGGTTAAAAAGAATCAATTAAGAATAAAAGGATATATGCTTGTAATGTGGGTGCCAATGAAAAGGCTTATAGGCTCAAAAGGACCGACGAGGGTTATTGTTAACACTGGTATGCGAAAAGGATAAAAGGGCTAATCAAAGAAATGCCTATGTCATCTCCTAAATTTGCCACAACTTATTTATTTCGCTTTGACCACACACAGGGCAAGTTCTAGACTAACAAGTGACAACATAGATTATCATATAAACCTCATTTCACACAATGCACATGATCCACTCCAGATAGTTTAGTCATGACTCTCAAGATAAAGCAATAGAGCACAATCAGTAAATATAATTCAAGCATATGAGGTAATAATAAAAGTAAAAAATCGAGCCTCAAGTGTCACAAAAACATCACAAAATTCTCAAGGCATCTAAAGAAGGTATACAATACACATGCTCAACCCTAAATCCCAACATAAAACATGTCACATAGTTTACGACACTAGAGCTCTTTCTTTCCTTACTTGCTTGTTCATCCTAAATATTAATCCCCTAACTAATATAGCACAAGAAACCATCAAATAATCCCCCACCCCACACTTAAAATTGTGCATTGTCCCCAGTGTATAATATAAATAGAAGATGGTAAAAGAGACTCCCTGATCGGCCAAAGGCCATAGAATAGCAGCGTCTGGGGTACTCAGACTTCTCCTAATAAGATATGGTCCTTTGTGCGGGTACCTCACACTTAGTTCCAATTTTATGACTTATTTTTGCATTATTTCAATGGCTTTATTTTCATGCTCAAACTCGTACAAAAATAAAAACAACACTACAAAAAAACAAAATAAATAAAAATATTAAAGTTGAGTAGCCTCCCAACAAGTGTCTGATTTAACGTGGCACAACTGAAATCACTTTTTTCCTCCATTTCGAACTTATGAATTTTACCCCTAGTTTTGATTCTGTTGTATGATTATGCTCTTCGGGCGGTGAAAATTGTTGTGAGCCAAAAATTAAATAATTTTGTATGCGCTTTTTGGCTTTCAACCGAGGAGTATCACCTTGCCCAGACGGCCTTGAAGATTTTAGAATATATGGCTCATTTAACTCATCCTTTAATTTTTGCATCGGCTCGTATGGATCAATTTCCCTATCTCCTTCCGAACACAATCTCGAAAAACGCTTAGAGTGAAGAACAATACGCTCAAACTGAAAATTCAAACTAATTTTCGACCTCCTCTTGTTGACAGAAACTAGAGTCAATTCAAAATTGCATCTATAAGGTCCTTGGTTGACTCTATTATCACTTTTTCAACATTGACATCATCAGATTCTGATTGGTTAGGTTGTTGGTGTGAACTCTTCTTGGCTACAATCAATAATATTAGCATGTTGAGTTGTAAAAGCTTCAACCAGTTGACTCAATTGAGCCTCCAACTTGCGAATAGTTGTCTCTTGCCTTTCTATACGTAATTGTTTCTCATCATCTTTCTCCATAAGGCACTTTAACATATCCTTGATCTCCTTCATATCAGCATATCTTGGTTCTTTGTTCCTATTAACTTCACAAGAAAAAGTAGAACCATCATAATAACGGGTTGGGGGAGGATACGAAATATAAACACAACCATAAAAGTAACCATCTTGACCACCACACATATCATACACATTCCACACCGAAGATTGAGTTAGTGCACATAACTCGCTCTCGGGAAAATTATGATAATTATGCCACAAATGATTTCCTCCGAAATATGCATAAGGACGATCAAAAGTAGAATTACAAATACCTAAACTCCCATAATTTCAAGATGTCATTTTTTTTAGATTAACAACTAAAATAAGAAACTTAAAAAATGTTCAAAATTAAAATGTAGCAATATTTATAAATACAACTAAACTGTTAGTTCCCTGGCAACGACGCCAAAATTCTCACCTAACTCTAGTCCTAAAAAGGATAAGCGGTCGCTGCAAATATAATCCGGTCTATAAGTCCAGAGTCAAATCCCAGAGAGAACTAATGTTAGCTATAATTGTTCAATATTACTAAAATTACAAGTTCAAACAATTTTCTGTGTTATAAAGATTAAATATTTTATTTTTAAATAATTAACTAACAAATAATAAAGCAATATAAATTATCAACTAAAGAGAATGGGTTGAATTCAAAATTAAGGAGGCCTAGGGTTATGATTTCCCCAATTATAGGAATCCTTCGTTGCGTTATCTATAATCTTACCGATTTATTCTCTACTAATCGTGAGAACTCTACTTACCGCAATTCTCTCTCGGGCAATCACAATAATTTACTAGATGTATTCTATCGAACTACTCTAGCTAGCAATTTCTCACATCTCACTATGACTAAGCTTTGTTATCTCTAATCCTGCTTTTAAACCCGAAGTATTGATTTTTCATATACCTTAGGAGTGACATTGTTTAACAACTACCTAAATATGTATTCTATCTCAAGCAACACATACTAAATAGGCACAGTCAATCGAAGGCCATACAATTAACTGAAATAAGCACATAGTTGAACAAGTAGAAAAATACAATGGCTCAATTATATAAAAACGTAACAAGAATTCATCCTACAAAAGGTTCCATCAAAACCCGAGATAGAGAATTAGCTACTCACAAAAGTATGTGAAAACACGATACTAAAATTCATAACCAACAATAGGAAATAGGAAGAAGAAGGAAAAACTTATTGTCGAATCTTTCTCCTTGCTCCACGACGGATCCTTGCTCTCCTTAGATTGAATCCCCCGAAAATAATGTCTTAGGATGTATTTATATGACCTAGAATGTGTATATGATAAAATAAACTAATCAGAACTCTTTTGGAAAAAAATTCTTGGCTCGTCTGAACTCTCGCTTCGCGAGGATCACAGGCGAGCCCAGCCAGCTCTAAAGTTTCTCTTGTTTCTTGTCTCGTCTATGTGCTCGCCTTGGCGAGGAGGTTGACGAGCCCTCTCAGGCATGTTTTTGGCCTGGCTCGTTCACTTCCTTGTCTTTTCCTTCGCTTCGATGTTTCATGTGAGGTTAAACTTCTTGGCTCGTCAAGCTGCCTGAAGGCGAGCTCGACCATTCTCCGATATTTATTCTCTTATCTAAACTTACATCAAATAAGCTCTTTTCCAATCGCTATCGTCCAACGATCTTCCTACACATACAACATACATAGTAAGCTCAAACAAATATAATTTGTACTCAAACGGTGATAAAAATGCTAAGAAATGAGGTAAAATAATAATTAAATATATGCATTTTGGCCAAACATCAAGTACCATTGCCATTTTGCCACTAGAAGAAAAAAAAGACAAAAAAGAAACTTTATGTAACTTTTGAGCCTTTGAAAGATTAGTCAAGATCTGTTAATGGCTCCTATACGTTAAGATAGTACTGACATGTGACAAGGTAATTTTAGAAAGTAAAAGACATAGTTTATTTTGTCTGGCATCAATTGGTGACTTTTTTAATAGAATAAGATTGCATTTAAAATTGTACATCTCTTATATTATGTTTAATTAGATTTCTCTTCTAATTAGGATTGATTAGTTACCTAGTTTGTAGCAAGGTAAATATTTTTGTACAATTATATATAGTGTAAATCATTAATGAAATAATTAAGAAAGAATATTTCTTACATGGTATCAGTAGTCTAGGAAAAGTTTCTGAAACCCTACCCTTGTTTCCTTGTGTCTGACGCACCCCCCCCCCCCCCCCTTCTTCTTTTTGCCGCTGACCACCCTTCTCCCCGTTAGCCATGTCTGACTCAAAATCTTCTTTTCATCCAGCCCGCACAGTTTCTAACATAAAATATCATGTTTCCATCACTCTTGAGATGGAAAACGTCCATTATGCAACGTTGGAGGAGCTTTTCAAGATTCAATGCCGCTCCCACCAGGTCATTCATCACATAATTCCACCGGAAAAAGGCAAGGAGAAGGTGCAAAAAACCGACGACGAAAGAGAATTATGGTTAATCCTTGATGTGACAGTTCTTCAGTGGATTTATGTCACTATTTCTAGCGATTTGCTGCATACAATTATTGAGTCTGACTCTACGGCAATGGAGGTTTGGGATCGCTTACGCGACATATTTCAAGACAACAAAAATTCTCGGGCCGTTACTCTTGAATAGGAATTCTCCACCATCGACATGACAGACTTTCCCAATGATTCCGCATATTGTCAATAGCTCAAGGTGTTGTCGGACCAACTCAATAACGTCAGTGCACCGGTCACTAACAATCGACTTGTTTTATAACTAGTGGTCGGCCTCACCGACGCGTATAGTGGAGTGGGTACGCTCATCCGCCAAAGAAATCCTCTTCCGTCATTTTACCAAGCCCGCTCTGTGCTCATCCTCAAAGAAGCAGGTTTTGCCAAGAAGACAACCATTGTGTCAAATTCGGCCTTGGTTGCCACTCCGTTCGATGAGAGTTTGTCACAATTTGAAAATTTATCGCCAAATCGTGGCCAGAAGGGCCAAAACAGCGATAATGGGAGCAAAAACCACAGTGGTGGTAAAGGAGGCGACAACCGCAGTGGAGGAGGTAGCGGTAGAGGCGACCAGAAGCAACCGCTAGCCCAGTGGCAGCCGAGGGCACCCTGGGGTAATGGGCCTGGCATTGGTCTTAGGTCATGCCGCCCTGCCCCTATCCAGCCGGTAGTAACTAAGCCAGGCCTAGGTCACATCCAGCAACCCAGCAAGCCGATCCAACAGAGTTGCCCAGGAATTCTTGGCCCACTCGGCAGTGTCGACCCCGACAAATATTGAGGTTGCGATGCACACTCTTGGGCTTACTCCGCCCGACACAAATTGGTATATGGACACTGGTGCAACGTCTCATATGACGTCCTCACAAGGTAATCTCTCGTCCTATTTTAATTTGAGCAAAATCATGGTATAATTATCGGAAATGGTAATTCAATTCCAATTCGTGGTTATAGTACTAAAAACTTGTCTCCCTCGACCCCACCGTTAATTTTGAAAAATGTCCTTCACACACCTAAATTAATTAAAAACTTGATTTCAGTTAGAAAATTTACCACCGATAATTGGGTTTCTGTTGAATTTGATCCTTTTGGGTTTTCTGTGAAGGATTTTTATACGGGAATGTGTCTAATGAGATGTGATAGTCGGGGCGAGCTTTATCCAATCTCCACAACCACACATCAAGACAAATTACCATCCACTTTTGCAGCTTTAGCTCCTTCTTTATGGCATGAATGTTTGGGTCATCCGGGAGCACCTGTTTTTGCTTCCCTTAAACAAAATAAATTTTTTGAGTGTACTAGACCTCATAGTTCTCATGTTTTTCACTCTTGTTCTCTTGGAAAATATGTTAAGTTGCCTTTTGTTGCTTCGAATTCTTGTACTGTTACTTATGCCATTTGATATTATTCATAGTGATAGTTGGACATCTCCCGTTTTGAGCTCTTCGGGCCACCGATATTATCTTCAGTTGTTGAATGATTACTCTATATTTATGTGAACGTTTCCTTTGTCTAAAAAGTCACAAGTTTTTCCACATTTCTATCCTTTAGAGCATACATCCGCACTCAATTTGAACGGGACATTAACAATATTCAGTGTGATAATGGTAGAGAGTTTGATAATGGACCTTTTTGGGATTTTTTCAAAACTAATGGTTTGTCATTTCGTCTCTCATGTCCACATACATCATCTCAAAATGGAAAAGCAAAAAGAAAAATTCGAATCATTAACAATATTGTTAGAACCTTACTTGCTCATGTCTCTCTGCCACCATCTTTTTGGTATCATGCGTTACAAATGGCAACATATATGTTAAACACACTTTCGAACTAACAAGTGGTCTACCAATCCCTACTCAAAATTTTATACCTAAGGGACCCTTCATATTCTCATTTATGGGTGTTATCCTCTCTTTCCTTCTACTACCATTAATAAACTTTAACCACAGTCAACTCCGTGTATTTTTTGGGATATCCGTCAAATCATCGTGGTTACAAATGTTTCAACTTATCCTCTAATAAAATCATCGTAAGTCGTCACGTAATTTTTTATAAAACAAATTTTCCTTTTTGCCAAATTACATTGTTTCGGGCCTCCTACCTATGAATTTCTTGACGATAGCATACCCACGTATTTGATCCATAAATTAGCCTCCCAAACAGGCCCATTATTTCCCAGTGTCTCAGCCCAATCACCGAGCCCATCGGCAGCTAGCCCAGCGTCCGGCTCGAGCAGCCCACTATCTGCAAGCCCATTGCCCGGTAGTCCAATCTCTGCCAGCCCACTGCCGGGCAGCCCGACCTCCCGCTTCGATTGCGGGGTGTAATAGAATTAGATTGCATTTAAAATTGTACATCTCCTATATTATGTAAAATTAGATTTCTCTTGTAGTTAGGATTTATTAGTTACCTAGTTTGTAGAGAGGTAAATATTTTTGTACAAGTATATATAGTGTAAATCATGAATGAAATAATCAAGAAAAAATATTTCTTACATTTTTAACTATGTAAAATACGTATTTTAAAAAAGAAATCGATGCCCTTGACAAACACGTTCATTGCAACAGAAGTTAGGTATTTGGTAAAAAGAAGCTTGTAACTTAGTGACAGTTAATTTCAGCTAATATCTTTGATCGTGGACCCTCTTGGTTACCTGTTTTGATGGCCTCATTCCATCTTCAAAATAGATCAATGTACAAAATATTTGTGTATTTATGTTTGGTCTGAAAAAGAGTCACATCCTAATAATGTGATATGGACAATCTATCCTAACATAATTATCAGGGATTGATTTTTAAGTTCGAACTCGTGATTTATAGTTCACATGATGACAATCTTGCTATTGCTCAAAGGCTCCCCGTCGGCCTCAATATAGATCCTCAGTTAAACAATAAACGTTTTACAAGTTAATATTATTTCCCCGTGCGAATAAATTTTTACCTCTGTATATCTCTCTTTAGCCCCAGCTCCCATATTTGTTAATTAGTTTCAATTTCCAATGGATTTGCCATCAGTACATTTTAATGGTTTTGCTAAGAAAATAATGATTGTTTCTTAACTAATATCAAAACTACATCTTTTCTAAACCATTTTCTTTTGGCAAATTTAAGCGAATCTCCTTATGACGCCCACTTAATGATAAACCATTAATTAATTGTACAAATTAAGTACGCTTATCATGTCCTCTAACTCTCACCAAAAGGTGTATCATTGTCAATGGAGTAAAAAGAATAGAAAAAAACTATTTCCTCCTGTTAAACAGTCCATCATCACAGCCCATCACGGGCAGAATTCAGCCCATCACGGGAAAAGGTATATATGGTATATTAGGAATGTATATGGTAGTATATTGTAAAGAAAAGGATACCTTAATTAGTGTTATACTATTACCATAATTGTATAGTTAGAATTATGGTAGAATAAGGATTTAGAAGTAGAATAGGAAAAGGATTTTCCTATTATGGAAATATGTAACTTGTATATATATCTATTCAATCAATGAAAATAATCAAGGGGATTATTTCTTTCATGGTATCAAGAGACTAGGTCTAAACCAAAAGTTTTCTTCTCTCAAACTTTTGCCTCTTTGGCCGAGAACCCCCCCCCCCCTCCCTCGGGTTTTTCTCTCCAAATATCTCGTCTTCCGCTCTCAAAAACCTCTCTTAAATTTATCCTCCTTCTTTGTTCTTTCAAATATGTCTAAGAACAATTTTCACCCTGCCCTCACGGTTTCCAATATCAAGCTCAGTGTCCCTATTGTCCTTGAGATGGAAAACGTTCAATATGCAACGTGGGCGGAGTTGTTTAAAATTCACGCTATCTCTTATCAAGTTCTTCATCACATAATTCCTCCCGCTAGACCCCTTCTGCGGAGGATCCGAGGTGTGGATTACACTTGATGCTACCGTTCTTCGGTGGATATACGCCACTATTTCGGTGGACCTTCTACAGACGATTATGGAGCCCGATACCACGGCTATGGCGCATGGAATAGATTGCGTGACATATTCCAAGACAACCAACATTCCGTATCGTCACACTCGAGCGAATTCTCTCTCGTTCGAATGGACGTATTTCCAAACGTTTCGCATATTGCAAGAAACTAAAGGAATTGGCGGATCAACTCCGTAATGTTGGCGCACCGGTGACAAATAATCGTCTAGTTCTACGGTTGGTTGCCGGTCTTTCGGAGGCCTATAATGGTGTTGGCACTCTCCTTCGCCAAAGCAACCCTCTTCCCGACTTCCATCAAGCCCGCTCCATGCTTACGTTGGAAGAAGCCGGTTTGGCTAAAAAGGCGGCTACGGAGCAAGTCCGATTGTCATGATGGCATCCTCTCCTAATCCTTCGGGTTTTGTTAATAATTCGGGCCAAAACCATAATCATGGTGGCGGCAAGAATAATCGCAAAAATAATAACAAAAACCGCGGGGGCAAACGCGGTGGTAATGGTGGAGGTTAGGTAGTCAACAAAACGTCGGTGGGTCCCATCCAATGAACGGTGGCCCACCACCCCCATGGGCCCAACGGTGGGGCCCATGGCGATGGAGCGATGGCGGTGGACCGTGGGCCGGCGGCCCATACCGGCGAGCGGCGGGATATTCCGGCGGCCGGTGGGGCGGCCAACGATCCGAGCCCAATGCCCGGCGGTGGCGGCCGGCATCGGCCGGTGGCCCAACGGCGGCGGTGGGAGCGATTACGGGCCGAGGTCCCGGCACGGCCGGGAGTTCTTGGGCCCCGACCTCCGCAAGCCCATCATGCGGCAGAGCCCTACTCGGACCGATATCGAGGCCGCGATGCACACGTTGGGATTAACTCAACCGGACCAAAATTGGTACATGGACACGGGGCCACTACTCACATGACTTCGACTCGGGTACTCTCTCATCTTATTCCAATTTGAGCACCCCTCGGGGGATAATCATTGGTAATGGCGTTCTATTCCAATTCTAGGGTATGGTCGAAAACGTTGTCTCCCCCAATCCACCACTCCTCTTGAAAAATACTTTACATGCTCCTAAATTGATTAAAAATTTAGTGTACGTCCGAAAGTTCACAAATGACAATTCATTTTGTTGAATTTGATCCTTTCGGTTTCTCGTGAAGGATTTCAAGACGGGGAGTCATCTCATGAGGTGTGATAGTAGGGGGATCTATATCCTATCATGCCGGTGTCGGTCCATCGAGTCCGGCCTTGCCATCGGCTTTTGCGACCATCTCTCCTTCCATGTGGCATGCTCGTTTGGGTCATCGGGATCTTCTATTTTATCGAGTTTTAGATAAAAATAGCTTTATTTCTTGTAAGGGTACGAGTCGTACTCCAATTTGTCGTCTTGTTCATTAGGAAAAATTGTTAAGTTGCCATTTGTAGACTCTAATTCTCATACTTCTATGCCATTTGACATTATTCATAGCGACTTATGGACATCTCTGTTCTTAGTTCAATGGGTCATCGATATTATGTTCTCTTCTTAGATGATTATTCTAGATTTTTGTGGACGTTTCCAATTGCGAATAAATCACAAGTGTTTTCCGTCTTCATAAAATTTAGAGCGTTCATTCGTACTCAATTCGAAAGAGAAATAAAAAATATTCAATGTGATAATGGGAAGGAGTATGACAATAGGGAGTTTCGAGAATTTTGTGCTACTCATGGGATAAATTTTCGGTTTTCATGTCCTCATACATCTTCACAAAATGGAAAAGCCGAACGCAAAATTCGTTCCATAAATAACATTGTCCGAACTCTCCTAATCCATGCCTCCATACCTCCGTATTTTTGGCATCATGCTCTACAAATGGCCACTTACCTTCTTAACATAATTCCGTCTAAAGGTCTGACATATTCTTCCCCTCTCAAAATCTTATATAATAAAAACCCGTCTTATTCTCATCTTCGAATTTTTGGGTGCTTGTGTTATCCGTTATTCCCATCCACCACAATTAACAAACTTCAGGCTCGGTCTACTCCGTGTGTATTTTTGGGTTATCCGTCGAATCATCGTGGTTATAAGTGTTTTGATTTATCCTCCAAGAAAATCATTATAAATCGTCATGTCATTTTTGATGAAACCCAATTCCCTTTTACGAAAGTTCATACTCCCGAGCCTAAGTCGTATAATTTTTTGGATGACCAAATATCCCCGTATATTATTCGGAATTTTTCGGACAACTCCCGTGCCCAAAATCCTCAGCCGGGCCCACCGCCCGCCGGTCCCCCCGATCGTCACCCCCTGTTGTTCCGCCCACGGAACAATTCCGGCTATTGGGCCGGTCCACCCCATTCGGAGGCTGGTCCGACTCAGAATCGATTCCGGCTTGTACCGATTTGGGCCGGCGGAGCCCACCGCACTTTCTGGCCGTCGACTCCGTCCGAGCCCGAGAAAATTCCCAAAATTCCATCACTTCTTCCTCGAGTCATAGACCGGTCACTCGTAGTCGGCGGGGTATTTTTACACCTAAACGACATTTTAATTTACATTCGATGTCTCTAAATCGCCCTTGCCCCGCAATCCGTGTCCGCATTAAATGACCCTAATTGGAAAATTGCTATGACCGATGAATATAATGCTCTTATTGATAATAAGACGTGGGAGTTGGTGCCCCGTCCATATGGTATTAATATTATCGGTCTATGTGGATTTTTGCTCATAAGGAGAATTCGGATGGGTCATTTGCTCGACATAAGGCGCGACTTGTTGGTGATGGTAAGACTCGGCGAGGTTGGAATTGATTGTGGTGAGACGTTTAGTCCGGTGGTCAAACCGGCTACCATTCGCACCTTGTGCTTAGCTTGGCTCTTTCAAAGACTTGGCCAATCCATCGGTTGGATGTCAAGAATGCCTTTTTACATGGTGACCTCAAGGAAACAGATCTATATGCATCAGCCGTTGGGTTTCGGGGATCCCAACCGCCCTCATCATGTCTGTTTGTTGAAGAAGTCATTATATGGGCTTAAGCGAGTCTCCACGTGCCTGGTATACACGATTTGCTTGATTTTGTTTCGACTATTGGGTTCACACAAGCAGGTCGAGATAATTCTTTGTTCATCTACCGTCGTGGTTCGTCATTGGCCTATATTCGTTATATGTGGATGATATCATCTTGACCGCCTCCTCCGATGCTTTGCGTCGGTCTATCATGGCCATGCTCGGTTCGAATTTGCTATGAAGGACTTAGGGCCGTTGAGTTATTTTTTGGGGATTGCCGTCAAACGTCATTCGGGTGGCTTGTTTCTGTCTCAACGGAAGTATCTTTGCCGAGATCATAGAGAGGGTGGGATGTCATCCTGTAAGTCCACTTCCACACCGGTTGATGCAAACCCAAAGTTGAGTGCCGAGCGGGTGCACCATACGAGGACCCGACCCGGTATCGCGATCTTGCGGAGCCCTCCGATGTCGACCTTTACCGGACCCGATATTACATATGCGGTTCAGCGGGTGTGTTTATTCATGCATGATCCCGAGTTGAGCACATGAATGCAATCAAACGCATCATTCGGTATATTCGGGGGACACTAGACTATGGGTTGCACTTATATCCGTCATCTACATCCACACTTGTTTCCTACACGGATGCGATTGGGGTGGTTGTCCCGACACCGGACGGTCGACTTCGCTCTTGTATGTTCCTTGGCAACAACTTGGTCTCCTGGTCGGCAAAGCGTCGAGCAACGCTATCACGCTCAAGTGCGAGGCGAGAATATCGAGGGGTAGCAAATGTGGTCTCCGAATCATGTTGGCTACGTAATTTGCTTTTGGAACTTCATTGTCCCATTCGAAGGCAACCTTGGTATATTGCGATAACATTAGTGCCATCTACCTTTCGAGCAACCCGAGTTCAACACCAACGGACCAAGCATATCGAAATGGACATTCACTTTGTCCGTGAAAAGGTTGCAAAGGGTCAAGTTCGCGTATGCCATGTCCCGTCTCGTTATCAAATTGCGAGACATCTTTACAAAGGGTCTACCGGCGGTTCTCTTTGAAGATTTTAGGGACGATCTCGGCGTTCGAAGACCGCCCGCTATGGCTGCGGGGGTGTGTTAAACGATCCATCATCACGACCCATCACGGGCGAGAATTCGGACCCATCACGGGAAAAGGTATATATGGTATATTAGGAATGTATATGGTAGTATATTGTAAAGAAAAGGATACCTTAATTAGTGTTATACTATTACCATAATTGTATAGTTAGAATTATGGTAGAATAAGGATTTAGAAGTAGAATAGGAAAAGGATTTTCCTATTATGGAAATATGTAACTTGTATATATATCTATTCAATCAATGAAAATAATCAAGGGGATTATTTCTTTCACCTCCGTCACAATTTATATGACACATTTTTCTTTTTAGTCAGATCCAAAAAGAATGACACATTTCCTTATTTGGTAACAATTTAACTTTAAACTTTATATTTTATGCTTAACGATATGATCTGTAACCACACAAATATCTTTAATTTGTTTTAGACCACAAAATTCAAAAGTCTTTCATTATTTCTTAAATTCCATGTCAAAACAAAGAAATTCCTATAAAATGGGACGGAGGAAGTAGAAAGAGACTTTATATATGTAATCTTTTAAGCCAATGAAAGACTAGTGAAGCTCTTTAATGGCTGCTATCTGATGTCAAGATATTACAAGTGGTATAAAAGGCATTGTTTACGTTTGTGTGTAAATTATGGATTTTCTAAGAATAATTATAATAACACATATAAAAGAAAGTACTTCCCCGTATTGACTCTACATGGCACGAATTCGAATATAGTCAGGCTTCAATATATGCGATACTGGAGACCACGTGGGAAACAAAAAAAAATACTTGTAAAAGAAAGAGAATCAATGTCCTTTGACAAACACCTTCATTGCAATAGACGTTAGCTTTTTGATAAAAAAGGCGCCGTGGAAGCTTGTAACTTAATGATGGAGTAGTTAATTTCAGCCAATAAATGAACATCAACTTTAATCTTTGTTACCTATTTTGATGGCCTCATTTCATCTTCAATTTCTCAGCGAATTTAAAGTTACACGAAAGTTTTGTTTGTATGTGTGCTTTCCAATATGGATAATATTTATCATAATTCAATTTACGTTTAACTTATATACATGTACAACAACAATAACATACCCAATGACATCCCACAACATAGGGTCTGGGAAGATAGAGTGTACGCAGACCTTACCTCTATCTTGGTAGGTAGAGCGGCTGTTTCCGAGAGACCCTAGGCTCAAGACAGAGCATAAGCACAAGCAAAGCAACAACAAAAGCAAAGTAAGAGCAAAGCAAGAGAAACGGTCATAAAACAATTAAAGCGGTATGAAAATGTTGGTACCAAAAGTGAATAAGTCATGATAGCGCATTCCGAAAAAGTAAACAGTAACTAGCACCGGTAAATAAGCTAAACAAAGTACATGTATAGTAAATATTTTACACTATTAATAAAATTTAACATGTTATAACGGATTGCAGGTCTAATTTAAGTAATTAGCTTTACTTATTAAGGATGATAATGTATGAGTATCTACTTATCTTTTAGGTAACATGATAGTGTAAAGAAAAGTTCAACTCATTTTACAATTTATTTTCTATTAGATGAATCAATTTCAAAAAAGAAAAGTTAAAATGATATTTAAAAAGCAGAAGTAATATATTTTAAAAGTTAAATTGGAATGAATAATATTATCCTCTTGAGTAGTTGGATTTATAGCTAAATTCATTAGATTTTTTAGTTTTCAGATGTCTAATATAAACTTAATTGGTGATCGTAGATCTTGAAGAAAGAAAATCAGATAAATATTTAATTTGTTTAACATAGAATTGGTCTGAATTATATATTTCAATATGATCTAATGACTAAATAAAATCCCACTTGGTAGATTAGGAAAGAAAGGAATATGCTTAATAATATTAAAATTCCAAACTTCTTCACTTTTTTTCTCTCCTACAATTGTTGGGAATTCATATAAAGGGAACTCACACAGATTCAAGTTTGGTAGTAGTATTTGATTTCAATTAAATATACACTTTGATAAAGATGTGCTCTCCTCTTAAAAGTATTCTTCTTAATATTCTATCACAAACTTTGTTGCATATGTCCATGCCAAAGACCTACTTCTACTTTGATTAGACCATATAAAAATTAGGGTGGGACAAATTATGAATATCTACCTCTTATATAACACTTCAAATAGTTGATAAATTTAATCTAAATTAAAATGTAATCTCAACACATTTTGGAATCTAAATAAAATCTTATAAAGTATTATGTTTAACTTAAAGGTGCTCTATATAACAAACCTGATGTGATTTTTAATTAATCTGAGTATTTTGTTTTATCAGTATAATTATCTAATGACGAAATCCTAATAGACATTATATCCCAAGTGCATACAACAATCTTATTTTTATTAGAAGTCGTGAAAATTGTTATAGTTCTATTTATTTGTAACAATTCCCTTGTAATATAGTAACATACCAATAGTATGTCTCAATAGAATCAAATTAATTTTCATACATAGAAGCAAAATATAATTCCTTATCTTATCCCCCTCCCCCTCTTTGGGATGCATTATTCGAAATTTATTGATGTGACTAATTTATAATCGTATCAAATAGGTTCGACTAAGAGGGTAATTCAATCTCTTTCTAGCAAGAGTTTTCTATTATTAAAATTTGAAAATTCATTACTTAATTAACTCAAATTTGCATCAAGTAATCCGATGTAGTTAAGTTAATCATAGATGACAAACTAAAAATCTATTAGGAATATTTTAACAAATATTTTTTTAAAAAAGGAAATCATACCGTAATGTTAGGAAAGCTCACGATTGTCATCTACATTCTCTCTCTTTTATTTCTTGTCGTTCTTCTTCTCTAGCTTAATTATGAAATTCTGAGTCATTTTTTAATTTTTTTACTGGCATATATCAGGTTTATTGACTTCGTATTTTTATATTTACATGTGCTTGAAAGAATTACTATAAAACTAATTAAGGACCATATCTTGTTCATTGTGAAAAGAAAATCTTGCATGATGAAAAGGTCAAGTGCAGTTTTGTGAAGGTTAATAATTTGTATGAGTCTGTTGATAATTTGTGTATTTAAGGTATATAAGAAAAATATTTTCTTTTGTTAAGGTTAAAAATGTTTATACTACTGGAAATTCTTTAGTATTTTGTAATGACCAGTGATAGAGGGGGGAAAATGGCGGGTGATGGCCTCTAGAGTATCAAATGTGGTTAGTGACATAGAAAAGACAAGAAAATACCGTCCATCTACTTAATTGACGTTACCATTAAGAGGATAAGTGAGAATAGCAAGATCTTAAAGATTTTTATATTATTAATTAAGATTATGTGCAAAAATTGGTAGTTAACTATGGTTAAACATCAATAATTGTAGTTAAATAAAGTAATACATGTTATTTATTAGACTGGTGTAACACCGTAAATTTTTACCGTCATTCACACAAAATTTATGATGGGATAAATATCACTATATCTTTAATTAGAGATCTCCTATTTTAGCTTTTAAAATAATTTCACTTTTAGCGGGAAGTGTTTTACTTGCAAAGAGAACTTTTTAATGATAATCTAAATTAGTTGAGTTGCATGACGAATTCCAAATACCTAATGAAAATAGAAAAATACGTATCAAAAAGTTTTCATCCTTAGAGTGATTTCAGAACCAAATTGCTTAGAAAAGAAAAAAAGAGAGGGAGGAGTAAATAAGCATACTATTTCTTCCAAAATAATAATAATAATAATAATAATAATAATAATAATAATAATAATAATAGTATTCCCTCCATCTCAATTTATGTGACATTTTTTGTTTCTTGAGAGTTAATTTAATTGAATTTCTAGTTTAAATTGTATTAGATTAATTTAATATTTTAATATTAAAATTTATTTATTTAAAAATTATATAAAAAATATTATAAATTTTAAAAAATTCATATTAATTTGATGAAAAAATATATTTTAAAGTATTAATATAAGTTGATGGGGTTAGATTTGAGAAAGCGAAAAGTTACGCATGGGACGGAGGGACGAGTAATAAATTGTAATACCAGTAATAGTTGTGTTGCGTATTTAATTTGGGATGATGGGCGGTTTAGCTTGTTGGAATGAAGCTAACACCCAAAAGTGGACCAAACAAAAAACTTACTGCAAAGTTCAAATAAAATCACTACTCACTTCTCTCTTTCACCATTTGTTTTCTCTATCTAACCTTGAAAACCAATACTACTCTTCCCAATTTAACTATATATATACCTTTTACTATATATATACACATATACCTTTTACTATATACCCTTTTCTCTTTACCTCAATAAACTCATCCCACCGGCGCCAAAAAAGTAGTAAAAAAATGACACAGTTTCAGTTTGTTCTTTCTGCCGGAAAAGATGATTCCGGTGGCTGCTCCGGTGATCGGATGATTGTGGTTGGAGTGAAGTTAAATGGTGCAAGTAGAGAGCTATTAACATGGGCTCTTGTTAAAGTTGCTCAACCTGGTGATACGGTCATTGCTCTTCATGTTCTTAACAATAATGGTATTTATTTTCTTGCTTTTCTGGGCTTTCAACATGGAATATTTTTCTTGTTTTAAAACTCTATTTGTAAAAGTACATCATTTGGTGAAAAGTGACACAAATTGGGACGGAGGGGTACTATAGTTTTACTTTTCTCAAAATGGAAACTAGAAAATTTAGACCATTTCCTAGATGTTTTTGCTTCTGCTTATGAAAGAGAAGTTATGGATTTTTATTTTTTTTGTTTTGGTACATTCTCCTTTCCTCATCCTCGTTCTTCCAGTGTTAATTTGTCGCCTTTTGATGTGATAATGTGAATGAGAATTTTGTTCTCTTATGGGGTTATAACAGAAAAGTGTCGTCTTCATTTTTGTAATTTCTATTTCTTCTTTCTGTGTTATTAACGGTGTGAGATTTTTTATTATTTTGGTGAAATGAGTTTTGTTTTCTGACATTATTTGGTACAGAAATTGTAGATCGTGATGGGAAATCTTCACTGTTGTCGTTGGTCAAAGCATTTGACTCAGTTCTTGCAGTTTATGAAGGCTTCTGTAATCTCAAACAGGTAACTAATTTTTCCATCATTTTGCCCAAAAGGTTAAGTAGCTGTTTGGCCATGAAAATCAACTTTCTTTGGAATTTTGAAGTTGGATTTGAAGATGGACTTGCGTTTGGCTATATTTTTTGCAAACAATATTTTGTTATTTGAATGTACCGGAAGTGAAAAGCGTGTAAAAAGTGAAAACATTTTAGGTGTTTTATTTGGAATTTTCACGGCCAGTGTTTTTCAGAGAAAGTAAAAAAAAATCTGAAAAAAGTAAAAAATTCTCATGGCCAAACGGGTCCTAAGTTTTTTTTTCTTTTCTTGGGCTTATTTTAGTTGGGACACTGGATTTTATGAGAAAAACTTAAACTTTATGTCTAGTGATAAAGAGAAGGGGAGGGGTTGAATTGGATTGTGACATTGTTGGTGGATGGAAATATTGAAGCATTAATTTTTTTTTGATGATTTCTTTTGTGAAGCATTTCAAATACTTCCAATAGGCCGCCGAAAGAAAGATGTTCCTTTTTTTGTGTGGATAAATAAGGACAGGAAAGATGTTCTTACGGGCATCATGAAGTGTTTTTGTCAGTTTGCTTCATATGGTTGATGTCTTGCTGGAGCAAAAGTCTTGATTTTTTATTTCCATTGTAGGTGGATCTTAAGCTAAAGATCTGCAGAGGTACATCAATCCGAAAAATTATTGTTCGTGAGGCGAATTCTTACTTAGCAACAGATGTTATACTCGGGACTGCCAATCATACAATTCGATCATCAGCTTCAGTTGCAAAGTACTGTGCTAGAAAGTTGCCAAAAGATTGTTCAGTATTGGCTGTTAATAATGGAAAAATTGTTTTTCAAAGAGAGGCCTCGTTAGCATCGTATGCCAGTTCAAAAGGTATGCATTGCATTTCTTTGTTGGTTGATTGAGCAAGATCTGTAATTCATAATAACTGACTTGCTGTCTTTTCTGTATGTAGAACTTGAGCATCACCATGGGAATCGTTTGCTTAGTGTAATTCAGCGGACACTGACTAATAAGAACTCTAAAGTATTAAATGACAGCACCGGGCTGAGGCCAACAAATTCCTGCAGGCAAAGTGGTTATCAGACTCTAGGCGAGGCATTACTGAAAGCTGCTTCTGTATCATCAAGAGAGAATTCCCTTAGACAGAACTGTTCAGTTTGTTCACCGGGTGGTCCACTGCCTGATAATTCTTGCATCCAAGAACACGAAGAGCCTTCAGACAATAAGAGTGATGATAATTCTATGGCGATAGTACCCGTGCAAAGTTCAATTTCATTGCTGATAAAGGATTTGCCTGAAGTGAGGCCTGGTTGGCCATTGCTTCACCGAGCCATTTTATCAAATGGACAAGCTGCAGATACTTCGTCAATAAGAAAACTCTCTGTCGTTCAGTGGGCATTGTGTCTGCCAAGTAGACATCTTTTGTGCATTGAGGATGCAGAGAAGAAAAATGATGATGAAAGTCAAGCTCCTGCACTAGATGAAAAAAGTGGCGCAATTGTTCTTGTCAATCACGAGAAAACGTCCTCGAAATCCTCTCCAGACAGTTCACCAAGAACCTTACCAAGAGAACTGGAGGGACTTCATGAGAAGTACTCGGCAACTTGTAGATTGTTTAAATTTCAGGAACTTCTCTTGGCAACCTTGAGCTTTTCCTCAGGTTTGTGCTTTTCTCAGCTGCAAATTCACGAAAAGGTTCAAGAGTGCATATTAATAGTTTGAATCACATTCATTTCATGATTACAGAGAACATTATTGGTAAAGGAGGAAGCAGTCAGGTTTTCAAAGGCTGCCTACCTGATGGCAAGGAACTTGCTGTGAAGATCTTAAAACAATCCGAAGATGCAGTGCGAGAGTTTGTTTTGGAAATTGAGATTATTACTGCTTTGTGTCACAAAAACATTATCTCCCTATTTGGATTCTGTTTTGAGGACAACAACCTTCTCCTTGTATATGACTTGCTGTCAAGGGGAAGCCTTGAAGAGAACCTACATGGTATGCTAATAACATTTTCCAAATATTTGGCTCTTCCCCTGTCAAAGTTACTACTATATTGTCTAGAAGTAGAATTTGAGTTATGAAAGAAAATAGAAGATATTAGGTCTTCAGTCTTTTTGACTTTTGTTCATTTAGGTAATAAGAAGGATCCTCTTATGTTTGGGTGGAAAGAGAGATACAAAGTTGCTGTTGGAGTTGCTGAGGCACTAGAATATCTTCATGGAAGAGATGCTCAATCAGTGATCCATCGTGATGTAAAATCGTCAAATATACTACTATCTGATGATTTTGAGCCGCAGGTGATGCTCTTTAACTTTTTTGATGCTTCTTTCTTGCCTTATTTGGGATAAAGATTGCTACTTTGATCTAGCTAGTAGTTTAATTTGCTTCTTCCACTTTTCAGCTCTCGGACTTTGGACTTGCTAAATGGGCAACCACTACCTCATCTCATATTACATGCACTGATGTAGCTGGAACTTTCGGGTGTGTAACTTCTTCAACTCTCTAGAACCATGTGGGCTTGCTCAAGAGAACTTGAATATAATATCTGACGTGGTGTTATTTCCTCTAACGAATGTTCTGGTAAAATGTGCTTTGCTGCAGTTACTTGGCTCCTGAATATTTCATGTATGGAAAGGTTAACGACAAGATTGATGTCTATGCATTTGGAGTAGTACTTCTTGAGCTTCTTTCAGGAAGAAAGCCCATAAGTAGCAATTGTCCAAAGGGTCAAGAGAGCCTGGTTATTTGGGTATGTCTTGTGTGCTCATCTCATTAATTAGCTTCTAACTGAGTCGGTTTTTTTGTTTTGCATCTTAAACTAACACATCAAGTGTTAAATTTGCAGGCAAAGCCAATGCTAAATGGTGGGAAGTATGCCCAATTATTAGACCCTCAGTTGACTTCTAATTATGATCGTGAACAAGTTGAAAGGATGGTGCTTGCTGCTGCCCTTTGTATCAGACGTGCTCGACCACAAATGAGCATCGTAAGTCATATTCAAGTTTCTTGAAATTTATTTGATATTTAAGGACCATGCTTCTTTTCTCTTTATGACTTTCCACGTGCAAAGATATTTGTATGTTTTGTTAAATCGCCTTGTCCTTGGCTAGATATAGAAGTCTCTAGTGTTTACATGCCCGGTATTTGCAGGTTTCAAAGTTGCTCAAAGGTGATACTGAAACAACCAAGTGGGCAAGGTTACAAGTCAATGGTTCAGAAGGATCCGACACAAGGCTACCGATAAATGCCATGGAAGGGGCTGATATGTTGGAAGATGACACTTTTTCACATTCTAATCTCCGGTCACACCTTAACCTTGCATTGCTTGGTGTTGAAGAGGATTCTCTCTCAATAAGCAGCATTGAGCACAATGTTTTGTTAGAGGACTATTTGCGAGGGAGGTGGAGCCGGTCATCAAGCTTTGACTAACTGATCAAGTACCCGTTCCATTTATGATTCTTGTGTATAGTCTCTTTCATTTTTACTCACTGCCTTCAACTAGAGGGTCGGGGTTATTTGGTGGGTTTTGGATGAGAGGTTGTTATGGTGTGCCCTCCGCCCCTTTTAGTCATTAACTAGATAACATTTTGATGTGCAAGCTTTGTGGGAGATGGTGTCAGTTCTCTTCTCAATCAGAAATCAAGAACTGACCCTTATTTCAAGTGTATATGTATACGTATTGAACTCTTGTCAAATTGAGAATTATAGTACTAATAATTTCCCTGAGTTTCCAACAAAAAGCTAATGAAATCTGAAGATTCTTGGTTTCTTCTTGCCTGCTGATATTTTGATTTGCTGCAACTTTGCTTTTAAACTCACCTGTCTTTTCTTGATCTGAGATAGCAAAGCTCCAGTACTTCCCCTTTGCCCTGTGGCCTGTGGGTGGGGGTCACTATCATGTTAAATTTCCTCACATGTTTTGTCATTTTTATGTCTGCCTCAGTTGATGAAAGGTGTTATATCCTTGATCAAAATATAGGACAACTAGTCCATAAAAACATGATCCGCTCAGCTTGCTTTATGTTTCAGCTCATTTTGATAAGTTCAATTTAGTTTGTCTATAAATTGTGCTGATATGTACCTTAAGTTTACCCCTTTTGTTAGTTTATTTCAACTCAAATAACTGAAAACCTGCCCATAGATGTAATATTATCAAGATTATAACATCATTGTTTTAGTACATAGATCATTAACATTATTGTACCTTCATAGTAACCAATCTCTCATCACCACCACAGAAACAGAGAGTTGAAGACTGATGATTCTGATCAAAAGTGAAGTTCTACACCAATAATAAGCAAAGTGGCGCATCATTCTCCACTAATATTGTCACGGACACTTGGGTTTTAGTTTCCTCCATAGATTCCTTGTAGTCCCTCCGTCCCAAAAAAATTGACCTACTTTGACTTGACACAAAATTTAAGAAATAAAGGAAGTCTTTTGAAATATATGGTCCAAAACAAATCTTAGATATTTGTATGATTATAAATGATCTCATAAAGTTAAGTTGTTTCTAAATATAAAAAAGTGTCAATCTTTTTGGGACAGACTAATAAAAAAAGTAGGCTAATCTTTTTGGGACGAGAGTATTATTTTTGTCAAAAGGGTTCTTTAGTCACCAATGCCCCACAAATAAAGGCTAACAACTAATACAAATTTGGTTTCTTCTTCCCACTATTATTACGATTGAAAAGTACTTGCACAAACAACTAGAAAAATAGTTGAAACGCCGAAGGTGGGTTTTTTTGGCATGGAAAAGTTATGGCTAGTACCTTTTGCACCAATATTTTTTACTTTTAGACTGTGGCAAGTTAGCAGCTAGAGCACGTTTATTAAATTGTTGAAATGTTATTCTGATTTGCGGGTAAGATAACAAGGATCATAGAGAATTTAGCAAGACGACTATGAGTATGAGGTAATACAAGGGCTTCAATGTTTCTTTGAAAATTGACTGAACTAATCAATTTTTTTTCACCGGTGTCTGATACCCGCATTGGATTCCGACTCACTTAACTGAACTGTACTGATTATTATGTTTTTTAAAAATAAAATCTTAGGTTTCAGTTATAATACTGAATAAGTAGGGTGAGTTTTAAATTTTATAAAAGAAATTGAAAATAATTAACTGAATCTAATAAGTTTATATGTATAATATAGCATTTAAATTTTTAATCTTTTGAACTGCAGACTTTCAGTTAGCAACTCAGTAATCATTTCAATAGAACAATAGAGTAGTTTTTTACAAAGAGTATTTTTGGAGTGCACAACTTGCGTCGCTACATTTTTCTGGTAAATCAATATCTTTGATTGGGCATTGCGTGCATACAAGCTCTTATTGTAAAAGTTATACTCAACAAATATAAACTACTCTTAATTTATGCTTATGTGTAATATTAGAACTTGTTATTAATTTACGTAACAAATGCGGCACCCTAATAACATCGTAACTTTTACGGGACACTTTAAAAATAAAATATAAAAAATTAAATAAATCGTACCGATACCAGAGAGAAATTGAGAAGATTGTAAAAAGACCAATTATGATTATACTATACAATAATCGGAAAATTGTTATGGTGTAATTTTCTTTAAATATTACTTTTTTATTTTAAGGAAAAAAGGAGAAGTAACAAATTATTAGAGAACTTTGGCTCGTTCGTTGGAGTGTCCATAGATGTTTAGAAGTGTATATAACAGACCAAAAAGAAAAAGAAATTAATCTGAAATCTTGAACTTGAAAGGAATAGAAAAGTCCTTTCATACTTGTTCTAATGGAGAACTGATTATTTTTTAATTACATATTAAATGATGGCTAAACATCAATTAGTGGAGTAAAAATTGGCTAGTCCATGCCACTTTTACCTTAACCAATCTCCCATTTTGACAAGGGGAAATAATCTATATATATCCACGCACGAGTTTTCAGTCGATACAACCCAATGTATCATCAGTATATAGGTAATGTAACTCTTATGTATAGCTATATATAGGGCTGGACATAAAATACCGAAATTCGAATTACCGAACTGAATAGAAAATTTTAGTAATTCAGTATTCGGGAATTCTATATTTGGTACGATATTCGGGAGTAAAGTTTCAAAATTACGATATTCAGGTTCAGATCTGGTACGAGATATTATTACCGTTCGACATTTGATAAATACCAAATATCGAATTATTTATTGAATAAAGGTCTCACCCCATGTTATAACCCAGAGTCCGACGCTCAAATGAAACTTTTTCTAAGCCATAATGCCAAAAGGGGTTGTGGTCTCCACAATACACCAAAACGAGTTTATCGTGGAGCAGCCCACAATTTACCCCAAATGTAAACAACCCCATTTGTCGTCCGTCAATGTTAGTAAAGTTATTTTTTTTTATTTTACTTTGCAAATCGTGGGGAGTCCACGATTTGCAGAAGGAAAAAAATTCCACGATTTGCAAGGTAAATTACGTCTTTTTAAAAAAAAAAATCCTTCACAAAACATGGAGAGGTCCACTATTTGCAAAAGGAAAAACACACGTTTTGCAAAGGAATAACTTTTTTTTAAAAAAAAATTACTATGTTGCATACGACACTTTTTAGTTTTTTTTTTATTTGTAGACACATCAATATTCAAAAATATTTAACTCAATCCAAAACTAACAAAGTCATACAATAATTAAAAATTTGTGAAATAATATGTGAACATGCAAAAAAACACAAAAATACAAAACAAATAAAATTTACACGTTATATGAATAGTAAATGTTAAATTAAATACGCAATTAAAATTCACAAAACATAATATATATTTATTACAATAAGGACAACAACATATTCATAGAAGATTACATAAGAAAACAACAACCTACAATTTAGGAATAAATATAATAACGACCAAGCAACAACAATTACTGAGTCCACATGGAGCAACGATTTTTGTTATGACCTGTTTTCTTGCACGTACTACACTTCCTAGCCATGCGAGAAGAGCTATATCCATTTCATTCCTCCTTCTAGTTGTACTCCGCGCTCCTGAGGTTCGCTCGTATTCAATGTTTGCAACTAAATTGAAAAGAGAAGGTGACCAATATGCCTCATCACCCAGGGGTGAAAAATTTCCACCATACATTTGTTTGTAATACCTGCAACTGTAATACTTACTAACATAGGTCTTTGGATGAATGCCACATATATTACAAAATTTAATGGCATGTGAACATGGCATACGGTAGTTTCTTCACTTCCCACAAGAATATTTTTTCCCTTCAGCAAAGACTTTATGAATATTTTCGCACTTAGCTTCATGTGCAAATGTCAGAATCTCAAAGACCCCCTCTGTTGTATTATATTGTCATATGTCAGTATGCATTTGAGCCCTCTCCACATATTCTTGGAACTTCTTTTCAACAGAGAGCGGCCAAGGCTTATTATCCGCAATCAATAAAGCAACAAGGGAGCTTCTTTGATCAAACCGATCAACAAGATTTTTAAACGTCAAACGGACCATGGTAGTAACAGATGATTCATGAGCTTTCTTCAATAAACCGTTGTAAGACTCGGAGACGTTCGTTGTCATAGCCCTCACCTATGACCTTCGTCCTTAATTAATGTCAATTTCTCCTCCGGAAGATTTTGTAACCATAGATACGCTTGAGGTGACAACTTTTTGATTTGTGTCATCCTCATTTTGTACTTCTTCTTCTGGTACTCTGTAGCCGCCAACCACATTAGGTTCTCAAGGTCATTGTTGAGAAACTTGTTATTAAAATTATTTTTCAAATGTCGAACACAAAACCTATGGTGTGTGAATGGTGGTTGTAATCATTCATGTGTTTGGACACATTGCAAGATGTCTTGATGACGGTCAGAAATAAGTCCAATTCCTCTTCTCCCACAAACAACATGTCTCCACAACAACTCAAGGAACCACATCTAAAGCAATGCAATGTACGTACAAGTGCCTCATGCATGTCTACAATGTGTTAGTATCCCCTAGACACATTATGCGCTGGATTTTTTATGAAAGTGCGCGAGTGTTGTCGATTCCAACTAAAGTACTCTAATAGTGCCTCTAGATCTTCAGTCATAAGTTCGGCTTCATATAACCTTACTCAATGAGCTGCCCATTCACTAGTTGTATACTCAAAATACTGTTGATCATGCTTTTTTAAGGCATACCGCTTGTCACTTTGAAATGAAAAGGCTCAAACTTATCACATGATCCCGAAATATGTTGCTTCCTACCAAACTGTTTGAGAACGTGATTTATCATGTGCCACTCACGATAGATCCCACAAATTAGGGTACATGCGCCATCCAAATACATCGGCCACACCAATATCACTCGGGGGGTCCATTAATGATGGCCTCTGAATAAGGCTCCCACACAAACTATGATGGAAAACATTAAATTACTTGATAATAAAATAGATAAATTACGATAAAATACCTATTATGATATCAAAATGTCAATAGCAAACATAATTATGATAAAATACCTAGCCCTCGGTTAGGTTGTCCAATACATCCCTACGTGGAAGGGCGCGCTATTTGTTTACATTCATTAGTTTGCAAGGGATTCAATGTCTATTTTGATGGAGATCAAATGGTTGTTCATGTACCTTTATTCTTGGAGGCTCAAGTAGAGGCCCGTTTACTAGCACATCAAGTGTCTCATCTTCGCTAACTCTACGATGAGTCCACTTCCGTGCAAGATTCGTGTGTGCCTCGAATGGATACTGTGCTCGACGATGCGATGATGGCTGTATCAGTATAAGTCGCTCCCAAGCCTAGACCTATATTTAAAATTTTAAAAATATAAAAATTATAACAATAAAATAAAAAACTAAATAAATTCACACAATTTTAAAAGTCACGTACCTGCAACAATGAGCTCAATATCCTGTAAAGTGATTGTCTCCTCACCCGTACGCAAATGAAAGGTGTGCGTATCAGGACGCCACCTCTCTATAAGTGTAGTGATGATTCCCCAATCATATGGGATAAATTCTGCCTCTACTACTCCCCTAAATTCACACCTGCCAAAGTAGTCAAGGATGCGGGGATGCAAAGGATGATGCCTCACGTGCTTTCGTAATTCGCGATCCGCATGACATGAAGATAGGTACACTTTGTGTCCTGCCAAGGTCCCATTCCACATACCATGTGATCGATGCTTCTCCTATATTATTAGCACATCATACTCTTTTGGACCCGGATGTAGGGTCATTCGTGGAAGATCCATACCTATAAACAAAAAAAAATTAAAAATTAAAAATTAGTCAAATAAAAACGTCAAGTAAGATGAATCATAAAGTTACATTATTGTCGCCTAACATGAATATCTTTAAGCACATGAAATATTATGTCATATACATATTGTCAGAAAAGTTGTCATGTTATCCATTGTATAGTCCAATCTCCTACGTAATAAGCATGCAATATATGATGATGTATTCAATAGTACTTGAGATTCATTCAACCATTTATAAATAAGCGGACTACTTCAACCAAAAAATATAACGATTCAACGAGTATTTTTCGTATTCATTCCTCTATACTTTCACCGATTATTTTTAAAATGTCTAAAAAAAAAATCTTCGGCGGCTGGTTTAAAAAGAAACATAAAGGAGAGGGGAGTTCAAAAAATCCAAATGAAAAGAATGAAAAATTAAATTTAATTACACCATACCTAGGGATAAATTAAATGCTAATTTTAGAACCCTTCACATTAATTGAGAAAGGAGAAATTACTTCTACCATTAAAATAAAATGTTTATGAGAATGTTTATGAGACAAATGATATATATTGTTATCTACATACTACCGATCTTATTAAATTGTTCATAAATTCCATTGGATTGCAATGATTTATCATGTCGAAACTTTATAAATAAAAATAACAGGTAGTAGAAAATTGAATTGAACCTATAGAATCTAAGGGAATTTCCAAACTAAAAATTAGTCACATGAATATACTAATCTAAAAATATTTCAAGAAGGTGCATGCTTGACTGACACTAAGACTACTTGTACGAGCAGTTAAACAATGTGATACTAAATTGTAAGAAGTCAAACAATATAAGAACTTCATAGCATAAAGTGCTAAAAAAAATTGCAACTTGCTCTCCTCCACATTGTGCTAACGCCAAATAAACTCTCCTCTATAAACTAGACAATGTAAAATTGAGATCTTCAAGATATCAACAAGCTGAATCAACAAGAACTTAGAAAGTTCAAGAACCGAAGCCATTTTGGGTTTTGTTTTTTCAGTGACCTATTACAATCTTGTCAGCTATTAACAGTCAAATACCCACAACCTATTTGCTTTGTTTCACTCAAACTATATCATCTAACATAACAAAATAATATTATATATGAAAAAATGGGTTAGAGAAAATACCTCAAGATGTATTTGTTGATAACGAATTTCTCATCAAAATGAGTAAGGAATTCCACAAAGTAGATGGAACAATTTTTTGGAAAAAAAAAGGTTTCGTCTGATGAAGATGTATGAAGGCGGAGAAAAGAGAAAGGAGATAAGGGCAAAACGTGGGGTACCTAACTTTTTGCAAAGGGAATCTTGCAATTCTTCACCCTACACGTTTTGCAATTAGTAACATATTTTCTATTCAAATCGTGGAGCTCCCACGTTTTGCAAAAGGAAAGTTTTTTTAAAAAAAAACTTAATTTAACTTGCAAATCATGGACCTCCCCACGATTTACAAAGTATTGACATTTGACGGACGACAAATGGGGCCGCAAACATTTAGAGTAAATAGTGAGCTCTTTCACGATAAAACCGTTTTGGTCTATTATGGAGACCACGACCCTTTTGGCAATATGGTTTAGAAAATGTGTCATTTAGGCGTCAGACTCTTATAACTCATATATCTTAACGGTTGTTGGAGATGTTATTCACTTAAAAATCAGAGATCAAGTCCCTGCTGATGGGCTATACATAGATTATCATTCCCTACAAATTGAAGAATCAAGCATAAAAAAGGGCAGCCTGATGCACTAAGCTCCCGCTATGCGCGGGGTTCGGGGAAGGGCCGAACCACAAAGGTCTATTGTACGCAGTCTTACCTCATATTTCTGCAAGAGGTTGTTTTCATGGCTTGAACCCATGACCTTCTGGTAACATGACATCAACTTTACCAGTTACTCAAAGGCTCCCCTTCAAGCATAACAAGGAAAAATGACCTTGTGGAGGTTAACGATAGCAACAACTTGTTCTTGCTATCTGGTAGCAAAGTCTTGAGGGTAATGGTCGAATGCTTTCACGAAAGTCCGCATGAATACACCATTGGCAGAAATCTTAAGTCCAGCTAGTTTCACTCATGATCATAAATCACGTTTACAGAAGAAACTGGACAAACTGACCTCGTGTATACCAAAGGTTGGTCGAAAAACAAAAAATTTGGAGAAACAATATTAACTTTATAATACAGTCGAATCCAACCTCAATACGGTATTACCAAATAATATACCAAACCGAATTTTGATTTACCGATTACCGAATTACTGAACCGAAACTTTTTTGATTCGGTATTTGGTATCTACTTTCAATTATTGATTACCGAATGACTGATCTGAACTTTCAAAATACCGAACCAAATGTTAAAGCTAGTTAATGAATAAAGCTAGCTAAGTTGATGTGAATGAGAAATGGAGGGAAAATGATTTTTTTTTCTTTTTCTGGAAAAAAAAGGCAAAGGCCTTTCCGAACAGTCACCAACCTCTTCCGAAGAGGCACCTTCGAGGCTATATAAACTGAGGCAATGCCTCATTTTTAATACACAATTTTTTTTCCTGCATCTGAAATTCTGCATTCTTTTTCACAAATAAAACTATCGAGTCTTAGTGTGTTTCGTTGCCAACTTTGAGTTCATCGAAGTCGAAGGCGTTTGACGTACCGCTACTCCTGCGACAGGTATATCCGTTTTATCCTGGGAGGAAGTAATCCATAACCTCGGGTACAGTGAGGGGATTAAATTCCTTAAGGACACACAGTGAATTCTGTGGTCTCAGATATTTTCTTACTTCTAAATTATTTTTCCAGTTTCTGTTTTTTTTTTCGTTTGGTTTCTGTTTTTTCCTGATTGTTTGAACACAGGCCCAACAACAAGCTTAAGGAATTTAATCATTATTTCTGTGTTCATTTGTTCTTGTTTAACAATTACAGAACATTGTCGAAAAAAGGAAGAAAAAAAAGTGTATGTTTGTTGTTTCGATGTAACGAACTTGGATGTTGTTTGGAGACTAAAATCTTCGTATTTTCTACTCCGGTTGAGATTAAAGTTTTCATAACTTTCTACTCATTTGGGTACTTGATTTAAAGATATAAAAACTTCATCAAGTATACAACATACAATTTACTGCATTTCGCTTCAAGTATTTTAAATCTGGTTGGGTAACCTTGATTCGGTTTGAAGAAATAAAATCTTCACCGTTGTGTATTATATTTGTTGCTGTCAAAATTGATTCGGTTCGAAGTCTTCACCGTTTATTAAATTTTTCTGTTGTTTCCTGCGACAGAAATGGGAGACATGACTCAAAATTTGAATGCTACTGCTACTGCCACACCAGCCCCCATGGTTGGTTCTACAAGCAATCTTTGCGTCCTCCGGTCGATTGCACCAAAGACCGCTCCGGCAGAGAAGCCTGAAAAATTCACCGGAATTGATTTCAAACGATGGCAACAAAAGATGTTCTTCTATTTAACTACTTTAAACCTCCAAAAGTTTATTAAGGAGGTCGTTCCGGTTTTGCCGGAATCAACACCTGAGAATGAACGTTTTTTGTAACTGAGGCGTGGAAGCACTCAGATTTTTTGTGCAAGAATTATATTCTTAGCGGACTGGAGGATGATCTTTACAACGTCTATAGTAATGTGGAAACATCAAAAGAACTATGGGATGCGTTGGAAAAGAAATATAAAACAGAATATGCTGGATTAAAGAAGTTTATCGCTGCCAAGTTCCAGGACTACAAAATGGTAGATGGCAAGTCTGTTGTTACTCAAGTTCAAGAATTGCATGTTATCATCCACGATCTACTCGCTGAAGGTTTGGTGATTAGTGGGGCGTTTCAAGTTGCGGCAGTAATAGAGAAGTTGCCTCCTTCATGGAAGGACTTCAAAAATTACTTGAAACACAAACGAAAGGAGATGACACTGGAAGATCTTATCGTCCGGTTGAGAATCGAGGAAGATAACAAGGCAGTGGAGAAGAAGGCAAATGGGAGATCAACCATAGGGGGAACACATATTGTTGAAACTACCCCAACTAATCTGAAAAAGAGGAAAAATGCATCGGGACCAAGGAGCTATCCCAACAAGAAGAAATTCAAGGGAAACTGCCACAATTGTGGAAAAATCGGACACAAAGTTGCAGACTGTCGTGCTACGAAAAAGGAAAAGAAGAAGGGTCAGGCTAATATGGTTGAAACAAACGAAGAGGTTGATGACTTGTGCGCTATGTTGTCTGAATGCAACCTAGTGGGAAATCCAAAAGAGTGGTGGATTGACTCTAGCGCCACTCGCCACATTTGTGCTGTTAGAGAAGCCTTTGCTTCATATGTTCCTGCCGGGCCCGACGAGACCATATATATGGGAAATTCTGCAACGGCCAAAATTGAAGGTTATGGAAAGATACTGCTGAAGATGACATCTGGCAAGGTGGTGACTCTCAACAACGTCTGTCATATTCCTGAAATTAGGAAAAATCTAGTATCTACCAGACTTCTAGTAAAGAATGGTTTAAAGTGTGTTTTTGTTTCTGACAAGGTTATAATAAGTAAGAACGAGATGTACATAGGAAAAGGTTACCTCACAGAGGGCCTTTTCAAACTGAATGTAATGGTGGTTGCCAATAATAATAAAGTTTCTGCTTCGTCTTACTTACTTGAGTCAAATAATTTATGGCATTCACGTTTAGGACATGTCAATTATAGAACCTTGCGCAAAATGATTAGTTTGAAAGTATTGCCTAAGTTTGAATGCAATCAATCAAAATGTCAAATCTGTGTTGAGTCTAAGTATGTTAAACATCCTTATAAGTCAGTTGAAATAAATTCAAGTCCTTTAGACTTAATCCATACAGATATTTGTGACATGAAGTCAATCCCATCTCGCGGTGGAAAGAAGTATTTCATAACTTTTATTGACGATAGTACGCGGTATTGCTACGTTTATTTACTTAATAGTAAAGATGAAGCAATTGAAGCATTCAGGCAATACAAAACTGAAGTTGAGACTCAACATAACAAAAAGATTAAAATGATAAGGAGTGATAGGGGCGGTGAATATGAATCTCCTTTTGAACAAATATGTTTGGAATATGGCATTATTCATCAAACAATTGCCCCTTACTCGCCACAATCAAACAGAATTGCGGAAAGGAAAAATAGAACCCTGAAAGAAATTATGAATGCCCTGTTAATAAGTTCTAGTTTATCCCAGAACTTGTGGGGGGGAAGCCATTCTAACAGCCAGCCGAATACTCAATCGAGTGCCCCATAGCAAAACAAAATCTATTCCATACTAAAAGTGAAAAGGAAGGAAGCCCAATTTGGGATACTTCAAAGTGTAGGGGTGTTTGGCCAAGGTGCAAGTTCCTAAATCCAAAAGGGTAAAAATAGGACCTAAAACCATTGATTGTGTTTTCATAGGATATGCCACAAATAGTAAGGCATATCGATTTCTGGTTCACAAATCAGAAAATCCCGACATTCAGGTGAATACGGTAATTAAATCAGATAATGCTGACTTCTTTGAAACCATATATCCATATAAAAAGGAATGTGAATCGTCTGGCAAAGAATCTAAACGACCTCGGGAAGAAACAAAGGAAAATATTCCTGATGCGGAAAATCCAAGACGCAGCAAACGTCAAAGGACGTCTACTTCTTTTGGACCAGAATTTCTAATATTTTTGTTGGAGAATGAGCCTCGAACCTTCAACGAAGCTATGTCTTCGTCGGAAGCTCAATTTTGGAAAGAGGCAATCAATAGTGAGATAGAATCCATATTAAACAACCATACTTGGGAATTGGTTGACCTTCCTCCAGGGAATAAACCTTTAGGTTCCAAATGGATTTTCAAGCGGAAAATGAAAGTTGATGGTACTATTGATAAATATAAGGCAAGACTAGTTGTTAAAGGGTTTAGACAATGAGAAGGTCTTGATTACTTTGATACATACTCGTCGGTAACGAGGATTACATCCATTCGGGTGTTAGTAGCGTTAGCCGCCGTGTACGGTCTTGAAATCCATCAAATGGATGTGAAAACAGCCTTCTTAAATGGAGAGTTAGAGGAAGAAATTTACATGGAACAACCTGAGGGGTTTGTAGTTCCAGGGAAAGAGAAGAAGGTGTGTCGACTTGTTAAGTCTCTTTAAGGACTAAAACAAGCACCCAAACAGTGGCATGTAAAATTTGACCATACAATGCCGTCAAATGGATTCAAGATAAATGAGTGTGATAAATGTGTCTACATTAAGAGCACTCCGAACCACGTAGTCATTGTTTGTTTGTACATGGATCATATGTTGATAATGAGTAACGACATTACTAACATAAATGCTCCTAAGCGCATGTTTGCTAGTAAGTTTGATATGAAATACTTAGGAGTTGACTGTCACGACCCGACCCGACAGGCCGCGACTAACCGCCCTAATGACGTCATTATACTAACCTGTCACACATAATCCAACTAACCCTTAATGAGTCTGAAATTCGGCAGCATAACGCTGCAATATCAACATATGCCAGGGTAGGCGAGCCGACAAGGCTGCCTTTACCACCGAATGTACCTGCCTCCTGAGGAGTCACAACTAGCCAACACAATATACAGGCAAGCCGACAAGGCTGCCAACAGATAATATAACATATACACGGGAACACCCCCAACATAGAGTACAATGATATGGCTGACCAAAACAGAGTTATAACCCTTACATAAGTACAACCCACCACTGTCTACAGACCTCTATAAGAAGAACAACGACATATGACGGGACAGGGCCCCGTCGTGTCCCTAAATACAAACATAAGTCTAAAAGAGGTTCAGTACCAAAATGACAAAGCTCTGGATCAAAGGAGCTTCCCAACCTGCTGAGTAGGGACCTAAACCGGAGGATCACCAAGGCGAGCACACTGTACTGCGGGCATAAACGCAGCCCCCCGAGGAAAGGGGGGTCAGTACGAAATAATGTACTGAGTATGTAAACATGAAATACTGCATATGAGATCATAAGTAGCCAACAGAAACAAGAGGTCAGTATAAAAATCAGGATCCAAATCCAACTGTGCCATAAACCATAAAAGTCAGATGCCTTATAAAAATGAGAGTCAAGTCAAGAAAACATGAATGTCTGTCCATATACATATATATACATCTGTAACGTAACCCGGCCCACTAGTGCGGGACTCGGTGGAATCATATCATAACCCGGCCCATGCTGGGACTCGGTAAAGTCATATCTCATCTATGGATCCATCCTACGTAACCCGGCCCTCTAGTGAGGATCTCGGTGAACAATGCAAGGCTGTGCACGAGTCGTAACCCGGCCCGGGACTCGGTGAGGTGAAGTAGTAACACTTAGCACGAACAGATATCATGAGTAACCATATGCAAGTAAAAATTATCATTTGACTCTCAATAAAATCATTATAATAATGTCATAATAAACTCTTTGCTGAAAAATCATAGGCACTTCTCATAACAATCCTCTTTAGGAATTAAACTGTATAAGAATCAAGTACGTCCGCCGTACCTTCATTAAAATAAAAATCATGCCAAAGAAAGAAGGAATAGTTCACATACCTCTTAGACGAACTAATCAACTCTATATTAGAGTACGTCTCGATTTAGAACTTCAACCTATAATAATGGTAATACGTTCGTCAATACTATGGTCGCTAGCATACTTATATCGAATAACGACTTCTTATTTTATAAAAAAAATCGGGCAGCACTTCCCCTGTTTATACATGTTTCCACAACTTCCAAACGAGGCTAATAACATCAATAAACAAGCACCAATTAAGGGCACAACTAAAACAACAATAAAGGGGATTTACACACCCACTTCTCATGTAAATTTAGCCTCTTAATTCACATTAAAACAGCCCACAAAAATAGTCCATGTTCCAACAACAATGAGGGTAGAATGTGAAGCCTTTCTACGCCTTTCTACACCCTTATCCCTTTAGGACTTACCTTAGCAATTACCACACTTAAAAATGCATAATGGTGACTAAATTATCAGAATTATAACACCACAACACAGTCCCTAAAACAGTCCATATACATCACAACATGTCCAACAATTTCAAGCAAGTTCTTGGCCACAACATGTCATAATTCTATAACTCTTATCTTAATTCCTATAATCCAAATTTCGGATTTTAATACTTCCATATAACTAATTCCAACTTAATCTCCATGTTTCCTTTCAATTTCATCATGCAATTAGTGATAATAATAACCACAATAACCAACGAATCCAACAACACCAAAATCTGTCCCAAATTGGCAACTAGCCAAAAATGGTCACATGCAATGCTTAAATTCCAATTCTTCCATAACACAAATTCATTACCTTAATTCTAACAACATGCATTCCAATTATATCATAGAAAGAAGAATTTCTATACCTCAAATTCGTCAAAACAGTCCGCAAATTTCTGCCATTGTTTGTCCGAAGATTCCCCACTGTTTTGTAATTTTTCTCCTCCTTTTTGTTCACTTCTTCAACTCCAATTGACATGCAAGTGTTCTACAATGTTAATCCATCATCCCTACACGTTTCTTCCAAAATTTCATCCCAAAAATCCCAATTTTCTGGGCAGTTTTCGATCCAAGCAGTGGCTGTTTTGCCACTGTTTTCGCCACTATTTTTGGTGTTGTTTTGCTTCTAATTTTTGGTGAAAAATGTAGTCTAGGAAGAGAAGATAACAACCTAAATTTTGGTTATGGGTGGAGGGGGATTTTCGGATTAGTGTAGAGGAGAGAATGAGAGGAGAGTTTTGTTTTTGTTTTTGTTAAGTGTAGAAGAAGATGAAGATGTAATGTAAGTTTATAACCAAAAATCTGATTTTCCTTCTTACACTTTGGCCCCCAAGTTCTTCAATTAGTAAATCTCAAACCCACTTCTTTTAATTCCCGAGAATTTCATAAGCCTCGTATCCTCAATGTCATAATTTTTTTTAATACAATACTAGTCCATAACTCCATTGGAATAAATTCAACTACTAGGATTAATTTCGTCGTCACGTGTATAGCACTAAAGAAAAATTATTCCGGGATAACATCCGTTTATACATTAATTTCCCGTATTAACATATGTAAGCGTTCCTTATATTCAATATCTGAATCTTGCTTTCTTAATGACGTTCTTAATTATCGTCTTAATCTTACGAGGTGTAACATACTTCCCTCCTCAGAAACATTCATCCTCGAATGTTCACAACAAGTCTAATGCTAGAAAATTTTTGGCAGAGTCTCCTTAATAACTATGCCTATCCGCCTATATTCAGCCAACCAACAGATGCCACACAGGGCCACAATATATCACACATATGCAATTCACCAATTACAATAATCAAATGGGGAGTTGAATTGAATTACCTGGAGGCACAGGGAACAAATGAGGATACTTCTTCTTCATCTCATCCTCTGCCTCCCAAGTCATTTCCTCCCTATTGTGGTTCCTCCACAATACCTTGACGGAACCACATCCTTCGTCCGTAATCTCCTGACCTGGCGATCAAGTATGGCTACGGGGCTTTCCTCGTAGGACAACTCTTCTGTCACACGGACGTCATCTACGGGAAGACTCGGAAGGATCACCAATACACTTACGCAAAGCATAGATACATGGAAGGCGGATGTCTTGCTTCCAAATCAGGCGGTAGATCCAACTCATAGGCAACATTGCCTATCCTACGAATGATCTGGTAAGGCCCGATGTACCTTGGGCTAAGCTTCCCTTTCTTGCCAAACCTCATCACACCCTTCATGGGTGACACCTTTAGGAACACCCAATCATCAACCTGAAACTCTAAGTGTCGACGTCGATTATCAGCATATGACTTCTGTCGACTCTGTGCTGCTAATAACCTCTCCTGAATGAGTTTCACCTTATCAATGGCTTCTGAACCATGTCCGGGCCGATCAACTTAGTCTCACCTACATCAAACCAACCAATAAGGTGACCTGCACTTCCTCCCATATAAAGCCTCATACGGTGCCATCTGGATGCTAGAGTGGTAGCTGTTGTTATAAGAAAACTCAATGAGTGGTAAATGGTCATCCCAACTACCTCTAAAGTCAATAATACAGGCCCTCAGCATATCCTCTAATGTCTGGATCGTACGCTCTGCCTGCCCGTCCGTCTGAGGGTGAAATGTTGTGCTGAGACTCATTTGTGTCCCCAATCCCTTCTGGAATGATCTCCAGAAGTTAGCTATAAACTGAGCTCCTCGGTCTGATATAATAGATGTGGGGACCCCGTGCAGTCTCACTATCTCCCTGATGTACAGCCTAGCATAGTCCTCAGCTGAGCAAGTAGTCCTCACTGGAAGAAAATGGGCTGATTTCGTCAGCCTATCCACGATAACCCATATGGAATCACACTTCCGCTGAGTGCGAGGTAAGCCTGTAATGAAGTCCATATTGATCACTTCCCACTTCCAAGTCGGGATCTCAATCTCCTGTAATAATCCACCAGGCTTCTGATGTTCAACCTTAACTTGCTGACAATTCGGGCACTGGGCAACAAATTCTGCTATGTCTCTTTTCATGCCATCCCACCAATACAAGCATCTAAGGTCAGGGTACATCTTTGTCGATCCTGGATGAATGGAATAACGGGCATTGTGTGCCGCTCCCATAACGTGCTGTCGTAGCCCTGCAGCATCAGGTACACATAATCTGCCCTCATACCTCAGCACATCATCAGGTGTAACCTCAAATAGAGTCTTTCCCTTTCGGAGAGTTGCATCTCTATACCGGGCCAGAACAGGATCCTCATACTGACGTCTCTTTACCTCTTCCACGATAGAGGACTCCGCAACATCCCGAATAAGAATCCCCCTATCTCCCGAATCCGCCACCCGGACTCCAAGACTCGCTAGCCTATGTATCTCACAAACCATCTTCCTTCTGTTTGGCTGCACATCCGTCAAGCTACCCATGGATCTACGGCTAAGAGCATCTACCACGACGTTGGCTTTTCCCGGGTGGTACAAGATATCAACATCATAGTCCTTTAGCAACTCTAACCACCGCCTCTGCCGTAGGTTCAACTCCTTCTGCTTAAAGATATATTGGAGACTCTTGTGATCCGTATAAATATCAACATGAATCCCATACAAATAATGTCTCCAAATCTTCAAGGCATGAATCACCGCTGCTAGCTCCAAATCATGAGTGGGATAATTCTTTTCATGCTTTCTTAGCTGTCGAGAGGCATAAGCTATGACTTTGCCATCTTTGCATCAACACACAACCTAGCCCAATGCCCGAAGCATCACAATAAATGACATAACCATCCGGTCCCTCGGGAAAAGTCGAAGCGGAGCCGTAGTCAATTTATCCTTCAACAAGCGGAAACCGTGCTCACAAGCATCCGTCCACTTGAAACTTAGCGCCTTCGGGTTAGCCTAGTCAAAGGCGCCGAGATCGAGGCAAACTTCTCCACAAACCTTCGTAATACCTGCTAGCCCCGAGAAAGCTGCGTACCTCGGTAGGTGTCGTAGGTGCGGGCCAAGTCTTCACCGCCTCAATTTTTCGTGTATCCACCCGAATACCATCGGCCCCGATAATATGCCCCAAGAATGCCACCGAAGTCAACCGAACTCACACTTGAAAAACTTGGCATACAAGCTGTTGGTCTTTGGAGGACCCTAAGTACCGTCCTCAAATGGTGCATGCTCCTGCTCCGAACGGGAATAAACCGGGATATCATCAATGAATACAATGACGAACACGTCTAAGAACGGCCTGAATACCCGGTTCATCAAATCCATAAACATTGCTGGAGCATTGGTCAGTCCAAAAGACATCACCCTAAACTCATAATGTCTATATCGGGTTCTGAATGTTGTCTTTGGAATATCTGCCTCCCTTACCCGCACCTGATGATAACCTGACCGCAAGTCTATCTTCGAGAAGCACTTAGCACCCTGCAACTGGTCAAATAAATCATCAATCCTGGGAATGGGGTACCTGTTCTTGATGGTTACCTTGTTCAGCTACCTATAATCCATACACATCCGCAGTGATCCATCTTTCTTCCTCACAAATAACACTGGTGCTCCCCATGGAGATGTACTTGGCCTAATAAAGCCTTTCTCCAACAAGTCCCTCAGTTGCTCCTTCAACTCCTTCAGCTCTGCAGGTGCCATTCTATACGGAGGAATGCATATAGGTTGGGTACTTGGCAATACATCTATACTGAAATCTATCTCCCACTCCGGAGGGAGACCTGGAAGATCATCCGGGAATACATTCAGAAACTCACTAACTACCGGAACTGACTGAAGAGCCGGTACCTCCCGCTTCGTATCATGCACCCGAACCAAATGATAGATACAACCTTTTCGACCATCTTCCTTGTCTTGAGGTATGAAATAAACTTACCCCTCGGCGATCTTTGCATTCCCTTTCCATTCTATAGCGGCTCGCACCGGAAACTGAAATCGAACCGACTTCTCTCTACAATCAACGTTGGCAAAACAAGAAGCCAACCAATCCATGCCCATAATGACATCAAAGTCGTCCATATCCAACTCTATCAAATCTGCTAAGGTATGACGGCTATATATCACCACCGAACAATTTTTATACACACGCTCAGCTATAACCGAATCTCCTACCGGTGTAGCTACCTCGAATGGTTCTATCGGCTCAGATTCTATCCCTATTCTATTAGCAACAAGAGGGGATATGTAGGACAAGGTGGAACCTGGATCTATCAGAGCATATACATTACAGAAAAACCGATAGTATACCTGTAACAACATCTGGTGACGCCTCCTGATCACGTCTACTGGCCAAAGCATATATGTGGTTCGAAGGACCGCCGGGACTAGAAACTCTGCCACGACCTCTACCACGGCCTGCTTGCGTCTGACTACCTCACCCAGCGGGGCGCATAGCTATAGATGACGACGAACCAGCACCCGACCCCGTAGGCCGAGCCAGCCCACCTGAACTACCTATGTTGGGACACTCTCTCATCATATGGCCCTGACGGCCGCAAGAGAAACAAGCACCTGTGGTAGAACGACATTCCCCCATATGAAACTTTCCACACCGAGAGCACCGAGGATAAGGTGGCCTCAACTGACTAGGGCCCCTATTCCTCTGAGAACCCGAAGCCCTGGAGTTCTGTCCGGCTCCTGAATACCCGGGGCGGTCGAACCTCCTGCCCGTAGACTATAGAGGAGCACTCTGTGCTGGCTGAGGTGAATATCTGACCTGTTGCTGGAACTGTCTGCCTCGAGACTCGCCGGAATAAGCTGCCGACCTAGCCCTCTTATGCTGGTCCCTGTCATGACCTCTGGTCGGGTGGTCGTCCTCTATGTCGGTCCTCAACCCCTATGCATATGCCTGGACACGAGCAATATCCATACCCGGCTGAAGAGCTACCGCCATACAACCATCGATCAGATAATGGTCCAGCCCCATCACAAAGCGATGCACCCTATCTCTGCCATATCTGCTACAATAGTGGGTGCATATCTGGCCAATGAATCAAACTCCAGGCTATACTCACGAATGGTCCTGCCACTCTGCCTCAACTGTAAGAATCTGTCCACTCTAGCTCTCCTCATCTCTGGAGGCAAGAAGTGACCAAGGAAGGCCTCTATAAACTCCTCCCATGTAGCTGGAGGAACATCATCTCCCCTGGACAACTCCCAAGACTCATACCAGTTTGTAGTTATATCCTCATCCTATACGAAGCCAACTCCACGGACTCGGTCCCGAAGCCACGATTACCCTCAAGGTACGCTGCATCCGCCGGATAAACTCCTGCGGGTCCTCCTCGGCCGAGACCGAAAAACTCGAAGGGTTACAACTCAAGAAATCACGAACCCTCAAACCGTCGGACCTAGGGTCGGCTCCGGTCCCCTGTCTACGGTTCGCCTCGCTACCAAGCTAGTCGGCCACGGTGAACCGCATCTCTCATGGCCTGTCCCTGCCCCCGGCCGAAGAACCGGAGGCTCGGTGCGGGGCCTCGAAGCGGTGATGTTGCCCCCGAACCGGAGCCTGCGGTGGTGGCGACGAGCGAGCTCGTCGGCGGGGCATAGTCTCCGGCATAGGCGGGTACGGGACCTAGTAACTCTCCGAATACGGCCGGTATCCCCCGCCGTAGACTTGCCCTTCGGGCCGCCGTCGCCTTCCGGAGGCATAGGCGTAAACATCGTAAGTCGTCGAAAGGAATCATCCTAATAACATAGCTCTATTGCACGATCTAAGAGATGAAAGAATAGAAACCAATCATAAATGCCCTGCAGCCTCCTGCGTATAAGTATGGTGCACAACATACCCATACACAAGACTCTACTAGACACGGTCTGTAGACATTCCGAGGACTAAATGCTCTGATACCACTTTTGTCACGACCCGACCCGACAGGCCGCGACTAACCGCCCTAATGACGTCATTATACTAACTTTGTCACACATAATCCAACTAACCCTTAATGAGTCGAAATTCGGCGGCATAACGCGCGCAATATCAACATATGCCGGGGTAGGCGAGCCGACAAGGCTGCCTTTACCACCGAATGTACCTGCCTCCTGAGGAGTCACAACTAGCCAACACAATATACAGGCAAGCCGACAAGGCTGCCAACAGATAATATAACATATACACGGGAACACCCCCAACATAGAGTACAATGATATGGTGACCAAAACGAGTTATAACCCTTACATAAGTACAACCCACCACGTCTACGGACCTCTATAAGAAGAACAACGACATATGACGGGACAGGGCCCCGTCGTGCCCCTAAATACAAACATAAGTCTAAAAGAGGTTCAGTACCAAAATGACAAAGCTCTGGATCAAAGGAGCTTCTCAACCTGCTGAGTAGGGACCTAAACCGGAGGATCACCAACCGAGCACCTGTACTGCGGGCATAAACGCCCCCCCGAGAAAGGGGGTCGATGCGAAATAATGTACTGAGTATGTAAACATGAAATACTGCATATGAGATCATAAGTAGCCAACAGAAATAGGAGGTCAGTATAAAAATCAGGATCCAAATCCAACTGTGCCATAAACCATAAAAGTCAGATGCCTTATAAAAATGAGAGTCAAGTCAAGAAAACATGAATGTCTGTCCATATACATATATATACATCTGTAACGTAACCCGGCCCACTAGTGCGGGACTCGATGGAATCATATCATAACCCGGCCCATGCTGGGACTCGGTAAAGTCATATCTCATCTATGGATCCATCCTACGTAACCCGACCCTCTAGTGAGGATCTCGGTGAACAATGCAAGGCTGTGCATGAGTCGTAACCCGGCCCGGGACTCGGTGAGGTGAAGTAGTAACACTTAGCACGAACAGATATCATGAGTAACCATATGCAAGTAAAAATTATCATTTGACTCTCAATAAAATCATTATAATAATGTCATAATAAACTCTTTGCTGAAAAATCATAGGCACTTCTCATAACAATCCTCTTTAGGAATTAAACTGTATAAGAATCAAGTACGTCCGCCGTACCTTCATTAAAATAAAAATCATGCCAAAGAAAGAAGGAATAGTTCACATACCTCTTAGACGAACTAATCAACTCTATATTAGAGTACGTCTCGATTTAGAACTTCAACCTATAATAATGGTAATACGTTCGTCAATACTATGGTCGCTAGCATACTTATATCGAATAACGACTTCTTATTTTATAAAAAAAATCGGGCAGCACTTCCCCTGTTTATACATGTTTTCACAACTTCCAAACGAGGCTAATAACATCAATAAACAAGCACCAATTAAGGGCACAACTAAAACAACAATAAAGGGGATTTACACACCCACTTCTCATGTAAATTTAGCCTCTTAATTCACATTAAAACAGCCCACAAAAATAGTCCATGTTCCAACAACAATGAGGGTAGAATGTGAAGCCTTTCTACTCCTTTCTACACCCTTATCCCTTTAGGACTTACCTTAGCAATTACCACACTTAAAAATGCATAATGGTGACTAAATTATCAGAATTATAACACCACAACACAGTCCCTAAAACAGTCCATATACATCACAACATGTCCAACAATTTCAAGCAAGTTCTTGGCCACAACATGTCATAATTCTATAACTCTTATCTTAATTCCTATAATCCAAATTTCGGATTTTAATACTTCCATATAACTAATTCCAACTTAATCTCCATGCTTCCTTTCAATTTCATCATGCAATTAGTGATAATAATAACCACAATAACCAACGAATCCAACAACACCAAAATCTGTCCCAAATTGGCAACTAGCCAAAAATGGTCACATGCAATGCTTAAATTCCAATTCTTCCTTAACACAAATTCATTACCTTAATTCTAACAACATGCATTCCAATTATATCATAGAAAGAAGAATTTTTATACCTCAAATTCGTCAAAACAGTCCGCAAATTTCTGCCCTTTGTTTGTCCGAAGATTCCCCATTTGTTTTGTAATTTTTCTCCTCCTTTTTGTTCACTTCTTCAACTCCAATTGACATGCAAGTGTTCTACAATGTTAATCCATCATCCCTACACGTTTCTTCCAAAATTTCATCCCAAAAATCCCAATTTTCTGGGCAGTTTTCGATCCAAGCAGTGGCTGTTTTGCCACTGTTTTCGCCACTATTTTTGGTGTTGTTTTGCTTCTAATTTTTGGTGAAAAATGTAGTCTAGGAAGAGAAGATAACAACCTAAATTTTGGTTATGGGTGGAGGGGGATTTTCGGATTAGTGTAGAGGAGAGAATGAGAGGAGAGTTTTGTTTTTGTTTTTGTTAAGTGTAGAAGAAGATGAAGATGTAATGTAAGTTTATAACCAAAAATCTGATTTTCCTTCTTACACTTTGGCCCCCAAGTTCTTCAATTAGTAAATCTCAAACCCACTTCTTTTAATTCCCGAGAATTTCATAAGCCTCGTATCCTCAATGTCATAATTTTTTTTAATACAATACTAGTCCATAACTCCATTGGAATAAATTCAACTACTAGGATTAATTTCGTCGTCACGTGTATAGCACTAAAGAAAAATTATTCCGGGATAACATCCGTTTATACATTAATTTCCCGTATTAACATATGTAAGCGTTCCTTATATTCAATATCCGAATCTTGCTTTCTTAATGGCGTTCTTAATTATCGTCTTAATCTTACGAGGTGTAACATTGCCGATTTAATTCTGGGAATTAAAATCCATAAGACTCCTCAAGGTCTAGCATTGTCTCAAACTCATTATATTGAAAAGGTACTTGAAAAGTTCAAGTATTTGGACTTTAAAGTTGCAAAGACGCCAATTGATATGAACCTTGCTCTTGCAAAGAATAAACGTGAAAGTCATTCTCAATTGGATTATGCCAGAGTGTTGGGAAGTTTGATGTATATCATGAATGTACGCGACGACGATATTGCGTGTGCTATTAGTAAACTAAGTCGCTACACTAGTAATCCCGACCAAAAACATTGGCTGGCAATGAAACGAGTTTTGGGGTATTTAAAACATACTCAAAACTTTGCTTTGCATTATAACAGGTATCCTGCAGTTATTGAAGGATACAATGATGCAAATTGGATCACCGGTTCAACTGAAACTAAATCCACAAGTGGCTATGTTCTTACCATAGGTGGAGGAGCAGTGTCTTGGAAGTCATCCAAACAGTTATGTATCGCCCGCTCTACAATGGAATCTGAGTTCATAGCTTTAGACAAAGCCGGTGAAGAAGCTGAATGGCTCCGGAATTTCTTAGAAGATATTCCATTTTGGCCCAAACCGTTGGCTCCTATATGCATACATTGCGATAGCCAAGCGGCAATAGGAAGAGTCGGGAGCCTTATGTACAACGGAAAGTCTCGTCACATACGACGAAGACATAATACCGTTAGACAACTACTCTCTAGTGGAATTATCATAATTGACTATGTTAAGTCAAGAGATAATGTGTCGGATCCACTAACTAAAGGCCTAACTAGAGAGGTAGTTGAAATATTATCAAGGGGAATGGGACTATGGCCGAGGACAAGTCATCGTGACGGTAACTCTACCTAGAAGACTGGAGATCCCAAGATCTAGGTTCAAAGAGATCAAACAAAGTCATTAATGACAGTTCGACATTGTCACAATAACTCTTTGGTCCATTCTCGTGATGAGACAATGTTCAGTACCAGGATAAAGCATTACGGCTTTTTAATGGTTCCTAAGTTTGGTACGGGGTATATCAAATAGTGTATCTACGGGATGACACATTTAGGAATCACCTATGTAAGTGTGAAGTGTAAGCCGCTTCAAGGAGAATTATGTAAGGCCAATTCTCTACGCACTTATGAACCAGGCAGTGTTCATGGCTGAAACGAACAAAACAATGAGAACCAAAGACGGTTAAAGGGTTAATTGTGTGACATGTGGTTGTCTAGATATACACCAAAGCTCGACGGTTCAAGGATATCAAATCTACCGATTGACCGAGTATATTCGACATATGTTCACTACGGAAAGTTCAAAGAGAAATCTACTTATCCAGATGCAATTAATCCTTGCTTACGAATCACACAATTTTTTGTCATGCATGTTTTTCATCATATAGCCATTCCCCATTCATGTGGGGGATTGTTAAAGCTAGTTAATGAATAAAGCTAGCTAAGTTGGTGTGAATGAGAAATGGAGGGAAAATGAATTTTTTTTCTTTTTCTGGAAAAAAAAGGCAAAGGCCTTTCCGAACAGTCACCAACCTATTCCGAAGAGGCACCTTCGATGCTATATAAACTGAGGCAATGACTCATTTTTAATACACAATTTTTTTTCCTGCATCTGAAATTCTGCATTCTTTTTCACAAATAAAACTATCGAGTCTTAGTGTGTTTCGTTGCCAACTTTGAGTTCATCGAAGTCGAAGGCGTTTGACGTACCGCTACTCCTGCGACAGGTATATCCATTTTATCCTGGGAGGAAGTAATCCATAACTTCGGGTACAGTGAGGGGATTAAATTCCTTAAGGACACACAGTGAATTCTGTGGTCTCGGATATTTTCTTACTTCTGCATTATTTTTCCAGTTTCTGTTTTTTTTTTCTTCTGGTTTTGGTTTTTTTTTTTCTCGTTTGGTTTCTGTTTTTTCCTGATTGTTTGAACACAGGCCCAATAACACCAAATACCGAACACCCACCCCTAGGCCAATATATAAACATTACATATACTATGTATACATTATGTATATGCGTTGTATATTCATGTATAAACACATGAAATCAACTCAAATTACAGTTGAATATCATTAGTGTATAGATAATATATGTGTTATGTATATCTATACACATCATTTGCTCCTTTTCAGATCCGTCAATTCAATCCAATCGTACATTTAACACCACAGACTTCATTTATAGTATATAAAGACCATTTGAATAAATAAAGAACTTAAAGCCACAATTTTTGGGTGTTTGATACCTTGTCCATATTTTAGATCTAGAAAATTCATTATAATGTGAATTGATAGCTTTAAATTGAGATGGCTTGCTATTTTACAACCTAATTTTGTAGTGATTAGTGAATTTAAATCGATATAACCCAGATGAAAAGTGAGTAAATAATCTATTTCCTCCAATTTTCCATTAATCGAAGGGACTGGGGTAAGAAACAACATGGATATCCATAATTTCCTTCCATTAAGTTCTCTAAAAAATAACCTGGAAAAATTAAAGTCACAAAGAATCAAAACAACCAAAATAAACATTACAGAAAGAAATAACGAAACAATTTGCAGACAAATAAAAGGCAGAAGTGCGATTCTACAGACTAAAATTAAGCAGAGCAAACTGCATCAAGTTTTTGCAAACAGCACACATTTTTTGGATCTTAGTAGCTTAGTTGGTTGACTACCAATCTAACATTGTTGACCCTACCCCTATGTAATAAAAACAAATTATTTAAAAAAAAAAAAAATTGCAAAGAGTGACGGAAATGGAATGGCTATTGGGCTAAATAGGTAATAAATAATTGGGCCAACTCTAGTAAACTAGATGGCCGAATGGCTACTGGACTTTAATTATCCCTTTTGACAATATTGAGTGTGTTAGCAAAGCCCATTTAACTGGCTAGTTGGTTGGATCAGCCCAATAAGCATATTGGGTAAAGAAAGTTTCTGATGTTAAATTGAAAATTAATACTTTCTCGGTCTTAATTTATGTGAACAGGTTCATAATATGAGGGTGAAAACACTTAATTTTAACTTTAAATTCGGTTATAGATTATTCAAAATATTTACAAAACGTTTAAGAAAATTATAGTAAAAAGAATTGTTTAACCCACACCTTCTAATAATTGATTTGCCTCACTTTTGTTTTTCACTTGCACGGGACACTTGCTTAATGCTTTCTTCATTCATTTTTCCAATGAGATACGTTGGCAGCATGTGTAGAATTAACATGTAAAAGATTTGCAGTATGCCTTATAAATTGAGGCTTTTCTTCAGTTTTTTTTTTTATCTTACTTCAAAACTATCCTTGAGTTTCTCTTGTATTAGTAGTGTTCTAAATCATTCAAAGAGTTAATGGTGAGAAACACTTGAGTTAACATCTTTATTATGAGTAGATATTAAGATGAAATTATTCTTTTTGAATATTTTCGGCACAATTGGATGTACTCTTAATTTTTATTCTCTCTTGTGTATGAGCTTTTTGTACATTTTTTTTTATTAATGGTTGAAATTAAATATGAAAAATAAAAATTGAATTATGCATGCTAATGATAAAACTTTGTGTGTTTGAAAGTGAGTGTTCACTAATTAATCATTATTTACCATCTTTTAAAATTGAAAAAGACAAATCAAATACTACTTGGCATATAAATCTTCATTGACTCATTTTTGGTAAGCAATTACATATTATTATGGTAATTGTGTCATATAGTTTTCTAAATGGTTAATGCATGAATGGACCACTCTTTTAAGGTAAGAACTGCAATTATTTAAGCTGTATTAACATTGTATGTTTATGTAAGGCAAATAATAATGCCCGAAAAGAACTACATTATGCATAGAAATTGAATTCCAAAGGAATACCCAAATTGATTAAGTTACCAAAGTTAGAGATACGCTCTAACTGGATTACTTGTTTTGTGTATTATAAATACTACAAGATAAAGGCAATTTTTCTCAAACAAAAATCTTCTCTTCCATTGTTTCTTGAATTTGTAGTCTTTTATTTTATTAAATTGATAGACCCTTGTGGTTCGTTCTTTTCCCGAACTCCGTGCAGAAAGGGAGCTTAGTACACCAGACTGGCTTTCGTTTTTTAAATTCATACATACAATGTCAACATCAGAAGAAGAATGGATGAAAGTGATAAAAGGGCAAGCTTCTCGTGTTGTTCTATCTTATGAATTCATTGATAAGTTAAAGAACTTGGATTGGGATGATATTTTGAAAAGGGATTTCAATTTGATTTCACCACATGAAAATATACAAGAGCAGTTGCACAACACATTCCATGTTATTAGTGACAATGGAGCTGATTTGTGTGCATCCCAACAACAGAATATCCTAAAACCATCGAATTGATCTTTAGAGTTGGAGTTGTCATATATTAATTTGTCGATTCATTCTCTTAAGTCTATGGACTATGAGAAAGTTAAAAGATTTTTTAAATAGATTTCTTTTTTATACGAAGGTCCATTGGCCCTTAGCGAAATATTTGTTTCTATTTTCATTCTTTTTATTTGTTTCCTTTTTATCATTTACAAGTAATTTAGGGTTGTTCACGATTTGGTTATAACCGATCCGAATCGAAAACCAAATCAAACAGGTTAAGTAAATTGATATTTGTTTGGGTTTGAATTGGTTTGATAGTAAAATTTTAAAAATAAATAATATTTGATTTGGTTTGGTTTGGTTTGGTTTTATTAAAACAAAACCGAACCATTCTTTTAGAAATATATATATACAGTATATTAATTTTTATAAATAATTTCAAATAAAAGTATGCTTAGACCTCATTTGTTTGCACTTAATGGAGGTCTGAATCTGAATGGTTAGACCTTAAGTTATTAAGTGCATCTATTTAAATTAAGATTTAGGCACTTATTTGGTCTGAATATGTGTTAATCATTAAGATCTTGAACGAAGTCTTAATATCATTAAGAGATATTTTTGTATAAATAATTTTTACCACCACTATGTCCACAACCACTATCTCCACCCCCACCACCATCCACCCATCCCCTACCCACTCCCCACCCCCACCCCACCCCCACATCCCAACCTCCACCCCACCCCCACCACCCACCAACTCTCCAGCCACTCCCACCCACCATACCACTTACCCCACCTACCCACCACCCACCCTCACCCACCATCAATCACTCCACCCACTATCACTAACCACCTCTACCATCACAATCACTACCATCGTCGTCAACCACCTCTGTCATCATGACAACCGCCGTCGCTGCTACCATTGCGTCCAATCTTTACTACTAACCACTTCTACCATCATAAGAGCATTGTCGCCAAGTACCACCATACATTCTTCAGCCACCATCAATAACACCGCCAATTACTAACATCAACCAACTATACCATCACAACCATCACTATCAACCGCCACCATCGCGCTAGTCACTATAACACCAACTACCTACACAATCACAACTATCACCACCATCATTACTAGCCACTAGCACCAACCATCATCCACACCACCACTACAAAAGCATGTTCACCATCATAGTGAACATAAATGTTTTATTTTTTTATCAAATAATATTTTTATTTTATTAAAATTTATATTTATTTTTAATATTTAGTTAATTTTTATTTGAATTATATATTATTATATTTAGATAAATACATTATGCACATTCAGATGTTTCAAAATAACCAGTCTTAATCATTTAGTGTCTAGATCTAGAGACAACATCTTAATCACTACATTCAGATTCTGACGTCTTAATCTTAATGAAAACAAATGAGGCCTTATTCATCAAAATTTTATTTATCTCTGATAGGCTAATGAACTTACACCTTAATGAAACCAATTTCTTTAAAAATATCATGAAACCAATCCCATTTATTCAAAGAAATATATATTTATGTCATGTATACGTTCTTATGTTTAAAAACCTATAATAAGAAAATAAAATAAAAAAGCATTCATCATACATACTATAGTAATGAATATTTCTTATAACATGAAGCGTGAATCAAACTATGGGACAGTCTTGACTCTATCCTCAAGGTTGATTTTCTTGGAAGAACTATGATTAATTTCTTTACCTCTCTCCTTTTGATTTTTCTGTAAGGAAAGTTCATTTGAATGAACCTTTTAATAATATTCCAAAATCACCCTTCATGCTTTAATATTTTAGTAGATGTTAAAGTTTTATAACGAAAACCTCTTCTCAAATATGGACCATTAACTTATTTTTAGTTGCTTAACATTGGCTAATATGGCTGTTAAATTCATCGCTCAGGAAAGTCATAAACAACTCACGTAAGAATAGCTTAGATTACCAGTTCAATAGCTCAGGGCGGCAATTTACAATTATTTAGGTGTACTAGTTTTGTTTGATTGATTTCTCCAGCCAGCTAATTAAGCACATTACATAGTTATATATATAGAGAGAGAGCATTGAAGCTATCCAAAATTATTTACTAGTTACAGTAGAAAAAAATACAAATTAAGTTTAAGCCCCTTTAAAGTTTGATGAGTTTGGTTTCTATTTTTAATAATGAACTTTTAATGGTTAAAGTTCAAGTCTGAGAAAAAAGGAGGATTATTTTCATCATTTCTTATAACTTGAAAACTGAAAATAGTTCCATTTCGTAGCAGAATATATAACATACCACTAGTATTTAACAATTAATGTCACCAAGGGGCAATTTTGGAACATTACATAATTTTACCATTTAAATCAACTTTCGTTACAGAAAATCTAAAGAAGAGAGGTAAACGTAATTAAAGGAATATGTTACTTGATTTTATTGATAAATGATTTACACTACTATGTATAATGTTACAAGAACATTTACTTTGATACAAACTAGGTAACTAATTAACTTAATTACAAAAGGATTATAATTCTACCTAAAATAGGAGATATACAATTAATACAATTAATGAAAGAATATTGAGAAATATTCTATTGCACCCCGTAGTCGAAGCGGTAGGTTCTCGAACACTGAGTCTGGCTCTAAAATCATCAAATAATATGCGCGGAGCCACTTTTTCGCGAATGAAATGAATGTCCATCTCAATGTGTTTAGTGCACTGATGTTGGACGGGATTGCCGGAAAGATATATCGCACTAATTTTATCACAGTAGACCAGTGTTGCCTTTTGAATCGAGTAGTGAAGCTCAAATAAAGGTTACAGATCCAACAAGACTCAGAGACGACGTTGGCAACACCTCTGTATTCTGCTTCTGCATTGGATCGGGATAGTGTAGGTTGCCTTTTGGAAGACCAAGACAATAGGTTATGCCACGACCCAAACCGGAGGGCCGCGACGGGCACCCGGATCCCACCCGCCGGTACCCCAAATCACACTATCAACGTATAATCACAAATAAGCACGGACTAAGCCGAAAAAGATTATGAAAACTATTAACCAGAAAACCGACTCATGTATGTACATGCCCATGCCATGGCCGATAAGGCCATACAAAACTACCACACACAGGACACCTGTCTACAAGCCTCTAAAGAGTGTACAACATCAACAGCTCAGGACAGGGCCTCACCATACCCGTATACACAAGCAAAAATGTACAGTACCAAAATTAGACCAACATTCTGAAATAAGAGGAGTGCTCCAAAATCCGCCAAATCAGCAACCTATTCACGTGGGCCGTCGCCTTGCCTATGCGAACTTGCGGGCATGAAACACAACGTCTCCCAACAAAAGGGACGTCAGTACGACTGATGTACCGAATATGTCAGGCATAAATAACAGCATAACAGGGATATATCAATAACTGAAACATAAACAACTGACCAACAATAACTGCCTCTGAGGGCCCTAATACTCTCGCTTACATGTTATGCACAAGCAATATCCATATTCATTGGCCTCATCGGGCATTTTCCTTACCATGAAAGCCTCTGTAGGCATCATACCATGTAATGGTTAACGAATGTATGTATAATGCAAATGCGGTATGTATATACGTTAGTGTTGCGGATCGTGCAACCTGTCCCAATATATGTTAGTATTGCGGATCGTGCAACCCGTCCCAATAAGCCACACAGGCATCACATCACATCATCACATTATATTGGCCTCTTCGGGCTCTTTTGTGATAGGTTGTACCACCTGCAGGTGGTATGCGTATATAACGCTTATTCTTTTTTCCATATCCCCTACATAAATACAATATTTACCATATAGTAGTGTGCATAGCACAAGTAGTCCAGGGTAATAAATGAATGTAATGCAAATGAAAATGCATGAATAACATTAAAATATCCTGAGTGACATAATCTCCTTGTACCTTTGGCTAACACTGTTAAGGTCTTAGAAACATATTTAGGCATGTTTTTAGCATAGGAATCAATAACATGAACATTCCTTAACTTCTAAGAATAAAATAAATTATAGAACATTATCATAGTTACGGTTCATACGTAGAACATGCCAAAAGAAAGAAATAATTTGTCTTAACATACCTTAACCGATACACCCGATAACGGAACCCAATTAGTCCGTGCCACACCTGACCTTAAGCACGCACGAACTAGCCCAAAAAAAAATGGAATTTAATCGTGACTTAGGAACTGTATATATTTGCTACGGTGGCCTATGATTTCTAAACAATTAGATTCCTAGTACTAATTTTAGGATGAGAGTCTTTTATATAACTTGCTGGTTGGACGTCTTTTTGTGGAAATAGGAGCATAAGTGCTAACTGTATGCAGATGTTAACAAAAATGATTTGCAAGGCTTCCTTCCTAATAGCCTAGCACTAGTTTAACATTAAATGGGTGGAGACATAAATTGATGACACCTACCACTCAATAGATTAGTCATCCACGCTAGTAGTTAGACGTACTACACGTCATACTAAATAAAATGTTATCCTCCCTTCATTAATTAATCAATACACAATTAATCAATCGCACACACAATTAATTCTCGATTTCAATTCCCGTAAACCTTGACGACTTATAAAATCTTCTTATACTCAATGTCATATTTTTTTTTGTAATATGACACTAGTCCATAACTTCTTTTTGAAGATATGCAGTTATTATTATTAATCCCCGTCGTCACACTTGTGAAATCCAAAAATTATTTCAGGATCACATTCATTTATATACTAATTTCCTTATTAGTATACTCAAGTACAACATAAACTTCCCCGGGTTCAGGTCCACTTGCCTACGTATGTGCTCAAACTATTAGCCGAAAATACGAGGTGTAACAGGTTATCTCCGAGGAAAATGCAATAACCAGACGTGGAGCGTCGTGTGTCAAGACATCCACCCCACTCAGCATCATAATAAGCAATGAGACCAGTGAGCGAAGACATATATAGATGTAATCCGAAGTGAAGTGTACCTTGGACGTATCGTAAAATATGTTTGAGGGCATGCATGTGTGCTTCCGTCGGACTGTTCAATGCAAGTAGATTTGTTGCACGACATAGGATATATCTGGTCTCGTGAATGTGAGATACTGCATGGCCCCAACCAAGCTACGATAGTGAGGCGAGTCTGAATATGAAGGGTCGGAATCAGCGCTGAGCTTGGAATTAGTGTCTATAGGCGTGTGAGATGGTTTGCAAGATGTCATGCCTGCACGGTCAAGGATCTCTTCGGCGTACTTCTTCTGACATAGAAATAGGCCACCAAAATGTCGAGTGACAAAGATGCCCAAGAAATAACTCAAAGGGCCTAGATCTTTCATAGCAAACTCAAAGAAAATGAAAGACATAATGGACCAGCGGAGAGCATCAGATGATGTGGTGAAGATGATGTCATCAACATATAATAATAATAATAATAATAGGTAAGCCATGTATGTACCCTTGTTGTAGATGAATAGGGAATTATCGGATTTGCTGTGTGATAAAACGATAGAGGAAATATAATCGGCGAACCGCTGGTACCATGCTTGAGGAGCTTGTTTCAGTCCATAGAGCAATTTCCGCAACAGACACACATAATCCGGATGAATAGGATCCATGAAACCCATAGGCTGATACATATATACTGTTTCATAAAGATCCTCATGTAAGAAGGCATTCTTGACATCAAGCTGATGAATTTGCCACATAAAACGGAGGTAACAACGTGCATTGCTGAAGGATGGTGGCAACGCCGTCATAGCATTCGTTCAAACCTGCAATAAGTTGCATGACCAATCGCTGATTAGTGACTGGTGCACCGACATTGGAGAGTTGGTAGGCAAGCATCGTTAGTGCTTGACAATAGGCAGACATGTTTGGGAAATCATCCTGATGAATGTCCTTGAACTGATTTTCAAGGTATAACGCTCGTTGAGTTTTGTTGTCGTGGAAAATACTGTCCAAACGTTCCCACATTTTGCGGGTAGTGGCATCGTCTCAATGATGGTGTGCAACAGATCATTAGATGTCGTGATGTATATCCATTAGAGGACGGTTGCGTTCAAACGAGACCAGAGTGTATCATCAGAAGTCGAAGCCGATGGTACGTCTGTGGACTTCGGCGTGAGAGGGATGATGTGGTCGATAACTTCTAAACACGACAATGGATCTTAAAAAGCTCCGCCCACAAGGAGTATTAACCCTTTTTACATCTCAAGAGTCACATGGTTGAAGTTTTTAATGTTGTTTACGGTAAGTGCCGGATGGAATTTGGTTTTGTCAGCCATGAAAGAGGAAATTTATGAGGAAGAGGGATGGAGAATGACCGGAAAAACTAGGGTTCCGTCGTGGGGAAAAGAGGGGGGCGGTCGAGAGAGGTCGACGGCTAGGGTAGGGTTTGTAGTTTTAGGCTACTGATACCATAATTGAATATGTTCCTTGATTTTATTGATGAATGATTTACAATATATATATATATATAAGGTTACAAGAATATTTGCTTTGATACAAACTAGGTAACTAATTAACCTAATTACAAAAGGATTATAATTCTACCTAAAATAAGAGATATATAATTAATACAATTAATGAAAGAATATTGAGAAATATTTTATTAGTAATATCTCAAATTACAAGAGAGATATGTATTACGAAGGCAAACCTGGAGGGAGGTCTCTGAAATTATCCCTCGAAAAAAGAGGAACATTTGTTGTTATTTTCTTTCCCACTTTCTATTCATTTTAATTTGTTGTAAATTAGTACTAATAGAAAAATATCTTTGTCAGGAGGAGAGCGAATGAAGGTGATCAAGGAAGGCAGTGTTTCAAGAATTGTATTGTCTGATGGATTGATCGCGAAACTGAAGAACATCAATTGGGATATTGTTGATGATGAGTTAAGTTCAAAAGTTTAGAAAAAAGAATGTTAGAAAAGAAATTGTTGTGGTAGATGATAAACAAGTTGAAGTTACTGAAACACTGTCAAAGCCTTCTAAGAAAGTCAAAAGTTATCCATAAAAAGTAAGCTTTAGGTTTAAGGTTTTGATCATACACTCATACTAAAAGGACAGGAATGAGATTAACCTCTATAGTTAATTTTGAATGTTTGCTTTTATTTTTTCTGCAACCAAGTATTTTGGAAAAATCATTGTCATGTGGAGTTAACATGTTATAATAATCATTTGGTATCCCATACTACTGATTCAATTTTTTCAAATCGATCCCATTAAAGGGGAGCACTCATTCTCGTGGTTTCTCCCCTCACAAGCCCAAGACTTCTTGTTAAGGGTGGAGGATCCTCATCCATCTCACTATACCCCTCGGTGATGCTATTATTCTTCAGTATTTGTTCATATTTCACAATTACAACATTATTACTTAATTTTGACATTTCATAGTTATTCAACGGCTGAATAATTAAGTAGAGTACAACTTTTAGGGGTCGTTTGGTAGGAGAGATAGGATGTGATTGAATTATTAGTCTCATGGGATTGAAATTAATCTCATGTTTGGTGGTGGGTGAGATATAAAACTCTTTTGGTATCCCACCAATCTCATCTAATGAGATAAAAGGTGGGATAAGTTATCCCACACAGAGGGTGGATAAGTTATCACATCTTATCCCACCCAATCTCATCTACATGTGATAATTTATCCCTCCTACCAATTGATAATGCAAAAACTATGTATACAATTAGGTCATAGAAAAAAGAATTATTCATAATCTATACGCATTTACAGTTATATGGATCCACTAATTCTTCCTTAGAACTAAACTCCATGGTCATAGCTAATATGGTGACCAATAGCCTTGTCACAAACATGAAGCTGAAACAAATTATTGACATCAACAACAGTATCAAGAATAGAGTTGGGATTCATGTGAGATATTGCTTTAGAGAAGAGAATCAAGTCGCAAATCGCTTGGCCAAACTGGCCTCTTCCTCAATCATTTCTTCAACTTCGTAGACAGGCTAGAGGCCCCTTTCATTTAGATAAGCGCCAGATGCCTAGTCTTAGGTGCAAGTATGATAAAGCCAACTTCTTTATTAGTTAGTATGATTTCCTTTTTGTTTTACCAGAAGGCACTGTAATGTTTTTGTAAAGCCTTCTAACGGTTCTTGGGTGATTATATCACTTGTTGTGGCTGTGTGTTGTATTGAGGTCAGGCCTAGCCCCCCCTCTGTTCCTTTGTCGCTAATACGAGACAAACTAGAGCTTATCTGGGTAATTGATTAAAAAAAAATACTTAGATCTAAACTACAAATTTCGAAGGTACAATACCATTCAAACAAAAGAAATCAAATTCATTAGATACCTTTTTGTCTTCTCTATCAGCGTAAGCGAACAATCGCTTAAACTAATGGACTATATTAATTATTAGTAATACATAAATATAACATGTTGACTATGTCAATAATGGGATTGATTGATACTTACATAGTTATGTCAGCAAAGAAAAAAGAAAGCCGGCCAGCTGCTATTAATATTACTTTAATTTCTCTAATCTTAGCTTTCTGAGTATGTGTCTAAAATTCTGGTTGTAGATTTTGAGGAATTGGCTTAATTTTTAGAAACAAAAGACTGATATGATATGATATGATGATGATGATGATACATATAAATCTTCTGATGAAGCTCTTGACTTAGCTTGTTCAGCAAGGTTTCTTGCATGGATTTCTTCTCATTAATCTGATCAAATCCAGGTATATATATCTCTCTCTCTCTCACACACACACATACACACTGCAAGAACTACATAAATACATACATGAAATAAAGCTCTTAAGTTTAATCAATTTCCAGTTACCTTATGTTATATTCTTTCAGTGGATAGATATAGTCTTGCAAAATTGTTAAAATGGCTGTTATTTGCAACTTATGTTATATTCTTTCAGTAAAGATGAAACCTGATTGTTTGATTAACGATATTATAATACGAATTAGTGCCATAACAACATATAGGACGTGCACATGTTGATCCTGGCTTTAATTAGTGGAGAAGAATGTAATATCCCGGGTGAAAACAATAGGTATGAAATTTATATAAAATGGTTATTGTTATTTATTAATATTGCTTATGATTAATGAGCAATGACAAAACATAATAAATTCTTCACCTGGTAGATGAACTCTACTCGTTTAATCGTTACTTTCGAATTTTTATTTTTATCGATGCTAGAGATCTATGCATATTAAATTAACACTCTGATTAGATAATTTCATCATAATATAGTATTTTAGTTTAGGCTGAGACATGTTTATATGCCATACTATGACCATCTTTTAATTTGTTACTTCTATGATATGATCATTTCTAGTTTTTTTCTTCCCGCTGAAGAACCATTTCTAGGTATGATAGGTTGCTATGTAATTCAGAAAACAACCTTTTACCAAATCTACACATTAGTTGCAATCCATTAAATACAATAAATGTCAATTGTTATTGTAGATTTTCACAACATGACAAAACTTGTCCTAACCTTCATATAGTTTCTTTCAGTTTAAATTATATTTGAAGTATTTCTAGTATAGAAGTTAGAATATTTTTATCTACAAACTCCTAAATCCTACTCCTTTTCTGAATGCAGTCAAGTTGTTTGACATTATGCCTAAATGTGTTTGAGCTTGTGCAATGTGATTGTTGACAAAACCTTTCTGAATTCTCATGTTTCTGATATTTTCGCGTTTGATTTTGCTTCTCTCCTTAGAACTGTGACTCAACATTTGATTGGTGAGCTCCACTTTGGGTAAAAAATGGCTGGAAATTACAGGTATGAAATGGATCAGCAAGACATAGTTAGGTCCTTGATCACTTCTATAGGTAGTTTCATTCAAGATAGGCTGATCGACAAGGAACAAAGAACATCGCATAAAGAACAATGTGCTGAGAGGTTAGCAGCTGAAGATGAAAGCTCCGATAAAGTCACAGAAGTTCAATACTCTGATCAAGCAGTTTTAGCCAATTTGGACTGGGGAATTGATGCGCTTGAAGAGGCAATCAACACTTCAAACATTGAAACTAAGATGGCTAGACTAGATTACGCGGAAAAAATGCTTCAAGTGTGTGCTATGTTGGATTCTAGTCAGAAAACTGCAGGGGTGCCTAATTTTTATCTCTCTGCTTGGGCTCATTTAAACCTTTCTTACTTGTGGAAGTTGAGAAATAATGTTAACAATTCCGTACTTCATATTCTGGAGATGTTTATCGTTGACCCTTTCTTCTCGCGGATTGACTTTGCACCTGAGCTTTGGAAATGTTTGTTTCTTCCCCACATGAGCTCAATTGTAGGGTGGTACTCAGAGGAAAGACATCGGATAGTGATGAATGTTATTCCTGATTCTAGTGACTTGTCTTTCACTATGGATTTTGATCATGACTTCAATGAATCTCTGATATTTTCTGTAAGGCCTGATCAAGCCGAGAAAATGCAGGAACTCGAGCAGCTTTATGGACAGTCATTGGATGAGAATACAAGGCTTTATGCAAAATACTATAAGGACTGCATGAACTATGATTCCGCAACATCAAAGAAGGCAATTCCTCTGTTGCCAATCGCAGAGCCACCGATGACTCAACTGCATGAGGTATCGAAGGAAACTATTTTATGCATAAACTCAATAAATTCTAAACTCGTTCTCTATTATATGAAAATAGCTAGCAACACCCTTGTTTAAAACAGTGCATAACCTAGTTTAGCTAGAAACAAGAAAACCTATTCCTATATAATTCTGACTAAAACTCCTATTTCGACATGAATTATATAAATATCAAATCTTAAACAACTTTGGTTTTTTACTCCAACTTTGAATTATTCTTCCAACAGGTATGCCAGTGAATTCCTGATTATGTCAAATTTGGCCCAATCTTGCCTAAGAGTGCCGGATTTTCTCCTATTCTGAGAGTGAAGGAGAATGCAGAAGGAGCTTCAAAGTAAGGTCCATTAACTAGTAGTTACTGAATATTTGTTAGTTCAATCACCACTGTTCTTTTGTACTTGCCATTATGGCTTTCCATATTTAAGATTTTGTTATGACTTAAGAGAACTGTCAAAAAAAAAGGCAAACTTGTCTTTCTAATCCTTTGGATTTTAGCAGATTGAATATGACTTCTTCGTTGTCCGATAATCATGAGGACTCCGCGACTTGGGATCCACTAGTTAGTTTTTTTTTCCTTTAACTTTGCTATATCTTGTTACATTAGTTTTTTTTTTTATCTTGTTACATTATGAATTGGTGATAATTTGTGGAACTGAGTTTATTCAAGTAAAGTACTGCTCTTTCCTGTCATACGCAGAAAGGAATTCCTGAGGAGGATGAAGAAGATTATGACCCTGAGCCTCATGTATACATTGCATCAAATAAAAGAAATCAAGAAAGCAATTCATCCAAAGTCAAGCAGATTAATACAAACCAAAGGCAATCTCCCAAGGCATTCCCTTCAATGGACTCCCCTAAAATTCCTTCACAAGAGCCTTCACCAAAAAGATCAGATACCCCCTCGAAGAAAAGTGTACCTGTGTTACGCCTCTTATCTAGACGTGTTAAGGACTCCTCAATTACTACTTCTTTGCATTTATCCCAAGAGTTAAAAATTAGCTCAGCAGACTCAGATGAAGAAAGGACAGTATGTTTCATATCCCCATTTATGTGGTAGTTCTTTTTTACCAATGGCTTCCAGACTTGTAGTTGTTGACACATGCAGGTGCAGCATGAAACTGTGGGGAGAAGAAATGCTCAAAGGCGGAGCCTTAGTCAATCCTTAGAAAAAGGGTATGTCTGCACAAGTCACTTTCTAATATTGGAGGTGATTGAATTTTTCTAAATCTCTTCAAACAATGACAGTTCTCCGAATGATAGTGATGAAGGAAGCCACAGCTCCATTTCTTTGCCATTGTCAGATAAGTCGACTGCTCCATCAAGGCCACCAAAAGATTTTGTCTGTCCAATAACTGGACAGATATTCAATGATCCTGTCACCCTAGAAACCGGTCAAACATATGAAGGGAAAGCCATCCAGGAATGGATGAATAGAGGTAATACAACATGCCCCATTACAAGGCAGTCTTTATCTGCATCTACTCTGCCTAAAACCAACTATGTCCTGAAGAGACTAATAACCTCTTGGAGGAAACAACACCCTGACCTAGCTCAGGAGTTTTCATACTCTGAAACACCACGAAGTTATTTAAGCATTCCGAGGCCATCTGAATCTACTCCATCTCCAACATTTAATCATCCTAATCATAGGCGGATAGAGGAAATCGTCGAACAAAGATCACGAAGATTTATTCGAGCAGCAGCTGTATCAATGTCACCTACAAGTGTAATTTCTCAAGCAGCAACTGAAGCAATTATCAATGGGTTAAAACCTTATGTCTCATGTCTGTGCACTTCAGAGGACTTACAAGAATGTGAACAAGCCATATTGACTATAGCAAAGATATGGAATGACTCGAAACTTGATCAATCTCAAGGAGTTCACTCCTATTTATCTGCACCAACTATAGTGAACGGATTCGTAGAGGTATTATCAGCTTCATCAAGGACGGAAGTTTTAAAGACGACAGTTTATATTTTGTCCGAGCTACTATATGCAGAGGATAGCGTTGGCGAGATCCTCACAAGTGTGGACTCGGATTTTGAGTGTCTAGCTATTTTATTAAAAGATGGTCTTGCTGAAGCAGCAGTTCTTATTTACCTACTCAGGCCATCATTCTCTCAACTTTCAGCTCATAATTTCGTACCCTCTCTTACTCGGATTATCACAAACAGAAATAAGGATTCTAGTGATTTTCAGTTCACAATAGGACCAAAGGAAGCTGCTGTTGTGTTGCTCGAACAAATTATTAGTGGAGGAGGTGACAGTGACCAATCAGTCAATGCTATGCAGATTATATCAAGAAATGGTATTCCTCCCTTGCTAAAATGCCTAGAACATGAAAATGGAAGAGAGTCCATTGTCTGCATACTTTTATGCTGTATTCGGGCTGATAAGAGTTGCAGAATAACAATAGCTAGTAGAATTGAGTTATCTCCTGTTCTTGAGTTAATTCACAATGCAAACGATAGCGTGAAAGCCACGTGCATAGAACTGCTTTATGAGTTAGTTTTGTTAAGCAGGTATTTAAAACAAACATGACTCTATTCTTTCAAAATTTTAGTCTATAAAATCACCTTTGACTTGCTTATTTAATACTCCTTCCCTTTCAATTTAAGTGTCTTACTTTCCTTTTTAGTCTTCTTAAAAAACGTATGCCTCTTTCCGTATTTTGTAACTCTCTAATTCCAACCTTCTACATGGCATGTTTAAGATCACAAGATTCAAAGGACATTTGGTACATTATACACATCTTTAGTTTAACCACAAGAAACAAACGTCGTCCTTATTTTCTTAAACTCCGTGCCTAGTTTCAAACTAAGACACTATAATTGAAACAGGGGGAGTACATGCTTATCTGGTTTTCGAAATGAAATTTTAAATATTGTAGTCGATCTTTTGGTTATAATTATCCTGAAGTGACCCCTCTAGATTTGGATTCATGAAAGATGTTTGTTCTTTTTACTTGTATTGCAGGAGAACATTGTGCAACCAGATTCTGCAGGTAATTAAGGATGAGGGAGCATTCAGTACAATGCACTCTCTTCTTGTCTGTCTGCAGATGGCCTCAATGGAGCAGAAATCCACCATTGCTCCTCTTCTTCTGCAGCTTGACCTTCTGGTCTGTACCATTTATTTTTAAAATATTTTTCAGCCACTCTGTGTTGAATAATAATTCATAAGAGAAATTCGATTCAGGTTGAGCCTCGAAAAATGAGCATATACCGGGAAGAATCAATAGAGGCATTGATTGAAGCACTTCACAAAAAGGACTTCCCCGCGTCTCAGCTCAGGTCTCTTGATGCCTTATTATCTCTTTCCGGGCATCTGACTAACTCTGGTAAGTCATTTCTTGAAGCTCGGCTACTCAAAATTGCAGGATTTAATCAGCACTATAATGCTATGATGAAAGAAGAGAGGCAAAAAGCAGGTGAAAATGACATCACAAATACAATGGTATGAAGTTCTTGAGCTAATTACAATCAAAACCTCTCTATAACAACGTCGTTTGTTCCGATACTTTTTGGCTGCTATAGCGAAATGTTGTTATAAAGAACATATAATATAACATACCATGAAAGATCGGTTCCACAAAAAACATGACTGTTATAGTGAAATGTTTTTATAAAAGATGGTTGTTATAGAGAGGACTGACTGTAGTTGTTTTATGGGTTATTGTTTTGTAATTTGTGCAAGTAGTAATCTTAACTTAACACATGGTTTATAGGAAGAGGAAGAAAAAGCACTGAGTTCTTGGGAAAATAGAATGGCTTTTGTTCTTTGCAATCATGAGAAAGGATTAATATTCAGAGCTTTAGAAGAATGCCTAAAGAGCACCTCCATGGAGATAGCAAAATCTTCCTTTATTATAGCCACATGGTTAATTCACATGCTCTATAATTTTCCCGATACTGGAATTAGAGAAGTTGCTCGTAAGTTCTTGTTTGAGCAATTTATACAGATGCTGCAGTCAACAAAGAACCTCGAGGAGAAGATCCTGGCCGCCCTTGCTTTGAGAGGCTTTATTACTGATTTAGGTGCACTTGGCGAACTGGGAATATATGCCAAATGTTTGTGCAAAAGCTTGAGGAAACTTAAAAAGTACTCTACAGTGGTCGGTGATATAATGAAAACCTTGATGAACTTGCCATGTATTGATGCTGTAAGTGATTTCTACGCTAATAAGTTATAGTTGCATAAGCAAATTAAATGTATTTTTTATAGGTCCTAATAGTTAGAACTGCAGGCAGAATTATGGTGCTATTCTGAATGTCCTGATATGGATGTTTCGATGAATGGAGAAGTTCTTTGTCTGCTCCATATAAGAGGTCGGCTCATTAGCAGTCATTCCGATGGAACCATTAAAGTAAGGGCCTTTCTAGTAAGCATCCATAGCTCCTTTTTCATCGGCTGCTACTTTTCTCCAACATGTAGATCTTTCTCTGTTCAGGTCTGGGAAACTGGCAAAAGAGTTCCTCGGTTAATTCATGAAACCCGCGAGCACACAAAGACAATTACATGCCTTTATGTGTCATCTTCATGTGATAAACTGTATAGTGGTTCATTGGACAGAACAATCCGGGTAAGATCTCCTTCTAGCAATGAAGTACTTGGAAATATGATTATAATACTTAATAAGTAAAGAACAAGTGTTGCTTTACCATTATCTGAAAATATCACCTAGTTTCAATTCTAATCTGTTTCATACAAAATAGAAGAAGAATCAGTTAAGAAATGCTTAAATGATTCATTATCCTTTGACATCCTCTCCTTAAAAAATCATGTAGATTTGGGCGATCAATCAAGAGGAAATCCACTGTCTTCAGGTTCATGATGTGAAAGAGCCGGTGCTTGAGTTGATAGCTAACACTCATTTTGCATGCTTCGCATCTCAAGCGACAGGAGTTAAGGTCAGAAATCTGGAATTCTTTTAACTAACATGTGTTTCCCTTTGTTACACGAGACTTGTTCATTTAAGACAACCAAAAATGTTTATCTAGTAAAATAAATAGGGGTAACATCATATTTGATGAGACCTTGATCTAGTGCAAAAGACTCATTAAACTTTAAATTTTACAGGTTTATAATTGGTCAGGGGTTCCCAAGCATGTAAACTTCCAAAAATATGTCAAGTGCCTCGCCATTATGGGCGATAAGCTTTATTGTGGATGCACAGGCTATAGTATCCAGGTAATACTTTGAGCATTTCAGGGGTGGTTATATAGGAACAAGAAGGGAAAATATTTCCTATATTTCTCTGTTGATGTCAGTCTTGATTGTGACAAAAGATTTCCAGTTTAAGATTAAGTTTGATAAGCATATTAAACTAATGGCAGGAAGTTGATTTAATCTCTCAACATCAACAACATTTTATGCTGGTGCCAAGAAGTTGTTGGGAAAACAGAATATCAATTCCCTTCAAGTTCAAAAGAATGTTGTGTTCGCTGGTGGTTCATTAGTAGATGGAATATCCGGAAAGGTATACACATTTTCTCATTCAAAGCCATTTTATTCACATTAAAACATTCGAGGATGACATGATTTGTTGTTTCTCATCCAATAAACGTGCTCGTGAAGGTATTTTCACTTCCTAGCAAGGCAGTCATTGGATCACTTTCAACCGGTTCAGACACCCAACGACTAGCAATAAACAATGACTTCATATTTACCGCCACAAAATCTGGCACCATAGAGGTATGGCTGCAAGAAAGAGTTACAAAAATGACTTCCATTAAAATGAGAAGTGGTGGACAGAGTAGAATTACATCTTTAGCTGTGGATAAAGATGGAGAAATGATATTTGCTGGTTCTACTGATGGAAAAATTCAGGTTAAATGCATATTTCTTTAGCTGTTGATCACAGATTTATTACCAGTGATTTCTAGTGATCACCATTTCATGCTGATTGCAGGTTTGGCGTTTGGATTAAAAGAAAGGAAAATTGCTTTGGTACCAGATCTACTTGGAACTGGAAATGTAACAATTTTGTTAATTTTTGAATACCTGATCGTACATTCTCAATATTCTATATGATACTTCATGTACTACTAAAATGTAACAAGCAATATAAAGAAAATTACACAGAATCTGGATAGTCTTAAATTATATACTCCTTCCGTTCTAATTTATGTGTCACCATTTGACTAGACACTAAATTTAAGAAAGAAATGAAGACTTTTAAAATTTGTGATCGAAAACAAACCTCAGACTAGGCTTTCTTGCATAGTAGCCTACCTTTGGTCTGAGGTTCGCTACTTGCTAGCCTAGAGCTGACCCTGGCTGTGATCAAGAAGTCTGCAGCAAATTCGAGTTTCGGGGTCGCCAAAGCATTGAGAGATGGAAGGAATGCTCTGTCTAACCGCAATGCTTGTCTGGCCTCTCCAGCCAAATTGAGAAATTCTGAGAGAAATTCATTCATTTCATTAAAAAGGTAAAACATAAATTTCAAAGTTAAGTTATTTCTAATTATAGAAATGTGGCATGTTTCGGGATAGACTATATAGAATAAAGTGTTCAATTGGAATTAGTAATAGATCCAAGTCCTTGTTCAGTCTACTTTGAACTTTGTTTTCTATCTTCAAAGAGTTGAAAGCACTCTAGTTCCTCAAATTTTAGAATTCTCATCTTTGGTCATTATGATTACCAATTAAGCACATCAAACCAGTTAATTACTTCAAACGTAAACTGATTTCTCCGCTAATTGATTCTCTTACATCAAAACAGTTAATTACTTCAAACGTAAACTTATGATTCCTCCGCTAATTGATTCTCTTACTTGTTTTTTGCACTAAATCTAATAAATAAACCTTAACAATTACAAATTAAAATAGAAATATATATCACATAACCATTGTTAGCTAGAGTGGTAAATGAACAAATGAAAGACGTGTTTTGGATTAATTGTTTAGTGTAAACACCAGGTATCATCCGGTTGCAATGCTATTTCTGTTGTGAGCCCCACATACTTGACCGATGGCGTCACCTTTGTCATTTCATTCCTTTTGACGTTGTCAGTTTTGTGAAAATACTAAAGTTTTTGGGTCGTATATAGCATGTTGTCTCATGGCAACATCTATTTTGTTATATATATTACTCCATGGATTGTACATCACTTCATTTGGAGTAGTGACGTCTTGGGGCAACTTTATTTGGAGCTTTATTATTTCTTGCAATTAGTGTGGTACCTTATTGAAACTTTCTAATTACTACTCAACATTTTAAAAGTAAATTTTCTAGTTCATAGCAATAAGGATAGCATCATAATTCACTATACAAATATGTAATTCTTGAGCCGTTCATTCAAGCGTTCGTTTACGAAGGTAGAGCCACTTGAGAAGTTTCATTAATAAAATTTTGGAACTTTGAATAAAGCCACATGGGTACCTTTTGGTTTATTTATATATAAATAGAATATGTATTTGCTAAATATCTAAAGTGGGTAAAATCTCAAACAGCGTATAATTTTTCAACTTATAAGCACTTTTAATTTTGTAAAGTTTTTTTATTATTATATTTTTAATATATTTTCTAATTCTCAAAATATTTTTTTCAAAACAAACCCCTAATTTTCTCTTCATTCTACAAAGATATATATATATATATATATATATATATATATATATATCTTTGTAAATAAAATTAAGAGCATTTTATCAAAAGAATATTTTGTCAACACTCTTTTACCAAATAAACCAACTATTTATTATCGATTTTAACACTTTTATCCAAATATATAACTATTTATAATAAAATAAAATTTAATATTTAAAGCTTATCAGCTATTTAAAATCAGCTATAATCTCAACGGCTCTTAATTTTGTAGACATTTGCTATTAGAAAGTTGAAAAGAGCAACTCGACATCTTTAGTACGATAATGTAGAGAAACTTGATGTTATTGAAAAAAAATATGTGAATGGGAAACAATATTAAAAAAGGTAAGTAAAAGGCAAAGCTTTTAATTTCATGGCTGTCTTGAGTTTTGATTAATGTTGTCCAGTGGGCCGGGTCAGGCCGATCCCGATCCGGTCCAGTCCCGCCCGCCCGCCCCGATCCCGTAAAAAAATTAACGGTGTCGAGACTCAAAACCGGGACGGGACCTGGGCTCGTCCCGCCCGGGCCCGTCCCTCTTCGACCCGCCCCACCCCCGACCCAGTCCCGATCCGCCCTCCCCTTTGCAAAACTACCGTTGCAACAACGACCAAATTTAGATTTTGGTCGTTGTGCAACGGTCCCAACGGCCATTTTTGCCCCCACCCCATAAACCCCCTACCCCCTTAATATTTATTTTTAATCCCTAAGTTAGTATATTTACACTTTACCCAATTTTCCAACTACAAATACCTCATTTTCTCTTTATTTTATCTCACAAATCTTCCTACAATCTCTCAATCTATCTCTCTACAAGTCTACGTTGCCTTCTAAATATTTTATTTTATTTGCTCATTTATATAATTGTATCAAAGTTCAAAAATTGGGACTGAAGTTGGCAACTAGCTTGAGGATCATCTATCGAGCAAAGTTTCAATTTTCAACCTCGATTACACGTCGACGTTATGTCGGCGTTTGGTACATCTGTTTCTTCTTTAAATTATTATTATTGCCTTATTTTAATTATCGCACTTAATTTTATTATTTTTAATTATTTATTTGTATAATTAAAATGGAAGGATTTAGACGTACAATTATGGGTAAGGGTGCTTCTTCTAGTAGGGGTAACAAGGGCAGGGGTACTTCTTTTAATCATCATATTCCTAGTCAGGATGATTTGATTGATTACACTCATATAGATGAAACTGTTTTTTTTAATGATATATCATTAGATGATGAGATATTCTGCAGTGGAACCAGACTTTAATTTAGACGATAATCTAGACGACACACCTACTAGTGCACCTCAACAACCTCAACCTCAGACTAAGTCTCAGCCTTAATCTGAAATTGGAACGCCTTATATTCCCCCTAGTATGGGTTGAGGCCCCACACAATAAAATTTAAAATCAGCTGCATGAGATTTTTTGGTAGGAACCAAGAGAATCAAGTAGTTATATGTAAAAATGTTTATAAATTTAAAATCGGAAAAGGTCAGGGTGAGACGGGAGGTTTATTGAGACATGTACAAAACTTTCACAAAATTAGGTGGAATGAATATGAGGCTACAAAGTCGGGTGCACAAATGCGCTCTTAGTCGGGACAAGGTTCACATAGGGTCCCGGACCAAGTACAGGGTCAAATTAAACCGACGACGGGGGGAATTGTGGGTCCTAAATACAATAAACACAGAGATAGGGAAGCAATAACAAAATTAGTTGCAGTGGAGGATTTGTCTTTTGCATTTCCTTCCTCTCATGGTTTTATTCATTACATTAGAGAAATGTATAATCCTGCTTTTAACGATTTTTCTAGATCAAATGTTAGGAGAGACGTTTTTAAATTTGCACATGAATATCAACAATATTTACGTTATGCATTATATCATTTCCTGACAAAGTATCTATCACTTTTGATAAAAGGTCGTAGTACTAACGGCAATGATTATTTAACTGTAATATGTCATTGGATAAATCATAATTGATCTATGCAAAAATGTATTTTAGCATATAGATATATTGATGATAGGCACACTGGAAATTTTATTGCACAAAATATTCATGAAGTTTGCGATTAATATGGTATAACTGACAAAATAATGATTGTTACGTTAGATAATGTTTCTTCTAATAATTATGTTGTGAGACTTTTAAAAGATCTATTAACTCCATCTTTTTCAAATCATTTTCATATAAAATGTGTGTGCCATATTTATAACTTAGTTGTAAAGGATGATCTGTCACTTTTTGAAGACATTCTTAATAAAGTACAATTTGCTATAAACTTTATTTTTAGAAGTAATAGAATACAAAGAAAAAAAGAATATAAAAAAACTTGTCACGATTGTGGATTACCTTTTAGAAAAATTCATGAAGAAGCAGCGACTAGGTGGAATTCTCTATATGAACAACTACTTGTTGCTTACGATTATAGAAGACCTATAACTTTATTTTTTAATGCCCATAATCGAAATCCAACGGATATGCTTGTAGATAATGATTTGGGGAAAATTTCAGAACTTATTGGATTTTTAGAGAAATTGTTTCAAGCAATTAAAGAATTTTCTGGTATATATTATCCTATTATTTCAACTATGTTATTTTATATAGCTCTAATATTTTTGTTACTTAGTGAATATATGGAAAAAATCATCTTATAAGGCACCTATTAAAAAAATTATCAAATTAAAAAAAATTGTATTCCCACTATTTATATTATTGGTGATGTATTGAATCTGACTATTAAAATAGACGGTTGTAAAGCACTTATTGAAACGATTTATGATTGTATAGCAGTACTTCCTTTTCCAACTCCAAAAAACCCAAATGAACAATCACCTAAGGAACCAACTAAAGAATAAGTTTTGTCTAGCATACATGATGAATGCAAAAAAGTATATATGATTTACCAACAAGAAAGTGTTGGCAACCAACCAGCTTATATACCATCTTCTTCTTCAATACAACCTTATAAAATACATATTGTTTTTGCGTCTAGTATTGAAAGCCTTAGAAATAGAATGTTTAGTGGTTCCACTGCTAATCAAGTTAGCGAGATTGATGTTTTTGTTTTGCAGGTTGTTGTACCGTACCAAGCAAGTCGCAATGAAGAAGGACGTGAAGACTTGCTTAAATATTGGAGGGAAAATGAGAAGACATTTTCGATACTAGCAAAGATGGCCCGAGATCTGTTGAACATTCAAGCGTCATCAACAGCGTCTGAAAGTGCTTTTTCGGCCGAAAGATTTCAAATAGGAGAGCACAGACACTCAATAGCGGGAGACGGCTTGGAGATTGCAGTTTTATTCAGAGATTGGATACGAGCGGAGCGTAGAAGCTGCGATCAACCAAAGATCAACGAAGAAGACGATTTAAACTACAACGAAATCTTGTCCGAGGGAACTGGAAGCGACGTTGACCAATTTGACCAACAAATTTCAATTCCAACCGAAGGACCACATGACATTGTGAAGAAATTAGAAAAGGTGTTTATAACTATGTAATTTTTTAAATTGAAATTTTACTATGTGATTTGCAACTTTTGAACAACACCACAAAGTTGCAATTTTGAAATTGTATTACAAAAAAATCATACTTCTATTAAATAATATAAGAGACACAAAAACAGTCTTAGGATGTTTTTATTACACTATCTTGTTCAATTATTTATGTGTTTATATTCACAGTTTTTTTGAAATTGTCTAAAAAATCCTTAACCCGACCCGACCCGACCCTGCCCCGCCAACACCAGTCCCCTTTTCCGGCCGGATGAGGGACGGGACGGGACATCGGCCTGTCCCGCCAGTCCCGACCCGCTGATCCCGCTGAAGGACCGGCCCCGCCCATTTCTTCAATCCCGTCGGGACCTGCCCCGAACACGACCCACCGGACACCGCTAGTTTTGATGCGATGTGAATTTAGGAGCTATAATAAGAAAGATGAGTTGATGCTTTCAAGGGTTGTACCAAATGCAATTAGTATAATTCATAGCTGTGAAGAGTTTATTTACGGCAAAAGGACACAAGTCTCAGCAATTGTACTGGAACTCCTCAACTTTAGTTTCTTTATTTACGCAATTATCCCAATTTTCCTTGTAATAGTTCTTTTAGATCCCAAGGGCTTCTCCATTTATATTTTAGCATGTAGCCATTCTACGAACATATCAATGAAAATCTATTTTAGCTCTACCTAGTTTAGATTTAGCTTAGCTAGTTTCCTTCTCCAGTTCCAATACGCAACATTTGGTATCAGAGCAATCATCCTCGCAACTGTGGGTATTCATCAATGGCTTTAGAGATGGTGGAAAAATTGAATTCTCGAATATCCAATCTTAACTGCAGTTATGATAGAATTGACAGGAGATTTGCTAAATTTGTCCAAGAAGTGAAGCTTTCAGTCAAGATGGTGAGAGATTAGTGCCTCAATATGCTCTTGACCGGAGAAAAGAACCACAAAACCCGTCGGTCATCTCTGTATCACCCATCAGGGTTCTCCAATTTTTGGACTACCGGGGTGGTCATCTCTGTATCACTCATATATCTGGCCAAATAGAAACTAGAGATTAATTATTTGGTAATTGATAATTCAGTCACTGTGGGACGATATTCGGTCTTACCGAAAATTATTACAAATTGCGATACGTATACTTGCGTAGCTCTAAAAATCTGCAACACTCAACACTGGATTTTCAAACCGGAAATCCATTTTAACCTATCCACTCAGACTATCTCACCAATACCAAAAAACCCAAAACTAGCCAAGCTTGACCCAAATTAGAATGCGGCCATGCGTGAGGAATTTAATGCACTCACTATACAGCGCATTTGGGATCTTGTCCCGAGACCAGAGGGGGTGAATGTGATTCGTTGCATGTGGCTATATCGTCACAAATTCAGAGATAGTGGTGAGCTTGAACGCCATAAGGATAGACTTGTGGCTAATGGCACGGGGTAACAAGAGGGAGTTAATTATAGTGAGACATTCAGTCCAGTGGTTAAACTAGCCACTATTCGCACTGTTTTGAGCATAGCTATGGGAAAGAACTGGTTGATTCATCAACTTGATGTGAAAAATGCGTTCTTACATGGGGATTTGAAAAAAACCGTATATATGCATCAACAACCTGACTTTGTGCATCCAGAGGCTCCTCAGTATGTCTGATGTATTTGAAAGTCACTCTATGGCTTGAAACAAGCCCTAGGGCTTGGTATGAGAACTTTGCCACTTACATCATGCAGATCGGGTCCGTGTGCAGCAAAAGTAATACCTCACTTTTTATTTTTCATCAAAGTAATGACACTGCATACCTTTTGCTCTATGTGGATGATATTGTTCTAACTGTCTCATCTGATGTGCTGAAACACGAGATCATTACCTTGCTCAAATCCGAATTTGCTATGACAGACTTGGGTAAGTTGAGTTATTTTTTGGGGATTTCACTGACCAGATCAACAAATGCAATGTTCATGTGTCAGCGTAAGTATGCCAAAGAAATTATATACAAGGCCAAAATGACAAACTGCAAGATCATGCCCACTCTAGTCGAAACTAAGTACTGATGATGGGGATCCGGTGGCCGATCCTTCCCTTTATAGGAGCCTTGCTGGAGCACTTCAGTATCTTACCTTCAATAGGCCCGATATTGCCTATGTTGTTCAGCAGGTGTGCTTGTTCATACATGCTCTCATGTAGCCTCACTTTACCGCTCTTAAACGTATCATTCGGTATGTTAAGGGTACTCTTGACTATGGACTACATCTCTATCTATCTGCACCGACTAGGTTGATATCATATACGAACGTTGATTGGGGCGGATGTCCGGACACACACCGATCTACTTCCGACTATTGTGTATTTTTGGGTGATAACCTCATCGCATGGTCAACCAAACGACAAGCCACACTTTTCCGTTCAAGTGCAGAAGTAGAATATAGAAGTGTTGCGAAAGTTGTTGCCGAGATTTGTTGGCTCATAAACTTCTTCTAGAGCTTCATTGTCCCTTACATAAGGCATCTGTTGTCTACTGTGGTAACATATATAAATTTTAACCCAGTTCAGCACCAGCGAACCAAACATATTGAGATGGATATTCACTTTGTTCGTGAGAAGATTGTCATGGGCTATGTTAAGGTGTTACATGTTCCTTCATCCTCTCAGTACACATATATATTTATTAAGGGACTTCCCCGACAGATGTTCCTTGACTTCAGATCCAGTCTGAGCGTCCGGTCTCCTCCTGCTCCGACTGAGGAGGTGTGATAGAGAATACGCAAATATTGTCCATATATTCTGTAATTAGTATCCTAGTGTAATTATGTAAAGTAGATATCCTCATTCGATTAGGATTATAATTATAAACTCCTATAAATATTGTATCGATGAGAAGACTCCAATCAAAGAGAATTACATCATTCTACAGTATATTTACAGAAATGGAAGAAATGAGTAACGCTCACAGGAAATATTTTCTTTTTCTTTTGGACATTATAAATAAAATGATTACTTCATTCTTTCATTAGTTAATTTGAGATCTAATTTTGTCGCGCAAAACAATTGCTTTTGGAAGAAATGAACGCAGAAAAGAAAAATCATAAAGAGGTTTTTTCATGTAATTCGTTCTGAGAACTAAAAGTTCATTTTGAAAGAGATATTACTATTAGCAAAAATATATTTACTAGTACATTAAAGTGCTCCCAGTTAGTTGTAGCTTTAATCTTTTTATTAGTCTCCTTATTTTCGGGGCTGAGAAGTTGTGGTCATTCTAAACGAGTAATAGGTGTACCTTGAATTACATCAAAGATTCTATCTTTATCTTCCTATTATGTTATTTGAGTTGTTATAGTAAGACCACTGATTCTATACTTGTGATTTTCTTTTTCTAGATTATAGTTTAAAAAATATGACAAAACTTCGTAAGACTCTTTCATGATTTATGGATAGCTTCAATCACTCTTGATTCATATAAAATTTGTAAACAAATTCTAAAGTTATAGTTTAAAGTTTAATAAAATTAGGTTTTCCTTACTCAAGTACTTTATTAAAAAAAAGTTTCTTTACCTGAGTCTATCTCCCTGGGTAGATCCTTTGAATGTCCTTTGTTTTCATTAAATTTTGAAGATAGTGGCTTTTAAATGTTATTATCTAAAAGATTAAAGAAAGAATAACAAGCTTCCCTTTTCCCTGCTTTTCTTCATAAGTACCTTTTCATCGAGCTTCGGAGTAGTAGCTGAGGTTTAGTAACTTTGATTTCATCCTTAGTTGCAGACATGAATATGCAGTCTAGCAAATTAATGAGATTTTTATTTTGATATCCTTATGCTATTTTTATTTTTTTTCGATGGTCCTTTTTGGTTTGACTTTATTCTGAAAGACGAAATGAGTATAAATAATATGCAATGAAAGTCCCTATTGTGATCATGCAGTAATACTGTTATCCTTTGTTACTTTCCTTTTCATGCCGAAGACGATGCATAATTCTGATAGTGAATTCGTGATCTTACTTATGTTGGTTATTACAAAGGTTGCAGGAAACGGGAATTACTAGTAACTGCTAATGTAAGAATTGAAATTACAATTCAACTAGAAATCTGAAAATTACAAAGATGAACAAGAAAAACTGAAAAACTGTTTTTGCTGAGTCGAGTGTGGCACTCCGTCCTTAAGACAATATTTCCCCGTATGTATCCTTTATACGTCCTGGACAATTTGTCTCCCAAGATAAAACAGCAATGGAACACTTGAGCAAAGGAAGCTCAAATGCTACCGTGAAGAATATTGAGCAATGAAATGATGCTAGGAAGATGTAGGAAGAAACTGTTTTGCTTGTGTATTTTCGTGTATATTGCAAGTATGTTAAGTGTGCCTCAACAATGGTGTAAGGGGTGTTTATATAGGTGAAGGAGGGCTGTTTAACTGCCTCCATCCATTATGGAGGTAGTAAAGCCACCAAAATAAATTGTGAAAGACCAACGGATTTGGCCATTATAGGAGGAGTAATTCATCCAAAATAAATGGCTGAATTGGGTGCTTGGCGTTTCTGTTTTGGAACTGTACTTCTGGCAAAGTTCTCTGGCCCAAAAAGATAATATCAGAAGGCCGAGAGGCCGAGAGCCCGGAACCGGACCGGACAGGCGGCGGCGGCGTGCGTGTGGTCTTTCCTCGAACCGAAGCACATCTAGGTCCTCCCTCCTTTAAACACATGGGATACCCCTTGGGGTCCCAAACCCCAAACCAATTTCGAGTCTTATATACACAACAATTCTTTCTTCCTCTACCGATGAAGGAGAATTGATCACACACCACACTTTTCCATGCTTCAAACACCTTACTTCGTGAACCAATATCTCTTTCATTTCTCAATGAAATTTGACGATTCTTGGCCCTACGGTTATCTACGTACTTAGTAGATCATGCATGTGTGAAGAACCGGATTCTCCAACATACGTAACACTAATGTTTAAGCCGTTAAAGTTGGTCGGTTGCAACTCTCGCCAAAGGTAAATTTCCAACAAATTCAATCAGAACAATTTCTCAACGGATAGTTCCTTTGCTTTTCTGGATGAAAGTTTATCGAATTTCTTTAAGGTTCAAGAATATACTTATTTCCTTCAGCCTTATAAATGGTGAAATGTTAGAAATTTTAATCAATGTAATTCTTTGCTTCAAAATCATTATTTGAATGTTATCTTTTAAGTATATATATATATATATATGTTGAAGTTGGTCCCTGAGAGATAATATCACATAATTATTCGAGCATGTAATTCCTTTTGAATATACAAAAACTGAAAGGTTTTGTTACTTCTTGATTGCTGCATCTTTTAACTTCATGATCTTAGACAATGTCAACTGACTCACTTTTGGTTAAGTTAAGTCGATAAGTTGTGAATAACTTTGTGTATGTTTAACTTATGTATTTTCTCATAATGGTGTTTGCTACACATCATAGAGCTAACAATTTCGTTCCCTGATTCCCAATCACAGGCCAAGGACCTCAAGAAAATGAAGGAGAAGGCCCGGGGAAACTACCAAGTGGATCTCAAACATCGTGTCCTGTTTTTTGCTTTTTTGTAAAAAATATTTGCAGGTTAACAAAGTCTGTTTTGCAATTACTTTTGACTTTGATGAAACAAAGGTAATTAAGATCAAAACTTATTTATATTTATGTCGTACATGAATTGTTAATTTGTTGAGGGAAAAAAGTCGAAAATGGTCCTTCTTCCTGAAAGTTTAGAGATGAGTCTTTTGTGTTATTGCTATACATTCAGTTGTTAGTAGAGAATTGTTCACATTGGTTGCATAAATCAATTATGTGAATGAATAAAAAATTCCTTGATATTGTCAACCTCCCAAGAGAGCCAGGTTGTACCACTACAGCTTTGGCAGAAAAATACATGTATAAGCATCCAGTGGAATGAAACTGCCTAAAATCACTCAAAAGGAAATACTGGTAAGTACTAATAACCTCTTGAGAAAACCATGCCTATTTGCTTTCCATTAAAGCTTGAAATCTTGGTTGAACTTGATTGACATTTGTCATTTTTTGATAAAGTAAGCATTTCATTAATAGACATCCACAAGATACAAGCAAAATACAATATAAGATTAGCTCCGGCATAAACTCTTGACTTTTCATGGAGCTAAAAAAATCAATTATCTGTTGAGAGAAGTAAATAATTTACTACTTTGCAAGATAGTATATCATATTGAGAAATTATCAATATGAGAATTGCTCTCAAGCCAACTTCAACTATTTGTGTGTCCTCTATAATTTTCTCTCTCTTTCATCTGTTCATTTCTTTTTAGTGCTTTCCTAAGTTGATGTAATTTCACTGCTCCAGCACCTTGGCTTTGTGGTTTATTTGGAGTAGAACTACTATATATATCTCCCTTTTCAGTCTCTTTTTCCCACCAATGCGTATAATGTCAACATAGTAATTTCTTTGCACGTCATTTCTCATGAGAGAGACCAGAAGGAGTGTATCCTGCAACCACAGTGAAGATAAAAGAAAGATCAAACTTTTCATCTTTTTTATAGATTTTTCATTCTGCCCTCCCCGAATTCTGCTAACGCGGTATGCTTTGTGCACGTGAGTGAAAGATAGAATAATTTCCCCTTAGGGATTCCTTTCATTATTCACAATATATATAGTTGTACAAGGTTGATTCCTAATATGGTACGAATCCTAACTTACCTTACAAAGGTTGATTCCTAATACAATTAGAATCCTAAGTTACCTTAAATATATATCTATCATAATTACAAAATATACGGAGAATATTCGCTAATACTCCCCCTCAGACGGAGCGGGAGGAGGCGGAACGCTAAGGCTGGATCGGAAGTCGTTGAAGAGCTGTCGCGGTAGTCCCTTTGTGAAGATGTCTGCATACTGATACGAAGAAGGCACGTGTAATATTTTGACCTGACCACGGGCAACCTTCTCTCGCACAAAGTGGATATCCATCTCAATATGCTTAGTCCGCTGATATTGGACCGGATTATGAGACATATAGATGGCAGATATGTTGTCACAATAGACTATAGACGCCTTGCGGAGTGGACACTGGAGTTCCAAAATAAGATTTTGGAGCCAACAGATCTCAGCAACTACGTTAGCAACACCGCGATATTTTGCTTCAGCACTCGACCGGGAAAGTGTGGCCTACCGCTTGGCGGACCATGAGATAAGATTATCCTCAAGAAATACACAGTACACTGAGGTGGAGCGACGTGTGTCGGGGCATCCAGCCCAATATGCATCCGTGTAGGCAAGTAGCTTGGTTGGGGCAGAGAGGTATAGATGTAATCTGAAGTATAGTGTGTCGTTAACGTATCTGATAATACGTTTGTGGGCGACAAAATGGGACTCTCGGGGGTCATGCATGAATAGACACACATGTTGAATGACATATGCAATATCAGGCCTAGTGAATGTAAGATACTGAAGAGCACCTGCTAGACTCCGATATAGAGTGGGATCAGAAACTGGCGCACCGTCATTGGCACTAAGCTTGGATTTTGAGTCCACCGGAGTTGGCATAATTTTACAATTTGTCATCTTAGCCCTGTATACTATCCCTTATGCATACTTACGCTGACACGGGAATATAGTGGCTGCAGATCTGGTCACCGATATACCCAAAAAATAAGCTTGCCCAAGTCAGTCATAGCAAATTCAGTTTTGAGTAGAGTAATGATTTCATTCTTCAAACCGTCAGACGATGCAGTAAGAATAATGTCATCGACATATAATAGCAAATATGCAGTGCTGCTACCTCAGTGAAAAGTGAAGAGAGAGGTATCACACCTGCTACATACAAAACCAATCTGTAGAAGATACCTGGCAAATCGATCATACCAAGCGCGGGGTGCTTGTTTCAATCCATACAATGACTTCCTGAGACGACACACAAACTGCAGAGCTGCCAGATGAACAAAGCCAGGAGGCTGATGCATGTACACATTCTCTTTCAAATCCCCATGAAGAAATGCATTCTTGACATCAAGCTGATGAATCAGCCAATGCATGCCCATAGCAATACTGAGAACTGTCCGAATAGTTGCCGATTTAACAACCGGACTGAATGTCTCACCACAATCAATACCCTCCTGCTGATTAGTGTCATTGGCAACCAGTCTTGCCTTATACCTCTCTAAGTCACCACTGTCTCTGAACTTGTGATGAAATAGCCACATACACCGGATAACATTCACACCGTTTGGTCTAGGTACCAAATCCCAAGTGTTCTGCTTGGTTAAAGCGTTAAACTCCTCGCACATGACCGGATTCCAATTAGGGTTCAATTTTGCTAGTTTTGGATTTTTTAGAATGGGTGATAATGTTTGTGTGGAGAGGTTGAAGTGAACTTTGGATTTGAAGATCCCGTGTTGTGCACGAGTCTCCATGCGGTGAGAGGGCAGCAGTGGGGGGTCAGGATTGGGGGTTGCAGGGCTGTTGTGTCGGGATTGGGAGGTAGCAGTGCTACCTAATTTGGAGACTGCATGGTCACTGTTTCAGGGCTGATAGACAACAGTGTTGCCGGACTGGGTGGCTGCAGGTTTCCGGCTGTTGGAAGCAGGGATGTTGTGGTTGTAGTAGACACAGCAGGAGGCAGTGAGGGTGGTGGTGAGGTGCTGGACATTGGCGGGGACAGAACATGGTGGTCTGTCGGAACAGTGGGCTGCTGTTGGTATAGATTTTGGATGACCGAGGACAGACTCGGTTCATCGAGAAAGAAGTAATCGGTGGTCTGAAATTTCCGGAGATTGGAAAAAGGAAAGGTTGTCTCGTCAAAGGTGACATGACGGGAGACGATGATTTTGCGAGTAGCAATGTCATAACACAAGTAGCCCCGATGATTAGGAGATAGACCAAGGAAGACACATGACAGAGTGCGAGGGGCAAGTTTGTGAGGTGTAGTGGAGGCCATGTTGGGGTAGCATAAGCATCCAAAAATACGTAGGTGATCATATGATGGTAGCTTACGGTATAAGATTTCGGTAGGGGTCTTGTTTTGGAGTGTGCTAGTTGGTAAAATATTAAGAAGGGATTCTACTATTTTGACAGCATAGACGAGAAGTGTGGTGGTAGACAGGTATGAAACAGAAGTGTGCGAACCATGTTATTGATGGTATGTATAATTCGTTCAGCCTTTCCGTTTTGGGAAGAAGTATAGGGACAAGAAAAATGGAAAACCATGCCTTGTTTAGAACAGAAATTGTGAAATGCGGAGTTATTAAATTCACGTCTATTATCATATTGGAATGATTTGATAGATTTTTCAAATTGTGTTTTAATAAATTTTTGGAACTCGAGGAATTTTGCAAAAACTTCAGATTTGAATTTCAGTGGGTAAATCCAGACAAAGTGTGAAAAATCATCCAAGAATACTAGATATAATTTATGACCCAAAGAGCTAACAATCGGAGATGTCCACAAATCAGAATGAACAATATCAAAGGGAGAAAAAGTAATATTGTTTGATGACATAAATGGAAGACGAGTATGTTTGCCTAGTGGACAAGAAAAATAGTATTGGGCAATTTTCCCATTATTACATTGAATACGCTTAGAAGTCCTAAGAAAAGTAAAAATTGGGTCTCCGCGGTGTCCGAGTCTGTTGTGCCAAGTTGAGGGAGAGATCGGCGCAAGGGATAGAGGTTCTTGTGGTCTGACAGCGGAAGATTGAGTGAATGGGTAGAGATCTCCCACACTATTGCAGCGTGTAAGAATTTTCCCCGTATTGAGTTCCTTCACAGGAAAAACCAAAAGGGTCAAATTCGACAGACACAGAATTATTGCTAGTGAATTTTCTAACTGAGATTAAGTTTTTAATGATGTTAGGTGTGTATAGGACGTGGTTTAGGGAGAAAGGTGGATGTGGATGTTTGGTGTGTGTGTTACCGTAACCTTCAATTGGAATGCGATGACCATTGCCGACAGTGATAAATTGAGGACACTTTAACTAACGTAGTTGAGATAGGTTATCTGACGACCGGGTGAGGTGAGATGTGGCTCCGGTGTCCATGTATCAATTATCGTCGGGTTGTTGAAGGTTCACGGTGGTGTAGGCCTAGCCCAAATCAGTCGGGGCCGGCCAGTTTGGGGGCTGCTGCCGCTTTTGTCTTCTTCTTCTTTGGACCGCAACCAGTGGGCTCTTCTTTGTTCGATGCGGATTGGCTGCTCGGTGGCCGGGGTAGGGCCCAAGAGGCCGGTCGACCACGGCTGCCGGAACCGGGCCCCTTCATTCGGGTACGGGCATGCAGGCGAGGCCCAGTTCTGCTGGTTGTACCCCCGCCGCGCGATTCCGATTCTGTTGTCCGGTGTTTTGGCACTCGGCCGCCGTCCGACCCCACCGGTTGCGTTGGCCTTTTCCGCGGCCCTTGCCTTTGTTGTTGCGACCTCCGCCACTAGCTCTCGCTTCGCTCTTTCGCCGGGACCCGCTTCGCCGCTTCTTGGACTTGTTGTTGCTACTGGTTGCTGCTGGCCACAGGTGTTGCCATCCCGTCAACGACTAGCGCCTTTTGATTAAGTTCCTCTTGTTTAGCACGTCTAGTTTCTTTCAACAATAGTTGTGAACGTGCCTTGTTGAAACTTGGGAGAGGGTCGGCTTGTTGAATCATTGTTGCGAGTGTGTCATAATCACCTTTCGGTAAACCCGCAACAAGTTGAAGCACCATCTTGGTTTCTGAAATAGAAGTCCTGACGTTGGATAGTTGATCGGTTATGAGTTTCAGTTGCTTACAATATTCGGACATGTTGTTAAAATTCTCGAGGTAGGTATTGTTGAATTGCTCTTCCAAATATACGGCCCGAGTATTTTTATTGTCTTGAAAGATTTCTTCTAGTCGGACCCAAAGTTCACGTGCCGTAGCACCTGTTTTCATGATAGTGCACAATAGGTCTTTGGAGATGGTGCCGTAGATCCATTGTTTGACGATGGCGTCAAGACGCCGCCAGATTGAGTCTGTAACATCGGTGGGACAAGGAACATATTCGTCAATATGATCGAGCACGTTGTATGCACATGCATGAATGTAGAATAGTTCTATCCACATGGAATATTGACAGTCTTCTTGGTCAAGAATTATAGGGATAAAATTCTTGATCTTGTTAACGGCGAATGCCGGATGAAAAGAAGATACTGAACGTTGAGAGGGGTTGTCAAAGGTGCCAGTGGATGAACCGGAATTTGTGGGGGAAGACATGGTTGCCGCCGGCCGAGGGAAGGGAATTTTCTGGCCGAAAATTTTCTGGTTTCTGGCCGAGAATTTTCTGTGTTTGGCCGAGAATGGGGAGGAGAAGGGAGAAGGTTTTAGGCTCTTGATACCATGAAAGATAGAATAATTTCCCCTTAGGGATTCCTTTCATTATTCACAATATATATAGATGTACAAGGTTGATTCCTAATATGGTACGAATCCTAACTTACCTTACAAAGGTTGATTCCTAATACAATTAGAATCCTAAGTTACCTTAAATATACATCTATCATAATTACAAAATATACGGAGAATATTCGCTAATAGTGACGACTACCTGATATGTACTCCCTCCAGTTCAAAAAGAGTGTTCACTTAGCTATCTGCACACCTCTTAAAAAAGTACTAACTCCTATAAAAAAATAGATAATTTGATTAAACTATCCATAATTAAATAAATATCAGATTTGGTCGCATAGCACCTAGTAAGGACAAATCTTAAAAAATATGGTTAATTCCTTCTTGATTTGGTAAATGGACACTTTTTTTGAACCAAAATAAAAAGGTTAAGTGAACACTCTTTTTAAATCGAAGGGAATAACATGTTTTCTAAGGTTAATAGTTATTGCGGCTTTTCACCTACATAGACTAGTGCAATTCACATTTTTTTTGGTAAATAGAACAAATTAAGTATGGTATGTTAATGTTACTCGTAGAATTTTAGTTGATTCAATTATAGGACATGAAAAATTACAAATAGTGAAAAGGCTATGTTTTTATGGTTTGTTGGTATTCCATATTCCTAAAGAGATAAGATAATGTGAGAATGGATGTTAACAATGATAAATATGGCACCAAATACAACCAATTATTCAATAATACATTATAGGAAGAAAAAAAACTAATCCAAAATATGGAACAATCAATTTTTTTTTGTTCCTTTGACTATAAAAGATAACTCAAATCTCGCTAGTATACTCATCTTTAGCTCATTAAGGAGGAGAATCGTTAATGAGCTTTGTGCACGTGATGACTACCTGTTAAACTTTCGTCTTTTTTTTTTATAGTTTTTTCATTTGGTCGTGATGACTACCTGTTAAACTTTCGTCTTTTTTTTTATAGTTTTTTCATTCGGTCCTCTTCGAATTTTACTAATACGTGATGTTTTGTGCACCAGGCTTTCTTTACTTTTAAACTTGTGAAACTTATGGGTCATAGTCGCAATTCTTGTGTTGGTTTTGGTTTGGTTTCGCAACTCCATATCCATTGGGAATTATACAAATTGGGTGAGTTTTTCTCCAACTATTACATACAATAGTTCAAATGGCAACTTTTAAGAAAATAAATGCTACTATATGTTAGGTTGGATTAGCGCACATATCATTAGAAGTAAGTTCTTGTACTGGAGCTAAATATGCATCTTCAAATGCATTTGACTAGGCATGAGTTCGTTGATGTTCAAGTTGGATTAACTAGTCATCAATTTTATAGATAAAATGTATGTATAACCTGACTTTGCTATTATCTCACTCAAATTTGTCGTGTCTATTGGTACATTTAGGCTTGACTTTTGTTAATTGTAATTCTATCATAAATCACATCAAGTATTACTACAAAAGAAATATGGTTCTTTCTTATCACACACCATAGATGATAGATGATGTGAAGCAATTTTTACTTGGCTCGAGGACAAATGATGTTGATATTGTAATTGAGAATGGTGACTTGTAGGGAATGCTTTGTGATATGTGAATGAACTTTGCACTTTCTTATTAGATGATCAGGAGAAAACTTGTATTCAATATAATATTATTAAATATTTTTTTTAAAAGTAATTACTTTAGTAGAAAAAAAACACATAAAGCCCGTGCGTCACCCATCTAATCTCATTGATAGGTGTAAATGAAAAATTTATAGAGACTAATTACTTAAATAAAGCAAAAATATAGTAGTAACATGTCAAGAAAATATCGTAAATTATATAATTTAATGTACTTATTTGCTAGTAATTGCTTAAGTTCACCATTTTTGTGGCTCTCAATGAAAAAGTAAGCTTTCTCATATTTTTTCAAACAAAGCCCAACTTCTCAAGACATCAAAACCGCCGCCGCCGTCCATTATTCTCCGGTAAGACCCGACGCTCTCCATGGATCTTCCTCCCTACCACCACCACTACCACCATCACCACAGGTACGTCCAACGCCCTCCAAACTTTTCTCATAACCCTAATTTCTTCCACCACCACCACCTTCCTCCTCCGCCACCGCCGCCGCAACGACCACCACAACCTATCCCCAATCTCCCTCCACCACCACCGCTACCTCACCACCATATCTCTCACCAATTCTCCTTTCCTTCAGAAAACCCTAGATTCTACGATTTTCCCCAAATTAATCGATCTTCTCCCTCTAGGGTTTCAACCCTAGATCAACCCCCATACCACCCCCCTCGTTATCATAACCCTCCCCCTCCTCCTTCTCCTAGGTTTATTGTGGATGATTTTAATCGTAGTAGCACTGTAAATGATAATCAAGAACCTGTTGTTTGGGTTAGGAGAGAAAATGTGGAATTCAATTATGATGATAATGATGAAAGGTACCGTCTTGAGAGGCGTAGAATGGATATAGACGTAAACCCATCGAGGGATTTTAGGTCGAGTCCAGGGAATTATGATGATAGGTATGAAGTTGAGAGATGGGAACATGGTGGTAATGTTGTTAATGGTAATGATAGGTTTAGCAATAGGTTAAGAGTGGACAAGGAGGAAATTCCTAGGTCACTGCAGAAGAAGCAAGTGCAAAAGAAGAGTGCATTACTCAGGATTCAATGCGGGAAAGCTAATTATAGGAGTAGAAATCAGGACAATGAGTTGAGTTCTGGTGGGGTAAGGGGAAAGCAGAAAGATGTGTTTGAGAGGTTGGAGAGAAGGGTTGAGGGAAGAGAGGAAAAGCAAATGGAGCTTAATGTTTCGTTTAAATCTAATGCACTTGTGGCAAAGGCTATTATGACCCCGTCAAGCCTGGCCATTGACTCAGACAGAAGCGAAACACCACCTAGAAGTAAGAAGATTAGAAAAGTGAACTCTGGTTCTCCAATGAAGAGAATTGGGGATGATTTGGGAAAGGGTGATGGTTCAGCAAATGATTCTGGTCGCCGATCGAGTTCTAACAAGGAGTCTAAATGTTTGGCAGATAAAATTACGGTTTCTGCAGGTGGAAGTTCATCCAATAGCACTTTGGAATCTAAGAAGGATTCAAGACATTTGGCAGATAAAATTACAGATTCTTCTGGTGGTGGACGTGCATCTAATGGTACTTTGAATCCCAACAAGAAGTCTAAAATTTTGCCTTTTTTCATAGTTAGAAAAAAGAAGGAAGTGACTAAGAAGAAAATCACATTCCCTATTAAAGTTGGCGTTGACCCTGTTAATGCCATTGATTCACGCAAGCAGGATGAGAATTTTGTAGAATTGGTAGAGAGAACTACATTTGATGATATGACTACTCTTGAGGATGTCAATGTGAAACTGCCTTCAGATGAAGTAGTTAGCATACTAGATAAACCTTCAGAACTGGCTGCTGTTAGTAAAAATGAGTCTGTAGAGCAGTCTAATTCTGATGGGAAGAAAGCTAGTCCAGCAAAAGTCTTGGTTTCTTCAAGTGTGGACTCTGAAATTAATGACATTGCTGATTATGCCAGCAGATCAGTTCAGAGTGGCCCTTCCATGTTGAATTCTGAGACATGTATGACTGAAGTACAAAACAAACCTACTAGTTTTGATTCGGATAATACTGGTAATGTTGGAGGGCATTCTGAGGATGAGCTCCAAGTGTCCGAAGATGGTCCTATTAAAGAATCTTCTGAGGCCATGGCTTATGTAGAAAGAAATGGTGATGTTGTCTTGTCAAGCCTAGATGGGAGAAAAATTCAGAAGGATGAAGTATCTTCGTCAACTAAAGATACATATATCTCTGCTGCTTCTGACTTGGGGTTTTCTGATGCGAAAAAGAATACAGATGCTGCTATAGGATCCTTTGAAGCACGTTCCGTGGAGACATCTAGTGACCCCAACATTGTACCTCTGTTGACTAATATTGAGGAAGGACTTCGAGAGAGTTTCTTGGATGAAAATGACAGTAGTTTTAATTCTGACGAGACTGGGAGAATTGCAGTTGTCAATGATTTGCAAACCGTAGAGTGCTTGAGTAATAGTGATTCAAGTTCTGGTACTTCTGGCGGTAGTTTTGAATCATATGTTGATATAGTCTCATTATCACCCGAGATGAGACATACTAATGGCTCTGATAATACAGTGGTTTCTGTTGGAGACGACGTTAGGGTTATTGTGGATGATGACTGTTTACCTAAGGTCACAAGGAAGAGGAAGATTACGGATGACGAGTCTGGTTTGCCCACTACGAAGATGAGTGAGACAGAGGAAAATGAGGTTAGTTCTTTACTAGGCCAAGGTAAAAGATTCAGTTGTTTGGGAGAAGATCATGCCTCTAGAGAAGAGGATGTTACAGTTTCTGGTAATGGGACTGACTCACTAAAGGAGGATCGTTCACATGGAGGGCCTTCAGAAGTGGAGCTGTCACTTCAGGATTGTTTTAAAGATGGTTCCAATTCATGTTCTACCAAGAGTCCCAAGAAAAGGGAAGTTTCTTCGCCAGCAAAGGTTAAATCTGTTCCTTGTTTTACCACCTATGAGGAACCTTCTAGCAGGCCAATTACCGTGCCTTTGATCAATGATGTTTCCGCGACAGAATTAGAATCTCGAAATGCATTATCTATTGTAGGTGATGGTCCACCAGCTTGCCCTTCAGTCATAATGCTTGAGAACAGTACTGCCAAGGATGTAGGTCAGGCTGAACCATTTGAAGATGACTTGATGGATCACTTTTCAGATGTTCAGCAAGTCATTGCTCACAATTCCCAACTGGGAGCTGTGGGACAAGAAACTACAACTTCAGCTGTATCCGTTGAGACGCTAGGAATGACTGATAGAGTAAGTGAGGACGAAGGTTCCTCTCTTGGAATAGATCAAAATTTGGCCCCAGAAGGTCGTGAAAGCGATAATTATCTGCTTGAAAAGGATGACATGCCTTTATTGGCAGAAAATCTCTCTTTATTTGCCGACAAAGTAAGTGTTATAAGTATAGAATCTGTGCCTGTTATGTCATTGCTAGAGTCATTTCATGAAGAATTACCTAATAATTCAGTATCCAAGGAGCCTGATTATAAGTCATCATTGTCCAGTGAAATTGTTATTGAAAAAACCCAAAATGTCGATGAAAATTCCGTAGCTGCTTATGACCATGTTTCTTATTCAGTGAAGACGTCATCAGATACTTCTGAGTTTGGTAGAAGTTCAGATCATAAGATTGGTGGCAATCCTCTGGTTATTGTCAATACTGCGCCTGTATCATCACAGAATACTGTAAAGTCGACCAATAATTTGAGTTCACAGAGTTGGAAACCAAATTTGCGTGCAAACCAGCAAAATCCTGCTGGTCCTAGAGTTTTTTCTGTTCGCACATCGGGTTTTATCACTTCAAGAAATGTGCCCATTTCAAAGAAGCCACTGACATGGCATAGAACTGGTAATAGCTCTCCCTCTGTTGTTGGACGAGGTTATCAGATGAACTCTCTACCTCCACAAAGCCATTTACCTAAGGACATTGCTAAAGTCAGCTCTTACATTCGCAAGGGTAACAGTCTTGTCAGAAATCCTTCTCCTGTTGGTTCCCTTTCCAAAGGATATCATGCTCCAAGTTCTTCAGTTTACCAGTTGAACTCTTCTGGTGTGAATGACCTGAAGAGAATATCTGAGAATAGGGCTGAGATAACTGATTCACCCAGCTGCAGGGGAACTCCAGAAGTAAATGCTCCTTCAGAGAGACCCAAAACCCCGCCACAAAGCGAACCATTTAGTTGCATTACATTGAATTCTTCATCTTTGCCAGTGGTAGACCATCCTGGAAATGGTAGTATTGCTACAAACTCAGATCATTTGGAAGTCACAGACTATATTTTGGCGCTGAAGCCTTCGGAGCATCCTTCAACATCTTCTGCACTTCCTGAATGTCAAATTGGTTTGGGAGGCAATTCTGAAAGCCGGAACACATTAGACGAAGGCAGTTCTAGAAAGAATTTAGTTTATGTGAAGCAAAGATCAAATCAGTTAGTTGCAGCTTCAGATAAGACCCAGACTTCATCCGATGGCTACTATAAGAGGAGAAAGAATCAACTGATTCGTGCATCTAGCAATAATCATATGAAGCAAAGAGTTGCCGCGGCAAAGAATATAGTTCCGTTCCAAAGAGGTATGAAAAAGCTGAGTGGTAAGGATGTATTTTTTAAACACAATTTATCGTATTTGGCTCTGTAGGTAGTTGCATGATCCAACTTCTGCTTCATCTGCTTGCTTTTGCTCAACTTTCATGTTATAGACTTTTTGTTGCTGAAATCATAATGAAGCATATGCATTATGGCAATTATATTAATTTATCATGGAGTGGATTTTCATTGAATTTGAATTGAGAAATAGAATTCAGGGATTAGAGTTAAGTTACAATAACAAACCATGGTTAAGTCCAGCCGACCTTCATTTATATTCAAGCAATATTTTAGCTGGTGTTTTTGTATTGGACCTAAATAGACCTGGATAGAGTGAATTGGATATAATGAATTCATGTCTAGTTGATTATTAAGTTACATATGTTTCTCATTGTGCACACATTTCGTTTTCAATGCAATGAGCCAAACATTTGCCGAAAAAAGTACACTTAATAATCCAGGATTTATTACTCCCAATATTACAAACCATGCATTATAACTCCGTCATAACTTTGTCTACGACCTAACAGCCCGTTAGGGAATAGGATTAGTGGAACTGATGATGGGAATATTACCAAAGATCCACTTCTGTAATTCAGTACTCCCTCCGGATCAAAAAGAGTGTCCACTTAGCCATTTGCACACCCCTTAAGAAAATACTAATTCCTTGGCAAAAATAGGTACTTTGACTAAAATACCCCTAATTATATAGGTATTGGTGTTTGGTCACCTAACATTTAATAAGGGCAAATCTGGAAAAGTAAAGTTAATTCTTTCTTGATTTGGTAAGTGGACAACCTTTTTGAATCAAAAAATAAAGGCTAAGTGGACATTCTTTTTGATCCGGAGGGAGTATTACCTATTTTTGTCAGAGTGTTTAATTAAAACAAAGCTACTTCACGACTGGTTCGCGCTTTTTTATTCAAGCACATGATATACTTGTTTTGGCCTAGAACACCACCATTTTTATAAGTTAATGCCAATATTATCACTAATAAGACAAGGTTGAACTAAATTACCTTTTGCAGGTTTAGCCAAGACTTCTAAATTCTCAAAGTTCTCATTGGTCTGGAAATTAGGTGATACTCAGTCATCAAGGAAATATGGTGGCACTGTAGAATATGAGAAACTTTGGCCTTACTTATTTCCGTGGAAAAGAGCTAGCTATCGGAGGAGTTTCCTGAGTTCCTCTCCAAGTAACAGTTCCTCTATTATCAGGTGAGGAATCATTTCATGCTCGTTCATTTCTTTTTTGTGTCAAACTTCATACCTGAAGTATATTTTCGTTTAGAAGGAAGCTACTGCTCTCAAAAAAGCGGGAGACAATCTACACAAGGTCAATTCATGGACTCTCTTTACGAAGATCGAAGGTGTTAAGTGTCTCTGGCTCTAGTCTAAAGTGGTCAAAATCTATTGAGCAAAGGTCAAAGAAGGATGCTGAGGTTTGTCCAACTTACTCAGGTTTATTTTGGGGTTGTAATAATTTGCTAGTGGATGTAGGAATTTTGAGTTGTGAAGTGAAGGCCTTTTCGCAGGAAGCTGCGTTAGCAATTGCTTCCGTTGACAAAAGGAAAAGGGGACAAGATGGTTCTAATTCTGACTCAATGAATGGAAATAATGTTTCTCGTAAGTTTTATAGTGTAAAGCTACTCCCAGGTAGGCCAGTTCTCTACCCTGGTGTGGCATATTCATTTTCTTCAAGTTTCTCGAAAATATTTTACAAAGTACTTGAATGTGCATGTATCAGTTTTGCCCTTTTAATAATTACAACAAAAAGTTATGTCCTTTTTATGTACCTTTTCCAAATGTTGTACTCTTTTTTTAATTGAGCACTATGATGGGCTTCTAACTTTTTACAGGAGAAAAGATATTCCGCATTGGTTGCGAGCGATATAAGATGGACCGTTCAGGGAAGACGCTACAGAGAATTTCAGGTGGTATGCTCCTGATTTTACTGATTTTTGTCACCTTCCTACCCTTCCCCATTTTTTTAACCTTTTCAATTATGAAGCATACTGCCACTTTTGCCTTATAAAATGTTGCTATGAGAATGTAAGATCCCTTAACTTATCATCTTTGAGTTTGTTACCTGCAATATCATTTTAGAGACTGCTTTGATTTTGTTTGTGCTAGTCAAAGGAATGAGGACTTAAATTTGACTTACGGAAGCTGAAATCTCTCCGCTCATACTTCTGTGTGAACTCTTGTACCTTCCTGTGTTCTGTGGATCTGTCAAATGATTTTCTCTTCAAATGTTGGTTGGATCACATGGATTTGTTATTAACAGTGTCTTAAAATGATTCTGTTGAACAATATCTATTAATAGTTTGGACAATTTATGTTAAATTTCTGCCACCCCTTCCCTGGGATGTAGTTGTATATAGCTCTGTCTTAGTGTATCCTTGCACTGTAGTTGGCCATCTCTACTCGATCTCACACGACTTGACTGAGAACGTACCATTTTGGCTTCATTTCAACTATAGATCAGCACTATTCTCCAGTTCTTTCATTTACTCAATTCTGCACATGAGTGGCAGCGTGCTGATTTCCCAGTAAGAGAGGGTACTACTGAAATTATTTCTCCATCCATCGTCCAGTCTGCACTCTACAGTCCGTTGCAATAGTGTATAGTCTTAGGGACTCCACTTCACTCCATTTGTCTTGCCACACACCAAATTGATAGCTTTCTTAGCCTCAGTGCTTCCTTGTATATTTCCAAACTGCAGTCCCTTATGAAGTGGTTACTTCATTGGTGCACCAAAATCCCTCCATCCCATACATAGTTTTGATGACCTCCTTTAACAGGTCTTCCCGATCATTCCTGGAATTCAGCTGCCATTGACGAAGTTGGTTGTTATTTTGTATTTGCATGTTTTTCACTCCCAGATCTCGGCACGTTTAGGCGCTGCTACAGTTGTCCATTTGACCATATGAGTTCTTTCTTCTTTCAGCATTCCCATGCCACCTGAATTCCTTTCATGGATTGTCAAATTGCTTCAATGCACTGGTACACATGGAATGTGGAGTCATAGGTGATCCCTCCCATGGAAAGATATTGCATTTTCATGTAGCTAGTCTCCTCTTACACTTTACAATCACCCCATGCCAAATTGAGGCGGTCCAACTCTAGCACCATCCGGTGGCAAACCAGGGTAGGCAGTGGAGAAGTATTCCACCTTCTATCCAAATTTGTTGACCAATATCTGTTGTTCCCTACAGGGAACAAACTGTTCTTAGATAATCAATAAGAAAAAACTGTTCTTAGATAAGTTGCATGCAGCCCAGAAGCGGCCTCAAATATATTTGTAGCACCTTTATATGCTTTGCTTGTGCTTCATCAGCACATAATATGTGACACTTCCGAATGGTCAGTTCCACCTGGTTAAATGCCAAAGCCTCTTAACCAGCCTTTACTGATAGCAACACGTAATGCATAACTAAAGCTTCCATGGCTAATAAAAGTGTGAAGGGAGTCGAGACACTCTTTGATTTAAGCCCCTCTGGATTGAAAAATAACTACTGGACTTTGATTTATAAATATGGAGAGGTTAACAGTGGATATGCATAAATTGATCAACATGACCCATTTCTCCCCAAAACCATCTTTTCTGATAATTTTATAGCAAAAAGACCAGTTGGCATAGTCATGTGCTTCTCAATATCTTGAGTACACTAGGCAAGGTTTTCAGTCTCCGTTTTGCATCTCTTGCAAGCCCTTTTGTTTGTTTGTGCCCTTTAGAAGTGAAACTAAATCATGTGGTCAAGAATCAATATGTTGGAACTTCAGTATAAGTGGATAACCTCCAACCTTACCGCATGCACTTTTGCTGTAGAAGACTATTTTCTTTTGTACCATCACCCATATAGAGCATTGGTGTAGTGCCTTTGTTTAATATGCCCTTACAATGAAGATTGAGCTGAGAAGTACATGCTACAAAGTAGATATTCATGTTTCGGAGATAGTTGTTGAGGAACTTAAAAGTTGCTAAAATGTTTCTACTTAATCGTGGCTCCTAACTGGATTTTAGGCTATTAGAGAACCTGGTAGCTTTTGGCTGAAACTGATAGTTCTGAAACCAAATCCAGTGTGGACGTGCATTTACTTTGTATACAATGTTGATTTGCAGCTCAGAGAAGTGCTGTATTCAAAATGTTAATGGACATAAGTTGTGCGGGATTAACCTTCTCAGTTGTGCTAATTAATGTGTGTGGTAAAAATAAATTATTTTTCCTTTGAGCTATCTTTCCATGTCAGTAGAAGAATGTTGAAATGATTCTGGGTATATCATTCTGAAATGCGCATGACATGTATTTGCCTGAAGATTCTGGTCTCTATAGAGTCAGCTAGAAATTTACCAAGAGGTGAACTTAAACGGCATTTAACTTTTCCTGTTCCAACGGAAGAAAGATGATAGTGGACTGTTAGTTAAGAGAAAGAGTTAAATGATGAAATCATCATATAAATTTGCATTTGTTTTTATGTCGACTTGTCAGAGCCTATAACAACAACATACCTAGTGTAGTCCCACAAGAGCCTATATCTTATAGAAAATAAAAAGTTACCTTGATGCTTGCTATTTATTGACACAAATGTGCTTAAAGGCACTAGGGCGCTTTCTAGAAAATTAGTAATGAACTTTGATAATGCCACAGCATGGACACCTATCTCAACAGTAAGATTCTCTTTCCTATAAAAAATAGTAACATTCTCTTAAAGCGGAGTATGCTAGTCTTATTGATACAATGATATTTTTTATCAGCATTCAACTTCTTTCAAAGAGAAAAGTTCCCTCAATTGGCTCCTTTCTTTGATGGAGTGGGCATTCCGCTTTCGGTGGAGACGCTGGGTCTTTTCAGTCTCTTATCTAATATGGAAGTCATACATTTTGAGAAGTTTGTTTATCCAAATAAAAATAAAAATTTGTGAGAAGTTTATGCTGAATAATTACTGCATGTTTATTGGAACTTAAGTTGTATATTGATTCTAGCGCTTTTCAGTTGAGGGGAAAGTAAAGGTAGGAGCTGATTCTTAATACTCGTGCTGTCTACTTTGAATTGACCTTTCTCCTTTAATTCGTTAATTGTTTTGGCCTTTTGGGTTTTGAAGCCTGGGTAAGTACTTTTCATCTTGACAAGAGGGAGTTGCTCATGTGGTAAGCACCCTCCACCTCCAACGTTAAGGTTGTGGGTTTGAGTCACCAAGGGAACCAAAAGGGGAAGCTCCTAGTGAGGGTTAAAAAAAGTACTTTTTGACAAAGTAACGTAACTTTATATTGATAATTAATTCTTTGGAATCAGACGAACTTGAGCTCAAAATACTAGCTTTATCTTGTTCTTTTTTACTTGTCTTTTTTACTTGCAAGGATGGGGGTGTGGTGCTTCTTTTCTTTTATTTCTAAGAGTGGATTCGGTGAATTTTTTGGATTTATTTCTTGTAACTGCCACTTTACATTATTTGCTACTTGACTTCGTACTTTTCTCCATGTTTTATGGACAGATGAGGAACCATCGGTGTCAGTTCCGGAGGCGAAGAAATCTTACATCCCAAAAATATTATTGATTGGGAATGATGAGTACGTACAATACAATTGTTTTCAGTTCATTATCAATGATATACCTAGTGCTGGTTACACTTGAGGCATTGAGTTAGTATTGGTTGTTGCTTTAACTGTGATATTCATTTACATGACTTTTTCTTTGAAGTCGCATACTGCTTTCTGGAAGCATGAGCAGTTCGTAATTCTTGGTACTTAAGTTTTTGCGTTATATCTCAATCTGTTCTATTGGATTTCATATAGCCTGGAAATACAGTAGGTACTCCGACAATGGCCAATAGGAAAAGAACTATAAAAAACTATGGTCTTTCTTCCGGGAGATAAATGCTTACTGTGGATAAAACTTTGCCTTATAAAAAATAATATAATATAAATGCTTGCAACTACTTGTAGGTATGTGCGGGTTGGCAATGGTAATAAGCTGGTCAGAAATCCAAAGAGACGAGTACGCATCTTAGCGAATGAGAAAGTACGCTGGAGTTTACACACTGCTAGAATTCGGTTGGCAAGAAAGAAACAGTATTGCCAGTTTTTCACAAGGTTTGGGAAGTGTAACAAGGATAATGGAAAATGTCCTTACATTCATGAGCCATCTAAAATCGCTGTCTGCACTAAATTTCTGAATGGTTCTTGCTCTGACACTAACTGTAAATTGACTCACGAGGTGTGTTACTTCTTAAACCCTATAAATGATGTGGCTGCAGTATGATTAGTTTTTGCTTTTTTACTTGTTTTCACCTCATGTATTAGGTTATTCCTGAAAGAATGCAAGACTGCTCCTATTTTCTGCAAGGTGGGTGTTAATACATTTGTAGGTGTTAGTATACTTTGATTCGATTTGATCAAAAGAGATGTCAGAGCACTAACTTGTATCTTTTGGCAGGAATATGCTCGAATGAGAATTGTCCATATAGACACGTAAATGTGAATCCAAATGCCTCTATTTGTGATGGTTTTCTCAGGGGCTATTGTGCTGATGGCAATGAGGTACTCTTTGTGTTCAGTTTTCTGTTTCCAGATTAATCAATACCAACTTATGATACTCTTCAAAGGACTGAAATTCCACTTAGATATGCTTTTTAGGTCACAGCCAACTTATGCTAGACGGTGCAAAGTAGAAATACTTTTTAATTTAAAGCAGTGTTTGGTTGATCAAGCACGGGTCTTCTGATGTCTAGATGTTTACCAAGTTTTATGTTTGGTAGGTTCCTGGACAAGGTCCTACCCTAGGCTTAGAGCTACCCTAACTTGTTTAGAACTAATGAGGCTAGTCCCCACACATCCCTCCTGAATGAAGGAGTGGGGACTCTTCCCGCTTCTTGCTTGTCATTTTTTGATTTTGTAATGACTTCCTTCATATAATAGGGTTTTGACTGGTGATTTTTGCTAAATGTTTTGACTTACTATGTCCACCTCTTTGTCCTAATGCAACTATCTCACTATAATTTATATATTTTCTGTACAATAGATATGTGAATCATCACAAAAACACAAACCCACTAATCTTGAAACTTGTGAAAATGGATCATATTTCTAAACATGCAGTGCCAGAAGAAACACAGCTATGTCTGCCTTGTTTTTGAAGCAACTGGCAACTGTCCCCAAGGTTCAAAATGCAAGCTTCACCATCCGAAAAACAAAAGGAAGGGAGTGAAAAGGAAAGCTTCCAGCGAGATGAAGAACGGTCGAGGTCGTTACTTTGGCTTTCCGCACATTGATATTAGTGAGCGCATAACAGCTGGAAAGCAGAAACCTTCTGTCAAGGGGAATAATGACATATTCTTTCAGGAGGGGAAGTTTGTTGATTTTATTAGCCTAGATTGTAGTGATGAAGAGGAACAGACTATTGACCAGAGAAGTGAGGAAACACCACTTTGCGAGAGTGGTCCTGGAGAGATGCAACTGGATGATCTCGATGATCTTATTAAACCCATGCGTCTGATAAATAGGAATAGGTCTGTAAGTTCATCTCCCCACATAGATAGCCCAAGCGATATGACCACAAGCTATGTATCAGAGGAATCTCAGACTCGGTATTGTAAATGAGGTTTTGTAGTCAGGTTTATGTAGTGTTCTGCTAGTGCGGAACAAACTTTTTGTTTTTAATCTTTAGGGTTTTAGTTAATTACTTAGGTATAGGTCTTAGGATTAGGTAATTTTTTGTTTCCCAAAATCTGTTGTGAGATAGAACCAAAAAACTGTTTGTTAAAGAGAACTAAAGGAAATGGAAATTTCATCCCTTCTATTCTCGTCTTCATTCGAGGCGGTTGTCTTACCTTTCAGTCGTACATATTTCCAAAGTCAATTTAAGCTCTATTATCAAGGTGACAGTGAACCTGTTGATTCAATCAGCAGAGAATATGTTTATGCTTCCATAGCTTTGCTTCTAGCACCTTTTTACTTTTGACAGGCATGCATACATATATTGCTGAGATTCTTTTTTGCGGTGATGAATTCAATAGAGTGCTCTCATCAAGAACGGTAGTTAATTTTTCCAAATGTGCTATTCTTGCTAATTTCTATTTCTTTTCAGTGGATCCATCTCCTTCTCATACTCAGAATAATCTCTCTTTTAGGACAAATAAGGAGTTCTCTAAGTAATATTAAGGAATCTACATGTTCCACTACCGTACAAACTTCTTAGCAAGCAACGAGTCTAAGCTATAGTTTCAATTTGTTGACATTGCCTATATAAGTGAAGCTCCCCGTACTTATATTTTTCAGGCTTTTATATTACTCACTAACAAAACGTATAAAATTTGGTTTAATAGAGTTAAAAACGAATTTGGAGTTGTAAGCCTACGTACTACACAATAGAAACTAAATGTTGAGGGAACCTGAACTTCTGAAAGTAATTTATACTTCATCTTTTATCTCCATATATTAAACACACCCACGTGCCAACAAAAATTTCTTATCCACAAAAAAAAGCGGATATATCAATATCCCAACACCACCTTCAAATTAAAATACCAACATTCAAGAAAAAGGCCATAAAAGATCACAGATTACAAAGCACTAGAATAAAAAGGACCAAAAAGAAAGGGAAGGAAAAAACGGAGCCCTTAGCAATGGCAGCAACTTCAACATACATGGCTTCAACTCATTTCAGCATGTTAGGTTGGACCACAAAAGGAAACAATAAGCAACTCAAAAGGAGAAACTTTTTCTCAGTTTCAGCACAAGAAGCAGAAATTGAAGAACTAAAAGTAGAAGAAAAAGAAGAAGAAAAGCAAGAAGAAACAATGAAGAAGCCAAGGCCAGTAGAACCACAAATAAATGTGGAGAGCAAGAACATGACCAGAGATTATGGAGGACAATGGCTTAGTTGTGCTACTAGACATGTTAGAATATATGCAGCTTATATTGATCCTGAAACCTTTGCTTTTGACCAAACACAATTGGATAAACTCACACTTCTGCTTGACCCTACTGATGAATTTGTATGGACTGATGATACTTGCACCAAGGTCTATTCTTACTTCCAAGAACTTGTTGATCATTATGAGGTAATGAAAAGTTCTCTTAAATATAAATTTTAATGAAGTTAATTATGTAACCAATATTACACGATTAGTGTATTTTACATTACTTTTGTATTGTATCAGTTATTTTTTAAGTGACTTGATAGTGAAAATTCTTTTACCAGAAGTTAAATAAATTCAATTTTAATACCTTTTCCGTTATGTTTTTATTTTGAGGAATATTTTTATCGCAACTTTTCGTGTTAAGAGCCATTAATAATGATAAATATTTCAGAGTTCTAATCAAAACAATTAATGCTCAACCTTTACGCCATTTCACCTTTTCTTGAAAAGCCTGATATTATCCAGTTTGGTCATGACTTATGCCACCAATATCTGCTTCTTTCCTGCGAAGAAGTCTCTCCTTACTTTCAAGAGCATGTTCACTACTCCCTCCGTCCACTTTAAGTTTTTTTTTTTTAAAGTAACTGGTACTTTTACTTTCGCTACTCCCTCCGTCCACTATACTTTAAAAAAAAAAATCTATTTTTACTTATTCAGTTTGAAAAATCAAGAGATAATTTACCACTGTATACCTATTTTACCCTTATTATTAAGTACTATAATTATTTTCAATTCATTTTCCAATATATAATAAGATAGAGTAAAACTACCATTTTATTTAATGCTTCTTTAGGGGTGTGACAAGTCAAATATGGACAAGTAAACATGGACAGAGGGAGTATTAAGTTTCTTAAAGAAACTTTTTTGTTGCCAATTCCCTAATTCCTATGTATTCTCCTTGTAAAATAAAATCCCGAATTGTTTGATTATACTTTTTCTTATTTAATACTGTTATTTCAGAGTTGAATCTTTAATCAAATATCGACTTATACACTTTACTCTAATTTGAAAAATTTATGAGAGACATCTTATCCACTCAATACTATCTTATGATGTCTCCGCATATTAGTATTGTCTTCTTTCACCCGAAAGTTTTTTTTTCTGCATTATGTAACCACCCAGAATTTAATAACACTCCTAGAAACTTACAGCATATATATAGAACCTCCATTTCACTTATGGTATGTCGTAAAAGACATGACATTAGTAACTAATGCAACTATAGAGTAAATTCTAGAACTCCAACGTTTTTATGTAATCACTTCCTTGTACCAAATTGATAAGAAATTGAGATGCTAACACCAATATTTCACCTGGATCAGGGAGCTCCATTGACGGAGTACACGCTTCGTCTGATCGGTTCAGACATAGAGCACTACATAAGAAAGCTTCTATATACTGGAGAAATCCAATACAACATGAATGCAAAAGTTCTTAACTTCAGCATGGGGAAACCGAGAGTTGGATTCAATTACAATGGCCAAATGGAGGATGTAAACCAGTAAATTCAGGTAACCACAATGTTGACTATATTTGAAATGAGTAGCGAAAAATGAAGTTATAAGTATGTATATGAAACTTTCACCTTCTCTTCTAAGTATGTATGTGATCTTCTCTCTGTATATCTTCAAAACTTTTCCCAAATGGTTCATGCACAGCAAAAATGTTATCTACAAGTGATTGAAAAATCAACCTTTGGGTTTTTTCTTCTATCGGTATGGTGAATGGAAAAAAGTAACAACTTCTAAGGAAGTTCCAGGCATAGTCCGGAGACATTCTGCATCCTTCCAAGGCTGGAACGCATCTTCTCGAGTTAGATGCTGGGGATATTGAAACAAAATGTACTTTTAGTATAAGCCACTTGCTTCTGCAGAACAAGCAATAATGTAAAAGATAATAGTGAATAGCTGAATGCGAAAATTTCAGGCTTTTATTTGAGATTAAAGGCTGCACAACCCCTTGGTCCTTGTTCTCGTTCCTTTGGTCAAACTTTGTAACTGCCAAACTCCCATTGGCTCAAACCTCATATATACATCAGAACTTCGACAATGAGATACATGGACGTAGAGTTTAGATCTGTCATCCTTGCTGATCCTTGAAAATTTGGAGCCAGAAATATAAAGTTGAGCAAGCCAAGTACTGTTTCATGTTTTTTTGAGGTCAAAATGCACCACTCCCACAATTTAGAGGCAAACGGCTGATAGGACAATAGCAACCATTGATTTGAGGAATCTGAAGATAGGCAAGTGGATTGGTGGGAAAAGGGTATTTTATACTGTGGTTTTCATCATGGAATGAGTGAGAGGAGATTCACATGCATGGTCACTGCGAGCATGTTAAACACAGAAAAGAACGGAACATTCATTGAGGTCAATATATGGTAGGGAAATAGTGGACTTGTAAGGTCTCTCTCCTTTATGGATGCTGACCATTTAACTACTATTCTATCTTGGTCCTTGAAGCTAATCTCTTTTTTCCCATCATTAATGACCCTCCTTTTTCATCATATTTGTTTTCGTTCATGATGCAACATTGAACAATGGATTGAACCGTTTATGCTACTTATGCGGCACTTCGATCGTGGGCTTGGATTTTTGCTCAGAACTACATAGACAACTCTCTTTTCCTATGTAACATCTCATGAGAAAGTAACGTTCACTAAGAACTGTAGTAGTATCATAATCAAGACGAGTTAATGTTTACAAGTAATTTTAAAAAGAATCAGAGCCTAGAATCTCTTATTTACAATATTAGAGGGATTCAGATTTTTTTAACATATACAGTATGGATTTTTTGTTCATATTTACATATTCTTGACACCTACCATACCCACTCTCTGACATATCAAACAAGTAGGAACCTGCAATAAATTGCATTCTAGATAAGACAAAGTTTCCTTTTACCAACTTCTTTCTCAAAAGAAAGAAAATTGTTGGTGTAGCCAAGATTTTAAGCACTCGATTGCCTCTTTTAACTGCCCTTCTGATGAGGAAGGTCCTTTCTTTGGTTTACACCACAAAATTTGCTGTGAAAGGATATCCTTACAGATTATTCTCATATAAATCATCAGGACTGATTACCAAGCACATCCTATTCCATCTAACAGTTTCTTAGCTTCATTCTATTGTGGCTCATTAACATATTTTACCTACTTATTGGCAAACATATATATGAATTTATTATCAAAATCAAACAGTACTGTGAGGATTCATATAGCTAACCCCCAGCTAGTTTAGGACTGACGTGTCATAATAGTTGTTGTATGACTGCTCAAATTTACTGCTTTTCCACACTAATAGACACTTTCCATGCTAAGAGATAAACCAAATGTCTAATTTATTTCAATTTAGATAACTAAATAGATCAGTTTCCTACAAGATTGCAACAACGAAATGAAGCAAAGACAAAATACAGACAAAAAGGAGGGAAAGAGAAAAACAGTTACTGTTCTTTACCAAGAACATGTAAAAAGAGATAGCCCTCACCTCTAACCAAAAGAAAAATCCGCGCATGATATTTAACCTTTTATCTTTGTCATGATTGGCCCTTTTGATTTCCCGATTGACAGCTGCATTTTTTACAGTGAAAATATGTTAGAAATTTGTTGTTGATATGCCGATCACATCGCTGACTTGGGATACGAAGTGGCACAGCAAATAGCAGAAATAAGAATATCTATAGCCAATATGGGAGTAGCAACTAGAGGATTTGATATTCCCAAGAAATTCAAGTAGAAAAGCAATCAAGTGGTAGTTTTTTCTCTTCTATAACATATTCTATTGGAAGCTAATTGGGAACCCTATGCTTGTTGTTTTAAAGATCACTAAACTTCACAAAATACCCCAATTTAAACTGAAAAGGCGTGTAACATAACACGAATGCTAAACAAAGCAGCTTACCAAAGCTTAAAACTATTCTAAAATTCTATGAGAACTAACCTGAATTACATAGAAGCAAACCCTAAATATGCATGTCTGTTTTTCGATCCCGCTGCATCCACAGCTCTCAATTATGGAAGAACTCTTAATTGATTTTTCATTGCCTTCCTTGATCAATAGGATTTCCAAACAAGTGTCTCTATCCCTGTTTCTTACCTTCTCAGTAGACTCTCCACCTTTATTGTGAAGATTATAATTTATTAACATAGTAAGATAAATTCTCACATAAAAGTTGTTTACACATAATAGAGAATCTTATATAAAAACATTATTTCCTTCAAATATCATCCTGTCAACGCTACTTACTAAAATATCACGTGCTCTCCAAAAGCGTACAGAAAATAATAAAGATGTTGCACTCTGTTGAAAAGAGTTCTCAACTCCCTTAAACGCCTTGTTATTTTTTATATGGTACACATCACCGTCAAATGAGCTATTTTCCATGTCTCAATCTCCTCCTCTTCCTCCAGAAGTCCACTGCAGTAACAAATCTCAAATAATTCCTAATAATCACTGATTCTGCGCCAAACATATTCCAGCAGATGCATCACAATCTTTACCTAATTAGGTAGTGAAGTATCAAATGATTGATATGTTCACAGCCCTATTTTGCATAAAAGACCAGCTAATGTGAATTTTCCTTTGTTTTTCAAGTTCTCAGTATAGTTCCTACGCAACTGTCCGAACAGAAAGGCACACTTTTCTTGGTTCCTAGACAGCCAAATTGAGGAGTGAGAAAATTCCAATTCTCCCTTTACACTAACCTATTACAGAATGATTTTAATGTGAAGCCATACTTCTGCCTTCTCATTTCCATATGTCTCTATCCATAAGTGAAACTTTTACCGGTTTAATAATCCAAGCAAACTGTTAATTTCAGCGATTCCTAATTCTTTATGATGATCGTGATCATCACTTGACCAGGCCTTTTGGGCAGGTCAGGCTCATGCAACACCAGCATCATTGATGATGAATTAAAATAGGATGATCAGAATGTAGGAGGATACGGGAATATTATGCGATAGAAAGATACTTATCAAAGTGAAGCAAATTTTATTAAATAGTTGTAAGACCAATGATGATAAGTGTGCACATTGAACCTCTAAAGTCCAAAAGAAGTGCATATGTTAAGATGGACGTACAGTAATAAAAGTTTAGATAAGACGAGAAATGATCACATTAAAAAGTAGGTACAAGCATCTAGAGGATAAGGGGTGAACATGTCGCTTAAGATGGTTTAATCCTACCTCCTCAAAATGCAACAGTCGGTAGGTGTGACACCATGATGATTAAAGGTGTTCGGATGAAGTAGGCTTGAAATCATGCGAAAGGGAATTATCTCAAAGAACCTATAGTCTCTTAAAATTCATGCAAACTTAGCAAAAAATATAACACAATGGATGTAAAAGATCCATATACGCAATACCAACTTGTGGAGATTAAGGTTTAAAGTTTAGTCATGTTGGTACACTTATATCAAAACCAGTGTTTACAAGGAGTCTTTTTAATCTGTTTAGAGATATGTATGCCGGTAAAAAATGAAGAGAACTTCCACTATTAATGAATCCCAAATTATTGAATACTGGAACGTTATAGGGTCCAAATGAAGCGTGGATAGTCAGGATACATATAGTCGACCGACTAGCTCGGGATTGAGGTGGAATTGTTGATTTCCTAGATTTTGGACAACAATTAGAAGATCTTTTTTATCATCTCAGTTGGTTAAGTACTAATTCTGAAATTTGAACTTGCACAACGAAAATTTACAATAGTACCCTAAATTGTGGTCCTTGTCAGATTATTCCATAGTACATTTGATAACTTTACAAGTACCGCACTTCGTACACTAGGGACGTCACCTACTGGGCTAAGTCCACCAAAGTTCAAGTCTCTCCTTTTCCTGTAAATCTATGCTAATTTTGATATTTGAACCTGCAGTCAGTAGAAAAGAAAAACTTGCAGAATGAAAAACTTGTGCAACTACAGTGCCTTGAATCGTCATCCTTATCAGATTATCCCATGTTACAGTTGCTTTCTCGCAATTTTCTGCAGTTCTTGCACCAGGGCTGCCACTCACGGGGCTTTATCCACCTAAAGTTCAAACGATCTCCTTTTCTGTAAAGTGTCTTCTTCCAGTCATACAGTAGCAAGCAACTTTAGAGTTTCCAAAACATGCTTTCATATCAAACAACGTGAAGCATATGTCTTTTTGATAGGAACGATGAAAGCATATATGTAAGAGACAACCAGTTTCTGTACACAACTTCGGGAGACCTTTTTCTTTTTTGTACATTTCTCGAGCACCTATGACGTTCCTGGTAGGATGGATTGCTAGGATAGATATTGATTGCTCTTTGTAAAGAATGTCATTTTTGTCTACTATTCTTCATAATGTACGCACAACTTTTATTTCCTTTTTTTCGCTATCACTTAAATCAAGAAGCCAAGTGAAACAAATGAAATCTACAAATGGCAGTTCCTTCTCTTCCATAACATATAATAACTACTTCATAAGCGAACTAGGAAACCTAATCAAGTCACTTAAAAGGCCATTCACAGCAAGTAAATTTTAGATACCCAAAATGCCCCTACAAGCTGAACACCCAATCTAAAATTAATTTCTTTCCTATCTCTATACTGTGAAATCACCTGTATCAAAAAGTATGTAGCTTGGTTCTAGGATGTCAATTTAGTCATGCTAATGTACCCAAGATGTGGAGGTAACACGTAATAACTAACAATGCAAATTATTGGTTCCTACACTAAAGCGCCATTAGTGAGGTGAAACACCCTCCATGAGCTTTTCTGCGCCTTAGGGATTAAGCGCGCCTTAAATGAGCCTTTGAAAAAACTGATTTGAATGAGACACGATTTTGATTATCGATGAGTTGATGACCTTCAGCATATTTGGCAAGTTAAATCTGTTGTTTCTCGGTGTGGCTTTCAGACTTCGAAAGCAGTTATTACCTTCCTAGAAATGTTTTCTTAGTTCCTTTCTTAGAGTCGCAACTTGTCCCCTTGCCTTACATGACTTTTTATTTTTGATGAGGTCACTTGCCTTACATGACTATGGTTTCCAATGGTCTGAGAGTAAATAGTATACTGTATCAAAAGTTAAATTGGGCATGCCTCGTTCATATAAAAAATTTAGTCAATTAAAAAGGGAAACATTGATCTAAGGAAATTTTTGAAAAGAAAGATCTGAATGTTTCCCTTTTTAATTTGATGACAAGGGAACCGTACGCGCTACCCTTCAGGTGCGCACAGGTAAAGCTCCTGTGCAATAGCCTGTAAACCACACAGGAGAGATAACCCAAACTAGGCAAGCCCCGTGCGATGAGCTCGACCCAAAAGGCAAATCCCCTTCGAACCTGAGAGCTCCATTATGGAAGCCCATGCTCAACCAACTGAGCCACCCTTGCGGGTAAATACAAAGAATGTTTCCCTTTATAATTGACTAAAAAACACTCTACTCTTCCACACCTAGTGGAAATAAATTGATAAAAGTGAGATGGAGACCAAAGAGTAGAGAAAACAAAAAGGAGAACATACTCTACTACGAGCTACATGAAAATGAGATTAAAAAAAGTCAAACTTTTTCTCAATCAGATAAGTAAAGATTTGCTAGCAAGTTCAATTTTTGGTGAAAGAATAAGACAAGAAAATATTCTTAAATTGAGCAGGAATTCTATGGAATTGGATACTATCTTAAAAGTGACTACATAAATTTGAAACCAAGGCATGTCCTGAGAAAAATTCAAAACACACAAGAGAAGCATTCAAAATTCAAAGAGATGCCACTATGCTGGAAACAAACTGTAGGCTGTTAACCTACCTTTATGGAGTGATAGAAGGGACTTTCCAGGTGTATTTGTTTCGCTAGATGGTATTTGCATCTTAATGTCTTTCCAAAGCTTCTTATACTGCTCTTCATCGTAGGGCCTCATCAATAAATTCAGAACCTCCTTCCTGTACCCGGAATCTATAATTGGCGCATCCTCCAGCTTGATACACAAAATTAGCAGCCAATGGTTACAAGACTTATCATGGAGAACCAAGACTAAGAGCTAACATAAAATAAAGGAAGAAGAAGGACCAAAAAGACTAGTGAAAGTAGCAGAAGAATTGAAAGCATACATTCTCGCAATGTACCACTGAAGGTACAAACGGGTTAGAGCTACTGCCCCTGCCTGCCTCTGCACCTACATTCTCAAGGATTTCTACTTCTCTTTCGGGAATCGCCTCCTCAAGAGCTTCATAAACCAAATGACAATTATTTCCAAATGAATATTTGAGACAGCAATTTTCATACACAAGTTTTTTTGGCAAGAAGGAAATAACTCTTACGGTCAGAATCTTCTTTAGGTTCTATTTTTACTCCCACGTCCATGAATTTGCTACCATTCTGTGTCTTCTGCTTCTTACCAGGTACAATCTTCACATCAATGTTGTGCTTCCTTTTATCTGAATCCCTATCCTCCTTTCCTCGCTTCTTACTCAAAATCCCATCTTTCATCTTCTGCTTCTCAACAATGGAGGTGCTCCTATTCTTTCTAACATTGGTCTTTAGAGTTTTTGAACTCCCCAATTTGTATTTTTCCCTGACATTATCCTGATCCTTTTCAACTCCATGAATCTCCAACTCCCTATTATATTGATGCTCATCATCATATCCGTCCTCTTTCTCATACTTAAGGAACACAGGCAACCCATTCTGATCACTAGCTTTAAGACCATATGATGTTCCATCTGGCATAGTCTGAAGACATTCTGCATCCTCCCAAGGCTGGAACGCATCTTCCCGAGTTTGATGCTGGAGTTATTGAAACAAAATGTACTTCTAGTATAAGCCACTAGCTACTGCAGAACAAGTAATAATGTAAAAGAGAATAGTGAATGCAGAAGTTTCATGCTTTTATTTGAGATGAAGGTTGTATTAGTCCCTTGGTCCTTGTTCTCGTACTTTTGGTCCATCTTTGTAACTACCAAACTCCCATTGGCTCAAGCCTCATATAAACATCAGAACTTCAGCAACAAGTTACATGGACGTAGAGTTTAGATCTGTCAGCTTACTAAGGACATGGCCTTAGATAGGAGGTTATGGAGGTCACGGATTAGAGTAGAAGGTTTGTAGGTAGTTGAGCATTGTCTCGCTTATCCTTCCATACTAATAGTCGTAGTATTATCCTTGTAGTTCCTTGTCCTTCGATTTTTGTTATTATCTGTTGTCTCTTGTACTTCGATTATTGTATTATTTTGTGGTAGTTATCGTTCCTTTTTCAGACTGCTTGCCATGTTTTATATAGTATTTTTCCATGGCCTTTTCATTTTCGTTATTTCTTTTTCTAGATTGCTTTGAATAGCTTTTCTTGAGCCGAGGGTCTCTTGGAAACAGCATCTCTACCTCCCAAGATACGGGTAAGGTCTGAGTACAGTATACCCTCCCCAGACCCCATTTGTGGAGTCATACCGGGTATGTTGTTGTTGTATCCTTGATGACCCTTGCAAATTTGAATCCCAATAAGTAAATTTGAGCAAGCCAAGTAATGATTTTTCGAGGTCAAAATGCAACACTTCCATAATTTAGAGGCTAATGGCTAACAGAACAACAACAACCATTGATTCAAGGAACCTGAACATAGGCATAGGCAACTGATTGTTGGGAAAAGGGTACTTTATTCTGTAGTTTTTCATTAGGGACTAGGTGAGACGAGATGTCACTCATCGCATTGGAGCTGGGTGGGTGAAATGGAGGCTTGCCTCCGGGGTACTGTGCGATAAGAATGTGTCGTCAAGGCTCAAAGGAAAGTTCTACAGAGTGGTGGTTAGACCAGCATTGTTGTATGGTACAGAGTGTTGGCCAGTCAAGAATGTCCACGTTCAAAAGATGAAGGTAGCGGAGATGAGGACGCTCAGATGGATGTGTGGGCATATAAGGAGAGATATGATTAGGAACGAAGTTATACGGGACAAGGTGGAAGTGGCATCAGTGGCGGACAAGATGAGGGAAGCGAGACTGAGGTGGTTCGGGCATGCGAAGAGGAGGGGCGAGGAAGCGCCCGTAAGGAGGTGTGAGAGGTTGGTTGTAGCTGGGGCTAGGAGATGTAAAGGTAGGCTGAAGAAGAGCTGGGGGAGGTGATTAAACAAGATATGACACAACTTCAGCTGACTGAGGACATGACCTTAGAAAGAAAGATATGGAGGTCTAGGAATAGGGTAGAAGGCTAGTAGTAGGTAGCTAAGTGAGGGGAGGGAGGGAGTGAGTTTTCCTCCTCTCCGCTTTTCCTTTTAGTAGTAATTGTCAGATATCACATTGTTTTTATTTTCTTGTTGGGCATTACTATATATTTCCATATTTATTGTATATCTTGTTATTTGCTGTCATCTTTCATATATTTCTGCGACATGTACTTTTCTTCTGAGCCGAGGGTCTACTGGAAACAGCCTATCTACCTCACAAAGGTAGAGGTAAGGTTTGCATAAATTTTACCCACCCCAGACCCCACCTTGTGGGACCACACTGGTTTTTTTGTTGTTGTTGTAATTGTTTTTGTTCATGATGCAACATTGAAGTATAACAATGAACTGAACCTTTATATGAATTATGTAGCACGTGGATCATGGGCTTGGACTTTTGCTCCGAACTACATAGACAACTCTTTTTTCCTATGTAACATCTCATGAGAAATTAACGTTCACTAACACTAGTAGTATCATACTCTAGACGAGTTAATGTTTACAAGTAATTTTAAAAAGGAAAACATGTAATTAGAGCCTAGAAATCTCTTATTTACAAAATTGGAGATTCAAATTTTCTTAACATTTACAGTATGGATTTTTGTTCATATATACATATTCTTGACATATTAAACACCTACAATACCCACTCTCTGACATATTAAACAAGTAGGAAGCTGCAATAAATTGCAGTCTAGATAAGACAAAGTTTCCTTAAAGCAATTTCTTTTTCAAAGGAAAGAAATTGTTGGTGTATCTAAGATTTTAAGCACACGATCGCTTCTTTTAACTGTCCCTCTGATGAGGAAGACCCTTGCTTTACACCACAAAATTTTCTGTGAAAAGGATATCCTTACACATTATTCACATATAAATTGTTAAGACTGATTGCCAAGCACATCCTATTCCATCTAACAATTTCTTAGCTTCCTAATTCTTTTTTGGCTCATTAACATATTTTACCTACTTATTGGCAAACATATATATGATTTTACCATCAAAACCAAACAGTATTGCGAGGATTCATATAGCTAATCCCCAGCTATGTTTAGGATTGACGTGTAGTAGTAGTTGTATGACTGATCATTCTAAAAAAAAGTAGTTGTATGAATGCTCAAATTTGCTGCTTTTCCACACTAATAGACGCTTCCCATGCAAAGGAAAAACAAATGTCTAATTTATTTCAATTTATATAATTCAATAGATCAGTTTACCTGCAAGATTGCAACAATGAAATGAAGCAAAGACAAAATACAGATGAAAAGGAGGGAGAGAAAGAAAACCAGTTACTGTTCTTTACCAAGGACATGCAAGAAGAGGTAGCTCTCACCTCTAACCAAAAGAAAAATCCGCGCATGATATTCAACTTTTTAGCTTTGTCATGATTGGTCCTTTTGATTTCCCGGTTGACATCTGCATTATTAACAATAAAAATATATTAGAAATTCGTTGTTGATATGGCGATAACATTACTGACTTGGGATACAACGTGGCATAGCAGAAATAAGAATATCAATAGCCAATATGGGAGTAGCAACTAGAGTATTTGATATTCCCAAGAAATTCAAGTAGACAAGCAATCAAATGGTAGTTTTTTCTCTTCTATAACAAAAACTATTGGATGCTAATTGGGAACCCATTCTTGTTGTTTTAAAGACCACTAAATTTCACAAAATACCCCACTTTAAATTGACAAGGCTTATAACATAACGCAAATGCTAAACAAAGAAGCTTACAAAAGCTTAAAACTATTCTATGGAAACCAACCTGAATTACATAGAAACAAACCCTAATATGCATCTCAGTTGTGCAATCCCGCTGCATCCAGAGCTCTCAATTGTGGAAAAACTCTTAACTGATTTTTCATTGTCTTCCTTGATCAATAGGATTTCCAAACAAGTGTCTCTATTCTTGTTTCTGACCTTCTCAGTTAGACTATCCACTTTATAGTGAGGATTATAATTTATTAACATAGTAAGATAAATTCTCACATAAATGCTGTTTACAAACAATAGAGAATCTTACATAAAAACATTATTCCCTTCAAATAGCATCCTGTCATCAATACTTACTAAAATATGAGTGTTCTCCAAAACTATACAGAAAATAAGAAAGTGTTGCACTCTGTTGAAAAGAGTTTTCAACTCTCTTAAGCGCCTTTTTGTTTTTATATGGTTCACATCAGCGTCAAATGAGCTATTTCCCATGTCTCTATCTCCTCCTCTTCCTCCAGAAGTCCTATGTAGTAATAAATCTCAAATAATTCCTAACAATCACTGATTCTGCGCAAAACATATTCCACGAGATGCATCACAATCTATATGTGATTAGGTACTGAAGTATCAAATGATTGATATGTTTGCAACCCTATTTCGCATAAAAGACCAGCTAGTGTGAATTTTCCTTTGTTTTTCAAGTTCTCAGCATAGTTTCTATGCAACTGTCCAAATAGAAAGGCGCACTTTTATGGGTGCCTAGACAGCCAAATTGAGGAGTGAGTAAATCCCAATTCTCCCTTTACACTAACCTATTACAGAATGATTTTATTTCAAGGTGAAGCCATCCTTCTGCCTTGTCATTTACATATGTCTCTATCTATGACTGAAACTTTTACCGGTTTAATAATTCAAGCAAACTGTTAAGTTCATCGATTTCCTAATGTTTTATGATGGTTGCGCTCATCTTGGACTTAGCCATTGCTTTTGGGCCGGGCTCATGTGACACCAGTGTTGATGAATGAAATTGAAATAGGATGATCAAAATGGAGGACTACGGGAGTATTATGCCAAAGAAGGATACCTATCAAAGTGAAGCAAATTTTATTTGTAAGACCAATGATGCTTATATAGGAGTCCATATTGGACCTCACCGAAAATATTCCTATTTTCCATTATACCAACCAAATCCATTCGAAAGGTTAGAAATCAACAAAAGAAAAAGTAAGTGGATCTGACCTATTGAATCATGACTATATCCGCTATTCTGATATTAAAATTCGATACAGATGAAATTGGACCCAATCGTGAGAAAATGATGATTCACTAAAAAACTTCTCTTTTTGTTTTGACATTGTCAACATCCCGAAAGAAAATTCCTTTGTTATAAGGTCCAAGATGTCCACAAGGTAAGTGTTGCAGAAGTGCATATGTTAAGATGGAGGTACGGTAATAAAGATTAGATAAGACGATAAATGATCACATTAGAAAGTAGGTACAACCATCACACACAGGATAAGAGAGATGGTTTTATCATATGTCCTACATCCTCCAAATGCAAGGAGATGCCACGATGCTGGAAAACAAACTGTAGACTGTTAACCTACCTTTATGGAGTGATAGAAGGGATATTCCAGGTCTATTTGTTGAGCTATATGGTTTCATCTTAATGTCTATCCAAAGCTTCTTATACTCCTCTTTGTCGTAGGGCCTCTTCAATAAATTCAAAACCTCCTTCCTGTACCCAGAATCTATGATTGTCGCATCCAGCTTGATACACAAAATTAGCAGCCAATGGTTACAAGAATTATCATGGAGTACCAAACTAAGAGGTAACATAAATAAAGGAAGAAGGACCAAGACTAGTGAAAGTAGCAGAAGAATTGAAAGCATACATTCTCGCAATGCTCCACTGACGGTACAAAGGGGTTAGAGCTACTTCCCCTTCCTGACACTGCACCTACATTCTCAAGGATATCTACTTCTCCTTCGGGAATCGCCTCCTCAAGAGCTTCATAAACCAAACGACAATTAATTCCAGAGGGAAGATTTGAGACAACGATTTTCATACACAAGGTTTTTTTGCAAGAACAGTGTTAAGCGCAAAAAAAGCTCTAAGGTCCTTTGGGGCTTTGAGCGCAAAGTGCAAATATAGCGTGAGCTTTATTGAAAAAATGTGCAAATCGAGAAAAGATACAAATATATATTTGTCGTCCAAGATTAATAATCATAAGCATGAATAACAAATACATGGAAAAAGAAGCTGAAAAAAATTACGATAAAGTGAAACAATTGTTTATGCCTCAAAGGCTTGATGACGACACTGAAGCACCCATAAAGCGAGCCGAAGCGCTCAACATGTTTTTCGCCTCGCTTTAGGGCTTAAGCACGCGCCTTTGATAACACTGGAAGAATCAAATAAAATCTTACAATCAGAATCTTCTTGAGGTTCTATATTTACTCCCTGAATCTCCAACTCCCTATCGTATTGGTGCTCGTCATCATATCCGTCCTCTTTCTCATACTTGAGGAACACGGGCAGCCCATTTTGATCACTAGCTTTAACAACAAATGAGTTTCCATCTGGCTTAGCATTAGCCAAGAAAGTCATATAATACGGGTCAGCTTCATCATCACTACCACTAGAACTATAATCCTTATCCCCATCATATGCATAATCTTCATCTACAACAACACATCTTTCCAATGCTTTACTATCCCCAATCCCAGTACCTTCCCTATCATACCTGTCCCTCTTTTTCCCAACTTTCCCCATATAATCAGGGGTGGAGCCAATGTATTGCTTGCGGGTTCAATCGACTAAACCTTATATTTATAAATTATTAATTTAAAACTTAATAACTTTAATGTCAAACACATAAACTTCTGCGTATAATGAAACTCAATTTCCAACAAACAAACAAAGCCAAACTATTAGAAACAGAGGCAAAAAAAGACTAATCTTAGTTTCATCAATCAACAAAGTCGTAAAAGAAGAAAGAGGGAAACATTAATTTTCACGCCCCTCTGTGGTGAATGTGATATGTAGACAGAATGTACTAATTTTGTCTCCCATTTAAGGAATTTTCAGTAGAAACTTTTTAACTCACGGAATGTACTTTGACTATTAGAACTGTAAAAGAGAAACATTTTGACTAATAAGTTACACTAAGGGGTTCATTTGGCAGGAGAGATGCGATAACTCATCACACTTTTTATCCCATGTTGATGGATAAATCCACCAACCAAATATGGGATGATTCTAATCTCATTGAACTAATAAACCAAATATGGGATGATTCTAATCTCATTGAACTAATAATCTCATCACATCTTGTCTCCGATCGCGAATAATGGGACGATAAAAAGTTACATAAAGATAGGTAACTTATAAAAAAATTGTCATAGAATTATATGATACTACAAGTTCAACATTGCAATAGTTTTAAATAAGATATGAAGCAAATAATATTTTAAAATTACAACAATATAATAGAAATAAATAGTCATAATCGTAATAATAATGGTTGTAATACTCCATGTGGATTGAGAGAATCTAGAGCCATTGCCCTACAATTTAACAATGAGAGGGTTCAAGTCATCATCTAAGAAGTCGTAAGAATGCTGAGGTGGCAAGTTTAGGGAGCCAAAGGAGAATTGAGACTCATCAAATAGGACATGACGTGAAATAATAATTTTACGGCTTGACAAGTCATAGCACGAGTAACCATGATGATTGGAGGGGTACTCAGAAACACACACGGGGAAGACCGGGGTTGGAGTTTGTGAGTGGTTGGATGGAGAGGATAACAGAGACATCAAAAGATACACAAGTGTTGGTAGGAGGGGTTTCTACGAAATAGAACTTGAGTGGGCGACCGTTGAGCTAGAGACTTGTTTGAGATTATGTTTAGGAGATAGGTGGTCATGGAGAGTGCGTAATGCCATAATTGAGGGTGATTGAGACGTGAGCAAGTAGGACACGAATTAGGTTGTTTATGGTTCGGATTTTTCGTCATGCTTTACCATTTTTGAGGTGTGAGGGCAGAAAAAATGAAATGTAAGACCGTTTTTGGAGCAAAAGTGTTTGAATTGATTATTATTGAATTCCGTGTTATTGTCACATTGAAAACATTTAATGCTCTTTTAAAATTGTCCTTTTACGAAAGCACTAAATGAGGAAAAATGGGGTAACCTGGGATTTATTGCCAATTGTAAAAGTCCATAGAAAGTTGGAATAATCATCCAAAAACAACACATAATATCGATGGCCAACCGTACTTAAATAGGAGACATCCAAAAATCATGTGTGTGATATCGAAAGGCCGTAAAGTACAATTTGTGGATGCAGAAAATGATAATTTAACATGTTTCCCAAAAATGCATGATTCACATATAGAAGTCCTAGAAATACAGTTGCAATTAATAAAATTATTTTTTCCTAAGGGAGCGTAAAACAGAATCTCCTGGATGTCCTAATCAAGAATGCCATAAGGAAGACGAAAGAGCATCAAAGGTTGATGGAACTGAGGTTGGATTGTTGACGGCGTTTGAAATAGGGTAGAGATCTTCGGTGTTGTCACATCTCATTATTCGTCTCCCTGTCATAAAATCCTTCACAGAAAAACTAAAAGGATCAAAGTCAAGGAAAATATTATTATCAGTTGTGAAACGTCGCACAGAGATCAGATTCTTAATTAGCTTAGGGGCATGGATGACATTTTTTAAGATTAGTGGTGGATGTGGATGGGGATAAGGATGAATGACCAAAACCGTGAATAAGAATGTCTAGTCCACTACCAACAATAATATTCCTATTTAAATTACTCAAATTGGAATAAGACGAGAGAGTACCGTGTGATGCTGTCATGCGAGATGTGACGCTTGTGTCCATATACCAATTTTCATCTAAAGCATTGAGTGACATTGTGTTCATAGCTGCCTCAATGTCAGTCGGTGCATAAGTTGAGAGGCGGGGGGGGGGGGGGGGGGGTTGTGCTGTGTATGCCTGTTGTGGACGTGGGCAGAGTATGCCAGGGTGGGCATGTCAGTTCTGAGGTATAGTCCACGATGATGTTAGATACGGGATGTTGCGGGTCCTCGGGCTGACGGTTATGGTTGCTGGAGTTGGAGGCCATGCCGTCGGCGGAGGGCCCGGCGATGGTGGTGAGGGCGGCGTCGTTAATACTGGCATGAGTGGTGTTGCACTTGATTTTCCGGGTTTCCTCAAGAATAAGCTTCGAACTGGCCTCATAAGACAGAGGTAACAGTGTGCATTGCTGAAGGATGGTGGCAACGCCGTCGTGGGATTCGTTCAAGCCTGCAATAAGTTGCATGACCAATCGCTGATTAGTGAGTGGTACGCCAATGTTTGAGAGTTAGTCGGCAAGCATCTTGAGTTCTTGACAGTGCATACACGTTTGGGGAATCGTCCTGATGAACATCCTTGAAATCGATTTTCAAGGTATAACGCTCGTTGAGTTTTGTTGTCGTGGAAAATACTTTCCAAAGTTCCCATGTTTTGCGGGCAGTGGCATCGGTCTCAATGATGGTATGCAACAGATCATTAGAGATCGTGTCGTATATCTACTGGAGGACTGTTGCGTCCAAACAAGACCAGAGTGCATCATCAGAAGTCGAAGTCGAGGGTAAGCCTATGGACTTCGGTGTAGGAAGGATGATGTGGTCGATAACTTCGTAAACACGACAATGGATCTTAAAAAGCTCCACCCACGAGGAGTATTGACCCTTTTCCATCTCAAGAGTCACATAGATAAAGTTTTTAATGTTGTTGATTGCAAGTGCATGATTAAATTTGGTTTTGTCAGCCATGGATAAGGAAATTTAGGAGGAAGAATGACCAGAAAAACTAGGTTCCGTAGTGGGGAAAAGGGCGGCTGAAAGATAAAGTCGACGACTAGGATTGATGAAAATAAAAAAAAATCGAACACTATTAATCAACTAGTCTTGTGAGATAATATTTGAATTTTCAGACCAATTTAATAACGATTTGTGCGTATTAATGTGCTATTATTTTAAACTTGTGATATTGTAACAAAAGGGGAAGTGGTTATTTTCTAGCTCATTAGTTAAGGTATAAAAGGCTTGGATTAGAAAGTAAAGGTTTGGAGCCTGATGTGCTACTTTGTATATTTAATAAAATTAAAATAAGAATAGCTATAATTAAGAAGATGCCATTCGTTTGATGAGAAATAAAAAGGAATATCAAATTCAAATGAATGAAGCTAAAGCAGCTACTTTCGTGGTAACAAAAAGAAAAACAACAATTCTCACTTCTTTCTCTTATTCAAGACCGTACATGAGACTTTCATCTCACACGACTCGTGAGTAATAAAAGAACGAAAAATTCGTTTTCTTTCACAGTACACTTGTATAAAATGGATAAGAACACTTTTAAAATAATTAGAGATTCAAATATTATCTTTAAAATGAAGAAAATTTGCTAGTCCAAACGAGGTATAAAATAATATTATTTGAATGGATATGTAATTTGAAATGCATAAAAGTGCATAATCTAATATAAATGGTTATAATCTTAAGATCATAGAAGTCATAGATTGTGACTTATAAAATGTGACTTTCAAAACTAGGAGTGTGTTTGAATTGACTTTTTAAAAGTGATTTATAAGTTAAAAGTTAAAAGTCATAAGTTGATCCTCCTCAACTTTTGTCTTTTAATTTATTTTTATACCTTTTTAGCGTAAAAATAAGTGCTTAAAAATACTTTTTATCTCACCCAAACACTTCAAAAAATAGAAAAGAACTTAAAAGTAAAAAAAATAAACACTTAAAATAAGCCAAAACACCATCTAATTTGTCCCATAATAATAAATTTAGATGTGCTAATGTTTATTGAATTTAACAAAATTTTGAGCTCATGGCAGTGAACTTTAACTTTCAAGACTCACGAGCCACAAATTTTTAAATCACGTGTAAAATTATTTAATTGAGCATCGAGTATAATACGTTAATTTACTTAATATTTAATTGCTGTACACGCAATAGTAGAACAAAATACTAATATTATAGTTGAAAAAAATGAGTTTGTTAGAGAAAACGTCGATTCTCAATTCAATTTTAACTATTAAATTAATTCGAATTTTTAATTTGATAAATTTGTATTTTTAATATAAGATATGTGACGTTATATTCTGGTTTTGAAATTTAATAAGGACAATTACAGCTTATATGACACTGTTTGATCAACAAAAAATATTATATCAAATTGATACTCTCGCTCTCTAAGGATCAAAGTAAAGTTATCAGACTATTTAAATAGTTTCTTTTTTGTTGTTGAATAGCATGACTAAAGAGGGGGTAGGAAGGACACATTAATTGATTAATAGTATGTCTGGACAAATTCTTAAAATTGATTTATTTTGAAAAATACTTTTTTTTAAAAGTAGAAAAAAAGTATTTTTGATGAGAAGCGGTTTGTGTTTGACTAATTAATTTAAAATACTTTTGAGCAGGAATTTATGTTTTGACCAAACTTTTTAAAAGTACCTTTAAGTGTATTTTTTTAAAAAATACTCTGGGGAAAAATAAGTTTTTTTTAGCTTCCTGAAATAACTCATGCTATTTCTCAAAATCACTCATTTCTCCTACAAGCTTAGCCAAATACTCAATCCGTCCAAAATTTTATCGTATTTTTCATTAAATCAATGATGAGAACCTCTTAAATATTTGCTAATTAATACAAGGATAAAATTAGAAAAAATCTTATTAATTTTATATTGGTTAAATAAAATGACAATTATTTTGATATAAATATTTTTAGTAAGGACGACAAGTATTTTGAAACGGAGGGAGTATTTCACTTTTTTAAAATAAACACTTTAAAAAAAAATAAGTTCCTAAAAAACATGGCCAAACATGTTATATATCTTGAATCAATAATCTCGCTTAATCTATGTCATTAAACATTTTACTTCTTTCCTTTTTCCTTAACATCTGTTTCATCTAGTAATTTACTGAATACTATATAACTACTTAAAATTTTATTTTCTCATCCGCCTTTTTCTTTAATTGAAAACACTTAATTTTTAAATCAAGTCAAATGCAACGTTTTCTCCGATATAAAATGGAGTATACAACTGCACGGATTTTGAACAAAACCAACGAAATTCTTCATGCGCCTCAACAAAACAAAGATTAGCTATTCACCTTTTATGGGATAATTAATTTTATTATTTAGTACATGGTTTTCGCGATATCAAACAATAGGGGGCAAATAGAAGGAATACCCTTATTTTGGAGTGGTATTAAATTTTTACCTATTAAATTGATTTTTTTAAAATTTTGTCTTTAGCTTCAAATTTTTAGGTTTCGGATTTGAATCCCCACTCTGACAAAAAGTAAAAAATATTCGTAAGACATAGTTTGAAGTTCGCAATACAGAGTTTGATGTTTGTGTAGAGTTTGGTACATTAAGACAAACTCTGCCGGAAAGGTATAGTTTACGGGCAACTCTGCCTGAGTCAAACTCTACGTTGCGAACTCTAAATTATATTTTGTATTTTTTTTAAATTTTTGACCGAGCAAGAATTTAAACTCAAAAATATTTTTGAGCAAAAGACAAAAATTAAACACGTCAATAAGAAAAGAAAGAAAGGGGTGACCCGCTTATCCACATTTTATTGGGTCGGGTCGGGTCTAACAAGACGATCAGGAGTCCTCGGGAAAAGCAATATTTTAGTCCGCAATCAGTCTTGTTCAACCTCATCCTAACAAAAAAAGAAGGCCATTGATCTCACACACTCGAAAAGATTATATTCAAAAATGGAGTTGGAGGTGAGAGTCGTCGGAGGAATCGAGCGTTGCTTCGTATCGTTGCCGGTAACTTTAATCCAAATTCTCGAATCCACCACTGCTTCCGGTTACCTTCCTCCCATTCTAGCCCTCGAACTCCGCTCCGACAATCACCAACACCTCTGGCGTGTAGCTTGGTCCGGTTCTGCTTCATCCAATCCATTTCCTAATTCTATTCAGGTTCGCACCTAAATTTCGCGGACATTAAAAAGTAAAATGATTAGGCAAACTGTAGTAAAAAGTAGAGGTAACTGTGCAACGTTCATTTATTTTTTCGTTGATTTTTGTTGTTTGTGCACTTCAATTTCTCGATTTTTAGACTGTGTTAGAAGGCGGACATTAAAAAGTAAAATGATTAGGCAAAGTGTAGTAAAAATGTAGAGGTAACTGACTGTAAAATGTTCATTTTTTTTTAAATTTCGTTTTGTGTGATTTCTATTATTTGTTGTGTGTATGAAGATTGCGCTGCAATATGCGGAATCTTCAATTTCGAGGACATTAAAAAGTAGTAAAATGATTAGGCAAACTGTAGTAAAAAGTAGAGGTAACTGTATAATGTTCATTTTTGTTTCTCATTTTCGTTGTTTGTTGTGTGGATTTAGATTGCGGAGTGTAACGGATTAGGCAAATTGAAAAGTAAAATGATTAGGCAAACTGTAGTACTTCCTCCGTTATTAGTTGTCATGTTTAGCTTCTCGAGAGTCAATTTGACTAATTCTCGGAGATAAATTGGATTAAATTAATTTGATATTTTAGAATTACATTTTAGATATTCAAAAACTATATGAATAGTAGTATAAGTTACAATTCTTCTCATATCAATATGATGGAAAAATATATCTTAAAATGTTGGTCAAAATTGCTCTAGTTTGACTCTCGAAAAATGAAATATGACAAGTATTATGGGACGGAGGGAGTAATAAGTAGAGGTGACTGTACAATGTTCATTCTTTTTTTTTCGTTTTGTGTGATTATGCACTTCAATTTCTCGGTTTGTAGACTGTGTTAGAAGACGAACATTTAAAGACGGACATTAAAAAGTAAAATGATTAGGCAAACTGTAGTAATAAATAGAGGTAACTGTACAATGTTCATTTTTTGTTGTTTGTGCACTTCAATTTCTCGGTTTATAGACTGTTAGAAAACGGACATTAGAAAGTAAGGATTAGGCAAACTGTAGTAAAAAGCAGAGGTTGCCGTACGATGTTCAATTTTTTTTCTTCATTTTGTGTGATTTTTTGTTGTTTGTTGTGTGGATGTAGATTGCGCAGCAATATGCGGAGTGTATTGGATTATTGGATCGTACTGTGGTTCAAGTAAAAGTACTGTCTAATTTGCCTAAAGCTACTATGGTTACCATAGAGCCGGATACTGAAGATGATTGGGAAGTTTTGGAGCTTAACGCTGAGCATGCGGAGCAGGCTATCTTAAAGCAGGTGCTTAAAATTCTTATGTGTTATTGAGAGAGAGAGAGAGTTTGTTGTTTTGCTAGTATAAAGTTTTTTCCTCATTGTTTGGTATCAAAGGATAGTTTTTCCTCGTTCTCGTTTTTTTATTTGTTTTAGTCTTTACAGGTTTTGCTGTAGTTTTTGCTTATAAATGGTTAACACCAAAATGGAATGGATAAGAAACTACGAAAATATGATCTTTCATGTGAACCATATCCTTAATCACTTAATTCATATGGATGGCCATGCATAAGAGAATGACATTAGTGCTGGAGCCAGGGGATACTCTAGCAAACTGCTTGTTCCCCTAAAGAAAGGGAAAAACAGAAAAAAGAAATGACAATTACAGTTGTAATAACCACCCTAATGGGATTTGAGTTTGGGCAGGTGGAGAAGGTGGGGATGAGGCAGTAAGAAGGTGAAAAAAGTGCAAGGCTGGTGTAGCTGCACGGCTCTATGTTTATTTGTATACTTTTTCCATGTTACTCCGCTGATTTCTTGCATAAGGCTGACAGATTTCCATAGTTGTTTCTGTCTGATACATAAATAAATCTCAACTCATACAGTTTTAAGAAATATCTGATCTAATATATGTTGACCTATGGACATTACTAAGATAAATTAGCAAAGGATAAACAAATGCTTTATGGGTTTTGTTAGCTTAAGGTAACATATGCCATTCATCCCGAGAAGTCAAGGCTGTCGGACCTGTTGTGTGACACTAAAGTGGGATCAAACTTCTTTTTTTTGGTACTCTCTTTTATAGTTGAATTTATGAAAGATCGACCTGTTGTGTGACAGTAAAGTGGGATTTAATGCTTTGATACTTCAACCCTGTGCTGCTGGAGAAAAAGAATCATACATTAGTTGCTGAATGACATCCTTTCTCTTTGCTCTGAGTTTCTCTGAGTTTTTGGTTTATTGCTCAGAAATCCAGCCAAAAAGTACTAAAGTTTTCACGCAGAATAAGCATGTGCATCTATAATGTTTTGGCAACTTCTGCAAGGGATGCTTGAGATTGTTTCGGATCCTACCTACTATCTAGAAATGCCTATTTGTTAATACAGAGTCACATAGTGTTTAAGTTGATGGAAGGTAGTAGGTACCAAGTGTATAGTCCAGGTGAGCAAGTTGGCCTGAGTTTCACAGTTATTTTAAGAACAAAAAGAGTAACCCATTTTCCATAGAAAAAGGAGGACGGAGATACTTTTTATATTTTTATAAACATATTAAAAGAACTACCTAACATACTCTTTTGAAACTCTAAAGGCCACACTTTCGTTTCAATCATGCCTAATTAATATCCAGCTTGATTAATTAGAACATATTACCACGTATTATATAGATTTTCAAGTGTTTCCTGGTTCCGCACTTTCAGTTCGCTCCACTAATTGAATCAGAAAAAATATTCTACCACCTCAGCCTAGAAACCCACCTCTTGGAAGCTAATCCATGTTCAAATCAAAGTCAGTATACCATTCTGTTTGTAATTTTCTTTCAAGAACAGTGTAAAGTCGAACAAAATAATTAAACTGAAACCCAGGGAATTATAATTTTTTATTGAAGTTGACCAATATTCAACCATTTTGAATGTGATGCAGGTTGCTATTGTCCATGAAGCTATGCGATTTCCTTTGTGGCTGCATGGGCAAACAATTATCACATTTAAAGTTGTTTCGATCTTTCCGCTGACACCGGTAGGTAAGAGGATGTTAATTCATTGGTTGATGTATGTGATTTATTGCTTATAGTTGTGTTCTATTTCTAGACAGAAACTTGGTTAATTTCCTTAAAATCTTGCCCAGCTGGAATATAAAGTTTCTGAAGGAAGATGCATGTCGTGGAGTTTAATCTCTACTCTCTTTCATGTATTCTTTGACAATGTTCCTAAATCCTTGTATTACGAACTAGAAAGAGAAGATAATTGCTGGTATCTATTACCAGGGACTATCATTTACCATGATCATGGATTAAGGCTTCTTGTTACCTTCATTTAAGCAAATACCAATTGTTTTATGTCAAGGCATCTTGCTGCCTTCACTTAATCAAATACCAATTGTTATTTTAGGAGGGAAAGAAGATCATGATGTGTAACATTTTGTATGTGCAATATGCTTGTTTGATATTTTACCTGTTCCTGTTAACTTCATGTTGGTGGCAAATGGGTTAACAGTGGTAGGACATATAAAATATTCTTTTCATGTGCTTAATCTGGTTTTTGAGAATTTCAAAATCGTGAATATCTGACTTGCCTGGTTGTTATCAGTACAACTTGTCCCAGGAACTGAAGTTGCTGTTGCGCCAAAAAGGCGCAAAAGAAATATTAGTTCAGCTGAGGATTCCATGATGCAAGACAATAAGCTTTCAGTCTCAAAGGCACTATTGAGAGTCCAAGATACTGATGATCAATGTATTCACAAATACGAGGTTGATGGTGTTGAGATGAGAGTGGTTTTGACCTCTGCTATCTTCATTCATCCTGAGACAGCCAGTTTATACTCTTTTGAACCTCTTCAGACTGTGGTAATAATTCCCAGATTGCTTCCCAGAGAAACCAAGAAGAATCACGAGACAGATAGCCGTAGAGGGAAAAGTAGTTTAACTTCAAAGGAAGTGAATGTAGGGGTTCAACCTGACAAGAACGATATCCATCAAGCAATGGTTCATCTTATATTTTCAGAATCAGTGGCTAAAGGACATATCATGCTTCCTCGGTCTCTTCGGCTTTATTTGAGAGCAGAGTTACACTCATGTAGGTTTTTCTTTCAGAACTTAAATTGATGCATCAACTGCAGAGAAGCTGGTGTTATCTGACAGTTCAAGTTATTACTCTTTATTTTCTTATTATTTTGTTTTGTCATATACCATTTGAACTATTTTATTCTTTGCAAGATTTTGTTTAGTCACCTATCCTAAGGATGATCCAACTTCCATAGAAAACAGAAAAATAAGGAACATCATATTCATTTTGTCAGTTGGTTCATTGGTTAATAAAAGTTACTTATTGTCCAACCTGCTAACAGCCATTCTTTGAAGACCCCTCCTTTCAGAAAAGTAATAGAAGAACCTCAAAAAGTTTTTGCCGACATCATTGCGTTTGAAACCTTTAGCCAAGTCATAAAAGGAGCTTTCTGAAGTTTACCTTTTGATGTTATGTAAATTACAATGGACATGTTTCCGGACTAAAATGTCTCTCCTGTCATGTCCAGGATTGTATCAAGATATAAGTCTGTTTGCTTGCAATTATTTCATCTCCATTTTCCTACTGCAGTTCTAAAAAGAATTACTTTGTTTTCAGGTGTATATGTGAAGAGATTTAATGTCAAGTTGAAGAAAGAAATTCCTTTAGTTACACTTTCACCTTGTGAATTCAAGATTTTCCAAGAGACTGGGGTTTCTGAAGAAAATAATGCTGAGGTACTGGACAAGAAGAATAATAATAAAACAATAACAACACTTCTCGGAACCAATTCAGACGCTGAGATGGGTACTATTGATTGGTCAATCCATGAGAAAATTGCCGCAGCCTTTTCTTGTGAATCTAGCAAGGAAGACAAAGAAACGAGCATCAAGTCTGATATCAAAAAGGACATTGCAGCTTTTTTGCATAGATGGTGCCTTGCACAATTACATGCTGTCACGATAACGGCCGGAGTGGAAGTTAAATCATTGATTTTAGGAAACACAACTTTGCTTCACTTCAAAGTGAAAGACAACAGATCCATAAAACATGGTGTCCAAACAATGAATTGTGGTGAAGCATCACTAGATGCTGTGTATGTGTTGTCAACTTCCGATGAATCAATACATGATGAAAAGATTGATGCTTATGAAGTTGCATTTGATGAAGGAAGCAAGTTAACTACCAGCCCAGAAAGCTTCGAACCTTGGCTTGGAAAGCTTCAACTGGGTAACGGTCTTTCCATTAGGACTGTCAGAGAGAAATTCTTTGCTAAAAGCACCAATCTTACAACTTCTTCATTAGACTGGATGGGGACGGCTGCATCTGATGTGATTAATAGTAGGTACTTCCTCATTTTATTTGCGTTAATACATTTAACTATCAGAACCTACCTCTAAATGCATTGAGATGTATGATGAGCCTTACAACTGAAAATTTTGCACTCGTCTTTCTTCCGTTCTTCAAGGACACTTTTTTTCCGTCTTCTACTTTGTAAATCATGATATTCCATCAGTAAGTTTTTGGTAAAGTTATGCTTACATTTCCGAAACGCAACATCATGAGACACTTGGTACATATTGAAAAAGGTGTTTCTGGAAGAGTAGGGGCCAGCACACAGGAAAAAAGGGAAGGGATATGCTTGGAACCTTATCAAAAAAAGAAAAGAAAAAAGGAAGGTGTTAGAAGATGGGTAATTGGTCTCCTTATATGGACTTGGGCAATCCTCCCCTCATGAGCTAGCTTTTGGGGTTGAGTTAGACCCAAGATCCATTTCTTTACATGGTATCAGAGGCAGACCCATCTCAATTCTTTATTCACCGATATTGCCCCCCCCCCCCCCCCCCCAAATTTTATTGTCCACGCTCCAGTTAACTAGGTCTGGGCGTGCAGGGGAGTGTTAGAAGTCCCACATCGGTAGTGGGATAGGACTTGAGTAATCCTTCCCTCATGAGCTATCATGAGCTAACTTTTGGAGTTGAGTTAGGCCAAGATCCATTTCTTTACAGAAGGGATATGCCAGGAGATATTAAGAGTCTACTATAATGCTGGCAGGATCATTGGATTGATAAAAGACTGAAGATGATATGGAAGACTGTTCCTTTTTGTATTTTCTGGACTGTTTTTGGAGAGAAATAAAAGATGCTTCGAGGGAAAGACCATATTTCTTTTGTAAAACATAGGTGTTTACAAAATTTATACTTGTGGCACAAGGGTCATATGTTAGATAGTATGGCACATTTTTAGACTCTTTGGATACTATGGAGTCAGATGAATTTTGTAAATCCCCTGCTTCTTGTACTATTCACTGTACCTCTGTGGTACTGATTTTTTTTATCAAATTTACATTAACTTATCAAAACAAAAAGGAAGGAATAAGTTGGAGGGTAGTGAAGGAATTGATGCTGTGAACAGTGGATGTGGAAGAAAGGGTAGGCATATGAAGAGAGGGAAGAGTGTAGACCACTAGTGGCAGACTTGGGAAAATAAATTTTGAAGTGGTGAAAGATCTTGGTTATTCAACATTGGGACTTGGGTGATAAAGGAAGGTTGCTTTCATATGAGATGGAAATGTAGAGCTTTCTTATTGTTTCCACATCTTGTTCTCAATACGCAGACGTTGTCACATGCTACAACAACAACAACATACCCAGTGTAGTCCCACAAATGGGGTCTGGGGAGGGTAGGATGTACGCAAACCTTACCCCTACTGTTGTGGGGTAGAGACGCTGTTTCTGATAGACCCTCCGCTTGAAAGCGAAGAAAAGAATTTGAAGCATGGTATCAAGAAAGTTATGACAGCAAAACAACAAGATAAAAAGCTGTAAATAATGGATCTTGGGCCTAACTCAACCCCAAAAACCAGCTCATGAGGGGAGGATTGCCTAAGTCCATAAAAGGAGACCTTGTACCCTTTAACCCACCGATGTGAGACTTTTAACAAAAGCAAATGAAGCAACATATAGTAATACACATCGAAGAAAAGAAACTACGCGATTACTAACTAATACTACTAATACGGATAACACTCCGCTACCTACTAACCTTCTAGCCTAATCTTCGACCTCCATACTTCCTATCTAAGGTCCTGTCATCAGTAAGTTGAAGCAGTGCCATGTCCTGGCTAATCATCTCCCCCTGTTCTTCTTCGGCCTACCTCTACATCTTCTAACTCCTGTTATAGCCAACCTCTCACACCTCCTTAGTGGCGCATCCACACACCTCCTCTTCACATGCCCGAACCATCTCAGTCTTGCTTCCCTCATCTTGTCCGCCACGGAGGCCACTTCCACATTGCCCTGTATAACTTTGTTCCTAATCATATCCTTCCTAGTATGCCCGCACATCCATCTGCGCATCCTCATCTTTGCTACTCATCTTCAGCACTCTTCTCTATACAACAAAGTCGGTTTAACCAGCACTCTGTATAATTTACCTTTCACATTTTCATTGCATAGTACCCCTGATGCGAGCCTCCATTTCACCCATCCGCCCCAATACGATGTGCGACATCATCATCACATGCTATATATGATAAAGAACTAGGTTTGGGTCATTGGGCAATGGAATAAGTATTTAAGCTACAAAATTTGCCTAATGGGAGAGCATGAATTGCCAAATGCTGGAATAAAAGAATGCAATGTGCAGTTTCTGGTACTTGTTTGTTTCTGATGCTTTTAGCAATCTCAGTTTTCAAATTCCCATTCATATTAGTAGATGGAGAAATAAATCCGCATAATTGTAGCCAAGATGCGGTTGGTAGGATAAAGGGATGGAATAATACTTTTTGCAATGAGAAACTGACAGTCTTTAGTTATCAAACCCATTGACATCAGTGAAGATCTTGAAAGGTTTCAGCTTTAACGGAAAAAATTGTGAACCATATTCTGTCATGCAAGTCTGCAGTATGTCAGAGAGAGTTGCTCATTCATTCATTTCTCATAGTCTGCCAAGTTAATAATTGTGACTGGAGAAATTTTCTTTTTTAATCAGATAAGTACTATTTTCCCCCTTGACTGACTACTATCATCACTTTGCAGGGCTGGTGGTTTTATTATCTTCTGCATCTTGGATGTTGTCCAGTGCTTATGATTTTCCGCTGCCAGGACATATTCTAATCCATGGGCCTTCTGTGAGTTCCTTTTTTCTAGTTCCTTTTGGTGTGTATGTGCTGAATTTTTGGATGCGGAAATCTCTGAATAGCTTGAAGGTAAACTGATTAGACGGTTTACAAGCTGCATTTACATTGTTTCCTTTTTGTTTTGTGTTTTCTTTTCCCCTTTCTCTCTGCTGGTATAATGTTTGATTCCTCAAGAGATGGAATAGTCTAGGATATACTAACTAATTTCTCTCTCCTTTCATGCTTTCCAAGTCGAAGGAGAAAGAAAAGGAGGACTCACAGGTCATCATAATAAAAAGACTAACCTAATAAAAGGGAGAAGAACGAGTTGTACTTCCTTCGGCTATTGTTTTACATGCTTTGATTGTCTAGAGAATTTTCTAATGGCCCCGGTTTAACTTGGTCCATGCAATTTTTGGACCATTAGATTTGTGGAGCCCGCAGGATCCAGTGGCCCACCATACACCATACAGGGACCATACAAGTAAGGGTAATATGAGTAGAGTTGACTTTCTTTCAGGTGATAGTTTATTCTTACGTCTTCTTTTCCTTCTTTTACCAGTGAACATAGAGATTTAGGGAGAAGCCAAAAAAAGAAAAAAAAGAAAAAGAAAAATTGCGAACCACATAGGTGCTAGAATTTTCGGATGGAAGGAACCTGAATGGCTTCCACTCTCTTGAGGAAGCCGAGTCAGACTAAACACTCATCTAAAATCAGGCTCACTGAGATATAAGGCATGCAAGAGTGGGACCATAGCATCTCAGTTAATGCAGATGTTCCTTGGTATTCTCAATTTGAAATTGGGGAAAAGACAGCATATCAGAATTCCACCTTGTATCTTATGGGTGATTTAGAATGGAAAAATAGCTGGTGTTTTGAGACTGATGAAGCTCCAACTCGTGTATACAACATAGATACACTTTTTGGACAAAATTGAAAGTGTATTTATTACTAGGGTGGTGGTTAGACCGACTATGTTATATGGGGCGGAGTGTTGGCCAATCAAGACTTCGCACATCCAAAAGATGAAAGTGCGGAGATGAGGATGCTGAGATGGATGTGTGGGCATACAAGGAGAGATATGATTATAAATATGATATCCGGGAGAGAGTGGGAGTGGCCTCGGCGGAGGATAAGATGTGGGAAGCGAGGTCGAGATGGTTCGGGCATGTGCATAGGAGATACACAGATGCCCCAGTGCGGAGGTGTGAGAGGTTGGCTATGGACGGGTTCATGAGGGGTAGAGGTAGGCCGAAGAAGTATTGAGGAGAGGTGATTAGACGGGATATGGCGCAGATGCAACTTACTGAGGACATGATCTTAGATAGAGGTGTGGAGGACACGTATTAGGGTAGAAGGGTAGTAGGTAGTCGAGTGTAGTCCTATTTACGTTTACAAAATGATAGTTGTAGTGTTATTACTATAGGCCCAATTAGCCTATCACACTTATAAGCGCATTATTGCTTTATAGTCCCCTGTAGTTTGATTTCTGCTGCTATGTGTTCTTTAGTGTACTTTGTTTATCTTATTTATCTGCGTTAGCTACTGCTTTCTTTTGTCAGAATGCGCTACCATGGCGTATTCAATTTTGTTATCAACATGTTCATACTGCTTTAATTTCTTGTCTGGGTCTGACCGTTTCTCTTGCTTTGCTTTGCTTGTGATTATGCTTTGTCTTGAGCCGAGGCTCTCCCGGAAACAACCGCTCTACCTACCAAGGTAGAGGTAAGGTCTGCGTACACTCTACCCTCCCCAGACCCCACGTTGTGTGATTTCACTGGGTATGTTGCTGTTGGACAAATTTGAAATATTTATACAACATAGATATTTTGAGTTACTTCACTCTTGAGGAACTGTAGGAGAACCTACATGTATCTTTTTGTACAATGCTCTCTACATAACAACACTTGTTTAGTGCATTCCAAATTGATGAATAAAATTTAATTATCAGAAATAAAATGCTATGATTTTGAGATTCAGTATTCGAGGAGACCATGGTGACTGAAAATCAATTTTGGTTTTAGAAAAATACACTTAATCCACTCATTTAGAAACAAATAAGTTTAATTTTTATTTAATTTTTACAGAAGGCTTTACTAGATTTATCACAAGAAGGGAAGAAACGTTTGGTGTCTCTTGTAGTCTTTACTTATAGATTTGATTTATCATAAGTTTACAATCGACACACGAGCTTGGTCCTTATAAAGAAGGCTTTTAATCTACATGCAATCTTGGTCTATTTATCCAATTTGGATCTATTTGTTAAATGTGAGTATTAATGAGGCTTTTAACTTCTTGTTTGACCTTAATGAAAAAAGAAAAGAAAAGATGCTAGCTAGGAAGTCCTTGTTTGGATCAGTGTTGCTCCAATAATTTCCGTTTCGTTGAGTTTCCCAGACTACTTAAGCGTAGACTAGATCGTATTATGTCCTTGGTGGTGCTGACTAGGAAGTCCCAAACTAAGTTGATCGTCAATTGAGGACTATTGTTTTTTAAGTTTTTCATCTCTCCTTTTTTACCATCTTTAAGGGTGAAGCCAAGTATCAAAATGCAGAAGTTATTGACTGTGTCATTTGTCCCTTAAAGATAGTTTGTAAACTACACATTGAGGTATAAGCTTTTGTATATTGTCCTTGCTGATGCACACTGAGTACAACAATTATGAAAAAGGATGTGTAATAAGGAAGTGTATGGTCACAAAGTGCTGAAATACCTTTAATAGTTATTTTCCTTTTGGATAATTCCTGGAACTTATGGATCCCGAATGAAGCAATCTGTGTAATGTGTGGGGCGTAAGTGGATAAGTGTAACTTTATCTCTATTTTTATCTAGGTTAGTTGATTTAGTATGATTTTGACCTTGATTAATGTGAATCTTACAATAGCATTACACACTGTTGAATGAACCCAAATTGGACATTTCTTCTGTTTTTAGGGTTCCGGGAAAACATTATTAGCTACAGTTGCTGCTAAATTTGCTGAAGAAAGTGAGGACATCTTGGCCCATATGTAAGGATTCATTTGGCCAATCCCACCAAACCTTTTTTTTCTGTTTGACATAACTTTACTCCATTTTGAAGCTTCAGTTTGAACATTCATGATGTTGTACCAAGGGACGAGGTCTGACTCTTGTTTCTTTCTGCAGAATATTTTTATCTTGTTCTAAGCTTTCCTTGGAGAAACCTTCAGCCATTCGTCAAACTTTATTGAGCTATGTTGCTGATGCTTTGGATCATGCACCTTCTGTTGTGGTATTTGATGATCTTGATAGCATTGTTGCAGCGTCCTCTGAATCTGAGGCTTCTCAACCTTCGTCCTCATCAGCAGTGCTTGCAGAATATTTTGCTGATATTATGGATGAATATGAGGTGAGACTTGCTTGAACCTTGTGTAACGGAGCTACTTTAATACTTATCCGAGGTGTAATCTTTTTTTTTTTTTTTTTTTTTTTTTGAGAAGGTAACATATTGTATATATTTATATAAACAGTACCTGAGGTTGTGCTGAAACCATCATCACAAGTGAAAAGAAGAAAAACTGCTTCAGAAACCTAACAAAAAACAAGGGTGTCTATCATTGAAGCAATATCTTCTATATATCTCTGATTGGACCAAAAGCAAAAGAGTCTAAAGCAATTCAATTTAATCTTCTGAACTGAATTGCTAATATCATCAAAACATCGGGAAATCCTCTTTTTCCAGATTGTTGTTTAGATGGCCACCATGGTTTAATCCTAAAGAAGAGACTTCCATTGCTTTATCATGGATATCTCTCCCAAGTCTGCCTCCTAATTTATTTGCTAGGGATGCGATATTGTCCATTGCCCCAGCTGTGGGAAGGCCTATTGCTGTGGATAAGGCCACCCATGATCGTACTAGGCCTGGGACATCTAGAGTAAAGGTTGAAGTCGACCTTCTCAGAGAGTTTCCACAAAGGGTGAGATTGCAATGCAAGTTTGAAGATACAAGAAGAGTTGGGGAATTTTTCCAACAAATTGCCACCAAATACAAGCTGGGACAATCCTCCATCTATCTCTGTATAACAATCCTGCACCTGCTTCTTCCCAGCTAAACAAGACTTCAGTAATCTTCTTTGGCATTGTCCAAACAATGCCTCTTGAGACTAATGAAGATCTTCCATAACATGTCTGTGATCCTGCAGTTTAGGGAATAGATGGCTGACTGTCTCAGCTTCTTCACCACACAAGTAACACTGTGAACAGAGATTGATTTTCCTCTTGCTAAGGTTGTCATGTGTCAACACCACTTCCCAAGCTATCAACCAGGAGAAACAAGATACTTTGTATGGTATTTTGACTTTCCAAATGTTCTTCCATGGCCAGTTGGCCTTCTGTTGAATATCTTTGTTGAGCAGCTTATATGCTGAACTGACCTTGAAGAGTCCTTTACTGTCCATTTGCCACCATAATCTATCAGATCCTCCCTCTGTACCTTTGAATTCTTCCAATCTGCTAAATAGCTCTGCTAGTGTATCCACTTCCCAATCATTTAGGTTTCTTAGCTCTGCTAGAGTATCCACTTCCCAATCATTTAGGTTTCTTCTGAACTGAAAGTTCCATCCCTGTGTTGACCATGCTCCAGTGTTATCTTTGTTCAATGGTGTTTGGGTCTAAACGAGCTGGATTTCAGAACCTCCATTACCAGCTTGAGTTTTGTTTTCATCTTAGGATCTGCACTAACTCAGTTCCTCTTTCCCATAAAATGGCAGAAGATATAGTTGCTTCTGAATGAAGTAGAAATAACACAACTGATGAGGACATATAGGATTGAGAAACAGTGGAATTCATGTGTCTGCTCTATTTGAATTATGATGCGATGTGCTGCCTTCCCATATTATTTTTTCGTGAACCTTGACAAACCTAGAAAATTCTCATAATCCAGTAGTCGGTGGCATAGTCGAGGCGCATACAAGCTGACCCAGACACCACCATTATTAAAATAAATCTCTCTATGCGTGGATAATAACATGCAAGGTTTGCAGTATTATTTGCAATGTCTCTTAGGTCTTGGGCTCTTGAGTGATTTCATCTCAGATCCTTTTAACTGATAACTCTGTTTCTGTATGTTAAAAGGAAAAGCGGAGGAACACGTGTGGGATTGGCCCAATTGCATTTATTGCTTGTGCACAGTCTCTGACTAATTTACCACAGAACTTGAGCTCTTCTGGTTAGTCCATCATCTTTCAGGGAGAAATCAGTTTCATTGTTTATAACAGTTTAAACTTTGAACTGTCTTCCTCTAGCTTTAGTATCCCTATACTTTATTCTTAATCCTAATGTATTGGTTTTTATTATGATCAGGGAGGTTTGACTTTCATGTTAAATTGCCTGCACCTGCTACCACAGAGCGTGATGCCTTGCTAAAACATATAATTCAGAAGCGTTCTTTGCAGTGTTCTGATGACATCTTGCTGGATATAGCCTCCAAGTGTGATGGATATGATGCATATGATCTGGTACTTAGCTAAGCTCTAAGCTTTGTTAATAACTGATTACAACACTTCTTTATGAATGCTTACAGCTATCTCGGCCGCATATAATTAGCTTTTAGTTTGATCTGGAATGTGTAAAAATATATCTCTTCCTGCTGCCCCTTCCAACTGAAACATCAACTTTCTTTCCTGCATTCCCTACCAAAGCAAAACATTGTGGGTGCGACGTTTCTCAATAGTAAATTGAAAGGCTTACTCAGTTGATTTGGTATCACCTATCTTTTCTGAACTATTTTCCGTGATTAATTTAGTTGGTTAAGAGTGACATTGGGGAAAATAAATGTCCCTTACAGGTGACATTAAAGTGAGTTCAGGCGAATTGCAAATTTTATCTTAGATGTCCAAACTTCATGCCTTCTGCAAACAGAGAACTAAGGAATAATGTTGAAGTAATTTATTTTAGGAAGTCTCCTCATAAATGGGCTTGATAGTTGAACTGGGAGCTATTGTTTTTTTATAGAGGAGAACACTTCATATCGTCCTTTCAGAAAACAGCTTCCTCTTAAATTAGGAATGTGCAAGGCTATTTAATTGAGAGATGGCCGGTAGTAGACAACTAAGTTCTGTCCAGGAAAAATTGGAACAAGAAACTTTTTTCTCGACTAGAAGGATGAATTCGTGAGCTACTATAACCATGTATTTTACTGCTTGTCTTTTGTTTAGTTGGGATATGCCATTTTATTAACTGATTAACATGGTCGAGCCCTAATATTCCATCCCAATGTACAACATGAATTTTAGTTTTGGGGGATTACAAAGTAGCTGACTTTTTCTGTGCAAGAATGATTTATTATGTGGTGGGTGAATTATTTCCTTTTTGTGGGCAGTGGGTAGCTAGCAGTTGGACCACATATTTTCAATATTTCATTACATCATGTAGGTGTATTTGGTTTTCTATTTTTTCTAATACTCCTACTCACACTTGGACTGAGAATCAGTACAACTGGCCCTCTCTATCCTACTGTTCAAACAGCAATAGTCATCCAGCAGAAAGTCATGTACGCGAGCATGGCAACAACAAAATACCTAGTGTAATCCCACAAAGGAACAATAACTACAACAAAATAATACGATAATCGAGGTACAAGAAACAACATATAGTAACAGAAATCGAAGAACAAGAAACTACAAGAGTAATACAACGACTACTAGTATGGAAGGATAAGCGGGACAACGTTCAACTACCTACTAACCTTCTACTCTAATCCGTGACCTTCATAACTCCAAACATCTTAGAGATAGATAGAGAGGTAGGAATTTCTCGAACGAACCACACTTATCTAAGGTCATGTCCTCAGTAAGCTGAATTTGCACCATGTCATGTCTAATCATCTCTCCCAGTGCTTCTTCGGCCTACCTTTACCTCTCCTGAAACCATCCATAGCCAACCTTTCACATCTCCGCACTGGCACATCCGTGCATCTCCTCTTCACATGCCGAACCATCTCAGCCTCGCTTTCCGCATCATGTCCTCCACCGAGGCCGCTCCCACCTTGTCCCGTATATCTTCATTTCTAATCCTATCTCTCCTAGTATGCCCACACATCCGTCTCAACATCCTGATTTCTGCAACTTTCATCCTCTGAATCTCAGAACCCACTAGCCCGACTAATTGGGACTCAAAACCCCACCGGGGGGGGGGGGGGGGTTAGCGCTCCCTACCAAAGGGGACTCTAGGGTTCGAAGCCGAGACCTCTGGTTAAGGGTAGTGGAGCCTTTACAATCCACCACATCCCTTTCACAACGAAGTATTTGTGTTTCATAAACTGTATTGTAGCTTCTGAACAGAAAGTGTTAATATTGTCCATTTTTAGGTTGTATCATATATTTCATTGATTAATGTCTTAAAAGTTGTATTTCTTTAAAGTTGCGAGTCCAAAATATAGTGTTCACGTGAAGCTTTGTTATTTGTATTCTGGCCATAAGTTGATGGAGTTTCTGATTTCTGTTCTTTAGATATCAGAGGGTACACTTGCATTTATGCCGGGCTTTATATTATTTCAGGAAATACTGGTTGATAGGTCTGTTCATGCTGCAACTGCCCGCTTTTTGTCTAGTGATTTGGGTGTTCGCAGACAGAAAAAACCTGTTCTGGTTAAGGATGATTTCCTGCATGCGATGCATGAGTTTGTTCCAGTGGCAATGCGTGACATCACTAAGCCTGCTGCTGATGGTGGTCGCTCTGGTTGGGAGGATGTTGGAGGTCTTAGTGACATCCGGAATGCTATTATAGAGGTAAATGTTTAGTTTTTTCTTGTCATCTTTTTTGTGGTTGTATATCCTTTACAGGACACTAATTAATGTCATAGTTTTCATTCTATGAGGCATTGATGTAAATTGTAACCAATCAGTTCTTTATTTGATGTCTATGCGTCAACTTATGGTTCCTGGTCCCCTTTTATGTTTTTCTCTGCTTTATCTTTTGCATTACCAACATTCATTTGACACATGGAGGTTAAATTTGATCCTCCTTTTTCTTTTTCTTTGTATAACCTTTTAATTGATTGAGAAAAAAATTGTTCCCAATGAAGGTATTGGATATGGAAATTTTAAATTATATACTGGAAATGAGAGAGAAAGGAAGTGTACTTAAAAGGTTTTACAAAGTCACGTTGTTTCTAATATGATAAAAGATAAACCTAAAGGTAAAAACTTTGTGCCCTTGCACCCATGATTTAGACGACAACAACAACAACAACATACCTAGTATATTCCCACAAGTGGGGTTTGGGGAGGGTGGGTGTACGCAGACCTTACCCCTACCTTTGTGGGGTAGAGCAGCGGTTTCCGAGAAACCCCCGGCTCAAGAATATTGTTTTCCAGAAACATGGAAATGCAATAGTAAAAGCTATGGTAAAAGATTTGAAGAAAGAAAAGTAGTGAGAGTACAAATATTTAAAGATAAGCAAAGTAAAAGAAACAATAGTAGTAAAAGAATTGAAGCATAAGATAATGCTAGCATAATACCAATATGGAACAGAAAAATGCTCCAGACTGTAAATAGAATTATGAAAATTGCATATTCTTTTGGATGTCTTAACTAAAGAATCATACATTAACTGATCAAACAATAATGATAAGACATTTGTTTGGATTATGTGATGTGTATAAGCTTTTCTCACAGCACCTTCCTCACTTTAGTACTAATTGAGTTTGTTTCAATGGTAATACATAAGTTTGCTTTCAACAACACTTGCAAGACTTCTTCATTTCTTGACACACTTCTGTAAACCCTTTATAATATATGCAATTTTTTCTGCAGGACTGTTACCCATAAGTTTAGACTATATGTTTTATTTCTTTTGAACATTTAGACTTGATTTCCAACAACCAGAGGAAATGTGGACTCCCTTTTTTTTTTTTGGTAAAGTAGAAATGTGGACTCCCGTTTTAGCATCTATCAATATAGCTTATCTACAAGCTTTGGACTATCCCGTGTAAATACCCCTGACAATTTTTTAGACTTTGTTATCAAGTAGATTATATAGTTGAAACAATCTATGCCCCGTAAATATTTATCTTTCTAAAAAAATGGAAACTATCCCCTGTAAATTCCCCTACAACTTGGCCTTTGTTAGCTCCTTACTTTAGCATAGAACTTCATGTAATGGAGCTAACAAATTCTCTTTTGTACTTAGTAGGCATTTGGACATGATTTAAGTGATATTTGAAGTTAAGTTGACGTGTGTTAGACATGCATTTCACTTGAAAAATGTTGAAGTGTTATGTGAGTGGAATTCTTTTTTACTTGAAAAACTGGGTTCCCCCCCCCCCCCCCCCCAAATGTTTGGAGTGAAAAATTGATAATGTATGACCAAACAGGTTTTTGAAATAATAAACGGGCACTTACTATCTTTTGTACTCTCTGCATCTTTCTATGCCATAAGTAAAACTACGTACCTCATCAAAAAGTTTACATTTTCTTTCACATTTCCACTCTTTTCTTCTATTCCTTTTTCATCTCTAACTTCCATGCCATAAGAAACTTGCTGATGGTTTTACCTTGTCAAAAAAATAAAAAAGGAGAAACTTGCTGATGGCAACATATATATTTGACTGGCCTTTTTTTTAATTAACAATGCTTTTGTACTTGTAACCAACTGATAACTTTTGTCCCTGTGGTAGAATGGTTATAATTTGCCTAGATTATTATCAACCCGTCCGTTGGCTTCAACGAAAAGGCAATAATTATTACTCATGCAGTGGGATAGAAACATCAGCTATTGATTGGCTTGACAGAGAAACGGAATACCAGAAACTCTAGAATAGGTTTAGTTTGCACTCCTTTTCTTTGATTTGTGAGCTTGTTGGGGGTGCTTTTCTTTTTGTCTCTTTTTATTATCTAACTTTGTTGCTCATCTTCTATGCCCAATTACGCTTTCATTCAGTAAAGATGGATTGAACATCCTTTGATAATGAATAATGATATATGGTTGTAAATCCCTCTGAACTATGTATTAAATAGTGTGGGTGTTGAGATGAGCAGAAATGTTCTAGGGTTTGCATGAACCTTATTCAAAGGTGTTTTCTTAAATTTCATATCAACTTTAGTTGGAACATTTTGTTCAGCATATGAAGTTCCTGTTTTTGCTGCTGTCAGATGATCGAGTTGCCGTCCAAATTTCCAAATATATTTGCGCAAGCTCCTCTAAGGTTGCGGTCCAATGTTCTGTTATATGGCCCCCCTGGTTGTGGCAAAACACACATTGTTGGTGCTGCAGCCGCTGCATGCGCACTAAGATTTATCTCAGTCAAAGGTCCTGAACTGCTGAATAAATACATTGGGGCTTCTGAGCAAGCTGTAAGAGAATTTGCAACTTTTCCACTTCCTGGAGTACATATTTTTATGATGATGCTGATGCCAAAATTCCCTCACCGGCCACTACTACTATCCCACCCCCCAATAAAAAAAAGAAAAGCAAAAAATCAGTAATATATTAAACATCAAGATAGAATATGGAATGCCAATTCTTTTGGGTCCAACTTTTTGCTCTTATACCCATCCTGACCCATCTCACAGAAGGTTGATTGGTTAAGTTCTAGATAAGGCCAAAGTGGAAAAAGTTAAACCTTGTGGTTCCCACTCACATCCTCAATAGCTTAAACTTAAGTTTTCACATAGTAGAAAGGTCAAAGCCGTATAAGTGTTCTGAAGATCCAATGCTATCTGAAGTAGTATGTATATCATCTTCTGCCCTGTCAAAAGTTTTACTCTTCCTCGTCAGGTCTATGCCAACCCCCTAAGTCCTAGTATCTAGCTCTTCTTGGAGATTTTAGCTTGTTGATGCTAATTATTTTGTTTTAGGTTCGAGATATATTTTCGAAAGCAGCTGCAGCAGCACCATGCCTTCTGTTTTTTGATGAATTTGATTCTATCGCTCCAAAGAGAGGCCATGACAACACTGGAGTTACTGATAGAGTTGTTAATCAGGTTATTTCCTGTCCATATTTTTTGCTGTTTCTGTCCTCTTTTTACCTTGCATAATTTTCATCCTTGTTCATTTGATGCAGTTTCTCACGGAATTGGATGGTGTTGAAGTGTTAACGGGTGTATTTGTATTTGCTGCCACAAGGTGAGCGCCTGCTAACAGAGTGGGCATTGTTTAATATTGCTTTTAACTTCTTGCCTTCAATTGAATTATGTGATACCTATATTCCATCTGTTGGCAAGTTCTGTCCGTTCTTGGCCTAATCGTTGGTTGAGCATATGCAGATTGAAACAGACTCATATAAATACATAGGATGGACGGTGCGTCGGTTATTTTCCGAATTTGTTGCCATTGAAGTCTCAAACCATACAGTGAATTTTCCTGATCACACAGAAAGAAATTAATTGCTGGGTGGAAAATCTTTACACCAAGACATGCACCACTGAGGAATTTAAGAATAAGCATTTTTGAACCTTTTTCTTCAATCTCTGGAAGAGACTAAACATTGAAAAAGGGAAAAGGGTCAATTTACCTCTGTACTACCCAAATTGAGCAATTTTGCCCTCCGTTAAACTTTTGGTTTAATATTATTCCCCCTATTAGGAAAAACTCTCATTTTTGCCCTTGACCCCTATCGGAGCTTTAACCTGTGGGTAATTCAAGCATTGTCAAAATTTGAGGGATAAATTTGGACCTTTTTTCTTGAAGAATTTGGACACGTGGAGTCCACTCATTTCATGGTGGAGCTTCGCTAATGGTAAGAAAAAATATGAGATGGTTTGCTGCCGGCAAGGGTATGAATGACCCAAAAGTGTAATGAAGGGAAAACTTGAGCAATTTTTGATAGTACTAGGGCAAATTTGGACCTTTTTCCTTAGAAATATTGTCCAGAGAATTTATATGTAATCTAGGAATACACTACATGGGTGGGGTGGGGTAAGGAGTGGTGGTTGGTCAAGGAGTGGCGGGGTTGGGGGCATTGGCTAGCGGGGATGAGACAATGAGCTCGGAATACCAGTTTTGGAATTTGTTTTCTCTACTCCATCTACGAAGTCATTTTTCTAAATTTTAAGGAACTTGTTTTCCTAAAGAAAATGTTTGGAACTAAACATGGAAAATTTATGGAGGAAAATGTTTTCCTCCATACAACACACCCTTATATTAAAAGATTTGAGTTAAGCAGTCATTTTACAATGTTATTAATGTAATAGAATATTTTTTTGTTTGTTCTATATCTTTGCTGAAGGGGAGCTTTGGAGTAACTGGTAAAGTTGCTAAAGTTGCCTCCATGTGACCAGGAGGTCACGGGTTCAAGCCGTGGAAACAATCTCTTGCAGAAATGCAGCGTAAGGCTGCCTACACTAGACCCTTGTGGTCCGGCCCTTCTCCGGACCCCGCACATAGCGGGAGCTTAGTGAATTGGGCTGCCCTTCTATATCTTTGATATATTAGTAGGAAGATAAATTTAGGAAAATTGAGGTTTAGAAATTTCTTTCTTATACTCTCAAGAAGTTAACTACTTCCTGGGCACCACGTGCTATAAAAAGGGGACATAAATGGCCAGAAAGAACCGATTGAAAGATCTTGGTTAATTTATTTATTTGCCTTTCTTGTCGAACATCTTAGTTGAGGAGATTATCAAGAACATGGGTCATATCAACCTTAGGTGGTCCAAAAGCGTGTAATGCTTTAAAGACCAAGCTAGAATCTTTCAATTTGGTATGCGTATTTATCATGTTGACGTTATTCGTCCTAGGCAGTCTCATGCTGTCTTTGAAATGACAAGAAATTTTTATTGAGTGGTTTTCTTCATATTCATGGTGCGCACACACATGTATATATTTGGATAGTTATGAACGTGCGAGCTTGAGCACAAGCGAAACAGACATCTAAAATGTTCTTTAGATCAGCATCTGCTTTCTCTTTTGACTAAATCCTTTTTTATTACCTAGAATAATCTTTATTATGTGTTAACATTTGTCCTCCTTTTGGTTGGGGAATAGTGATGGTGGTTGGCAGCTTTACCTCTGACATACAAAATGGCATGCCTGCACCCCTTGCCTTTGATTTTGAGAGTGAATAGTACATGGAACTCAGTCAACTTTACAACATGAAATTTGTATAGATCTAATGAAATGTCTGCCAGAATGTCTCTTTTGGAAAGTAATTTTTGGTTCATGAATATTTCCCCTTTTTGACCTAATTTCATTTAGTTTAAAAGGTACATCAATGACTTGTGAGTCTTGGTTGAATTCATTACTATAGTGTTATGTGGCCTTCTTTAGATGGAACGGTAACAGCCAAATGGATAAAACGCCTAGCCATACCATATATCTCTTTACCATTGAGGTTGTCTAATCGTGCTATACCTCTGTATTTTACTAAATAATTGATCATTATGAAGAAGAAAGATTCATTTAGCCTTCTTTTCTTTGGAAGAATCACAGTGATGCAATTCTCCTGATCAAGTTTGACCTTTCTTGTCTTCATTTTAAGCAGTAGACCTGATTTGCTTGATGCTGCACTTTTGCGACCTGGAAGGCTGGATCGCCTTTTCTTCTGTGATTTTCCTTCACAGCATGAGAGGTCGGAGATTCTTTCAGTTCTATCTAGAAAAGTAAGTCTTAATTCTGATTGGGCACTATTTTCAATCAATCTCATGTAGATGTTATAATATGTGGATCATGAGCAGTAGGTCCCCTGTATGCCTTTCCAGATTAGCTTATGTTGACTTTTCTAATTTATTGCAAGTTTATACATGCCTCTTCTCTATTTTACTTCTGTGAAAAAAGTATGACCTCTTTCTAAAAAATGGCTAAACTTCTTTCCTCCCAACAAATTAAATGATACTAATATGTACTGATACTGCTATATGAAACAGCCATGCCTCCTTCCCTAACTAGTTGGGGAAACTAATACTGCTTTTTGTATTATTCTTAATTTACTGTGGCATCATATCAACTAATTTTTCAATCTAATACTTTATATTCTCCTCGACCAAACTCAATACAATAATTCAGTTTATCTTCTAATTTCCGTGAAAATCAACCCCAGTCAATTGAAATTGAACAAGGGAGCAGACACAAGCAACTAGATTGTTAATTATCAGCTTATCTATCGTTTCAAGTTAACAGCAAGTTGGTGAGTGTCAAATTCTACTACATCAAGTCCCAAGCTGGTATCCTTAAGCTCCTTTACAAGCTTCTTCCCCATTCAGCTACATGGAAATGGGGTTTGACTTGGTTGGATTTGCTCATATTTGCCAGACTCTGATTGAATTTGATTTAGGAATAACCTTGAAACACAAACGGATGACTGGACTAAATAGCTTACAAATGAAAGATCTCATTTGTTTTATTATCCGGAAAAGGATGACTAATATTAGGTTATGCTAAAAGTTAGGTTCCGAAAGTAATGCTTTTGAGTTCTGACTTTGGCTCAGGCTTCCTTGGAAGTAGAGTGAAAAGGTTTTAGCAGACTTGATTTTTTCTTCCTTCCTATCTTTGCAAATTGTCAATAACAGCAAAGTGTTTCTTAAAAGATTTTCATTGCCAGTGTTAAAGAAATGTTAGAAGTAAAACATGAGTATTTCTATGAGTAATTTTGGGAGGGATATAGACATTTTGGGATAAGTTCCTAACTAGTAAAAACTTTTGCTTTGACGATGGACTGTTAATTAATTTTTAAGCATACATTTATTTGAATGATACATTTACTTGCTTGATATGCAGTTACCATTGGCAAGTGATGTCGATTTGGATGGCGTATCTCGTTTGACAGAAGGGTTCAGTGGAGCTGACCTCCAAGCTCTTCTCTCCGATGCACAGCTTGAGGCTGTCCATGATCTTCTAGATAGTGAAAATGTGGGCAAGCCTGATAAGAAGCCGGTCATCTCTGATGCTCTCCTGAAATCTATTGCATCCAAGGCAAAACGATCTGTTTCTGATGCTGAAATGCAGCGATTATATGACATCTACAGTCAGTTTTTGGATTCAAAGCGATCAGTGGCTGCACAGGTACTGTGTTCTTTGCTTACTGCTGGTGTGGTAGATGATTTACATCTCTATGGCTTTCTAATATAGCTAACTACCGACAACATGTCTATTTACAGTCAAGAGACGCAAAAGGCAAAAGAGCAACCCTTGCTTAATGATTGACTGCTAGTCGAGCTCTATGTGCAAGAGCTTGCTGAAGACACACTAGCCTGATCACTTATAGTAGCTGCATCTTGGGTTGGAGTTCGTAATGAACGCCATCTAGTTTGTCTTTTATAGTTAGAAATGTCTTGTTGTAAAATCATCTCTCTGTGTGACACCAGTTAGAAGGGAAAAATGACAATTATCTGCTCGATTGTCAATGTTATGGCCATTCATCTTAGTTTTAGGAGAAGAGTCTTATGCGAAATGTGTCAGCGATCTCTTACATAGATTTCTTTTTCAGACATCTGAAATGTATCTAAAAGAAGCTCTCACGGAATAATGAGACAATAATTGCAGGTATGTATTTCACCATTTCCTCTTAAGAATAAAAGACGTGGATCGTCTATAGAAGTTAGAACCACAAAAAAATTGACATAAGATGAAGCATCGGATGATCAATTTGATTTTGATACGAGCTGGAGTTTGGTTTCTTGTCGAAATCCATTTTCAGAAGGCATGAAATTAATGTAATTTTGTCTCATTATCCTTCAATTTAAATTTGCGTTTTTAAATTTAGCTCTTACCATTATTGTACAAATATCTCTTTACAAGGTGTACTTGTTGCAGGATGACAAAAGACTTAGCTCGATATTATTTTTTAGGTGTTCTATATAAGTGCGATTGTTCTTTTCTATTTTTTCTTTAGATGAAAGTATACACTAAAGAAGGATGGTACAACTATCCATATATACGAGAAAAGTTGTCTTAGATCTTAAATACAAGACTATATTTGTTATGTTCGTGTAAGTTGACCCAACTCCTAAGCACCTAGATTTAAATTTAGAGATTATCCTACCCCGAACAATGGCGGATATATTTTGCTTATTGTCCAGTGCGAGAAATATATGTTTTATAATGTTTTGGAGTAATGTTTTTATGAAATGTGCATCTTGTACCTAGTTTAGTGTTGGAGCGTTTGTTGCAAATCACCCATTATTTCTTTGAAAAGAAAGTTGCAAAAACAGATCCGCTTAACAGTATGAAGTTTTGGTTGAAATTGTCATGTGCATGACACATGATCCATTTGTTAGCCTCTTTTACAACATATCTGGTGGAATTTTACAAGTGGGGTCTGGGGATGGTAGAATGTATGCAGATATTATCCCCGTCTTTGTGGGCTAGAGAGACTGTTTTCGATTAAGTTGGTTTTTATTTATAAATTACTCTTTTTGGAAAATGAAATAATAATTGGTGCAGCATCTCTCCGGTGCCTCTTCTATATGCACAGTTTAAAGGCCGTCTTAACATACTAAAGATGAAAATATATAAGTTACATGGGAATTTTATCGAAAAGAAAAGACTTATATGCACAGTTTAAAGGCCGTCTTAACATACTAAAGATAAAAATATATAAGTTACATGGGAATTTTGTCAAAAAGAAAAGACAACATACCCAGTGAAATTTCACAACGTGGAGTCTGACGAGAGTAGAGTGTATGCAGACCTTGCCCCTACCAAGGTAGGAATGCTGTTTTTGAAAGACAATCGGCTCAAGAGAAAGCATAAAAAGAGGTCAGAAAAGAGCGAGAAATTCAAAGCAGTATGAAAATGGAAATAGCGAAAGTGACTAAAGGACAATAGCTACCCCAGATAAAAATAGTATAATCGAAGTACAAGAAATAACAAATAGTAGCAGAAGTCAAAGCACAAGAAACTATAGAGCGATACTGCGACTACTAATATGAAAGGATAAGCGAGACTGCCTACTAGCTTTCTACCCTAATCTGAGTCCTCCTATCTAAGGTCATGTCCTCGGTAAGCTGTAGCTGTGTTATGTCATGTCTAATCACCTCTCTCCAATACTTCTTCGGCCTACCCCTACCTCTTCTGAAATCGTCCATAGTCAACCTCTCACATCTTTGCACTGGGGCATCTGTGTCTCTCCTCTTTACATGCTCAAACCATCTCAGTCTAGCTTCCCACATATTGTCCTCCACCGAGGCCACTCCCACCTTGTCCCGGATAGCCCCATTCCTAATCATGTCTCTCATAGTGTGCTCCACATCCATCGCAACATTCTCATCTCCGCCACTTTCATCTTTTAAACGTGAGAGATCTTAACTAGCCAACACTCTGCCCCATAAAACATAGTCGGTCTAACCACCACTTTGTAGAATTTTCCCTTAAGTTTCTTATCACATAGCACTCCAGAAGCGAGCCTCCATTTCATCCACCTCACACCAATACGATGTGTGATATCATTGTCAATCTCCCCGTTGCCTTGTTTAATAGACCCAAGATACTTGAAACTACTTTTCTTCTGGATGACCTGGGTACTAAGCCTCACTTGTACGTCAGCCTCATGAAGTGTGTCACTAAACTTGCACTCCAAGTACTCTGTCTTGGTCCTACTCAACTTGAATCCTTTAGACTCTAGAGTTTGTCTCCAACCATCCAGTTTAGCGTTAACTCCGTTGCGAGTCTCGTCGATCAGGACTATGTCATCCGCGGAAAACATACACCATGGCATCTCACCTTGAATTTGCCGTGTCAATCCATTTATCACCAAGGCAAATAAAAATGGGCTAAGAGCTGATCCTTGATGCAACCCATCACAATAAAATAATATTATAATAATAGGGCGAAGTGTAGAGACATCCACTTTTAGGACTGCTATTTAAAGCACAACATTCTTTAATAAGTATTTAAAATGATGTATATCTTTCTTTAATAAGTAAATAAAATTGGGCTAATAATACCCCTTCTTTTATATAGATATAGCTAGACCACACCGGTTCAAGTCATGGAAATAGCCTCTTGCAGAAATGCAAGGTAAAACTGCGTACAATAGACCCTGGTGGTTCAGCCCTTTCTCCGGACCCTGCGCATAGCGGGAGCTTAGTACACCGGGATGCCTTTTTATAGCTAGTCCACACCGGTCTATAATTCTATACACATGTTGATCTTTCATAGCTTCCAACCTCACGGTTGTCATTGCAGTTCCTACAATGTCCTAAAGATTATTATTACCTGCCAAAGCTTTCCAAATGGTTCTTGTTAACATGATTGCAAAGAGTGGATTAATTTATATTAAAGTAATTGTTTCATATAAGACTTACGGATTGTTCAACTTTGATTTTTAGTACTTCATGGGCCACCACTTGGATTCTGAAGACGCAATAGACGTCACGTTCTAGCAACACAAAAACTCTTTAAGCATTAAATCGAAAGAAACTAGATGAAACAGAAAAAAAAGGTTGAAACTTCATGACACATGCTTAAATTTGGGAAGTCTCTGAACTTTGAATTGCAAAAAAGTAAACTTCAAGACACAATATTCTCGAGTTTTCAAACTCCACACTGAACTTTATGATACTGACCTGACGTGAAGTTTGAATTGAAAAACCTAACTCCAACACACAATGTTTTGAAATTTTCGAACTCCACACTGAACTTCATAACACAAGCTTGAATTTCAAGACACTAAAACTGAAGCCCTAAAGTTTGGATTGCTTCTTCATCATTTTCCTTTTAACTCTTTTCTCTTATGCATTTTCTCCTTTCTCTCCGGACTACCAACAACTCTATCATATAACATACAACAACTTAATTGATGCCTTTTGCTTCCTTCACGTAACATCTCGTACCTTCAAACTAAGTCATGTCCATGATTCAGTTGTTTATGTAACACCTCGTACCTCTAAACTAAGCCACGTTTATTAATCAGGGGTTTAGGAAATCAAAATGGGAAGTTTAAGTTGAAAAACTAGGTCCAATTCTGCAGATGGAATTCGACGGCGGATTATACGGACCGTAAAATATTTTACGGCCCGTAAAAAAACCCCGTCAATTTCACTTTTGAAATTGACGGCCAGACTATAAATTATACAGACCGTCAGTTGTTCGATGGCCCGTCAAAGCGAACCGTCAATTTCACTTTTTGAAATTAGCGGCTTGTTGGTCAATTGTACGGACCATCAAATTATTGACGACCGTCAATCTTATCCGTCTCAAATTTCCAGATTTCACAACTCTTTGAAAATCTCAAAAAAATAACAATACGGTCCGATTTTACGGACCGTCAAACTATCAACGTACCGTCAAAATATTGACGGCCTAGACTCAGACCGTCGAATTGACTGTCAAACTCCCCCGACAACAACTAGTAGAAATACACAGACTTAGTTTCAAAATCAGTTGTTCACAATTCCCAAATCCTAGAACGAAGGCTCTCTCTTCCCAACCATCTTCTACACCAAGGTAAGTCTTTTTCACGTGATTCCATGTGATTCTAACGTAATTCTAATGAATTCTAAGTAGAACCCAATGTTCTTAACCTAGGGTTTTCAGGTATAACCCAATTCAAGGTTTCAAGGTTCAAGCTTTGGGTTTATTCTTCCAAGTTCAGCTATTTAAGACACGTATTGGAGTGAATAAGGTATGTCGAGCTTCTATCTACGTGTGAGAACGTCTTTAATCATCCCCACGCCTCGTTTATCAAGATTACTATGAATTACTTCAGATTTTGAGATTTTTCCCTAGTTCATGAAAAGACTAGAACATTTATCGTTAAGATTATAACTTCGTAGTTGTTCATAAATATCACTTTGATTGTTGTGAACTCAGTACATATTATTTATAGACTCATGTATGATATTCCATGAGTCTCAGTCTCAAACTATAAGGATGTTGTACAGAAAGACTACTCTAATATCCATGAATAGTTCATGAATCCATATTCCATATCAGTATAGAAGTAGTCAGTACTTTATATCAACCTTCAGTATGAATTCATGTTCAGTATCTCATATTAGTATAATTCAGTATTCCAGTATCATGTATTACAATATGAATTCTCAGTTCCTTATTGTAAACTAGTTAAAGCTTCACTCCTCATAATCAGTTTCATGAATACATGTCTCAACGAATCATTGCTCAGTATGTCAGTGTTGTATCTTTTCAGCATGATTCTTAGTTCTTTTATGTAAATTTTAATGTTGAACACATGTATTTTGGGCCCAAGCCATAGTTTAGGTGTACGTATACTTGGCCCCAAGGCCACAAATTTGTGCACATATATTGGGCCTAAGGCCACAGTTATTTATTATTTCAGTTAAACATGTGACTCTTCATTTCAGTACAGGGAGTATTCATATTCTTTGCTTCCTTGTTCAGTTATCAGTTTTCAGTTTCAGTATATTAACCGTTTATTGATTTGGGTTGCCTTTCCCAAGCACCCCACAATTATTTATCATTTCAGTTGCTTACATACGATACAATTCAAATGTACTAACGTCTTATTACATGAGCCTGCACTTTACAGTGCCATTGCCGAGTTTCATGATGACGGATCTGCTCAGTAGGATTGCTTATGTATTAGCTGCTTGGTGATCTCCATCTCATTCGGGATGTCAGACTATTATTTCATTATTATACTTTATGATAGAGGTATGTCAGGGCCTTGTTCTGGTAGACATTTTTCAGTCAGACTCATGTCAGAGGTTTCATAGACTAGACTAGTTGGTATGTCATTTCAGCATTTATGTTTTAGGCTTACTATATTTTCAGATAATTCCGCAATGTACTTTCCGTCTACATTTTCAGTATTCAGTTTGCATGTTTTAAATCATTACTATAGTATGTTTTGATGCCCATATTAATTCAACATCCATGTGATTCACTCGGTCATATGCAGTCAGGCACCGAGCGTCGTGTTTCGCGCAGGCCATCGTTCGGAGCGTGACACTCCATCCTTTAAAAATTTGTTAACAACTGATTCAACATCTGGATCAACAAATAGAAATAGTTGATCTCCGATAAGCATTGGGATACGAAATTTGAATTTCAAACAAGATAGAAAGCTCTAATGTTTTATTATAAAGTGTTTTTACCTATTTGAGAGTATAACTTTTCGAACACGTTTATCTTTAATGAGTTTCATTTCAATCTTTTTCAGCTGAAAACTTTTCTCGGCATGATGACAATAACAAAAGAGGGGAGAATATCAATTTCTTTTATAAGTGATTGGTAAGGAAATTCACAAATTTATACCGACACTACTCGATTTCAGGGTTTAGTATTTAAAATACTTTTGTTGAAATTTGATAAGTCTTAATGCTACATCCTATATTTTTTAAAATTTCGTTTGAATACTAAAGTTTTGAATTCAATTTCAACATCTCTAATTTGCATATTTAATGAACTTTTTGTGAAGTAATGCAAGACCATATGAATGAAACCCAACTAAATTCTTACTTAAAGCATAACTAGATAATTGGTACAATTTGGAATGAAGTATCTATTATATTTCAAAAAATAAAATATAAGAAATAAAACGTGAAATAATAGTTGAATTGAAAAAATATGTTAATAAAAAAACTCAAAATTAATGAGAATGATTACACGTGATATTACTAAGGCAATAGTAATAACTCCGAGAATATCTATTGAGTGAAAAAGATACTACACGTCCACTTTCATTGTCTTTTTTGTTTTGTTTCTAGATCTCTTGCATGCATTTAAAAGTTTGATGTGTGTTGTCCAAAGTAAAGTCTTGATGTGCAATTTTTTTTATTTTTTATTCTTGTTGAAACTTGTATTTATGTGTTTTAAACTGTTGAGACGATAATCATGCATTTTATCATTTTAAAATATTGTATTAATTAAAATTTATTTTTTCTCACTCATGGAGATATTATTTTAGCGACTAAAAGAATTGAATTGTATGGTTAAAGAACTTGTTACATCCATTTTAATAATAAAATTTGAATTCTTTGAACAAATCACAAATTGTAATAGAATAATTGGGTTGATCACATCAGCTTCAACTTTCTCAATCTTTTGATATAGCTGCTTAAGTTTTTTTAAAAGCAGCTACAATAAATTGATCGTCGTGGAGTATTTGCAACTACCTTCACTAGAATTTCCTTTTTCATCATTTTCTTCTAACTCTTGTCTCTTATGCATTTTTTTCTTACTTTCCAGACTATTAACCCCATTACATAACATTCAATAATTTTTTGATGTTTATTTGTTCCTCTTCTTTTAAAAACTTGTTAACAACCAATTCAACATCATCAAATATAAATGACTGATCTCCGATAAAGATTAGGACAATAATTTAAATTCCACACAAGATAGAAAGCTTCAATACTTTCTTACAAAGTGATTTTTGCATATTTGAGATCATAGCTTCCCGAGGACGTTTATCTTAAATGAGTTTCATTTTAACACTTTTTTTCATCTAGAAATTTATTTTCGCCGTGAATACAACAACAAAAGTTCATTTGAATACCTTCAAACTTATACAAAAACTAAACGATTCTAGATTTTAGTATTGAAAATACCTTCCTTGACATTTGATTACTCTTAATTTTATATTTTATATTTATTAAAATTTCACTTGAATACTATTTTTTTATTTTGATTTCAAGATCTCTAATTGGCATCTCTAATAAACATTTTTTAAATATTTTCTTTAAGTAATGTAAATGAAATGAATGATATCCAAATATGTTTTCTCAGAACAAGATAATTTGTACGATTTGAGATGGAACATCTATTATATTTAAAAAATAAGTAAATTAGGAATAAAACGTGAAGTAATAGTTGAATTGAAAAAAATTGTTAATAAAAAAACTCAAATTAATGGGAAAGATAACACGTGCACATACCGTGTGATCTTCCTGCTAATATTACTAAGTAAATAATAACAACCCAACAACAATAAAAAACTCAGTGTAATTTCATAAGTGGGGTATGAGGAAGACATAATGCACGCAAATCTTACCTCTCCTTTGTGTGATATAGAGATTGTTTTCGATAGACGTTAAAAAAAAATAATCAAAGAACTAGTACATCAAATCACTTACAGAATAGAATCAAAGAACACACCGTGTGTAATACACAAGTAAAGATAAGAAAACAGATGATCGGATATCTTACAAAAATGATATGAGAAATAGTAAAATGTGATGGAGTACTGTTACTGAAGCTTAGAAACAGAATCACATGCATGCATCACTGATGATATCTTCCTCCATTTCTTTCTTATGCTGTTTCTTTGAAAGTTCTTTTACACGGATAGAGAGAGGGAGCAGAGGAATAAAAGAAGGAAAGTAGACACATAAGATGTACGATTATTTTCTCTATTTAAAGCCACCATACATGACAACAACCTTTAGAGATGTATCATAATTGAAAATGAAAGTTAATGAACTATCTTTTTTTCGATTAATTAGTTAATGAACTTCTCTTGCGTGGAGTTCTGACAATCTAGCTACTAATATCGAGTATATCATGCATTAGATTATGTCATAATGAATACAACTTAAGGTGCCGAATGGCAACAATACTCAGTTGTAACAGCTTCAAAGTTTATGTGCAATATAACTTTTTCCTGTTTTTAGTGGAAAGAAAGATTTAAATTGAATTATTTGTCTTTATTTTTCATGAAAAAGTAAAAGTAGTTAGCATAAGTGAAAGGAGGAAGAGTAGCCCCCTTCTCAATCGAGAAGTAAAGGCTATATAAAATCGTACCCCTGAGACTCCATCTTCATCAAAAGGTCTTTGCCTTATATAAAGTGAGAATGATTATACGTGCACTTCTCGTGCTAGCTGAATGCTAAAATTTGATAACAATTCATGTAATCATTGTCATTTTTTGTCTTTAGATCTCTTACTGCATTTAAAAGTCTTGATATACTGTTTATAATTTAAAAACATCATAGTAAGTATTTTATTTCTTGTCACTCGTAGAGATAACGACCAAATCAGTTTTGGATGGTATCAAGAGCCAAAATCTAAATCCTAATTATTTTCTTCAGCCTCCCCTCAGTCTCTGTGCTCTCTTTCATTTTCCTTTACACGAGAAATAATCAGAAAGCACATACCTTTTGTCCTCGGTTTCTGCTCTCTGTTTTTCGTCAGTATTCCTTTCCCGAGAAACAAGAAAATTGCAAAACTTTGTCCTCTGCTTTTGTGTTCCCTTTCCTTTCTCCTTTCCCGAGAACAATCAAAATTTTGTCCTTTACTCGAGAACAAAATAAATGGCTTCCTTGACTCCTCCCAATTCTCCCACAACTTCCGCCACTTTCCCTGTCGTCATAAACAACCCACCCGCCCACTGTCCTGGAGCCCACCAGTTTGCTCCAGGCCTTACCCAAACCAATTTGAGCAAGGTTTTCGGCACAGTGACTTGTCAGCATCCCAACAATGCATGGTATATGGATACGGGCGCTACGTCTCACCTCACCAATAATTTTGGTAATCTTCCTCAACTGCGACATTTAAATACTCCACAATCTATTATAGCCGGGAATGGTCATCGCATTCCAATTCAAGGGTTTGGCCATACACTAACCCCACCACCGCATCCCCACTTCTCCATTAAAATATCCTATATGCCCCGAACATTATCAAGAACCTAATCTCCGTTAGAAAATTTGCCACCGATAATTCCGTTTCAATTAATTTTGACCCCTTTGGGTTTTCTATAACGGACCTCCGTACCGGAAAGCTCCTTACGAGGTGCAATAGTAAGGTGGACCTCTATCCTTTCCTATCCATGTCCGGTACCAGTGTCACCCCTCCCACATCTCTAGCTTCCCTCGTCACTCCTTCTACCATTTTAACAACAATATCTCCCTCAACGTGGCATAGTAGACTTGGTCATCTGGGTTCTCAAGTTTTTTATTACCTTAGAAACCGAAATTTAATCCAATGTAACAAAGAGAATTTGTCTCATAGTTGCTCCTCTTGTCATCTATGGAAACACGTTAGACTGCCATTTACGCCTTCTATGAGTATTATATTTTCTCCCTTTGATATTATTCATGCAGATTTATGGACTTCTCCCATAACTAGCAACTTAGGCCACCAATATTATTTGATATTTTTTGATGATTTCTCTCACTTTTCTTGGGCCTGTCCGCTCAAACTCAAATCTCAAGTGTTCTCCAAATTCATGAAATTTCGTACACTGGTTAAAACACAATTTGAAAAAGACATAAAAAAATTACAATGTGATAATGATCGTGAGTTCAATAATTCTCTTTTTCATAAATTTTGTGTGGTTAATGGCATGATTTTTCATTTCTCGTGCCCCCACACCCCCCCTAAAAATGGTAAAGCCGAAAGAATTCTCCGCACCATTAATAATATGATTCATACCCTCCTTTTTCATGCGTCTCTCCCCCTACCTTTTGGGTATATGCATTAAAAAATGGCAGAACACATTCTTAACATTTTACCTACCCGTGCGATTCAAAATAGGACACCTACCGAAATTATCTACCGATAGATCCCTACCTATGACCACTTTAGAATTGTTGGTTGTCTGTGTTACCTAAATCTGACATCCACGACCCCTCACAAATTAGCACCCCGATCTACTCTGTGCACCTTCTTAGGTTTTCCGACAAACCATAGGGGGTACTTGTGTTATGAGCTATCCACCGACAAAATCATAATTTCTCGCCACGTCACCTTTGTTGAGTATGTTTTCCCATTTGACAACATTAAAAAATTCTGAGTCATTGATTACCAATTCCTCGAAGATTCGGACATATCACCGTTTGTTCAATAAGTACTCTGTCATGCTGCCACTGTTTCGGAAATAACCGACACACCCACTGTCACCACAGATCCATCACCTCTCCGTTAGGTCACTGCCACCACCGGTAGTTCTGTTGTCAACTCCCCACATCTTTCATCAGTTCTGCCACCACCAGCAGTCCAATTGTCACCTCTCTAAGTTGCCCCATCGGCTCTTCCATCACTAGCGGTCACATCCTTAACCCTCTGTGTCATCCCGTCGGTTCTGCCACCACTGGCAGTCCAGTTGTCACCTCCCCAAGTTGTCCCGTCGGCTCTGCCATCACAGGCGGTGCCATCCTTAACCCCCTGTATCGTCCCGTTGTGTCTGCCACCACACCCAATATATCAGCTAAATATTAGACCCGACCCCACGACGTATCTACCATACATCGGCTAAGCCAATCGAAAAAACAAGTGCCACCACTCATTGTTATCACTCCTCCCATCGCCCAAACCAGCAACCTCACAAACCCACCATCACCGAATCCAGCTTCGTGCAACCCACATCCACCATATCTGATGAGCCACCTAACCCCACCGAACCTCTTGCCGTCGCCAGACACCGCCAGCTAATTTCCCCAACCTGATCTACCCCTAATACCACTCCCAACCGTCACTGATGTACGGATTCCGATCCCACATCAAAACCCAGACCCGATACCAAACAACAATTCCCAACCTTCCCCTGACCCCAACCCAAAGTCCAATTTAACCTCTCTACACAAACCATCCCTAAAAATCCAAAATTAAACAAACTTAACCCTAATTGGAATGTGGCCATGCATGAGGAATTTACTGCTTTAACAAAACAGCACACTTGGGATTTGGTTCCTAGACCGGATGGGGTGAATGCGATCCGATGCATGTGGCTATTTAGTCATAAATTTAGAGATAGTGGTGACTTAGAGAGATATAAGACACGACTTGTGGCTAACAACACTAATCAACATGAGGGTATTAATTGTAGTGAGACACTCAGTCCGCTTTTTAAACAGGTCTATTCGCACAGTTCCGAGTATTGCCATGGGTAAGCATTGGCCGATCCATCAACTTGATGTAAAAATGCATTTTTACATGGGGACTTAAAAGAAAATGTTTACATGCACCAATTGTCCATCCTGTAGCCCCTCATTATGTATGTCATCTTCGTAAGTCACTTTATGGTTTAAACAGGCCCCCAAAGCGTGGTATGACCGCTTTGTTAATTACATTATGCAGATTGAGTTTGTTTGCAGCACGTGTGATAATTCTCTCTTTATTTTTCATCGAGGTCATGACATTTCCTATTTATTATTATATGTGGATGATATGTGCTTATTGCCTCATCTGATGTTTTAAAAAATGAGATCATTACACTGCTTAAAACCGAATTTGCCATGACTGACTTGGAAAAGTTGAGTTATTTTTTGGGGATATCAGTGACTAGATCTGCAGATACTATGTTTCTATGTCAGCATAAGTATGCAGAGAATATTGTGTACAGGGCTAAAATGGCTAACAACAAGATCATGCCTACTCCGATCGACTCTAAATCGAAGCTAAGTGTTGTTGATGGTGATCCAGTGTCTGATCTGACACTTTATAAGAGTTTTGCAGGTGGACTTCAGTATCTTACTTTCACTAGGCCTGCCATTGATTATGTTGTTCAGTAGGTGTGCTTGTTTATGCATGCCCCCAGGGAGCCTCATTTTACTGCTCTTAAGCGTACCATTTGATACGTTAAGGGCATACTTGATTATGAATTGCATCTATACCGCTCTGCACCGACCATGTTGTTGTCATATACGGATGCAGATTGGGCAGGTTATCCGGATATGATATGCTCCACCTCCGGCTATTGTGTGTTCTTAGGGGATAATCTCATTTCATGATCTGCCAAGAGGCAAGCCACCCTATCCCATTCAAGCGCAGAGGCATAGTACATAGGTGTTTCAAATGTTGTTGCTGAGATCTGCTGGCTCCAAAACCTTCTTATGTAGCTTCAGTGTCCCTTGCGTAAGACGTCTTTGGTATACTGCGATAACATTTCCGCTATATATTTATCTCATAATCCGATTCAGCATCAGAGAACCAAGCACATCGAGATGGATATACATTTTGTTCGTGAGAAGGTTGCTATATGACATGTTAAGGTATTGCATGTGCCATCTTCCTATCAGTATGCGGATATCTTCACTAAAGGACTACCTAGACAACTATTCCTCGACTTCAGATCCAATCTAAGCTTCCGGCCTCCTCCCGCTCCGACTGAGGGGGTGTGTTAGTGAATATTATTTAAATATTCACTATATCTCATGTAATTATTAGTGATGTATAATTATAGTAGAAATATGATCCCTATTATATTAGAATTCCACATTGTACACACTATATATATTTGTATTAATGAGAAACACTCCCAACGGAGATTAATACAATTCTACATTGTTTATAATTTAAAAACATCATAGTAAGTATTTTATTTTTTGTCACTCATAGAGATAACGACCAAATCAGTTTTGGATGGTATGGTTGAAGAAATGATTACATCCATTTAATAACAAAATTTGGATCCTTTAACTAATCACAAATTGTAATAGAATAATTATTTTGATCACATCATCTTCAACTTTCTCAATCATTTAATATAATGGATTAAATCTATCTAAAACAACCGCTTTAAATTTGTCTACGTGAAACATTTGGAACTAGCTGATGGAAATATCCTCGTGAGCTCAAGGTGTCCAATTGATCCTCAAGGTGATAAGCGCGGGGTTCCAAAGATGTTCGATCAACCAAAGATAATGTGCTTAAAAATGCATGGAAGTGGAATTGGAGTTATCACATGAAGATCTAAGAAGCAAGTTTTATTCGGCCTTCTTGTTGGTCTTGGCCGAGACCATATTTTCTGTTAACTTTTTGTTTTCTTTTATTTCTTAGCTTAGATTTTAGCTCTTAACTTAGGACATAGTAGGACATGGAATGACTACCTTGGGACACAATTAATAGGTCATGTAAGGGATGGCAAAACCGACAGTCCTTGTTCACAAGATGACTAGGCGAAAAGGTCTTCGAAGAAGATGACTAAGCCGTGAGTTGGAGGACAAGTTGGCAAGGCCAATGATGTTCTAGAAGATGAGGCTTCCAAGATAAAAATTCATGAATGGAAGTCTTCAAAGTCTTCCTAGGGGAGATGAAGAGGTTTGGCCTAAATGGCTTGTCAACCAAGAACAAAGAATAGAAAATTCCAAATCCCATTCCAAGAAGATGTGATCCTTGAAGTGCACAATCCATTCCCTTTTAGACTTGGACTCCACAAAGAAGTGTGAAGGAGTTTAAGCTCAACTTGTCTCCAAGAAAATCCAAACCTTTTCCCATTGATCACACCAAAGTCGAGAAGGCTCTTGGGCAACAAGAAAACCCGAACCCTTTTCCCACTAGGCCAAAAATTTGTGTCTTTAGTTTGTTTTCTAGAATAGTCTTTTGTTTACTATAAATAGGAACCTTAGGACTTGTAAATAAGCAGAGTTGATTGATATATAAAGTGAGTTTTACTCAAAGCTAATTATATTCACTTGTGTGTGTTTACTTTTAGTTGGTTCTTGTGTGAACCAAACTCTCATTCGGTGCAAGTATTGATTAGGACTTGTGTGACCTAGTCTATACCCAAGCTTGTGTCACGACCCGACCCGACGGGCCGCGACTAACCGCCCTAATGACGTCATTATACTTACCTGTCACACATAATCCAACTAACCCTTAATGAGTCTGAAATCCGGCAGCATAACGTCGCAATAACAACATATGCCAGGGTAGGCAAGCCGACAAGGCTGCCTTTACCCCCGAATGCACCTGTCTCCTGAGGAGTCACAATTAGCTAATATAAAATAACAAGCAAGCCGACAAGGCTGCCACCAGATAGTAACGTATATACATGGGAACACCCCAGCACATAATACAATAACATGACTGACCCAAACAGAGTCATAACCCTTACATACGTACAACCCACCACTGTCTACAAGACCTCTATAAGAAGAAGAACGACATATGACGGGACGGGGCCCCGTCGTGCCCCTAAATACAACGAAGCTCTAAAGAGATTCGGTACCAACATGACAAAACTCCGGATCAAAGGAGCTTTCCAACTCCGCCGAGTAGGAACCTAGGCACGAGGTTCACCAACCGAGAGCATGTACTGCGGGCATGAAACGCGCGCCCCGAGGAAAGGGGGGTCAGTACGAAATAATGTACTGAGTATGTAAAACATGAAGCTGTAAAATAAATCATAAGTAGCCAACAGAAACATGAGATCAGTATAAAAATCAGGATCCAAATCCAACTGTGCCATAAACCATAAAAGTCACCGTGCCTTATAAACATGAGAGGCAAGTCAAGAAAAACATGCATGCCTGTCCATATACATATATATACACCGTAACGTAACCCGGCCCACTAATGCGGGACTCGGTGAATCATATCATAACCCGGCCCATGCGGGACTCGGTAAATCATCTCTCATCTATGGATCCATCCTACGTAACCCGGCCCCTAGTGAGGGTCTCGGTGAACAATGCAAGGCCGTGCACGAGTCGTAACCGGCCCGGGACTCGGTGAGGTGAAGTAGTAACACTTAGCACGAGTAGATATCATGAGTGCCATGCAAGTAAAAATCATCATTTGACTCTCAATAAAATCATTACAATAATGTCATAATAAACTCTTTTTGAAAAATCATAGGCACTTCTCATAACAATCCTCTTTAGGAATTAAACTATATAAGAATTAAGTACGTCCGCCGTACTTTCATTAAAGCATGCCAAAAGAAAGAAGTAAGGGTTTCACATACCTCTTAGACGAATTAATCGACTCAATATTAGCGTACGCCTCATTTTAGAACTTCAACCTTGTTGTCGAATTTATCTAAGTTCCGCGGGTCCTTGTAAGCCCCTATGAATGCTTATCTACATCATACGGATGATTTAAATCATAATCGACACAACATATTGAAAACAGATTCTTAGGGATATTCTAACGAACACCTTAACAAGCGTAGAACCTATATTCCTTCTATATCGAAATCTATGTAGTGAAACATCCAACTCTCTTAATCCTCCTTCTTATACTACTACAATCTCCAAAACAAGTACCACAATTTCACATGCAAACCCAAGTAACTCCCAATTAAAGCGATCCTAACGATACCCGACCCAAATTCGCATTTGTCGACAATCGTCTTAAGAACTAATAGCAAGAATCAAGTCCAAAACTTGTACAAACTTAGAGAATAAGGAAGATTACCTCTCTTAAATACAGCGACGAGTACCGTCGAATCGTCATCCCAACGACTTCCGACAAACCGAAACAAGACCCCAAAATCGACTTGCTCCAGAATTCTTTCGCATTCAAGGTTCTTGTAAGGCTCCTGAGTTTCTAAGCTTGTTCTTGGCTTCGATTCTACTGGAATCAAAGCCCAGAACACCTCGAATTCTCCCTCGTTTTGGTTATATGGAAGCTCCCGAAAATTCCCAATTTTTGGTCGAAATTTTCAGAAACCCATCAACTGAGCTTGCTCCTGTTGCTAGAAATGTGACCCTTTAATCCCTCATGGGTTCTTGAAGAAGATGAAGGTTGAAGAAATGGAGTGAAGAAATGGAGAGAAAGAAAAAAAAATGGAGAAGGAAGCCTTATGGCTGCTATCGGTCGATCGATTTGGGGCTTAGCCACCCCCAAATCGATTATAACATCTCACTTACCTACTCCCACTATAAATTGTCCCCCCTAATTAATTAATCCCACAATTAACTAATTATACACACAATTAAATTTCCGGTCTCCAATTATTTAAGTCCCGACGATTACTAAAATCCTCTTATGTCAATATCATACTTCCCGTAATAAAATACCAGTCTATACTCTCTCCGGGATACACACTTATTTAACTCCATCGTCACACTTACTAAATCCTAAAATTATTTCGGAATCACGCCCTTTTATAAACTAATCCTCTTATTACTATACACAAGTACACCGAAATTTTTCCGGGTCCGGGTCTACTTACCTACGCTATGAGTTCAACCACTATCCGAAAATACGGGGCGTTACATCCTTCCCCTCTTAGAAACATTCGTCCTCGAATGTCGATACGACATTTCTAACCTTTGACACCATACAAAAAGAATACACAAATTGCTATTCCAATTCCTCAAAAACAAGGGGTACGACATTCAGGGATTAATTCCGACCATCTTTTAAACTGTGAGAAGATACATATCCATCCATAACTACTTCTAAAGGATAGACTCAAGTTTCATATGCGAACCAAAATAAACACATGGTGACTACATTCTTTAAATTCAACAATAGGTAAAGAAGGTAGAAGGTCCTAATATCTAATTTTAGAGTTCTATACGCAACCTAGTTATTTATAAAAGCTCACACCTCGATACAATTAGCCATGCAACTGTTTTTATACCATTGCGGTTGATACTTTTATTGCACTGTTTTTGGGCTAGAGTGCAGCAACACAACTGCTGATTTTTTTTTTCACTCTGCCCCTGCCCAGAATTTCAGCCTACAGCTGTCTCAAAATAAATGCAGCAACATGTGTTTGTGCAGGGCACAATTCCACCAAAATACTGCAGGGATTACAGCAGCAAATAACAGCAAAATAGCAGTCAACTGGTAGCCAAAACAAAGACTAAATAACAGCAGAAAATGAGCTCAAATAACAGTCCAAACACCAGCCAGCACAGCAGCTAATATCAGCAGGAAAATGAGCTCAAATAACAGTCAAGATATCAGCCAAGACAGCAGCTAAATACAGCAGAAACTGAGCTCAAATAACAGCCAAGATATCAGCCAAGACAGCAGCTAAATACAGCAGAAACTGCATCTAACAGCAGCCAAAATAGCAACCACAAAGGAGGTAAAATGCAGCAAAATTTGGTCACAATGCAGCCACTACTTACCACATGGCACAGCAACCCAGCACCCTCACTCAGCTATACCTCACACAACACAGCACAATGTCTTCCTATAGTGTAGTATCTGTCTTATCCTTGAGGAAAGGACAACAGCTCATCAAGATCATGTACCGCAGAAAATATACTGCAGCACCTTGGATAAGAATGCCGCATTTTGTAATTAAAATAGAATGGCCCAAATTTTTTTGCAATAAGTCATACCCCAAAGTAAAGTGTAAATGGCTAAGGTATAGCAGTCCTCAAGGTCTAAAATTTTCTCAAAATATGACAGGTTCCAGCCTTAAACACACATCATTTATCACCTCAACTGCTGCAACAACTATAATTCAGAATTCAGTATTTCAAGAGCCACACCAGTCTTAACAATGAATAAGATAACTAAGAGAGCACCACATGTTTGAAAACAGGACCTTTGAGACTGAAAAAGGGCAGCAACATATGTGCCAACTGAGGCAATAATATGTGATTAAAGACCCACAGGGACAGCAGTAGCAATAACAAAACAGCAGCTAATCAGCAGTAACAAGACTAGTCTAAACATGCTAGACATTTCATAAACAAGCTGGTCCTTAGGCAACATAAAAACAAGTAACTAAATGCAACCTACTCTGGTTAGGTGTGCAGAAATGGGGCTTGACCATGTTGAGCCTCTATTCCAAGCATAACCAGTCGGCACCTTAATTAATACAGATTCATTTACCAAGTTCAGGTCTAGATTGGTGGTGCCACTCACCTATGGACATGGCTATGTAAAGCCTAACATCGGGGAAAAAAAAAACAACTCGAAATGCCAATACTAAGTCAAACACCCCTTTATACCATAGTTAATAGACATCAAATACTTGCCGGATTAATCTTGCTTCAATATCCGCACCTAACCTATGATCACACCATATCCAGGGCCACAACAAATACCCTAAGAGGCTGCATACCAACAGTCCATATAAGCAGAATTACAGGGTCCCGAGGAATTTTCTGAATCATCCTTTCAAGACTAGCATGCGGAAATTATCCTAAGCCTATCATTTTAACTTGTTGGGAACATATGTCAACTAGCATAGTGGTCCTAAGCTTTTATTCCTATCTTACACATGCACTTAAACTAGGTGGATTGGTTTACACATTGGCAATGATCACATGGATACATGAATGGGTGCAACAATACTCTTTTCTAGGTATTCATAACCTAACTTCAAAGTTCAGCCCACATAAAGTTCAAGTTACAAGAACTTAGATACAACAAGTACATACCTAAGAAAACAAATTAGGAACTAAACTTCCCTTTGGACATATCACAACCTCTTGGGTTAGTGTTAAGCTCATAAAGTCCAACAATAAACTAAAATAAGTCCTTTGGTTAAAAAAAAAAAACTCCAGTTTATCTCACAGTACGCATCCATAGAAGTAACAAGATATTAATAGCACAGTCAGGACATCATGTAGTCATAATTGAAGCTAAACATGTCATTGGAGACCACATGTAGGCTACATCATTTCAAATTATTGGATACCACATGGAAAAACCAAAAACAGTGAGCCGACATATTCTCTAAGCTTATACTCAACCAAGGTTACTATTGTACTTATATGAAAAATGTAATAGAAGCCACACCGATCTTTTTACTATAACCAATAAGTCATAGGTTACTCCTAACTTTAAATTAGATTCATATCAAGTCGGAATTGTATCTAACAACACTAATCACTCCAAAATCAATCCAAACAAGGTTATTATCGCTTAACTTATGCATACAATAGTTTAAAAGTCATTTCATGATTCAACTAAAATTACACCGGACTATACAACAACCTTATCAATCAACATGCAAAATCCACATATTCCTTTTTGATTAATCCAAACATATAACCATTTATTTAGGCATGCTTAGTCATGTCTTCTAACATACCCCAAATCGGTAAAGCAGGCTCGGAATCTAGGTAATATTCATAATTCACAATCATCACATAGGCTACCCTTTATCAATTCCCGTCATAATTAACATCAAATAACCTCAACCATATCAACACACTTAAGTCATTCTCTTCTAGTTTTAAATTATCATATCAAACGATATAAGACAAGTTTTGCTAAATAGGACAACTAATCTTGTTCTTAATTAGAGGCGCTTGTTTTAGGTAGATAATATGACCAAACGACTTACAGATAGCCAAAGGGTTTCCAAAATAATATATCGGTCATCACATTAATTTAAATAACCCATACATGCTAAACCTATCTTCAATCCAACCTACCAATCCATGTCATGCTAACCTCATCACTACTCACTTAATAACTTAACCAAATCGGCAGAGCAAGGGAATGCACATAGTTGAGGAACTACTCAGATATTCATTTTTCATTTTTCATTGGGACATGCCAAGGATGGATATGACACTTTTCCCAGCAGAACATACACCAAATAGGCTCCTAAACTATCCTTCAGATCACGACAACACTTAAACAAAACACACATCCATTTCAAAGTCATTAGGTGGTCCTATCATAACTATAACAACATCCTTATGCTAAATCTTAGTTCCCTTATTATAGGCAGATAACTAAATAACCAAAAGCATTAAGCCCTTCAATCATTTACACGGGTCATACAAGGTCAAATGACTCGTAAACCTAACAAGACAACCACTTAACACACAAATAATCGTCACACAATATTCTAACATTGTTTTCATCAACTGAACCTGCTAGACATTAATAGAGTAGTCACAAATAGCCACAGTATTCACATATATTACATAATGCTTGGCATAATATATTCAAGGTTTAATAGTTAACTAAATAAGTCAACCGTTTATTGCAGCAGCAAGTCATTCCTGGAATTATGTAAATACTCGATTTTCCACTCCCTTAAGCAACTATTGACAACATGTTTAGCATACGAATCTATTCCCTATTTAAGAGATAAAACGCAGACTTGGGTTATTAGAACATTTTGCATTCTACATTATGATACGCAAAGACAATTACGGGGGAAATTTTTAATCAAACATAAAAGATATCTAGGCAAGTCTAATTAACTGTTTAGACGTAGTTACACTTAGCAAAATTGGCAAGGATAGGTCCTAACACAAGTGATTTATACTCAACCCACATCGTACGGGGACATTAATGACACCTTTGTTTCGAAAGAAGTATGACCAAAACGGAATACATTTATACATAACATGGATAGCATAACTCATAAGAAAAGCCGGAACACATCAACTTAAACCGGGTAATATTACAACATGTAGAGGACCATCTACTCCTAAGCCCCATCCACAAGTAGGACAACCCGTTAACGACTATCAACTACCTGCTGAACAAATTTCAAGGACTTATCCAGACAACTTGCTCCAGAGACAACAAACCTTATATGTACCACAGTAGCAATTCCAATTTTTGGCATATCTCATATTCCTATTCATTTTAACATAAGCATACCAAGGAGTCATCACAACTAATAGACTTCACATATACCACGTACTATAACCCAGATCAAACATAAAATATTTTACTCAAGAAGGCCTTGTATATCTAAGGTCTCAACGATTATCTAATATTCTAAGAGTCTCAAATATTCCATGTACCAAACTTACATTATTTCTTCCCGTATACGAGTAAGGTAGGTTCTCATAACCTCGAATTCGTATTGCCCTTCTAGCGGCTGTCGCTTTCTTTGGAGGCATAGCTGTAACATATTAATACGTCAGAGAGGGAATAACCTAATAACATAGCTCTATCGCACGATCTTAGAGTAAGAAGAATAGAAACCAATCCTAAATGTCCGGCGACCTCCTCGCGTATAAGTATGGTGCACAACATACCCATACACAAGACTCTACTAGACACGGTCTGTAGACATTCCGAGGACTAACTGCTTTGATACCACTTTTGTCACGACCCGACCCGACGGGCCGCGACTAACCGCCCTAATGACGTCATTATACTTACCTGTCACACATAATCCAACTAACCCTTAATGAGTCTGAAATCCGGCAAACATAACGTCGCAATAACAACATATGCCGGGGTAGGCAAGCCGACAAGGCCGCCTTTACCCCCGAATGCACCTGTCTCTCCCGAGGAGTCACAATTAGCCAATATAAAATAACAAGCAAGCCGACAAGGCGCCACCGAATAGTAACGTATATACATGGGAACACCCCAAAGCACATAATACAATAACATGACCGACCCAAACGAGTCATAACCCTTACATACGTACAACCCACCACCGTCTACGAGACCTCTATAAGAAGAAGAACGACATATGACGGGACGGGGCCCCGTCGTGCCCCTAAATACAACGAAGCTCTAAAGAGATTCGGTACCAACATGACAAAACTCGGATCAAAGGAGCTTTCCAACTCGCCGAGTAGGAACCTAGGCCCGAGGTTCACCAAACCGAGAGCATGTACTGCGGGCATGAAACGCGCCCCCCGAGGAAAGGGGGTCGCACGAAATAATGTACCGAGTATGTAAAACATGAAGCGTAAAATAAATCATAAGTAGCCAACGAAACATGAGATCGGTATAAAAATCGGGATCCAAATCCAACCGTGCCATAAACCATAAAAGTCGTTGTGCCTTATAAACATGAGAGGCAAGGCAAGAAAAACATGCATGCCGTCCATATACATATATATACCGTAACGTAACCCGGCCCACTAATGCGGGACTCGGTGAATCATATCATAACCCGGCCCATGCTGGGACTCGGTAAATCATCTCTCATCTATGGATCCATCCTACGTAACCCGGCCCCCTAGTGAGGGTCTCGGTGAACAATGCAAGGCTGTGCACGAGTCGTAACCCGGCCCGGGACTCGGTGAGGTGAAGTAGTAACACTTAGCACGAGTAGATATCATGAGTGCCATGCAAGTAAAAATCATCATTTGACTCTCAATAAAATCATTACAATAATGTCATAATAAACTCTTTGCTTTGAAAAATCATAGGCACTTCTCATAACAATCCTCTTTAGGAATTAAACTATATAAGAATTAAGTACGTCCGCCGTACTTTCATTAAAGCATGCCAAAAGAAAGAAGTAAGGGTTTCACATACCTCTTAGACGAATTAATCGACTCAATATTAGCGTACGCCTCGTTTTAGAACTTCAACCTTGTTGTCGAATTTATCTAAGTTCCGCGGGTCCTTGTAAGCCCCTATGAATGCTTATCTACATCATACGGATGATTTAAATCATAATCGACACAACATATTGAAAACAGATTCTTAGGGATATTCTAACGAACACCTTAACAGCGTAGAACCTATATTCCTTCTATATCGAAATCTATGTAGTGAAACATCCAACTCTCTTAATCCTCCTTCTTATACTACTACAATCTCCAAAACAACGGTACCACAATTTCACATGCAAACCCGGTAACTCCCAATTAAAGCGGTCTAACGATACCCGACCCAAATTCGCATTTGTCGACAATCGTCTTAAGAACTAATAGCAAGAATCAAGTCCAAAACTTGTACAAACTTAGAGAATAAGGAAGATTACCTCTCTTAAATACAGCGACGAGTACCGTCGAATCGTCATCCCAACGACTTCCGACAAACCGAAACAAGACCCCAAAATCGACTTGCTCCAGAATTCTTTCGCATTCAAGGTTCTTGTAAGGCTCCTGAGTTTCTAAGCTTGTTCTTGGCTTCGATTCTACTGGAATCAAAGCCCAGAACACCTCGAATTCTCCCTCGTTTTGGTTATATGGAAGCTCCCGAAAATCCCCAATTTTTGGTCGAAAATTTTCGAAACCCATCAACTGAGCTTGCTCCTGTTGCTAGAAATGTGACCCTTTAATCCCTCATGGGTTCTTGAAGAAGATGAAGGTTGAAGAAATGGAGTGAAGAAATGGAGAGAAAGAAAAAAAAATGGAGAAGGAAGCCTTATGGCTGCTATCGGTCGATCGATTTGGGGCTTAGCCACCCCCAAATCGATTATAACATCTCACTTACCTACTCCCACTATAAATTGTCCCCCCCCTAATTAATTAATCCCACAATTAACTAATTATACACACAATTAAATTTCCGGTCTCCAATTATTTAAGTCCCGACGATTACTAAAATCCTCTTATGTCAATATCATACTTCCCGTAATAAAATACCAGTCTATACTCTCTCCGGGATACACACTTATTTAACTCCATCGTCACACTTACTAAATCCTAAAATTATTTCGGGATCACGCCCTTTTATATACTAATCCTCTTATTACTATACACAAGTACAACGAAATTTTTCCGGGTTCGGGTCTACTTACCTACGCTATGAGTTCAACCACTATCCGAAATTACGGGGCGTTACAGCTTGAAGAACACCCTTGGTGGTAAATGAAGGTTGGTACTTGTGTGGACCAACTTAGTCTAAACCTTAGGAGCAACAAGGGCATCGATCACCCTCACTTGGCTTGTTCACGGGCATTGCGACTAGCAAAACCCGGTCTCGACCTTGTGGCATTGATCACCAAATCCTTGGTGTCGGTTCGGGAAATTAACTCCCTGTTCCCATATCCTTGGGCCTATCCTCCATACCTCACTAAAACCACAATTACTAAACATCCAAACCGAAGCAACCAAACCAACACTTAGCCAAGAATCCCTCATTGCTTGACTCGCGTTGTATCCTACAACTCACGTTCAACCTTCACTCAAAATACTATATACCAGTTACCCCTACCTCCCACAATATCTCATTAACACCTCTACCAAAGTTCATCACCCGAATCAGTCCACAAATACCTACCCAATCCAAACACCACCAAGTAGTCCGCATAATACATTTATCGAGAACCTTACTATCCCAGTACTGTTCCGGCATCCTACCGCCATCCCATCACCAAAGACAGAACATCACATCAACCCTCAAAGTGTCTACAACAACTCCCTAAAACTCCTTGACCCATTTCTATATACAACTACCCGAAACAGTCATCAACACCACGCTGCCCGATCGTAACACACCTACCGAGAACCTCACTAGTTCAGGTCTGTTCCGCACCATTGCCACCACCAAACCACCAATTCCCAAGAGTATTACTGACCCTTAACCAACCCGAAAACCCCCCTCAAAACGCCATAATCCGACTCCAACTACTTTCACCCGAAACAGCCTCCCATACAAATACACACGGCCAATCCGGAAACCAAAACACCCCTGCTTGTGCCTTAATCTCGGGTCAACCCAAACATCCTCCACACCCGACCCACTTACCCAACATCGCCCCTCCTTATATCCATCATATTGGTATCATAGCTTGGACATCCCGTCCCACGCTTTGACGCTATGGAGAAAATAAGCAACGAACTTAGAAGGGCCTTATCCAAATTAGTTGCGGAACAAGTGCAACTATTGAGAAGGGAATTTTCAAGACTTGCCGGGAGTAACAATGCTGAGCCAAGGGTTGTACAAATCAATTCAAGGTATAAAGAGAAATAATACCATGGTTTTGGGAGTTCCTTTGCTATAGAGAAGACCGAAATCAAGGAGTTCCGAGAGAAGAACAAAGTCGCGTCTTTTGCCCTAACTCGTTGTATCATGTTAAAGGAAAGGGCAGTACCTCTCCACATAATACATTGTATGGTCAAGAAAACATAGAGGGAGATGTCACTCTAGCAGAGGTATGTGAACACTCAATCCCCGACATGTTCTAAGCATTCAACTTGATGCATATGAGGAGCCGCAAAATGAACAACTCTTCCACACTCTATGCAAAGTGAATGATAGAGTGTGCAACGTGATTATAGCTGAGAGGAGTTATGCCAACTTGGCTTCCGAGGATATTATACACAAGTTAAAGTTGCCCACTTGCAACCACCCAAAGCCATATGATCTCTAACAGCTCAACCAAGACGAAAAGCTAAGAATCATAAAACAAACTCTTGTTAGCTTTCAGATTGAAACATATGAAGATAAAGTATGGTGTGACGTTCTTCCTATGGATAAATGTCATATTTTATTGGGGCAACCATGGAAACTTGATGTAATGGCACAACATGATGAATGAAGGAATACTTATTCCTTTCGAAAAGATGATAAGAAGATCCGGTTGGTGCCGATGTCATCTACCGAAGTGAAAGACATGAAAGTCCGACGCTCCAAGAAGCGCGAAGCCGAAACCCTCTTACTTGAAGCACAAATGAGAGAAGAGGAATCCAAGAAGGGGAGTCCTATGGACTCATGGGCAGACAAGGAAAAGGAGAACGTTGCGGTGGAAAGTGTCGACGGAGAGGAACTTTAAAATGATCTTACATCCGAAACACCACCAATAAAAGATAGTGAATTTGCTCTTGGTTTATTTTCGAGAAGCTCATTGTCTACTCACCGATATCATGGATGTCAAGAGCAAGAATTGAAAGGCAAAGAACATGACCGAAAGTGCCTTAGTCCCCACACTACTCCATCCGAAGTAGGAACTAACCGAGATTGGTTCAAGAACACAAATGTTGCCCGAGATCATGAGTTGGATCTCTCTTGTCCTCGTATCACCCGAGGTTTCGGACTCCTTACTGCCCCTATTTCGACCATGGAGCCATCAATTAAAATTGAACATGATGCTAGAGGAATCAGTGTGGATCCCGTCCTAACTTAAGACCAAAAGTCCATTGCTATCTATCATCCACTACTTCCGTGTAGGGACCTGTTCATCACGGGACCCTTGGGACAATGAAAACACTTGACTTGGATTATGTGTGGATCATTGGACTTAGCTACACTTAATAAAGGAAGGGACAATCAAATACCAAGAGCGGACCACCCGTGCAAGATATTATCCTTCAAGATCGAGTGTGATTTATGTGAAGAACTTGTGAGGCCATTTGAGTTGTGCAATATTCCAAACTCTTCCATAAGCTTTATGCATGCTACAACAACTCATAGGTTACACCACATCATCCGAGGTCATGTGTGATAAGCCAATCATGGTGGAACCTCATCAAAGATGGTCCGAGCCTACGGGGACCATTGCGGTAAATGGTTACTTTAGTGCGGCTTCCTCCTTTCATCATGACATGAGGAATTGTTGTACCCTTGATGCTCCTATCAACAAACTAATGAGGAAATATGAGTATGAATGGTTCCAAGGAGCAACAAAAGTCTTTTAAGTCTTGAAGGAATAGATTTGTGAAACCCCGGTCCTATCCATGCCAAACCGTGAAAGGTCATTAAGCATCAAACATAAAATGAGAGTTGATGCCATGTTTTGCTCGTGCACAAAATGGAATGATGAACAATGCCATCATTTTATATATGACAAAGCATTAGATTGTATGAGAAGCATGACACCATACGGACACCAGTCGAAATCAATTGGCTTTTCTTCAGATCCATATTTGGCAAACTTTGAGGAAGGCGTCCACAAAATAAAAATTCCGGTCCTAGCTAATGTTGAACATGTTGGATCAACACTTGTTGTTTGGAAAAAAATTTCTAGACAGCGCGAATTCGAGGATGAATTCTTTCAAAGAAGAGGAGTTTAATGGAAATATCCCTGTGAGCTCAAGGTGTCCAATTGATCCTCAAGGTGATAAGAGCGGGGTTCTAAAGATGTTCGATCAACCAAAGATAATGTGCTTAAAAATGCATGGAAAGTGGAGTGGAATTGGAGTTATCACATGAAGATCTAAGAAGCAAGTTTTATTCGGCCTTCATGTTGGTCTTGGCCGAGACCATATTTTATGTTAGCTTTTTGTTTTCTTTTATTTCTTAGATTAGCTTTTAAATCTTAGCTTAGGACATAGTAGGACATGGAATGAATACCTTAGGACACAATTAATAGGTTATGTAAGGGATGGAAAAACCGACAGTCCTTGTCACAAGATGACTAGGCGAAAAGGTCTTCGAAGAAGATGACTAAGCCGTGAGTTGGAGGACAAGTTGGAAAGGACAATGATGTTCTAGAAGATGAGGCTTCCAAGATAACAATTCATGAATAGAAGTCTTCAAAGTCTTCCTAGGGGAGATTAAGAGGTTTAACCGAAATGGCTTGTCAACCAAGAACAAAGAATAGAAGCTTTCAAAACTCATTCCAAGAAGATGTGATCCTTAAAGTGCACAATCCATTCCCTTTTCGACTTGGACTCCACAGAGAGGTGTGAAGGAGTTTGAGCTCAACTTGTCTCCGAGAAAAGCCAAACCTTTTCCCATTGATCACACCAAAGTCGAGAAGCCTCTTGGGCAACAAGAAAACCTGAACCTTTTTCCCACTAGGCCGAAAGTTTGTGTCTTTAATTTGTTTTCTAGAATAGTCTTTTGTTTACTATAAATAGGAACCTTAGGATTTGTAAATGAGCAGAGTTGATTGATATATAAAAGTGAGTTTTACTCAAAGCTAATTGTATTCACTTGTGTGTTTACTTTTAGTTGGTTCTTGTGTGAGCCAAACTCTCCTTCGGTGCAAGTATTGATTAGGACTTGTGTGACCTAGTCTATACCCAAACTTGAAGAACACCTTTGGTGGTAAACGAAGGTTGGTACTTGTGTGGACCAACTTAGTCTAAGCCTTAGGAGCAACAAGGACATCGATCACCCTCACTTGGCTTGTTCACGGGTATTGCGACTAGCAAACCCCGGTCTCGACCTTGTGGCATTGATCACCAAATCCTTGGTGTCGGTTCGGGCAATTAACTCCCCGTTCCTCTATCCTTGGGCATATCCTCCATACGTCACTAAAACCACAATTACTAAACATCCATACCGAAGCAACCAAACCAACACTTAGCCAAGAATCCCTCATTGCTTGACTCACGTTGTATCCTACAACTCGTGTTCAAATCTCACTCAAAATACTATATACCGGTTACCTCTACCTCCCACAATATCTCATTAACACCTCCACGAAAGTTCATCACCCGAATCAGTCCACAAATACCCACCTAATCCAAACACCACCAAGTAGTCCGCATAATACATTTATCGAGAACCTTACTGTCCTAGTACTGTTACGGCATCCTACCGTCATCCCATCACCAAATCCCGAACATCAAATCAACCCTCAAAGTGTCTACAACAACTCCCTAAAACTCCTTGATCCATTTCCCTATACAACTACCCGAAACAGTCATCAACACCACGCTGCCCGATCGTAACACACCTACCGAGAACCTCACTGGTTCAGGTATGTTCCGCACCCTTGACACCACCGAACCACCAAGACCCGACCGTATACCTGACTCTTAACCCACCCGCAACAACCCCTAAAAAATCCATAAGCCGACCCCCTCTACTTTCACCCGAAACAGCCTCCCATACACCACACACACAGCCAATCCGGAAACCAAAACACCCCTGCTTGTGCCTTAATCTCGGGTCAACCCGAACATCCTCCACACCGACCCACTTACCCAACATCACCCCTCCTTATATCCATCACTATCTTCATTAGAGTTTTCTATTTTATCATTTTCTTCTAACTCTTTGCACTTATGTATTTTTTCTTTGTTTCTAGATTACCAGCTCCATCACATACAACAACTTGATTGGTATCTTTTTGTTCTTCTTCTTTTAGAAACTTGTTAACAACCAATTTAACATCTGGATCACTAAATAAAAATAGTTGATATGAATGACACTCAAATATGTTTTTACTAAAAGCAGAACTAGATAATTGGTACGATTTGAGATGGAGCATTTGTTATAACTAAAAACAAGAATATTATAAATAAAATATGAAATAATAGTTGAATTTTAAAAAAAACGTTACTAAAACTACTCAAATTAATAGAAAATATAACACGTGCATGTATCGTGTGATGTAACTGCTAACATTACTAAGTTAGTATAACATATCCAATGTTATTTCACAAGTGGGGTATGAGAAGGGTAAAATGTACACAAACCTTATTCTAATAATCAAAGTAGGATTAAAAAAAATAGCGGGCAGCAAAATAACAAGATTAAAAAAGCAAAAGAAGCAACATTTAGTATTAAAAATTGGAGAATACGTTGTTCTAAAAATACGAGGGTTAGAAATATTTGTGGTAGAAATAACACACCAAATTAATAAAAAAAAATACATCAGTGTAATACATAGGTAATGATAAGAAATCAGATGATCAAATATCTGACAAAAATGATACGAGAAATAGTAAAAGATGATGGACTACTTCTACTGAAGCATAGAAATAAAATCACCTGGATGCATCACCATTTCTTTCTTACCCTAATTTTTTGAAAGTTCTTTTACACGGATAGAGAGAGGGGATGGCGGAATAGAGAGGAAAGTGAAAATAGACACATAAGATGTAAGGCTACTTTCTCTATTTAGAGCCACCATACATGACAACACCCTTTAAAGATGTATCATAATGGGAAATGATAGTTAATGAATTATTTCTTTTTGATTAATTAGTTAATGAACTTATCTTCCGTCAAGTTCTAACAATCTAGCTACTAACATCAAGTATATCATGCATTAAATTGTGTCATAATAAAGACAAGTTAAGGTGTGGAATGACGACAAGTCTCAGTCATAACTACTTCAAAGTTCATGTGGAATATAACTTTTCTCTGCTTTTAATGGAAAGAGAGATTTAAATTGGATCATCCGTCTTTATTTTCCATGAAAAAAAGTAAAAATAGTTAGCAAAAGTGAAAAGAGGTGAAAGAGTAGCCCCGTCTCACATGCGAAGTAATAACTCTTTGCACTTATGTATTTTTTCTTTCTTTCAGACTTCCAGCTCTGTCACATAACGTACAACAACTTGACTGATGCTTTTTTCATTTTTTTCTTTTAAAAACTTTCACATTTCTTCCTATGAAATTACTTGATCTACTTCCATTTAGAAATTGACTTGGCTCTGGAGTAGAAGATGGAATTTCATGAGATGTAACAGATACCACAGAGATAAAAGTAGGACAAAGACTAAATGTTTAACATAGAACAAGTCTCACTCAGTCACTAACATAGTTGACCCTTTCTTCCAGATCTCTGCTTCTATGAGTCAAATCACTCTCCTCGGGACTTCTCTCCTTGACTACACCCTCCTCGGTTTTGCTACCAAGACACTCATCCTTCTATTATTAACAACTGATTCAACATCTGGATCACCAAATAGAAATAATTGATATGAATGATATCAAATACGTTTTTACTAAAATAGGAAAAATAGACACATAACATGTAAGACTACTTTCTCTATTTAAAAACCACCATACATGACAACAACCTTTACAGATGTATCATAATGGAAAATGAAAGTTAATGAGCTATTTTTTTGATTAATTAGTTAATGAAGTTATCTTGCGTGGAGTTCTGACAATCTAGCTACTAATATCGAGTATATCATGCATTAAATTCTATCATAATAAAGACACGTTAAGGTGTCGAATGAAGACAAATTTCAGTTGTAACTGCTTCAAGGTTCACGTGGAATATAAATTTTCTCTGCTATTAATGGAAAGAGAGATTTAAATTGAATCATCTATCTTTATTTTTCATGAAAAAAATTAAAAGTGGTTAGCAAAGGTTAAAAGAGGTGAAAGAGTAGACCCAATCTCATATGCAAAGTAATGACTATATTAAATCATACTCCTAAGACTGCAGCTTCATCAAAAGGTCTTCGTCTTATATAGAGTGAGAATAATTACACGTGCACTTCTCGTGCTCGCTGATTGCTAAAATTCTATACAAATTCATGAAATTATTGTCATTTTTTATTTTTAAATCTCTTACGTGTATTTAAAAGTCTTGATGTGCATTTTATAATTTAAGAACATCATACTAAGTAAAAAATATTTTTTATCATTCATATAGATTATTTAAACGACTAAATCAATTTCGGATGGTATCATTGAAGAATCTGTTACATCCAATTCAATAACATAATTTGGATTCTTGAACCAATCAGAAATTGTAGTAGAATAACTATTTTGATTATATCATCTTCAACTTTCTCAATCTTTTGATATAACTGCATAAGCCTTTCTAAAGCAGCCGGATTAAATTTGTCTACGACCAAAATATGACACTACGTTCACTAGAATTTTCTTTTTAATAATTTTTCGAAGTCTTTGCACTTATGTATTTTTTCTTCTTCAGACTTTCAGCCCCGTCACATAACGTACAATAACTTGACTGATGCTTTTTTCGTTCTTTTTCTTTTAAAAACTTTCACATTTTTTTCCTATGAACTACTTGGTCTACTTCTATTCATATTGACCTGACTCTGACTTAGAAGACGAAATTTCATGATATGTAACAAAAGTCGTAAAGATAAAAGTAGGACTAAGACTAAATGTTTATCACATAACAAGTCCCACTCAGTCACTGCCATAGTTGACCCTCTCTTCTAGATCCTTGCTTCTATGAGTCAAATCACTTTCCTCGGGAGTTCTCTCCTTGACTACATCCTCCTCGGTTTTGCTACCCAAACACTCATCCTGCTACTGTTAACAACCGATTCAACATCTGGATCACCAAATAGAAATAGTTGATATGAATGATATTAAATACATTTTTACTAAAAGCAAAACTATATAATTGGTACAGTTTGAAATGAAGCATCTATTATAATTTAAAAACAAGAACATTAGGAATAAAACGTGAGGTAATAGTTGAATTGAAGAAAAACATCTAAAAAAAAGTCAAATTAATGGGAAAGATAACACGTGCACGTACCATGTGATCTAAATGCTAACATTACTAAGTCAATAGTAATAAGGAGCGGTTTGAACATGATTTGAAATCATGAGATGAAATCACGATGATTTGAAGTTAAAGTTTTGTTTGAACATGCAATTTGGATTTCCTAAGTTATATTTTTTCTTATAAATATAAAACCCCACAAGTTGTGAAAACCATAAAAAATTTCCCAATTCTTATACAATCTTACTAGATGAGCAAGTCATAGTTCATAACAAAATTAATACACTACTAGAAGGCCTTTCTAAAAAAAATACAACATCACTTGATCAAACTTTATCCAATAAAATGGAAAATTGAACATGAGTTGTAGTGTAACTACTCTTTAATATAATTCTCTCACATGGTTGGCAAGAGTAATTTGTTATAAATATACTACCAACTTGTAGATATTTTGATATTTGATATACATGGTTGGTAAATATATCTACCAACTTATGGATCTATTTTTACAAAATATAAACTTATGGGCAAACTATTACATTTAAAAAATTTGAAATCATTATTGGAATTCCAAATCATGCCTTTTTGGATGATTTGGGATTTCACCTCATGAGATGAAATCGCATGTACAAACGCGAATTTCATCTCATGAGATGAAATCACATGTCCAAACGCCTACTAACCTAACTAATAAACACATGTGATCTACACAGTATATTGGCCATGTATATCACGGGCTGACTAAGCAAAGATGGGTTGTTAAACTCGTGACATACATAGTGTATACATATCGTGTATATCCGGGTTTAGTGGCCTATTTTAGGAGATGTTTTGTTGTAATTAGAATTATACACTTACCATAATTGTATAGTTATTATACAAGTAGAATAAGCTTTTAGGAGTAGAATAGAATAACATTTTCTTATTATGAAAATTGGAAATTGTATATATATACTCTTTCATTAATGAAAATAATCAGTGGATTATATTCTTTCATGGTATCAGAAGTCCAGGCCAAATATTTCCTCTCCCAAACTCTCTTCTCTCGTGCCTCGATTTCTGAGAACTTCCCCTCGTTTCCGTGCACTTTGCTCCCTTCTCTCTTCCCAAAATTTCTTCCAAATCCCTACATCATGTCTTGTGATGGCTAAGAACACATTTCACCCTGCCCTTACTGTTTCTAACATCAAGAACCACATCCTTATCATTCTTGAAATTGAAAACGTCCAATACGCGACGTGGGCCGAACTGTTCAAAGTTCACACACGCTCGCATCAAGTCCTTCATAACATAATTCCCTCGGCCCCAGCTGATACGGAGGTGTCTAAACCCGAGGATGATCCTAAATTATGGACGACTCTTGATGCTACCGTTCTTCAGTGGCTTTACTCCACTATCTCTATCGACCTGTTACAAACGATTATCGAACCAGACGCTACAGCGATGGATACTTGGAATAGAGTGCGTGATATATTCCAAGATAATCAAAATTCTCGTGATGTTACCCTTGAGCAGGAATTCTCCCACGTCAATATGGAAGACTTCCCTAACGTTTCAATTTACTGCAAAAGGTTGAAAGAATTGGTAGACCAACTCCGCAACGTTGGTGCGCCCGTTACCAACGATCGTCTTGTCCTTCAAATGGTTGCAGGACTATCTGGGGCCTATAATGGCATCGGTACGCTTCTTCGTCAGAGCTGTCCTCTTCTGCAATTTTATCAGGCCCGTTCCATGCTCACGCTTGAAGAAACGGGCTTGGCTAAGAAAGCGGCCACTGGTCCCCTTCTGTCGTAATGGTGATCGCGTCCGACTATTATCTCTCCATCTCCAATAATTCAGGCCAAAACAACAACAACATTGGTGGCAAAAATGGTCACAATTGCAAAAATAATGGTAAAAACCGTGGTGGAAACCGATGTGGCAATAACGGGGTGGCAATGGGCCTCGGGGCAGTGGGCCGCAAGCCAATTGGCCACAGCCCTGGGGCCCATGGCCGTGGAACTGGGCCAGTGGCCCTGGGCCCAACAACCCTTACTGTCCGTCGTATGCCCACAACCAGAATTGGGCCTAATTTCCAGCCGCCAATAGGCCTAGTTATTCCCAGGAACAGTGGTACCCGAGACATTCTTCTGGGCTGGGGCAGCAAGTAGGTGTGTTTAGGCCTCGGCCTCCGCAGGCCCACCATGTAGCGGGCCCCACCCCTATAGACATTGAAGCCGCGATGCACATAATTGGATTCAATCCCCCGGACGCAAATTGGTATATGGACACCGGAGCCACTACTCACATGACGTCCGACCAAGGTACTCTCTTGTCTTATTCCAATTTGAGCACCTATCGTGGCATAATTTTTGGTAATGTCAATTCAATTCCAATTCGTGGTTACGGTCATAAAACTTTATCTCCACCCCATCTCCCACTTGTCTTGAAAAATGCCCTTCATGCCCCTAACTTAATTAAAAATTTGGTGTCTATCCGTAAATTCACCACTGATAATTGAGTTTCTGTTGATTTTGATTCTTTTGGGTTTTCTGTGAAGGATTTCAAGATGGGGATTCCTCTCATGAGATGTGATAGTAGGGGAGATCTTTATTCTATCACGCCCGCCTCCGGTCTCTCGAGTCAAGCCTTGCCATCTACTTTTGCACCTCTAGCTCCTTCCTTATGGCATGCACGTTTGGGTCATCCTTGATCGTTTATTGTTTCTTCCTTACATAAAAATAATTTTATTTTTTGTAAGGGTACGCATAGTACTCTAATTTGTCAATCCTGTCCTCTAGGAAAACATGTTAGATTATCATTTGTAGCCTCTACTTCTCGTACTTTAATGCCATTTGATATTATTCATAGCGATTTATGGACATCTCCCGTTTTAAGTTATGTGAGCCATCGTTATTATGTTATGTTTTTGGATGATTATTCTAATTTTTTATAGACCTTTCTGTTAGAGAAAAAATCACAAGTTTTTTCCACTTTCTTAAAATTTTGAGCATTTATCTGTACCCAATTCAATCGGAAAATAAAAAACATTCAATGTGATAATGGCAAAGAGTATGATAATGGGTTGTTTCGGGATTTTTGTGACACTAATGGCATAGTTTTTCATTTCTCTTATCCTCATACTTCCTCACAAAATTGGAAAGCCGAACAAAAAATTCGTACCATTAATAATATTGTCCGAACTTTATTGGTCCATGCTTCCGTACCCCCTTCCATTTGGCATCATGCTCTACAAATGACTACTTATCTTCTTAACATACTTCCTACCAAAGGTTTGGCATATTCCTTCCCTCTTCAAATCTTATATAATAAGACTCCTTCATATTCACATCTTAGGGTATTTGGGTGCTTATGTTATCCACTATTTTCGTCAACTACAATTAACAAACTTCAAGCCCGTTCAACCCCTTGTGTGTTTTTGGGTTATCCATTGAATCATCGTGGTTATAAGTGTTTTAATTTATCGTCTAATAAAATCATCATTAGTCACCATGTTATTTTTTATGAAACCCAATTTCCGTTTGCAAAGGTAAGTCGTCCCGGGCCTAGTTCATATAATTTTTTAGATGACGATGTCTCCCCGTATATTATCCACCATTTATCAGACTTGTTCCGCACCCAAATTACGCTAGCGGGCCCACTGCCCGTTGGACCTATAATACCGTCGCAGCTGCCTAGCCCTCCCGTCACGGGTCCAGAAACTAGGCCGAATATCCAACCCGAGCTTTCGCCCTCGCTTTCGTTCTCGGTCCAACTCTAGTTTCGCATCGATTTTTTTGGGCCAGCGAGCCCATCACCGTATCTTGGCGATCCGTCACCCGCCGATTTTGTCCCAAAATCCACTCAATTCACCCCGAGTCACAGACCGGTCACTCGTAGTCAACGAGGTATTTTTAAACCAAAAAGACATTTTAATCTAAATTCTAATGTTCTTAAATCCTCCCTACCCCGTAACCCAGTGTCCGCATTAAATGACCCGAATTGAAAATTGGCTATGAATGACGAATATGATACTCTTATTGAAAATAAGACGTGGGAGTTGGTACCCCGTCCTTCTAGTGTTAATATTATTCGGTCTATGTGAATTTTTACTCTTAAGGATAATTTTGACGGTTCTTTTGCAAGGCATAAGGCTCGTCTTGTAGGTGATGGTAAGACTCAGCAGGTTGGCGTGAATTATGGCGAGACGTTTAGTCCGGTGGTTAAACCGGCTACCATTCGCACTATTCTCGGTCTGGCTCTTTCGAAAGCCTGGCCCATTCATTAGTTAGATGTGAATAATGTTTTCTTACATGGTGATCTTAAGGAGACCATTTACATGCATCTGCCCTTGGGTTTTCGAGATCCCAAATTTCCTCATCATGTCTGTTTATTGAAGAAGTCCTTGAATGGGCTTAAGCAGGCCCCACGATCTTGGTATAAAAGATTTGCAAACTATGTTTCATCTATTGGGTTTTCACACAACAGGTCTGATAATTCATTATTCATATATCGTCGTGGTACTTCCCTGACTTATATACTATTATATGTGGATGATATTATCTTGACTTCCTCTTCTTATGCTTTGCGAAAGTCTATCATGACAATGCTCAGTTCTGAGTTTTCTATGAAAGACTTGGGGCCCTTGAGTTACTTTTTGGGGATTGCTGTCACTCGTCATGTAGGTGGGTTATTTTTATCACAGAGGAAGTATGCAGCTGAGATCATTGAGCGAGCTGGTATGTCCTCATGCAAGTCTACTTCCACTCCAGTTGATACTAAACCCAAGCTGGGTGCTGCGACTGGCTCACCGTACGAGGATCTAACCCACTATCGCAGCCTTGCAGGGGCTCTTCAGTATCTTACTTTCACCAGATCAGATATTACGTATGTCGTACATCAGGTGTGCTTGTTTATGCATGATCCCAGGGTTGGGCACATGAATACGCTCAAACGCATTATTCGATACATCCAGGGAACACTTGACTATGACTTACATTTATATCCTTCATCGACGTCTACACTTGTCTCGTATACAAATGATGATTGGGGTGGCTATCCAGATATCAGACGTTCCACGTCCGGCTATTGTATGTTTCTTGGTAATAACTTGGTCTCATGGTCTGCAAAGCGCCAGTCTACATTATCACGCTCTAGTGAAGAGGCCGAGTATCGAGGGGTAGCTAATGTGGTCTCTGAATCCTGTTGGTTACGTAATCTTCTTTTAGAACTTCATTGTTCTATTCAGAAAGCTACCTTGGTTTATTGTGATAATATTAGTGCCGTCTACCTTTCTGGTAAACCGGTTCAACACCAACACACTAAACACATCGAGATGGATATTCATTTTTTTCGCGAAAAGGTAGCTCGTGGACAAGTACGCGTATGCCATGTCCCTTCCAGGCATCAAATTGCAGACATTTTTACTAAGGGTCTTCCTTCGGTCCTTTTTGAAGATTTTAGGGACATTCTCAGCATACGAAGACCGCCCGCTATGACTGCGGGGGTGTGATAAACACCCGTGATATACACGGTATATTGGCCATATATATCACGGACAGACTTAGCAAAAATGGGTTGTTAAACCCGTTATATACGCGGTGTATACATTCCGTGTATATCACGGTATAGTGGCCTATTTTAGGAGATGTTCTGTTGTAATTAGAATTGTACACTTACCATAATTGTATAGTTATTGTACAAGTAGAATAAGATTTTAGGAGTAGAATAGGAATATGATTTTCCTATTATGGAAATTGTAAATTGTATATATACTCTTTCATTAATAAAAATAATCAAGGGATTATATAGTGTGGTATGAAGAGGATATGATGTACGCAAATCTTACTCTACCTTTGTAGGGTAGAGAGGTTGTTTTCGATATACCTCAGCTAAAAAAAAGTGAAATTAAAGCTTAATTGAAAAGAAAATAGAGAAGGCAAAATAACAAGATGAATAAAGAAAAAAACGCTAAGTAGTATAAAAAAATTGGAGAATAAGTTGTGTTAGAAATATGAGGGCTAGAAGTATTTGTGGTAGAAATATCACATCAAATCACCCATAGAATAGAATCAAATAATACACCAATGTATACACAAGTAAGAATAAGAAAGAAGATGATCGACTATATGACATAAATGATACAAAAAATAGTAAAAGGTGATGAAGTACTGCTACTGAAGCTTATAAATAAAATCACCTGAATGTATCACTATTGATATATTCCTCCATTTATTTCTTTTCTTTGAAAATTCGTTTACATGGATAGTAAGAGGGGTCAGAGGCAAACAGGAAAGAGGGAAAATAGACACATAACATGTATGACTAGTTTCTCCATTTTAAAGCCACCATACGTGACAACTGTGGGGTTACAACAATTGCGAAAAACGGAAAATAAGTAAATATTACAGATTGCTAGAAAGGTTAAACTAAAGATTACAACAAACTAAAATCAAGAACGATACAAACTCCTTGTGATTTGCTGAGTCGAGTGATGACACTCTGTCTTTAAGACAAGATTGCCCCGTATATATCCTTTTACGTTCGTGGGCAATAGTCTCCCAAGATACAACAACAACTAACAAATGAGCAAAGGAAACTCAAGTGTTACTCTTTGAAAGAAATAATCCCTTGATTATTTTCATTAATTGAAAGAGTATATATACAATTTACATATTTCCATAATAGGAGAATCCTATTCCTATTCTACTCCTAAAACCTTATTCTACTTGGACACTAACTATACAATTATGGTAAGTGTACAATACTAATTAGACCACAACATTACCTAAACTAGGAGACTAAAACATTACTTAATATACACGAAAATCAGTAAAACCGAGAACCCATCTACATAGGATATACACGTGTATATCCTATGGATATTTAACACACCCCCCGCAGTCATAGCAGGCGGTCTTCGAACGCTAAGACTGTCCCTAAAATCTTCAAAAAGGACCGAGGGAAGACCCTTTGTAAAGATGTCGGCAATTTGATACCTTGACGGGACATGCAGACGCGTACCTGACCATGAGCAACCTTTTCGCGAACAAAGTGAATGTCCATTTTGATATGTTTAGTGCGCTGGTGTTGAGCCGGATTACCAGAAAGGTAGATGGCACTAACATTATCGCAATAAACCAAGGCCGCTTTTTGAATAGGAAAATGAAGCTCTAACAACAAATTACGTAACCAACATGATTCCGAGACTACATTATCTACCCCTCGATACTCAGCCTCGGCACTGGAACGGGATAAAGTCGACTGACGCTTCGCAGACCATGAGACCAAGTTATTTCCAAGAAACATACAATAGCCAGACGTAGGCCGTCTGGTGTCCGGACAACCACCCCAATCAGCATCCGTATATGAGACAAGTGCTGACGGTGAAGAATGATATAAATGCAAGCCATAGTCAAGTGTACCCTGAATATACCGAATGATGCGTTTGAACGCATTCATGTGCTCAACTCTGGGATCATGCATAAACAAACACACCTGCTAAACGGCATACGTAATATCTGGTCTCGTGAATGTGAGATACTGAAGGGCCCCTTTAATACTACGATAGCGGGTCAGATCCTCGTATGGTGCGCCGACCGCAACACTAAGTTTGGGCTTAGTATCAACTAGAGTGGACGTGGACTTACATGATGACATCCCAAGCCTCTCAATGATCTCAACTGCATACTTTTGTTGAGATAAGAACAACCCACATGTATGACGAGTGACAACAATCCCAAAAAAATAACTCAAAGGCCCCAAGTCTTTCATAGCAAACTCAGAACTGAGCATTGTCATGATAAACCGACGTAATGCATCGGAAGAGGCAGACAAGATAATATCATCCACATATAAAAGTATATAAGCCAAGGACGACCTACGACGATATATGAACAAGGAATTATCCGACCTGCTGTGAGTGAATCCAATAGTCAAAACATGGTTGACAAACCTCTTATAACATGCCCGTGGAGACTGCTTAAGCCCATATAAGAAATTCTTCAACAAACAGACATGATTAGGATATTTGGGGTCCCTAAACCCCAAGGACTGATGCATATATATTATTTCCTTGAGATCACAATGTAAGAAAGCATTTTTTACATCTAACTGATGGATGGCCATGCTTTTAAAAGAGTCAGGCTGAGTACAGTGCGAATGGTAGCCGGCTTGACTACCGGACTAAACATCTTCCCACAATCCACACCAACCTGCTGAGTCTTACCATCACCGACAAACCGAGCCTTATGCCTTGCAAACGAACCGTCTGAATTGTCCTTATGAGAAAAAATCCACATAGACCTAATAATATTAATACTAGATGGATGGGGCACCAACTCCCACTTCTTATTATCAATAAGAGCATTATATTCATCGGTCATAGCAATTTTCCAATTCGGGTCATTTAATGCAGACACAGGATTACGGGGTAAGGGTGATTTAAGACCATTAAAATTTAAATTAAAATGTCTTTTTGGTTTAAAAATACCCCGTTGACTACGAGTGACTGGTCTATGACTCGGGGAGAAGCAGGTGGATTTTGGGAAGTCTCGGGATTTAGGACGGACTGACCAGCAGGTAGTGGGCCTATTGACCTAACACGGACACTGGAAATCGGACATGACGCCGGGACTGGACCAGAATCGGTATTGGGCTGGGCAACTGGCCCAATAACCGAAACTGGAATTGAAACTGGCCTAGTGTGTTCACTGGAAATAGTGGCTACTGACACTGTAGCGGGTCCAGCGGGCAGTGGGCCCACAGGCAGATTGGGGGTACGGGATATGTCCGATAAATGGTTAATAATATACGGGGATATAGCCTCATCCAAAATATTATACGAACTAGGCACGAGATTACTAACCTTAGCAAACGGAAATTGAAATTCATCAAATATGACATGGCGATTAATGATGATTCTATTGGAGGATAAATCAAAATATTTGTAACCACGATGATTAGACGGAAAATCCAAAAACACACATGGAGTAAACCTGGCCTGAAGTTTGTTAATTGTGGTGGATGGAAATAACGGATAACACAAGCACCCAAAGACCCTAAGATGTGAATATGAAGTAGTCTTATTATATAAAATTTGAAGGGGGGAAGAATATGTCAAACCTTTGGAAGGAATTATGTTAAGGAGATATGTAGTCATTTGTAGAGCATGATGCCAAAAAGATAGGGGTACGGAAGCATGAATCAATAAAGTTCGGACAATGTTATTAATGGTACGAATTTTGCGTTCGGCTTTTCCATTTTGTGAAGACGTACGAGGACAAGAAAAATGAAAATTGATCCCATTATTAGCACAAAAGTCCCGAAACACCCCATTGTCATATTCTTTGCCATTATCACATTTAATATTTTTTATTTCCCGTTCGAATTGTGTTCTAATGAATGATCTAAATTTTAAGAAGATGGAAAAAACTTGAGTTTTTTCGCTATCGGAAAAGTCCATAAAAACTTAGAATAATCATCCAAAAAGAGAACATAATACCGATGACCCAAAGAACTAATAACATGAGACGTCCATAAGTCGCTATAAATAATATCAAATGGCATTAAAGTATGAGAATTTGAGTAATGGAAACCTAACAATTTTTCATAAATAACAAGACTGACAATTTAGATGACCCCGGATAACCAAGACGAGCATGCCACAAGGAAGGAGAAAGGGTTGCAAACGCTGACGACAAGGCTTGTCTCGATGGACCAGAACTGGGTGTGATAGGATAAAGATCTTCCTTACTATCACACATCATGAGAGGACTCTCCGTCTTGAAATCCTTCACAAAGAAACCAAATGGATCAAATTCAATAGACACGGAATTGTCAGTGGTGAATTTACGGACATACACTAAATTTTTAATCAATTTGGGGGCATGTAGGGTATTTTTCGAGATAAGGGGTGGATGGGGAGGGGGAGACAAAGTTTTATGACCATAAAAATGAATTGGAACAAAATTACCATTACCAATAATTATGCCACGAGATTTGCTCAAATTGGAATAAGACGAGAGAGTACCTGAATCGGATGTCATGTGGGTAGTGGCACCGGTGTCCATATACCAATTTGGGTCCGGAGGATTTAATCCAAGCATGTGCATTGCGGCTTTAATGTCGGTAGAAGTGGGGCCACTGCATGATGGGCCTGTGAGGGCCGAGGCCCAAGTACTCATGCTTGCTGCCTCGGCCCAGAGAGATTACCTAAAGTGGGCCACTGAATGTTGGGCCTCTGTTGCTGCTGGCCAGCCCATTGCCAGTGAGGATGCATCGCTGGGCTGCCACTGTTTGGCCCAAACTGTGGGGCCCATTGCCACTATGGGGCCCAACACTGTTGCTGCTGCTGACTTCCCCAAGGGGCACCACCGCCACAACCACTATTCCGGCTGCCACCATTGTTTACGCCGTGATTCTTGCTCCCATTTTGAAATTGTATTTCCTCCCTTTTTGCCACCACCGTTGTTGCGATTTTGGTCCGAGTTGTTGGAACTGGTAGGATGAACAGTAGACTCGGTCATCATGACCAAGGGACTAGCACCGATAGCTGCCTTTTTAGCCATGCTTGCTTCTTCGAGTGTAAGCATAGAACGAGCCTAATAAAATTGCAGAAGAGGATTGCTTTAACGAAGAAGCGTGCCAACACCATTATAGGCCTCGGAGAGGCCTGAAACCATTTGGAGGACCAAACGATCATTCGAAACTGGCGCGCCAACGTTGCGGAGTTGGTCTGCCAATTCCTTCAATCTTTTGCAATAAGCTGAAATGTTAGGGAAATATTCCATATTGACGTGAGAGAAATCCTGCTCAAGAGTAACAACTCTAGAATTTTGATTATCTTGGAATATATCATGTAGTCTATCCTAAGTTGCCTGCGCCGTAGCGTCGGGTTCAATAATCGTTTGCGAAAGGTCGGTAGAAATTGTGGAATATATCCATTGAAGGATGGTGGCATCAAGAGTCGTCCACAACTTAGGATCATCCTCGCGTCGTGGCACCTCCGTATCCTCAGGAACCGCGGGGATTATGTGATGGATGACTTGATGCGAGCGTGCGTTAATTTTGAATAGTTCGGCCCACATCGCATATTGGACGTTTTCTATTTCAAGAACAAGAGGGATGTTATTCTTGATGTTAGAAACTGTAAGGGCAGGATGAAATGTGTTCCGTGATGTAGACATATTGATAGAACAATATGTGATTGAGGGATTTGGAAGATTTTTTTTAAGAGATGATAGACCGTCTGCACAAATTCCGAGGAGAAGGGGCTCGGAAAAGGAGGCAGTTGGACGAAAATTATAAGGAATTTGGAGAGAGGATTTTAAGACCTAGACTTTTGATACCATGAAAGAAATAATCCCTTGATTATTTTCATTAATTGAAAGAGTAAATATACAATTTACATATTTCCATAATAGGAGAATTCTATTCCTATTCTACTTTTAAAACCTTATTCTACTTGGACAATAACTATACAATTATGGTAAGTGTACAATACTAATTAGACCACAACATTACCTAAACTAGGAGACTAAAACATTACTTAATATACACACCATATACACAGAAATCAGTAAAACCGAGAACCTATCTACATAGGATATACACGTGTATATCCTATGGATATTTAACACTCTTGAAGAACTTTGAATATAGAAAAACTTGCTAGAGAGGAAGAAGAAGATTTCAGAACAATTCTAAGTGTTGAACAATTGAGCCAAAGGCTTCAATTTATAGTGTATGGAAATGACCCCTCAACTAGCCAACTAATGGCCTTCAATATCCATGTAATGACACTTATTGAGGGGTTACATTCAGCCAAATAATGGCTGAATTCATGTGCCAAATAATAGAGATTCAATGCTCCAAAACCAGCCCAAAAGTCAGAACTTTTCATCTTCTCGTCGCAGCATTCTGCCTCCGAAGCGTTGCGGCTCTGCGAATTAGCGCCTCGGCTCCAGTAGCCCAAGCCACCAATTAGTACCGCGGCGCTCTGGTGTCGCGGCTCCGACGGTGTTGCGCCGCGGCCCTTCACGGCTCCGCGGCGATTTCCGACTCGTTTCATCTTACACTTCGTACACTTCTTCCTTCGTTTACCAAGGTGGAATACTTGTCATTTGGCCAATAACCGTCCATCATTCTATGTCTCTAACGTATTATGTATGTACCAATATCTCTTTCACAAATGAAATTTACGATACTTGGCACTACATGTACACGTGTGTGAAAACGACGTTTCCGACGTGCGGGACCCCAATTGTCCGAGTCATAAATAATGGGATAAACTTAGTTCCACATTAGTAAATTTTCATCAACAACAACCTTTAGAGATGTATCATAATGGAAAATGAAAGTTAATGAATTATTCCTTTTTTGATTAATTAGTTAATGAATTTCTCATGCGTCGAGTTCTGACAATCTAGCTACTATATCGACTATATCATGCATTAGATTCTGTCATAAATGACGAAAAGTCTCAGTTGTAACGACTTCAATGTTCATGTGAAATATAACTTTTTCCTGCTTTTAATGAGGAGAGATTTAAATTGAATCATCTGTCTTTATCAAAAGTGAAAGAGTAAAGTAGTTATCAAAAGTGAAAGAGTAGTCTCCTTCTCAATTGCAAAGCAATGGCTATGTAAAATCATACCCCTAATACTGCAGCTTCATCAAAAGGTCTTAGCCTCGTATAAAGTGTGAATGAATAGACGTGCACTTCTCGTGCTAGCAATTCTTGTAATCATTGTCATTTTTTTAATTTTTAGATCACTTACATGCGTTTAAAAGCCTTGATATGTATTTTCTAATTTAAAAACATCATAGTAAGTAAAAATTATTTTTATCACTCAGATATTATTTTACGACTAAATCAATTTTGGATGGTTACATCCATTTCAATGACAAAATTCGGATCCTTTGAACCAATCAGAAATTTTATGAAAACAATTGTTTTGATCACATCATATTCAACTTTCTCAATCTTTTGATACAACTTCTTAAACCTTTCTAAAGCAGTCGCATTAAATTTGTCTAGGTGAAAAATTTAAAACTACCTTCACTAGAATTTTCTTTTTCATCATCTAACTCTTTGCAATTATTTATTTCTTTGTTTCTTTCAAAACTACTAGCCTTCTTCAATCTTCTTCTTTCGAAAACTTGTTAACAACCAATTCAACATCTGGATCACCAAATAGAAATAGTTGATATGAATGATACCAAATACATTTTTACTAAAAGCATAACTAGATAATTGGTACAATTTGAGATGAAGCATCTATTATGATTTTAAAAAAATAAGAACATTAGAAATAAACCTGAAATAACAGTTGAATTGAAGAAAAATATATTAATTTAAAACTCAATAATGGGAAAAATAACACGTGCACGTACCGTGTGATCTAACTGCTAACATTACTAAATCAATAGTAACAACCCAATATCGACGATAGGGCCGTCTTTGGGCCCGTGCGAGCTGTGCTACCGCATAGAGTCCCCGAAAAATGAAAAAATTTAGGGGCCTCTTTTTTCCATTTTTTATTAAGTAGTATTAGCCAGAATTTGTAAAGGCACATAATTCGCAGGACTTAGCCCAATCAAAGACCCACTTTTTACGAATTAGAACAGGGCCCTCAAAATATTTGAGACGGCCTTGATCGACGGTAACATACGCAGTGTAATCTTACAAGTGGGTCTGGAGATGGTAAGATGTACGAAGATCTTACCCCTATCTTTATGGATAGAGATATTTTTTTGATAGATCCTTGACTAAAAAAGTGAAATCAAAGCATGATTGAAAAGAAAATAGAGGTAGCAGAATAACAAGACAAATACAATAAAAGAAGCAATAAGTAGTATTAAAAATTGGAGAATAAGTTGCGTTAGAAATACGAGGATTAGAAATATTCGTGGTAGAAATGGCACATCAAATAACTTACAAAATAGAATAAAAAATACACCAATGTAATATACAACTAAAGATAAGAACACAGATGATTGAATATTCGACAAAAAATATATTAATATTCTCCATATATTCTGTAATTATTATTCTAGTATAATTATGTAAAGTAAAGATCATTCTCCAATTAGGTTTGTAAATTGTAAACACATATAAATATTGCATTAATGAGAAGCCTCTAACCAACGAGAATTACAATATTCTACATGGTATCAAGAGCCAAAACCTTAACACCCTAAAATTCTTTCTTTTTTTTCGCCGCCACCCCCCTCTCTTTCCGGCGGCAACCCCTCAAACCCTAAAGAATTATTGCCACCCCTCCTCTCTCTTCCCAAACTTCCGGCGGCAACATGGGTTCTCCTGATTCCTTCTCCTCTACACAAGACGTCACACATCCTCCTCCTCCCTCCTTCTCTACCAACCCCTTTCATCTGGCCTTCGCCGTCACAAATATCAAGAACTTTATCCCTTTGGTTCTTGATCAAGAAGATGGACAATACTCTTCATGGGTAGAATTATTTCAAATTCATGTTTGTGCCTACAACGTTCTTGATCACATCGACACCACCATACCCCATCCATCTGACGTTGACAACACAACGTGGAAACAACTTGATGCTATCGTCAAGCAATGGATATATGACACCTCATTCAAGGATCTACTTCATACTATTATGAAGGCAGGTGCTTCGACTCACGAACTATGGACAAGACTAGAGGAAATCTTTCAAGACAACAAACATACTCGTGCCGTCTATTTGGAGAAACAATTCAATAACACCCGTCTTGAAAACTTTGCGAATATGTACGACTATTGCAAACAATTAAAATTAGTTGCAGATCAATTAACTAATGTGGGAACAACGGTTTCAGAAACGAAGATGGTTTTGAAACTAATAAATGGTTTGTCAAAGGGTGAGTACGACACACTTGCGACAATGATTCACCAAGCTGATCCCCTCCCTAATTTCAACAAGGCCCGGTCACAATTGCTTTTGGAGAAAACTAGGCGTTCCAAATAGGACGAACATAATCAAAAGGCCTTGGTAATTGATGCACCGGTGACCACCACCACACCCGTAGCACACAGACAACCAACAATCGCGGGGCAGCCGTAGTGGCGGCAGGGGCAGAGGTCGCGGTAACGGCCGTGATGGCAAGGTAAAAGGACACGGGGGACGGTCCAGTTCCGGCGGCCAACCATAGTAGGACCAATACCCATCTCAGTGGGCTGACCCACTTCCTTGGCCTATTTCTGGAACCTGGGCCTCGCTCCCATAGTCCTACTCGAATGTCTCGGCCCAAGGCACTGCCCAGTGGCAGCATCCTAGTGTTCTGGGCCCTCCTCCAGGCCAACGTTCGACGACCCATCCACAACAAGCCCACTTCTCGGCAGCCCAACAACAATAGCAACCATACAGACTCCTTAGCCTTACCGAACTGGGCCAGGCCTATAACACCATGAATTTACAGCATCCCAACAATGCCTGGTATATGGATACGGGTGCCACATCCCACCTCACTCGTAACTCTGGTAATCTTCCTCAGCTGTTTAATTTGAACAATCCTCAATTTATTTTGGTCATAAATGGCAATCACATTCCAATTCAAGGCTATGACACCACTCAAACTCTACCACCTCACCCTTCATTTTCCCAAAAACCCCGTCTTATATACTTCTAACATTATTAAAAGCTTAATATCTGTTAGGAAATTTGCTAGTGACAATTCTGTATCTATTGAGTTTGACCTTTTTGATTTTCTGTGAAGTACCTACGTACGGGGACAACTCTTACGAGATGCAATAGTGTGAGGGACATATATCATTTCTCTTCAAATTCTGTCGCAAGTGTCAATCCACATACATCTCTAGCTGCAATCTCTCCTTCAACCTGGCATAGTCGACTTGGGCACCCAGGAGCACCAGTTTTTAACTTTCTTAGAAGTCACAATTTGATTTAATATAATAAAGGGAAATTTACCCATAACTGCTATTCTTGTCCACTAGGAAAACATGTTAGACTTCATTTTAAATCGTCTTTGGGTGTTACTTTCTCTCCATTTGATATCATTCATGTAGATTTATGGACATCTCCCATTACTAGCAAACTGGGTAATAAAAATTATTTGGTACTATTAGATGACTTCTCTCATTTTCTTTTGGTCTATCCGCTCAAATATAAGTCTCAAGTTTACTACAACTTTCTTGAATTTTGATCCTATGTTAAAACACAATTTGAAAATAACATTAAATTATTTTAACGTGACAATGGTCGTGAGTTTAACAATTCACCTTTTCATAAATTCTGTACGGACAATGGCATGGTGTTCCGATTTTCTTGCCCCTATATCTCACCTCAAAATGGTAAAGCCAAAAGAATCCTTCGCATCATTAATAATATGATATGTATCATGATATTTCATGCTTCTCTCCCCCCTCCCTTTTGGGTGTACGCATTATAAATGGTAGCAGCATACCTTCTTAATATATTACCTACCCGTACCCTTCAAAATAAAACTCTCACCAAAATTCTATTATGTCGGGTCCCTTTCTATGGTCACCTCTGAATCTTTGGTTGTCTATGCTACCCTAATCTCGCCTCCATGGCTCCTCACAAATTAGCACCTAGGACTACTCTTTTAATCTTTTTGGGTTTTTTGTCAAACCATAGGGGGTACATATGCTATGATTTGTCCACAAATAAAGTCTTTGTCTCTTGCCATGTTACGTTTGAGGAGCATATCTTCCCTTTTGCAAACGTCTGAAAATTTCAAGTCACTGACTATGGCTTTCTTGATGATTCAGACACTTCCCCCATTTAATAATATGATCCATGGAGCTAGTAATTCGACTCAAATCCCACTGCCCCAGTCATCTCCCCCGGCACCCACTACTCCTGTCACCTACCACTGCCCTACTGCCACCTGTGACAACCCCACTACCACCTGTAATCTCCCCCAGCCTACCCACTGATCCCGTGACAACCCCACTGCCCGAGCCCCGTCATCCCATCACTACTCCACTTCACGAGTCCTTACCCGCCATAAAATACCCAAACAATCCCCGTTCCAATGCACCACATGGAAACCCATGCCCAACATGAGATTTTTAAATCGAAAGTTCACTTTAACATATCCACTCAAGCCATCTCACCTATACCCAAGAACCTAAAATTAGCCAAACTTGATCCTAATTGGAATGCGGCCATGCGTGAGGTGTTTGATATGCTCAATACACAACAAACTTAGGATCTTGTCCCAAAACTAGAGGTGGTCAATGTGATTCGTTGTATGTCGCTATATCATCACAAATTCAGGGATAGTGGTGAGCTTGAACTCTATAAGGCTAGACTTATGGAAATCGGCATGAGACAACAAGAAGGAATTAATTGTGGTGAGACCTTCAGTCTAATGGTTAAACCAGCCACTATCGGCACTATTTTGAGCATTGCTATGTGAAATAATTGGCCGATTTATCAGCTTGATGTGAAAAATGTATTTTTACATGAGGGTTTGAAATAAACCGTATACATGCATCAACCACCTGGCTTTGTGCATCCTTCAGCTCTTCAGTATGTCTGCCGGCTTCGGAAGTCACTTTATGACTTGAAACAAGCTTTCAGGGCTTGGTATAACCGTTTTTCCACTTACATCTTGCAGATTGGGTTCATGTGCAGCAAATGTGATAACTCACTTTTTATTTTTCATCGAGGTAATGACACTTCATACCTACTGCTATATGTGGATGGCATTGTCTTGACTGCCTCCTCAGATGTGTTGAAAAATGAGATTATCACCATGCTCAAATCAGAATTTGTCATGACAGACTTGGGTAAGTTGAGTTATTTCTTGGGGATTTCTGTGACTAGATCCAAGAATGCAATATTCTTGTGTCAGCATAAGTATGCCGAAGAGATTGTTTACAAGGCTAAATGATAAACTGCAAGATCATGCCCACTCCAGTCAACTCAAAGTCGAAGCTTAGCACCGATGACGGGGATTCGGTGCTTGATCCTTCTCTTTATATGAGTCTAGCTAGTGCACTTTAGTATCTTACCTTCATTAGGCCCCATATTGTCTATGTCGTTCATCTGGTGTGTTTGTTCGTGCATGCTCCCAGGAGCCTCACTTTACCGCTCTTAAACATATCATTTGGTACGTCAAAGGTACTCTTAACTACGAATTACATCTTTATCCATTTGCACAGACCAGGCTGATATCTTATACGGACACTGATTGGGGCGGCTGTCCAGACACACGTCGATCTACTTCCGGCTATTGTGTATTGTTGGGTGATAACCTCATCTCATGGTCTGCAAAACGGCAAGCCACACTTTCCCGTTCGAATGCAGAAGCAGAATATAGAGGAGTTGTGAACGTTGTTGCCAAAATTTGTTGGCTCAGAAACCTCCTTCTAGAGCTTCATTGTCCCTTACGTAAGGCATCTCTTGTCTACTGTGATAATATATCTATTGTTTACTTTTCTCATAACCCAGTTCAGCATCAGCGAACCAAACATATTGAGATGGATATTTATTTTGGTCGTGAGAAGGTTGCCATGGGCCATGTTCGGGCGTTACATGTTCCTTCTTCCTATCAGTACGCATATATATTTAGTAAGGGACTCCTTCGGCAGTTGTTCCTTGACTTCAGATCCAGTCTCAGCGTCCGACCTCCTCCCGCTCCGACTGAGTGGATGTGATAGAGAATATATTAATATTCTCCATATATTCTGTAATTATTATTCTAATGTAATTATGTAAAGTATATATCCTTCTCCAATTATGTTTGTAAATTGTAAACACCTATACATATTGCATTAATGAGAAGCCTTCAATCAAGGAGAATTACACTATTCTACAAAAATGATACTAAAAATCGTAAAAGATGATGGAAAACTGCTACTGAAGCTAAGATACAAAATCACTTGCATGCATCACCAATGATATCTTCCTTTATTTCCTTTTTACCTTGTTTTTTTTAAAGTTCTTTTATACTGATAGAGAAGGGGGCAGAGAAATAGCGGAAAGAGGGAAAATAGACACATAAGATGTAAGACTACTTTCTATATTTAAAGCACCATACAACCTTTAAAGATGTATCATGGAAAACGATAGTTAATGAACTTTTTCTTTTTTGATATAATTAGTTAATGAACTTCTCTTGCGTCGAGTTCTCACAATCTAGCTACTAATATCGAGTATATCATGCATCAGATTATGTCATATTGAAGACAATCTAAGGTGTCAAATCAAGTATTAGTAGAAATAGCTTCAAAGTTCATGTGGAATATAACCTTTTCTGGCTTTTAGTGAAAAGAAAGATTTTAAATTAAATCAATTATCTCTATTTTCCATGAAAAAGTAAGAGTAGTTAGCAAAAGTGAAAGAGATTGATAGCAGGTTAACTCCAAGCTGAAACCATTTGAAAGGAAATTGCTATTTTTTTCTTGTTATTGATAGAGTAATATTCTCCGTTCCTGTCAAATAAATTAGAGGGAGTGAACTGGAAGAGAATGTAGGTGAAAGAGTAGCCCCCTTCTTAACTGCGATGTAATAGCTAATAAAATCATACCCCTAAGACTGCAGCTTCATCAAAAGGTCTTAATTGTGGTGTAATGACTATATAAAATCATAGCCCTAAGAATGCAATTTCATCAAAAGGTCTTCGCCATATATGAGTGGGAATGATTACACGTGCACTTCTTGTGCTCGCTGAATACTAAAATTCGACAATAATTTATGTAATCATTATTTTTTTAGATCTCTTACATGCATTTAAAAGACTTGATATACATTTTATAATTTAAGAACATTAGAATAAGTAAAAATGATTTTTTTCCCCGTCATTCTCTTTGGATTTATGTATTTTTTCTTTGTTACAAGACTAACCCATCACATAATATGCAATGACTTCGTTGATACTTTTTTTGTTTTTCTTCTTTTAAAACTTGTTAACAATCGATTCAACATTTGGATCACCAAAAATAGTTGATCTCTGATAAAGACCGCAATTTGAATTTCACACAAGATAGAAAGCTCATTTACTTTCTTACAAAGTGATTTTTGCTTATTTGAGACAATTACTTTCCAATCACTTTTATCTTTAATGTATTTCATTTTAACTTTTATTTCATCTGATTTTTTTTTCTGTGCCATGATTATAACAACAAAAAAGGGAAATATATCAATTTCTTTTCTGAGAGTATTTCAAATTCGATTTCATAGATTTTAGTGATTGGCAAGCATTTCACAAACTTATACAAACATTAACCAGTTTTAGAATTTAGTATTTTTTTTAATATATGTCCCTTGAAATTTGATGTCTTAATTTTACATTCTATATTTTGTAAAACATCACTTTAATACTAAACTTTTAACTTTAATTATAAGATCTCTAATTTGCATCTTTAATGAATATATTTTTTTAAGTAATGTTAAGTTATATGAATGATACCCAAATATGTTCTTACTAAACAATTGATACAATTTGGGATGGAGCATCTATTATATTTTAATAACAAGAACATAAGGAATAAAACGTGAAATAATAATTGAATTGAAAAAACTTGTGTTAATATAAATTCAAATTAATTTGGATTATTGCATGTACCGTGTGAAAATCCAAACGTTCATGCCATAAAGAATGAGCTAAAGTTGCAAAAGTGGATGGTAACGTGGATTGATGTGTGGTAGTGGTGATTGGATATAGCTCTTCCCGACTATCATATCTCATTAGACGCATCCCCGTTTGAAAATCCTTCACGAAAAACCCAAAAAGATCAAATTCAACAGAAATCGAATTGTTAGTGGTAAATTTTCTAACTGAAATAAAGTTTTTAATTAATTGAGCACCGTGAAGGACATTCTTTAAAGCTAATAGTGGGTTCGGGGGGGGGGGGGGGGACAAATTTGTATTACCATAACCACGAATTTGAATTGAATGACCATTTTCGACGATTATACCACGATTATTACTCAAATTAAAATAGGATGAGAGATTACATTGTGAGGACGTCATATGAGACGTTGCTCCGATGTCCATGTACCAGTTTGCGTCGGGCGGATTGAGCCCAAGAGTGTGCGTCGCGGCCTCGATGTCAGTTGGAGTGGCTACTGTCGAGTGGGCCTGCTTCCACTGGTTCGCTTGTGGCCCAAGTACGCTGGGCTATTGGCCAGTGTGACTCGGACTGGGACTAGCTCAAGTTCCCGAAGGAAAACGGCAGGGCGGGACAGCCCAAGGCCACTGCCAGGCCCAATGTGGCAGTCCACTGCCCCACTGGCCCGCGTCTGCCATGCCTGGCCCATATGTTTTTGCTGCTGGCCGCCGCCCCTGCCGCCACTTTGGTGGCCACCACCGCAATTTTTACCTCTATTATTGCCATTTCGTCCCTTTTGATCACGGTTTGGCGACAAATTTTCAAATTGTGAAGAGCTATCATCGGACGGGGCGGCAACCATGACAGAATTCTATATGGTGGCTGTCTTTTTTGCAAAACCCGTTTCTTCTAGTATTAGCATAGAACGGGCTTGGTAAAATGTCAGAAGAGTGTACCAACGCCACTATACGTGTCAATGAGACCGACAACCATTTGTAAAATGAGCCGGTTGTTAGTTACTGGCGCCCCGACGTTCTTGAGTTGGTCCGACAAAACCTTGAGCCCTTGACAATATGCAGATGCATTGGGAAAATCCGACATGTCATTGGTGGAGAATTCTTGCTCAAGTGTGACGGCGCGGAAATTTTTATTATCCTGGAATATGTCACATAACTGATCCCAAGCCTCTAAGATCAGATTCTGTCATACTAGCTTCTTCTATATACTTCTTGACTTTGAATATCTTTTGAACCATCCAACAAGCTTGTTTAGGGAATACCTCCCATACTAAACCCTCCTTCCCATAATACTGGTGAATCCACTGTATCCATAGTGTATCTTTCTTCTTGCTCAAGCTCCATAGCAATTTGCATAGGGATGCTATGTTCCGTATGTAGAAGTGGAGTAGATTAATTCCCCCTGCAGTTCTCGGCAGGCACACTTTATCCCAAGCAAGTAGAGCCTTTCTTGAAGTGTCATTTCCCCTGTCCCTAAATAGGTTCTGCACACTCTTTCAATCACCTGGAGGATCTTCTTAGGCAAGAGAAATAGTTGCGACCAGTAAATTTGTATAGAGAATAGGACTGATTTGAGTGATTAGAGTCTGTCAGCATAAAATAACATTTTACATATCTAACATGTAATCCTTCCAAGCATTTTATCTATTAAGGATTGACATTGGATAATTGAAAGTCTTTTAGAGCTCAATGGGACACTGAGGTATCTGATAGGAAGCTCACCCTTTGATATGCCTAGTTACTCTAGTATCTGACCTTGTATCATGGTTAATTCATTCAAAAAGTGTTTTTGATAAGTAGATTGTGTTTGCCTAATTTTCTTTAAAATATGCTTTCTAGTGTCAAAATTTTAATATCAATGAACATTTACTATTCGAATTATTTTATAGAGAGAATTTATTTTAAATATCTACTTAAAAATAATTTTACTAATTGGCCAAACACTTCAAATACAACAACAACATACCCAGTGAAACACTTCAAATAACAAAAAAAATATTTTTTTTGCCTCGAAATCGCTTGACCGGAGCCTCCAAACCGGCTCTAAGTGTGTTTGCTTTTAAATTTTATAATTACTTAATGACTTGAATGGATCTGAATGATTAAAATCCATAATAAAGTCTTAACATCATTAAGATGTTATCCGATCCATTCACTTTCGCAACTAACCAACACTACTATCACTGTCGCTCAATATTATCAACTACAACCACCACTGCTAATCACCATAGTTAGTTGTAACTGTCACTAGCCACCAATTACAATTAACACCACCAATCATTATTACCACAACAATTAATCATTACACATAGTCAAATCATCAACCACAATTATCAGATATTACCACTATTTGTTATTACAATCACTACCACCACTATTGACTACTACTATCAATATCAGTTACCATCACCGTTGACTACTATACACAACTGCCGTCATCTGTCAACACCATCCACCTCCTGTCTAGGGGTGGGCAAAAAATTGGGAGAACAGATAAAACCGAACCGGCGGATCGGTTAAAAACGGTTGTAGTGAAAAACTGAATCAAAATTGGAAATTGATTCGGTTCGGTTTTTTTAAATTATGGACACACCGAACCGAAAAACCGAGGGTATATTTGTAATTTACCATATCCAATATAAATTAAATTCCTAACCTCTAAATCGTTTTGGGTCCTTTCTCTTCTTGGTCGACGATGTGTAGTGCAGTCGATGCTAGGGTGAATGCGATGCTATCATCTCTCTTTCCTTAAATCGATTGCTATCTCTCCTTACCTAAATCTAGCAACTGTCAAAACGAATTCTGAAAATAGAGCTTAGTTGTCTCAATCTTGAACAGATGCAGTATCTTCCACTTTAGTTCACAAAAATAAAAACAGAGTGTAATCAGCAAATTACAACTGAAATAGGCAAAGTGAAAATAACAGACATGAGGACTGCAGTAGAAAACCTTGTTTGCTATGCTATCCAGGTCTGACGAGAGAATAGATTCGTCATTCGAGGCCCCGACCCGACGTCCCGTTCACTGCCAGTGCCACCACAAAAGGTAAATCCAACCCCTTTACTCATTTCTTTTTCTCGTTTGGAGAAGCTATGAATTAGACGTTTTGTATTCACTGATGTTGTTAAAGTCATGTTCGACTGTTCGTTGCTCTAAGTTTAAGGTCATTTTTGGTTGTGTATTATTTAAAATTCTGATTTCTCATTTGTTTCATGCTATGTTTGAAACATGTTTGTCGAAACATTATGGAGAAGTTATGAATTAGGCGTTTTGTATTCACTAATGTTGTTAAAGTCATGTTTGATGCTGAAATTTGATGTTATTGTTGTTGTTGTTGGAATTTCTACTGAAACTGCTAAAAATGTTGTTGTTGCTGCTGTCGTTTAAAAAAATAGTTTGAAACTGCTGAAATTCCTACCGTGTTTTTATGTTGCTGCTGTTGTTTAAAAAACAGTTTGATCAGAAACCATCTGATGCTAATGTTTGTCAGTTTTTACATGTTTTAAAAATATATGTGATGCATACTTTATGTTTTTGGACTTTAAATTATTTTTTTTGTACTCTATATTTGAATTGAAAAAACCCGATATAAATCGATACGTTCGGCGATATAAACCAATATATCATTTTTGTTTAAAAGTTTGATTCGTTTTAAAAAAAACAATTTTTATTCGGTTCATACTTTTTCGATACAAAACCGATATGAACCGATATACGCCCACCCCTACTCCTGTCGGCACCCACAACCACCATCATTAGCTATCACCACCAACAACCACTATATATATATGTATATATATTTTTTAAATATTTTGTTGATTTATTAGTATTTTATTTGAATTCTATATTTGTTTCTCCTACTATTTCAATTTATGTGTCTTATTTTTTAGACTATTTAAAAAAATGCACTCACTATATTTAGTACCTTTTTAATTCTAACATCGTACATGTCATGTTTAAGACCGTAAGATTCAAAGAATTTTTTGGTACACTATATACATTTTTAATTTAATACCACACGATTCAAGAGTCTCGTTTATTTTCTTAAATCAATGCACATTCAAATTAAAACACATAAAATAAAATATAGTTTTTAAAATAAAATATAATTTTTAAAATAAAATATAATTTTTAAAATAAAAATAAATTTATACATTCAAATATTGAAAAATCTAACAATCTTAATTTCTTAGTATTTATGTATAACATAATATTTTAATATTTAAATATATATTTAGATTTAGACGTCTTCATCTTAATAATATCCAATTATGTATTTAAATTGAAATGTGTTTCAGTTGCTTACATCTAATACAATTCAAATGTACTACCATGCCTTTGCATGGGGCCTGCACTTCACGGTGTAGGTGCGGAGTTTCAGGACGACAGATCTGCTCAATAGGATTTATTCGGTATCAGCTGTTTGGTGAGTCCCATCTCATTCGGGGTGTCAGTCTATTATTTATTATTACATTTTATGATAGAGGTATGTCAAAACCTTGTCTAGGTAGACAGTTTTCAGTCAAACTCATGTCGGAGATTTCATAGACTAGACTAGTTAGTAAGTCATGTCATCACATGTTTTTCAAACTTACTATATTTTAAGATAATTCCGCAATGTACTTTCAAACTACATTTTCAGTTAATCTTAATAAAAATAAAGGAGATCTTCCATCACAATATTTTCTTTCTTTCTTTTTTATTTTCTCCCATCTGCTCAAAAATTCCCAAAATTATATTATTGTTATTTTGGGATTGGCTCAGCTGCTCCAGTAATATTAGCTTCAGTACCTATCAATAGTGCCTTTGATGAATGACACGTGGTGAACAAAACTTTTAAAGGCCAGATTCTCTTTTCATGAGTAATTTGTTACCTATTTTTTATAAGTTGAGTGATATTTTTCTTTAAAATTAACAAAAGAAAGAAGCGTGTAGCACTTTTTATTTTTCCCATCAGTCTCGCCTGCACCATATTTCCAATACAAACAAATATTACACGTCTACATGGAATCTTCATATATACACCATTTAAATACAAAAAAGATTAGTTCATTCTCATCAGATTCGAGGACAAATAAATGGTATTCTTTAAGGCTTAAGCTAGTAAATTAGATTTGTTAATTTTATGTGAAAACACTAACAAACATGAGTAATGTGGAAAAAACGTAATTTTGATGGTTCTTGATCTCTCTAGAGAGTGAGAGGGAAGGCAATTTGTTTTTCATTTCCTTCTCTTTTTTGGGACTTCGAAGTAGGCTCGGACGTATATCGGTTCATATCGGTTTTGTATCGAAAAAGTATGAACCGAATAAAAATCATTTTTTTTAAAAAAAAATGAATCAAACTTTTTTAAAAAAAAAACGATATATCGGTTTATATCATTTTTTTTTCAATTCAAATAGAGTACAAAAAAATTAATTTAAGTCCAAAAACTTAAAGTATGCATCACATATATTCTTAAAACATGTAAGAACTGACAAACATTAGCATCAAATGGTTTCTGATCAAACAGTTTTTTTAAACAACAACAACACCAACATCAAATTCCAACAGCAACAACAACAGTTTAGAACAACAGGAATTTCAGCAGTTTCAGCAGAAATTCCAGCAACAACAACAATAACATCAAATTTCAGCATCGAACAGTCGAACATACTTTAACAACATTAGTGAATACAAAACGTCTAATTCATAGCTTCTCCATAATGTTTCGACAAACATGATTCAAACATAGCATGAAACAAATGAGAAATCAGAATTTTAAATAATACACAGCCAAAAATGACCTTAAACATAGAGCAACGAACAATCAAACATGACTTTAACAACATCAGTGAATACAAAACGCCTAATTCATAGCTTCTCCAAACGAGAAAAAGAAATGAGTAAAGAGATTGAATTTACCTTTTGTGGTGGCACTGGCAGTGAATGAGACGTCGGGTCGGGGCCTCGAAGCTCGAATGACGAATCTATTCTCTCGTCAGACCGGGATAGCATAGCAAACAAGGTTTTCTACTACAGTACTCATGTCTGTTATTTTCACTTTGCCTATTTCAGTTGTAATTTGTTAATTACACTCTTGCTTTTATTTTTGTGAACTAAAGTGGAAGATACTACATCTGTTCAAGCTTGAGACAACTAAGCTCTATTTTCAGAATTCGTTTTGACAGTTGCTAGATTTAAGTAAGGAGAGATAGAAATCGATTTAAGGAAAGAGAGATGATAGCATCTCATTCGCCCTAGCATCGGCTGTACTGCACATCGTTCCAAGAAGAGAAAGGACCCAAAACGATTTAGGGGTTAGGAATTTAATTTATATTGGATATAGTAAATTATAAATATACCGCTGATTTTTCGGTTTGGTGTATCCATAATTTAAAAAACCGAACCGAATCCATTTCCAATCCTGATTTGGTTTTTCGCTACAACCGGTTTTTTTTACATGTTTTTAACCGAACCGAACCGCCGATTCGATTTTTTCGATTCTCCCAATATTTTACCCACCACTATTTCGAAGAGTTGTGTGTGAGTAATGATCCATTGTTGAAGTAGATGCAGGTATTCTAACCCACTTTTATGGTTAAAGAGGTATCTCTCAATCAATGAAATAAATCAAATAAGTTATTAAACGAATCTAGCCTTTAAAAGTTTTGTCGTCCACGTGGGATTCATCAGAGGCACTATTTATTCATCATCAAAAACAGAAATTTCAAAGAATAATATAATTCTCAATATTTCATTACAATAATAAATTTCTCAATAGCTCTCAATAATAATCATGGGAAATTACTGTAAGAAGTTTAATTACAATCATGGGGAAAACGAAAAATTATGTGATTTTACTAAAAAAAAAACTGTTATAAAAAATGTACAATTGTGAGAGATTTGGATCTGAGAGGACAAGTACAGCATTGAAGTGAAACTCCCTAAACTATTTCACAAAAGAAAAAGAAAAGTAATAAACTACAAAAAAATAAAAATAAAAGCAAAAAATTACCTTTGAAGATGGTCCCTTTTGTGAAAATGTACCTTACAAATGATGTTTGAAAATTTTATTTTTGTGTAAAAATCGAATTTTGTACTATATTTTGAGAGAAATTTCTGCAAAAATGGTGAAAGAAGGCGGGGGACCGATCTGGTGATGGGGAAAGAGAATAATTTTGTGGAGAAACATTTTCTTAAAAGTTTTTTTTTTAAAATTTTTGAGAAAGGTGCTTTGACGACAATGAGTCTTTAGGCATCTGAAAAATTGATAGAATGTCTTATCAAACTTACTTTTTAAAAAATTTTAAGATTCTCTAAATTTTCATGAAAGGTTCCCAAAATTTGAAATATTCACCGATCACGAAACACTTTCACTACAAATACATTTAATTATGATAAATTTATTGTAATTACATGGTTAAATAATTATAAAATAATTCAGATTTATAACTACAAATTTGATAATTTTTGTGTAATTATGTATTTCATTTTTTTATTATACACCAACCCGCCCACCCATTTCTATCATACCCAAATCCACCCACCCCCACCATCCCCACTCCACCATCCACCCCACCTCACCAAACACCCGCCACCATCCATAACCCCTTACCACCACCCCCGTACCACCCTCTATCATCACCACCCACCACGTACTTCTTTTTTAAAATTTTCATTTTATACTTTATTTTAATTTTATTAATATATAAAAATTAGTTTATAATTAAAAGTTAATAATATTTAATAAATTAACATACCATCAAAACAAACCATATACATATCATTTAGCCGCAACAAAGGATATACCTCTGTACAAACATTAGGTTCATTAATAAGTACAAACTCATTTATTGAATTTGTGCATAAAAGGACGCCATTTTGATAAAAAAAAATTCCAATAACCATCCCTATCAGGCCCAGATCTCTCTCTCTCTCTCTCTCAAAATCATTCTCAGAATTTCACCAAATTTCTTGTTTTCTATTTTCTTTTAATACAGTTATTATACAATTCTGGAAGTTCACAAAACAAATTGGCGACGGCAGCATGACATCGACGGCCGATGAATTCACTAAGCTGAACATTAGTGGCGATTGGGCTTCCACTGCTCCGAATTTACAGAAAAATCTCTCTGTTCTGTCCATTGAACAGGTTCTTATATATAATTTTTGTAAAAATGATTTAACTTTGTACAGTGACTGTTTAAATAACAGTGCAATTGCTTTGCAAATAGGCTAATTATCTTAATTTTATTGTCAGTGTGTGTGTGAAAGTTAAACTCATGTGTAGTTGAATTGAAGTTGTATTTTGTGTGTGAAATTGAATTGAGATTGATGTGTGTGTGTGTGTGAGAGAGAGAGAAAATTCTTATATATTTTTGTGGAAAGGATTTAACTTTGTACGATGGCTGTCTAAATATAAGTGCAATTGCAAACAGGCTAATTATCTTAATTTTATTGTCAAGTGTGTGAAAGTTAAAACTCGTGTGTAGTTGAATTGATATTGTTTTTTTTTGTGTGGAGTTGAATTGAGATTGATGTGTGTGTCTTTGTGATTTTAGGTAGAGTTAGCAAAGATGTTGCTAGAGATGGGTCAAACTCATTTGTTTCAGCATTGGTCGGAGCCTGGAGTTGATGATGATGATGAGAAGCTAGCCTTCTTTGATCAGGTATGTTCGCTTTTCTTTTTTCAGTTACATTGGTTCTAATAAATTGGATTCTGGTGTCACTATGGATAACTTATGCATGTATAAAGCCTATGTTGCTCAGACTCTTTACTTTCGGTGCCGCACCCGTGTCGACACGACATGGGTGTGGGTGTGGGATTTGTACCCGATCTGGTCAACCAATTTTGGGTACTTTGACCAAAATCGAGGGAGAAATTCTGGACAGATTCAATGATTTATGTAATCAAAATAAAAGCTATGGTGTAATTGAAGAAAATGGAATAGCTTGTATCTAGAAATTTCTATGTCACTCCTTTTCCTTTTATCTCCTTTCGAGATTCTCCTCTTGATCAATATTTTCTCCTCAAGTTTTCGACATAATATCTCATAATTTAGGTTTTATAACTCTATTTTTAGAATTTTGACTTATTGTTTACCGAATCCCCGCACCCGTATCTGTACCTGGATCCATATCCACGAATCTTAAAATTTAGATCATGACGAATCCGACCTCTAGATCCGTACCCGTATCCGACACCTGCACCCGAGTCCAGCATAAACTGGCTAGACGATCAAGTTTTAGTTTTGAAGTTCAGTTTCAAAAAAAAAGTTTTAGTTTTGAAGTGTTTTTTTCCCCTATGAAAAAAACAAAACCAAATTATCAGACCCGCATAATATGAAATGTATCCACAATGAAAGAAATTGTAAATGGTTCATCCTCAATAGGTTGAGTGGGAATATTAATACCGAAGAGCCAATAAGCCCAAAGCAGAGTCTATGTTGGTGGTCAGTATTACAGTATTATTACTGGTTGATTTTGGATTACAGGCAACATTATCAAATTTGATCTAAACAGAACCTCTTCCCAAGGTTCATTAGATAGATCCCAATATGGCATGGTTCAAAAGAATGCTTATTTGAGATCAGTGAACACTCTAACCAATCCCAATCAATGATCTCCACTCTCTCCAGTTGTCTTAACTGGATAAAATAACTAGGTCTTAGTTGTCAGGTTGTACATTTCAACACAATTTTTGTTCCACAGAATTTTTGAGATTCTTGTGCAGTTAGCTTTCCAAGACAATTGACAGCCCCAAAAGCTTTACAAGAAAAAATACTTCTATATTTGAGTTAATGGGATCATAAGTTTTCTTCTTGTTAGGTCAATGAATGTGAGAAGAAAGGAACATGGAGTGGGAATGGAAATAAATTTGTGGGGACTGTTTTACATTTGAATTTGTTTAATTTCTGTTTGTATATCAATTTATTTTTGTTGAAATTCAACGTCCTCTATGCCATGGCATAAAACTTGACCTTGAAAATGACAGGAATGACTCCATATGAAAATTTCTTATATCTTAATTTGACGAGTTAAATATGCACTGGTATTAAAATTACACTTTTTTGTCATTAGTTAAGAAGAAAAAAAGCTGTTCTACTTTTTTCAAAATGAGTAAATAAGCTGTCAAATTTATGAATGCAAGGATGAGAACAAATATGCAACTAAAAGTGTGGTCTATTGCTTCTCTAGCGATTTTGTTCTTGAGAGATTGTGGGTTACCATTAGGATTGAGGGTAATTTTTAAAAGTTTGCTAGAGGTAGGGGTAAGTTCAGCCGGATAGTATAATGGTAGGGATAGATTTGGCCTAATAGTATAACGGATGGCAAATGTAGACAATATCCAAAAATAGAGGGGTAAATTTGGCAATTTCGATCTCCCATTAGGTAGTTGTGGACTTGTGGTAGCTTACATGGAGAATTTCGGGATGTGTTAAAGACCATAAGGTTGTATTTTGAAGTTTGGCAAATAAAAGCTTGATCTTGTTTGTCTTTTGTAGTTAATAGCTTATATGACAATTTATGCGTAGTATTTATTCTTGCTTAATCACTCAAACTAAAGTAGCCAAAATTTAGAATTTGTTGTCATTGTTGAATATTTTACAGCTGTTTTGTTGAGAGTGTTGTAGTGCCAGAAATATTATCATTTCCGATCGAGCTTGTTTGCTAGTCTTCTATGCTTGTATTCACTTCCTAGTTTAATTGTAATTTTATGAACACTGAAGTTTTGTTGTTATGGTTTCTCAGACTGCCAAACTTAATTCAAGTTATCCTGGGGGTTTGTCAGCATACATTAACACCGCTAGAGAGCTTTTAGCTGATTCAAAGACTGGGAAAAACCCGTATGATGGTTTTTCACCTTCTGTAAGTAACTGAATCCTGTGTTACTTGGGAAATCTTAGTAGCTCAGTTGGTTGGCTACCTGGACTTTCACCTTGTTGGTGAGGGTTCGATTCCCCACCTTGTAATCCCCTCCCCCATTTCCCTTTCCCCTACCCCTAATTTTTTTTATAAAAATAAATCCTGTGTTACTTTTCAGCAAAACTTATTTCGTTAATTATCATTCCGTAGAAAGTAACTTTAATTATGATTATCTAGTCTTTTGGACTTAATTTTCCTTTCAGTATACTTGTTGTAGCTTGTATGAAGAACATTTAACTACTTATGTTTTTTTGAACAGCCTTGGGTTCTTATTAGAAACCATTTTGTTGTTCTTTAGCATTGTGGATAAACTAGCAACACGTTTCCTTCTGTTTCTTGTGAAATATGATATGATGTTCGATGTGGTCAGATTTTGATTATATTTCTTGCTCGCCTTGAAAAATTCGGAAAATAATGGATCACCTTATTTATACTTATATAACATGAACTTAAAAGTTAGAACTAGAACACATTGATGCTCTGCTCTAGATCATTGATGCTTTCTAAGATGGAAGTAAACTTTGCAGGTTCCATCTGGAGAGGTTCTGACATATGGTGATGATACTTTTGTTCAATTTGAGGAGGCTGGCATCAAAGAAGCACGGAAGGCTGCATTTGTTCTTGTCGCTGGAGGCCTTGGAGAACGTCTTGGGTACAATGGGATAAAGGTAGAGCACATAAAACTTTCATGTGGAGCATCTTTGACCATTTTTGCCGCTCAAAGACTTCTTTTGGTTCGTTGGTCTAGAACTTGTTTTGATTTTTGCCTTCATTAGGTAAAATACGCAGAATCTTTTGCAACTTAATTAATAGTTGTAGTCTGTCATTTCACCATGTATTAATCTAAGGATGTCTGGCTGCATAAGATCGAGTTCTGTGACAATTCGTTCTAATTATTTGCAGGTGGACCTTCCTAGAGAAATAACTACAGGGACATGCTTCTTACAACATTATATTGAATCTATTCTTGCTTTACAAGAAGCCAGTTGCAGCCTTGCCGGAGGTTGGTAGACGTGCATGTTATGATTTTGTAAATTTGTTCCATCAGGGACAAGATTACTGTTAACTGCTTCTTGGTTGATCCCAAAATTTTTCATGACACCATTAGCCAAGACAAATTATAGAAGGTGGCAATCCCAAGCTCCGCGAGGTATCTCTCCCTCTACTGTTATGTTAGGGACTCAATTTTGAGGAGGTTGGGAGGGGTTGTTGAACTAGGGAATCCAGTCACAAGCTTAAGATTTATGAAGCTGCTTCTAAGATTTATTGGCCAGTGTTTCTATTTGTGAGTTGCCAAAATTTTGATTATTTAAAAACCTTTTAGAAAGTGTAGAGAACAATTGAAACCTTATATCCTATGCACAAAGTTGTTGGATAGAGATGGTTGATATAGTCATCCCAAACTAGCTTGGGATTGAGGCATTGTAGTAGTAGCAGCAGTAGAAACAAAAGAACTGTTTCTTATGGATAAAAACGGTGTTATGAATTATCTTCCTTGGCTTAGTAAACAATACATACAAGCTAAAAAGGATTGGCTGAAAAGGATATCTTTTTATGTAGAGGTACTTGCTAAAATATCATGTTTCGAGGCACCTAAAAGTGTGATACATATCCTTAATACGATAAACATGTAGAACTTTCTTTGCTACTAACAGCTTCCTTGTAATTAGGCGACAGCCAAGCGGAGATTCCTTTGGCTATTATGACGTCAGATGACACACATTTACGTACGCTGGAGCTCTTAGAAAAAAACTCTTTTTTTGGGATGAAACCCACACAAGTGAAACTGCTTAAGCAGGTGAGCAACTGATCCCAAGAAGCCTTTGAAGAATTAAGTCATTGTATCGGAACTCATATGTTTCTTGATTTGTTTTGCAGGAAAAAGTTGCTTGTTTAGATGATAATGAAGCACACCTTGCTCTGGACCCACATAATAAATATAAAATTCAGGTGGATAATTCCATGCTTAATACTCTTTGTAGATTTACAGATATGAGTATTCTTGTGTTCAATGGATATCAGTAACTTTTTAGCTGAAAGTGCCTCTATTTTTTTGATTTTCGCTCATGCCTCTGCTTTATCAGACGAAACCTCATGGCCATGGCGATGTCCACTCACTTCTTTACTCAAGTGGCCTTCTTAAAGTTTGGTATGTTTTCACTCCTCCCCCTTTTTGTTTATAAACTTATTCTTTCTTTTCTGCCATTCTCATCCACTTTGATGTGATTTTGGATGAACCAATGAACTAGCCCCTTTTAGCCTACATAAAAGTTAATCAGTTAGAGAAAGTTGGATACCTTTTTGTCTCAGTCCCTTGCTTTATAACTTGATCTGAAATCTTTTACCATGATCCTTATTTCCCTGGGCCCTACCTTGTAGTGTATCCATCTTTGAAGTCAAAAAATGAAATTCATACTTTCAAGGCTATTTTCCCGTCGTTTTCTGGAAATAAAAAATGATGTAAAACCTTATAATATAGCCTGTATCTACATCATTTGTGCATCCAGTTTGTATTGATTTTTTAACGAGTGCAAATTTCACTTAAAAAGAGAGAGTTAAACGTATTTCTGTGATTTGATGGTCCAAATTTTGTGCAATCTAGGCATGATGCAGGCTTAAGATGGGTCCTTTTTTTCCAAGACACCAATGGTCTACTTTTTAAGGTTTGTTGGATGCCGCCTTCTTTTTTGAATTGTTCTGTATTCTGCTCCTGTATGTTAGGCCAACTTTATGAATCTGTACATTTCATTGTCTTTCAGGCAATTCCAGCAGCGCTAGGTGTCAGTGCCACAAAACAATACCATGTCAATTCTCTCGCTGTTCCTCGGAAAGCAAAAGAAGCCATTGGTGGCATTACCAAGCTTACTCATAAAGATGGTGCGTAGATGAGTAACTTACATCTACCTTTGCATCTTGTAGTGGCCCAGGGGAAAGGTCAGAAAATAATAATAAATGCTGAAAAGAAAAGAAGCATGGGGTCATAATATGAGCTTCCTTGTTCTTCAGTTGTTTATGACAAGTATATCTTAGTGGCAGAATATATTTCATCTAATTAGTGTTATAAGCCATGGGCAATTTCTTCGAAGAGTTGGTGGCTAAATCTGTCCGACCAGTTGGTTATGCTGCTTTTGGTTGGCTGTCTATAAACTTCCAACAGCATTTAAGCTGATCTTGTGTGAAGTAACTTGAGACTAGGAATATCAGGATCTGTCTGTTTCATGCCTGTTTGCTTTCTGTGCCTGATATATACATACTTCTAGATGTGCTATAATTATAGTGATTCTTCAAAAACTATGGATCTCCCAGCGGAATTTAACAAGGTGAAGATGAGAGAACTTTTATTTAAGATAAAATACCCTGAGAAATTTGTGGACAACGTGTCTTTTGGAAGAAACATACCTGGATGCTGATATCATTTTTTACATGCATCTATGGGTGCTAGTGGGCCACTTGGCCAGGTCTATAGCAATAGTTTGACAGTAGGTCTAGCCACTTGGGATCATGTTCCCCCTATAGCTGAACTAACCCCAAGCCCCTCTGAGTGGAAATATCTTCTGAGTAGTTGAGTCTTTCTTTAGGTGTAACCTACAGGATGTCAAAGATGAAAATAGCATGATAGATTTTATTGACACGCTACAGGGATAGGATATTGCATAGATGGAATCCATCGTAAAGGGGGATTTCTTGATCTGTTTCTCTGTATTGTCCTACCATTGTGCTAAAAAAAAAAGGCTGGGCTGCTTCTGCCCTATCAAGAGTAACTCATTGAGCACAGAAATTATGTTTTCTAACAAGCGTAACATCTAACTCTTTTATTGTGTACGTTAACGTTTATATTGGAGTCTTTTCTGTTTCATTTGTGATATTCTCCCTCAGCAATAATTCTCTGCGATTCAGGTTCTAATGTTCTTTTGTGCTTAGGTTAGTACTGCAAAAAGTATTGATGTTGAACATGGTAGGAGTACCATGTGAGAAAATTCATGTGGCCGCCGTTTGTGCTTTTATCTGACAATTATATCAATTGGAAAATCCTTTCTAGGGCGAACAATGGTGATTAATGTGGAATACAACCAGCTCGATCCATTGCTTAGAGCTTCTGGATATCCTGATGGTGATGTCAATTCTGAAACAGGCTATTCACCTTTTCCTGGAAATATAAATCAAGTATGTGTTTGTCTATATGCTGAATTGTCTTCTTTTGTCTATATGCTGAATTGTCTTCTTCTTTTCTTTCTTTCCATTTTTTAAGTAGAAAAGTGACTTATTTCTCACCTATGGCTGTCAACATTGCAATGCAGTTGATCTTTGAAATTGGCCCATACCTTGAAGAGCTCACAAAAACAGGAGGTGCAATAAAGGAGTTTGTTAACCCTAAGTAAGCATCTACTCTTATGTCTCTACATTTAAGACTTGTATGTTCAGGTGATGCACCCAAGGGTGTGGCATAGTGGTCAATGAAGTGGGTGCAAATCTTGGAGACAAGGTTCAAATCCCAGCAGAGTGAAAAACACTAGGTGAAATCTTCCTATTTGCTTAAGCCTTAGCAGTAGAATTGCCCGGTACTTGTGTTGGGGGAAGTAGCAGGTACTCGATGAAATAGTCGGGTTGCGTGCTAACTGGCTTGGACACCACCGTTAACAAAAAATAGAAGAAAAAGGTGGTGGTGAAGCTGTTCAAACTGCTATTAAGGGGTTGATTAGAAGCTCCTATATCATAATTCATTTGCTAATCTGTTGTCATTTTGTACATGTTTATTTTAAGCTCAACATTTTCAGGGCATATGGATTGTTAAAATCCTATCTTTGTGATTCCAGAAGCTGCTTTACTTCTTTTTGACTGATTTGTGCTGCTTCTTTTTTAGGTACAAAGATGCTACCAAAACTGCTTTTAAGTCCTCAACTCGTCTTGAATGCATGATGCAAGATTATCCTAAAACGCTACCTCCTTCAGCTAGGGTTGGATTCACGGTAAGTGGAAGATATCTCATATCAGTACTGCTTTTGGCTTCTGATTCTGTTACATATGTTGTGAGTCGTCTACTGTCAAGTTATCCAAGTGGGGGGGATCACAATGCTTCTTACAATGACTCAGGTGATGGATGCTTGGCTTGCTTATGCACCTGTGAAAAACAACCCAGAAGATGCTGCCAAGGTATGATTCGCAGTTTTCTGCAGAAATAATTTCTGCAATCATATGTGGGAGAAATTATTTCACTAAATCTGGGAGATGTCTTTAAATTGGGGCTGGCATAACATTTTGATCTTCATGACAAAATCCATCATCCCCTTGGTAGTTCTTGCTTATCGAAAGCTCTGATGATTTAGTGCTGACTATATATGTCAATTATATTTGTCCCTACTGGTTGGGTATGGACCCTTCCTTGGCTCCATTCTGAAAATTTTCAGTACTCAGGCCATTGGACTGACGAATTGATGCTTCTGAATTTTCTTTCTTAGGACTCTAAAGGGTTAATTTTGTATCAAATAGTTACCAGAAAATTTTCCAATTTAGATCGTTATTTTGTGTTTTCTCGAATGATAAGCTCTTTTGCTGAGTTGTTCAGATCTTGTGCATACTTTGTCAGATACTGTAATTTGGTTGTGTAGGTATTTAGTATCACAACCAAAGCATGTTTGTGGAGTCTAACATTTCCGTGGTCTGAGATAATTTGTTGGATCATAAGCTAATAATTAGTTGACAGGCTTCCCTAAAATTACCCTATAAGTGAAAAATGCAGAGGCATATTTTGTCTACTTTACTTTTTCCTTCTTAGTTTATAGCCACTGTCCTAACCCCTCTTTACCAACTAAGAAAGTTGAAACAGCTTACTGGCGTTCTTAAGACTTATGTTTTGACTTGCATTTCTTGGGCTTGGCATTCTTTTAAGTCTTTCTGAACACTTACTAAAAATAACTTATAGGTTGTTTTTGCTCTTGACGTGATTTGTTGCGGTTCACTTTACTGCTTTTTAATTGTTTCCTTTACAATGAAAGGTGCCAAAAGGAAATCCGTACCATAGTGCCACTTCAGGAGAAATGGCCATATATCGCTCTCACAGCCTCATTCTAAGAAAGGTATTTCTTTCCTTATGAGAATTCAACTGGAAAATTGAACTTTTTCAGAGTTATTTTTTTCTTGACCTATGGTATTGATATATTATGCTCTAATTGTAGTGCAAACCTCTGTAGGAGGCAACATAAGGAAAATATTGCTGGAATCTGATAGAAGCCTTTTTGGCTTTTAGTATGTCCTTCAACTTTTTAAGTAACATGTAAACCAACAGAAAGACAATAGAGGAAAAAGACAAAGCAGAAATTAAAAAGAAGAGTTGCCGCTCATAACTGGTTAGAGAAAAGTAAATCAGAACATTTTATTTAGTCACATGATGAATGAGTGGTGAGCAAGCCCAAACATAAGGTTACTGTTATGTCCATTTACTTGGGTAATTATTTAAGATCATTTTGTTTTTCCCCATAATAAAGCAATTTTTAGTCCTGCAATCTACTGTTTTCAGATCACCTTTCGGCTTGATCTATGACAAAAAGGAAAAGTTTTGATACTGAAAATTCTAATTGTGATAGTCTGAAGATAACTATCAACTCTTGAAACACTTACTAACTTTCCCTTCATAATAGCTACTGCCACAATTTCACTAGTTCAGTTGGTAAACCTGTGTCAATCTAGTTGTGGGCATCAATTACACTATATTCCTTTTTTGTTACAGGCTGGTGTTAAGGTAGACGATCCAGTTATCCAAGTATTTAACGGACAGGAGGTGGAAGTATGGTCTCGAGTTGTGTGGAAGCCGAAATGGGCACTTACCTTCTCAGAAGTAAAAAGTAAAGTGAGTGGAAACTGCTCCATTTCACAAAGGTCTACAATGGCGATCAAGGGGAGTAATATAGCCCTCGAGGATCTTTCCTTGGATGGAGCTCTTATTGTAGAGGCTGTTGATGGTGCCGAGGTATGTCACTAGTCCTTGATCAATTTATTATCTGGATGAAATTATAGTAATGTATCAACACCAGTGAGGTCTTTTAATTGATGCACCATACCTATATGTTTGTAATTTGTCTGCCCCTGAAATCAAATTTTCTGATGAAAAATATTAGTTTGATCTTTGATACACTTACTGATAATTATTTGTGTTTTAACAGGTCAAAGTGGGAGGTTCTATGCAGAACAAGGGTTGGTCAATTGAAAATGTTGACTATAAGGATACTTCAATACCAGAAGAAATAAGAATCCGGGGTTTCAGATTCAACAAGGTTGAGCAGTTGGAGAGAACATATACCGAACCCGGGAAATATTCTTTGACGCCATAAGGTTGACACATTCTATACTCAAAAACTTTTTGGAGATCCGAGGTTTAAGTTTGGCTGAAGTGTTGATATTTATAGCAGATCCTGTTGGATACTTTATGTTCAGAGTTTCTTGTAACATTGTGACATAGGTGATGGCTATTCTTTTGCCTCCAATCATTTGTAACTTAGTTAACGGTTCAAACATTTAGAAAACGATTCTTGTTTTTTTTAGCTTGGAAACAGAATAAGGTTGCTTGGTTAGTAATAAGTCCTTTTGAAAATTATGGCGATTGAGTTAGAAGAAGTTAGTACATTGTTAATAATAGTGACTGGCTAGTTGATTGTTTTATGACTTGGACAAGAAAAAGTTCCAATGTGAATAAATGGCTGCAATAAGGGCATTTTTCCTGCATGTAGTAGGGTTTAATTGTTGATATTTTAGTCAGTAACTGGTTGCAGGGATGCCATTTATTAAGTGACAAGATGATTACAACAGCTTTAGCTTCATCATTTCTGTGAGGGGAATATACAAGAAAGGATCCAGATCAGTGTGTCTCTAGAATGGTAAATCTCTCTTTCCAGATGACTTGATTTATGAGAAATTGATACAGTTGGCTGTAGTTCATTCTCTTGCTAAGGATACCGGGGTGTAAATTTCATAGATGGTCACATAACTATCACTTTTTTTTTCTTCCATAAAGTCGATTAATTAACTTTTATAACACAAAATCACTAAACTTTGAGTATACCAACACAAATCACACTACCAGAAAATTCTAATTTTCCGATTGTGAAAAAGTGATAATTATGTGATCATCTATGAAATTTACCTCAAGAATACGGCAATATTGATATTTATATTTTTATTCTAAAGGAATTTCAGAAAAAGAGATGTTCACAAAATTAATTAAACAAAAGGGTATATTAAAAGGACAAATTAATCGTATCACAATTTTTGTAAATAATGACCAATTAGTAAAAAAGAATCAAAACAAGAAAAAATAAGCATAATATCGTAAATCTAAAGGTGATTAAAGCTATAAAATCCAACATTTGAAATCATCCGTTTTATATTTTCTATTTTTGCAGGAATGTTCTGTAACTTGCTTTTTTACTTTATGAATCTCTTGGCGGTTGGACTGATTCTTGCATATTTTCACATATGAATTTTAACTTTGAGATTGATTTGCAGTACTATAAGTTTCAAAACTCTGAATTTGGTGGAGTTACATTAAAAGTTGAAGTCACTCAATGCTAGTTTGATAAATGTTCAAAATAGCGATCATCAATAAATGTTTTACTAAAAACATCAAGTATTGTTCGATAAAAAATTGTTAAGAGCCCGTTTATGTAAGTTGATTAAAACTGAAAAGTAACTAATAAGCATAAACGTGTTGGAAAATATTTTAAAGTGCTGCAATTAATTTGAATAGGAAAATAATTACTCCTATATGTTTGGATAAAAGTTAAAAGTAAGTGTATCTTTCATTAGAATGACTCAAGTACCCCCAAATCTAGTTGAAAGAACGTATAAATTTAGAGGGTCCATATATGAAAAAAGAAGAATGTGGGAAATAGCACGGGGAGAGAGTTAGGATTTTACTTTACTGAAGGAATAATAGGAATAAATTTATAAAAAAAACTATAAAAGCGTTTCTACGCTAAAGCGCTTCCTGGCACGATGGATGTTATGTAGACACGTCATTATAGAGAGGATGACTAATTTTAACTTATAGATATTGGCTTATCAATAAGTTTGGTGTTTACCAAACAAAATAAGTCAAAAAGTGGTTATAAGTTAATTTAACCAATTACAACAAACTTACCCAAACATCCTCTTATGAAAAAGAAAGATTTTTCTTCAAACGACCATCGTTTAAAGTTTTAAAAACACAAAACAGGCGAACTATGGTAACCAAGTTGGATCGTTATTCAAATTTTCACTTGGGATTTTAGTTCTCACATCGTAGGGTGTGTTTGGTTTGGAAGAAAATATTTTTTTAATTTTTTCATGTGCGGTTGACCAAAAATTTTAAAAATATTTTCTCTAGAAAATAAATTTCTTAAAAATTGAAGGAAATGACTTCCTTAATAGAAGTAGGGAAACGAATTTCGCAAGTGACATTCCACATTGATTGTGGTTTAAAACAAGCAAAATATATTTGTGTGGTTATAGATCATTTCATTAAGCGTAAAAGTTAGTTTAAAGTTAAATTATTAGTACCGAATAAGGAAATGTATCATTCTTTTTGTACTAACTAAAAAGTAAAAGTGTGTCATATAATTTGAGACAGAAAGAGTTCAGTAAATTATGCACTTCATTTATTATTTTTTAAAAGGTGTGTAAAATTTATAGTGAACAGTTAAAAGTGAACGGAGAGATTATGAAAGAACGGAACAAAAGAATATTATGATTTGGACTCCAAAAATAAAAAAATGGATTCATAGAGCTAAAATTTTTTTTCTGTTCCCCCACATCGATACTAATATATGCTGGCGTGAGATTTATATAGCCTTAGCCTCTTCCATCTCAATAGCTAATTTTTGAGTGTGGTTCTTTCAGAGTTAGTAACATTTTTTTCATCCATGTCACCTTTTAGGTCACTTTAAAAGAGTAGGTAACATTAATTACTCATTTCGTTCCAATTTATGTGGTGAAATAAAGAGAATACTTTTATTGTTATTTTTGTTTTGCAAAATATTACTACTACTTATTTGAAAAGAATTTAAACAAATAAACATTACCCAAACTATTCTGGAACTAACGCATAATTATTGTTGATGTAAGTCGTGTTTTTACTAGAGAGAATCAAATCACATCTCTTAAGAAGTTTAATATATCCACTTTTGGAAAACTCACTCCCAATTTCTTACTAACCACCACTTAATGTAATCAACAGTTCTACAAAATCAGCCTTGAATATTTTCTTTTTTTCTTTTTAAAGAACAAAAAGATTGCTTCTCAATGGCTGAGATGCTTAATACAATAAGAGAGGAAGGAATATACTTAAGAAATTAAACCACTCTAAGAATGTCCCAGAGAGCCATACATATCTTAATTAATTAGAGTAATCTCTTCTTGATTATGCCCCTCTACTTTTTTAGGACAAGTTAATGCAAAAAGTTGGACATTTTAGCAAAATTACATCTCAACTTCCAGAGTACAAGAGAAGAAGAATCATAGCTATTTTCCACCACATAATGGTTAAGCATTTTTTGGGAAATGGTGGTGCTTCAGACTATTGAAAATTGATTCCTTAGAGTTTATTTCATTCTCAAATTACAATATATACAACTATAATAATCATGTCTGGCTATCTATAAGAATATAATAATTAATATAATTGATTTAATTAATCCTAATTGATGATACTAATTTACAATTGATTGATCTAGAATATTCTTGATTGATTGTGGAGATAATTATGGGATTGACCCATAATTATTCTTATAGTCCCCCGAAGTCTTAGCGGGAGGTTCGCGTATGCTGAGACTGTCCCTGAAATCATCAAAAAGTACGAGCGGAAGACCTTTTGTGAAGATGTCTGCAATCTGATAATAGGACGGTACATGGAGAATACAGACTTGACCACAGACAACTTTTTCTCAGACAAATAAGATATCCATTTCAATGTGATTTGAGCGATGATGCTGAACAGGATTTCCGGATAAGTATATCACATTCACATTGTCACAATAGATCACGGTTGCCTTTTCAATCGGACAATGTAACTCTAACAGTAGATTACGAAGCCAACATGACTCAGCAACCACATTAGCTACCCCTCGGTATTCTGCCTCAGCACTTGACCGAGACATTGTGGATTTTCGTTTTGACGACCATGAAATGAGATTGTCCCCCAAGAACACAAATAACCGAAAGTGGAACGACGTGTGTCCGGGCAGCCACCCCAATCTGCATCTGTATAGGATGAGAGACTCAAGATGGAGGACTTATATAGATGCAAACCGAAATGAAGAGTACCCTTAACATACCACAGAATTCTTTTGAGATCCCTCATATGTTCTCCTTCGGATCATGCATGTGTAAACAAACTTGTTGAACCGCATAGGAAATATCGAGTCTCACAAAAGTCACATACTACAAGGCCCCTGCTAGGCTGCGGTAATGTGTAGGATCGTTGTATGGAATACCTGCAACGTTACTCAATTTCGCCTTTGTGTCAACTAGAGTATGTGATGATTTGCAAGAAGACATCCCTACTTTGCCAATTATTTCTTCGGCATATTTCTTTTGACTGAGAAACAGACCACATGCATATTGAGTTACAACAATGCCAATAAAATAATTTAACGGACCCAAATCCTTTATTGCAAATTCAGCCGCAAGAAGGGACATAATAGACTGGTGAAGTGAAGTCGATGATGCCGTGAGAATAATATCATCAACATACAAAAGTATATATGCCATGTCAGCGCCCTTCTGATAAATGAACAATGACTGATCGTACTTGCTATGAGAGAAACCCAATTTGGAAACAAATTCTGCAAACTTGTTATACCATGCCCGAGAAGCTTGTTTCAAACCATATAGGAATTTCTTCAACATGCAAACATGATCTGGACGAGTATAATCTCGGAAACCCAACGATTGATGCATGTACACTGTTTCCTGTAAGTGGTCATGTAAGAATGCATTTTTGACATCCAACTGATGAATAGACCAAGATTTGGAAAGTGTTAGGCTGAGAATAGTCCTGATAGTTGTTGGCTTAACTACCGGACTGAATATTTCACCACAATCCACTCCAACATGCCGAGACCTGCCATCACCAACAAAACGAGCTTTGTATCTAATCCATCAGAATTCTTTTTATGACAAAACACCCACATAGACCGAATTATGTTCACATTAGAATGACGTGATACTAATTCTCACGTCTTATTTTTAATAAGAGCATTAATTCGTCTAACATGACAACTTTCCAATTCGGGTCGGATAAGGTAGCTTTAGGATTTTTTGGTATTGGTGACGGTTGGACGGAGGTGGTTAGGTTAAAATGACGCTTAGGTAAAAAAAATTCATGCATTGCACATGTTTCAATGGTCTGAGGTTGGACAGTTGGGCTGTCGGGTTTCACGGGTAGGGTTGTAAAATTTTCCCTTTGTGGAGCCTGCCCGATTCCACCGATGGATTGGGTTGAGGCCGAAGGAAGAGTGACCTCTGCTCCTCGAACCGACCCATTCTCATTTTGGGTTTGGGTCAGAGGGTTTTGGTTAAGCCCTACATTGTTTTGAGTGTTTAGATGATATCTTAAAATTGGATGTAGTTTGTCTTCCAGAAAATCATATGAAGGTGAGGATGCCACTTGAGATGTTGCAAACGGGAATGTTTATTCATAAAAAATGACGTGACGAGAAATAATGATTTTCCTAATTGTCATATCATAACACTTATATCCCCTATGATTTTGTGGGTATCCTAAAAACACACGAGGTGTGGAACGAGTCTGAAGTTTGTTAATTATGGTGAATAGAAATAAAGGATAACACAAACACCCAAAAATTCATAAATGTGTAAATGATGGGAGACGATGGTATAACATTTGTGTGGGTGACACATTGGAGAGTAGTTTACTAGGAAGAATATTTAAAATATATGTAGCCATTTGAAGAGCATGGTGCCAAAAAATTGGTGGTGTGAACGAATGCACAAGGAGAGTGCGAATCATATTATTAATTGTTCGAATCTTTCTTTCGGCTTTCCTTGTGGAGATGTATGTGGACAGGAAACACGCAAATACATCCCATTTTGGTGACAAAAATCATTAAATTGAGCATTTATGAATTTCCCCCATTGTCATATTGAAAACATTTAATGAATTTTTCTAAAATGAGTTTTGATAAAAACACTAAATTGTTTCAAAATGGTATAGATTTGCGATTTATTCCCCAATCGAAATGTCCACAAAAAATTCGAATAATCATCTAAAATAAGCAAATAATATTTATGACCTGCAGAACTCAAAACAAGTGATGTCCACAAATCACAATGCAACATATCAAATGGCATAAGAGTACTGGAAGTAGAAGATGCAAAAGAAAGTTTAACATGTTTACCAAACACGCACGTTTGGCAAACAGAAGAGTCCAAACGTTTGTTACAAGAAATAAATTTATTCTTCTTAAGATTATCAAAAATTGGTGCTCCCGGGTGTCCTAATCAGTAGTGCCACAAAGTAAGAGAAATGGTTGCAAAAGTAGATGGGTTGGTCATGCAATTATTGGAAACAGTCGTGAGGGGATACAACTCCCCCATGCTATTGCATCTCATTAGTGACATCCCCGTCTGAAAATCCTTCACAAAAAAACCAAACGGATCAAAATTCACAGAAACATTATTGTAAGTTGTAAAACGTCGGACATATATCAAAATTTTAATTAGTTGTGGTGCGTGTAAGACGTTTTTCAATTTTAATGGTGGGTGTAGAAGTGGTAGATTTACCTGGCCAATACCACGAATTGAAATTTCCTGTCCACTGCCGACAACAATATTTTTATTAGTGCTCATATTAAAATAAGATGAGAGATTATTTTGAGATGTCGTCATGTGAGATGTAGCTCTTGTATCCATATACCACGACTCATCCGGAACATTCAGATTCATATTGTTCATGACCTATTCGATATCCATGGGAGCATAGCCAATAGAGGATGGTGCTTAGGCTGCAAATGCATGTTGTGGACGAGGCCCGAGAACTCCGGACTGGTGGTTTGAAGAAGAGGGCTTAGCCCAATTTGAAGTCGGGTTTGGGAATTGCGGGGCATCCCACTGTAGGGCCCAAACCCACAGTGGGTACTGTCCCTATTGATTTTCGATGGACTGGGCAGTGGGTTGTCGCTAGTTGGGCCACCACTGCCCGGTTTGGTTGCTACCGCCGGCTAGCTGCCCGCCACCTCTACTCCGCCCCTTTCCACCATTATCTTTTTCTTTGTTATTATTACAGTTTGAGCCACGTTTTTTACCATTATTGTTTCGCTTCCCATCGCTACCCGAACCGGAATTATGTTGAAAATCTATGGAAAAAAATTTGGTGGAAACGAGAGCGGTTCCGGCGTTGACTGCTCCGGAGGATGCATGTTTGGCTTTCCGTATTTCTTCAAGAATCAACCTCGATCGAGCCTCGTAGAATGGAGGCAATGGATTGCTCTATTGAATGAACGTAGCAACTCCATCATATTGTTCATTCAATCCAGCAATTAATTGAATGACCAGCCTTTAGTTTGTGACCGATGAACCAATGTTGGATAGTTGGTCTGCAAGCACCTTCAATTCCTGACAATATGCGGAAACGTTGGAGAAGTCATCCAATTTAACATTAGTAAATTGGTGTTCAAGATATACAACCCTAGAAAGTTTGTTATCTTGAAATATGTTTTGTAAATGTTTTCATGCATGTTGAGCCATAGAGTTTTTCTCTAATATGCTATGTAAAAGATCATTTGAGATTGTGCCATAAATCCACTGAAGGACTATAGCATCTAACCGGGACCATAATTTTTTATCCACCGTAGTGGTGTCCGGCGAGGATTCAGAAGGAATGATATGGTCTATTACCTCATAAGCACGGCAATGAATTTTGAACAATTCTGCCCACGAGGTGTATTGCCCTTTCTCCATTTCAAGTGTGATAGAGATAAAGTTCTTAACATTATTTACGGCAAGAGCAGGATGAAAATTTTGTTTTTCAGCCACTTCTACTAGAATCAAACAAGAAAGGAGAGAAAATATTTTGTGTTTGATGGAAGTAGAATAAAGAACCCTAATTTTTGGAGAGAGGAAGGTTGTAGCCGAGGTTGGTGGGTGGGTTTTATTTTTCGGCTAGGGTGGTATTAGAGGAGATTAGGGTTTATGAAGTGGTTTTATGATTAGGGTTTGTTAGGGTTTGGTCGATTAACAAAAGAAATGAAGAAAAAGAAAAAAAATTCTGGTGTTGGCTTGGAGAAGCAGCCGAGAGAAGGAGAGAAAAAAATGAGGTTTAGGGAAAAGGATTTTAGGCTCTTGATACCATGTAAATATATGGCACCTGGGCCTAACTCAACCCAAAAGCTAGCTTATGAGGAGAGAATTGTCCAAGTCCATATAAGGAGTCCAAATTCTCATTTCATTTTCGATGTGGGACTCTTAACACTACCCACATGCCCAAACCCCGTTTACTGGAGCGTGAACGACAAAATTTGGGGACCCAACATCGGTGAACATAGACTTGGAATGAGGCCGACTCTCATACCATAATGAAAATTGATTCCTTGAGTTTATTTCATTCCCAAGTTTACAATATATACAACTACAATAATCAAGTCTTGCTATCTATAAAAATATACTAATTAATGTAATTGATCTAATTAATCCTAATTGATGATACTAATTTACAATCGATTGATCTAGAATATTCTTGATTGGTTGTTACACAGACTTCATATCCTTAATCCTTTTGGACAAAACAAGAAAGAGGAAGCCGGTTAATAGGGATGCTTTGGTATTTTCAGATGTTATGGTGTTTGGATCCTATAACTAGTCGTTGCACCTGTGTCTGATCCTCCAAAATCGAACAATTTTGAAAGATCCGACATGTCTGGCGATATTTTTGGAGGATTCGAACAACATAATATTTCATGAATGGAGAAATTTCAAATAATAGTCGACGTTAACTGGGACCGAATGTAGCATAAATACATTTTTCATGACCTAAAACATAAACAAATGGAAGAAACGTTACTAGAGTAATAACCTTTTCTACTTCTCATCTTCTTTTGAAAAGAAAATAAGACAGGTTACATGATACAATTGTTAAAATACATGGATAATGTAAAAATTCTATACTATATTAATGTATATAAGTTAAACAACAAAATGATACTCTGGATATAAGATCTCGAACTTAACATATTGACCCGGCAACGATGAGCAAAGCTGGGGTACCAGCTTCATAACCTCCTTTGTCGAAAAATTAAATTATATATAAGGTCAAAATTATTTTTTACGTATGTGTTTAATCATTTTGTCTTCTTTATATGTTTACTTTTTATATTTTGAATCCCCTTTCTGAAAATCATGGCTCCGCCACTGCAAGCAGCCCAAGAATGCAACAACTACTGCTAACCAATGTCTCTTGTTAACAACAAATCAAACATTTTTCACAAATAGGTTTTACATTCATGTAATTATGAAGAATACAATTCTATGAGATACTTACTTGGGTTGTTTTTAGTCAACATAGCAGTTCCTCCAAAATTGCAAGCAATATCAGAATTTCCATTTTGTTGGTAATAGAAATTGAAAGCAAATGAAGCATGGGATAAAAGCGTATCGGGCTCAATGCACGGGCCACCGGCTTGGATGGGCCTGCAATCCGCCATTCCCAATCCCAGTACAATGCATTTTGCAAATCAAACTGTGGAGCCCCGGGCCGGGCCACACACCATGTTGTGCCACCAAGGAATGTTGTGTTGCCTTCAGGAGGTGACAAAGTTGTAACTGGAATAGTTGCATCCTCCTTCTCTTGCACCATGCCTTCTACTTTTAGCACTATATATGTTTTATAGTAATGTAAGAACATAGAATAACTTTAGTGAATAAGAGAAACACAACTTTTGCCAACTCCAAGTATAGAAAATTGTTTTGTACAATGCAATATTGTGCGAAAAAACTAATCTAAATAATTAGATTAAGGATTTGAGTTACATGCACGGATCGTATCACATGTCAATACTCTTATCTTTCAAAGTTACTATATCAAACTTGCTATCAAGAATTTCCTTCTATTGTAGGCTATGTTACTCGAACTCTCCAAAAATTATTGCCACACCTGTGCCGGATTCTCCAAAAATGCACTACTTTTGGAGTATCCGACACATACTCGTCGAGATTTTTAAGAGTCTGAGCAACATAAATTGCAGGTCAATTTAATAGGGTAAAATATTCTACCCACCTTAAACTCTTGGATCACTTAGAGAGAATGATCAGAAGACCAACCTTCTCTATACATTTTCTACATTTTAGGACTCCTTACATATGTTGCCAGACTCTCCAAAGCTGTTGCGCACCCATGTTTCGATCCTCTACTATAAGCACTCCTTTTGGAGGACCCGACACATACTCTGGCAGCATTTTTGAAGAGCCCGAGCAACATAAGTCCTCGCAAGCCCACTATCTTGGTGTTACTAGATTATCAAACTAACCAAAACAAAAATGAATGTTTTCTTTAGTTCCCAATGAGAAAGTTTTCATCTGGCAAAAAAATTCATCTTTTGCTTAGAGAGATGTGACAGAGGACCCTGTTTGGGTAGTATTAATAGTAAACCAAATCTTTATCGCATATCCTTAACCATTAAAATAGCTCTGTTTCAGAATAGAACTAAAACATTTTGTCAAACATGTCTTTTCTTTATCTTATTTAGCAATTGAATCTTAAGTCAGAAACAAAGAATGTTGGTGTTTTTAATTCATCAATATTTCTTTGAAGTAATTTTTCTCTTCCTTTAATCTACCTAAAGTTAAAACACTCCATTTTTTGTAACAATAAACAAATCCTTTGGTCATTTTTGACCTTTATCCTTATTCTTTTCTTCCCTTGTAGAACAACTAGCATTGATACAAACTATTCCATTCAACTATATATTTACCTCCCCACTTAATAGTTCTATTCCAAGATCACTAACAATGTTCATTAAACAAGCCAATAAATCACCATACAATGACCATGAACTTCAAAAGAAAAACATTTAAACATTCTCCTACACATAATAACAATGAAGTAGAAGAAAACAAGTCTAGAGGATAAACTAACCACACTTAAAATTGGCATTTCTTTCCTAAACACTAAAAAAACATCACAATGATCAAGAAAGTAGTAGTCTTAGAAACTAGAACATGAAAAATAGCAAGCCTTGAAGGAAAGAAAGAAGAAACATTACCCATTAAACATTTCATGACCAAGAAGCTCAGAAAGATGCAATCTTTAAGTACCATGGTGTCAAAAAAATGGCACAACTAGCTTCTTCTCTTTGTGTTTACTTATGAAAGAAAGGTAAGTGTTATAATGCCCACTTTTAAATGTCAGAGTACCTACTAAAGAATCAAATTATTTCTTCAAGAGAAATTTTCTTCGCGCTCTCTTTTTTATTTTTTTTTATTTTTTATGTGTGTTCTCTTTTTCCTTTTTCCTCTTTTGGTAGTGAGTAATGAACACTGAGGAAGCTAAGTACTTGTGCCGACAAAGATCTACTTTAAAACTAAGGCTAGCCAGCGGAGTGGACCGATCCGGCCCGATCCCGATCCGACCCGATACCCGTTCCGCCCTGATACCCCTTAAAAAAAATAGTGACAGGGTTCGAATTCGGGATGGGATCAGAACTCGTCCCGATCCGACCTCGCCCCGACCCGCCCCTATCTCGACTCCGCCCGGCCCGCCCGGCCCCTTTGCAAAAATAGTTGTTGCACAACGGTCATTTTTTATTTTAGTCGTTGTACAACGTGTATAATGGCTAAAATGGCTCCCCACCCCATAAACCTCATACCCCCTTAATATTTATTTTTAATTCCTAAGTTAGTATATTTACACCTTAACCATATTTCTCATCTATAAATACTTTCATTTTTTTCACAAATCTTTCTACCATCTCTCTAATCTCTCTATATATCTCTCTATAACTCTCTCTATAACTCTACATTGCCTACTAAATTTTATATGTTATTTGCTAATTTATATCAAAGTTCAAAAAATTGGGAGTAAAGCTGACAACTAGCTTGAGGATTATCCATTGAGCAAAGTTTCAATTTTCAACATCGATTACACGTCGACGTTACGTCGGCGTTTGGTAACTTCGTTCATTCTTTAAATTATTATTGTTACTTAATTTTAATTATGAAGACGTTTGGAACCCTTCTGTTGAGCACCGCACTTAATTTTATTTACTTTAATTATTTGTTTGCATAATTATAATGAAACGTCTTGGACGTATGATTAAGGGTAAGGGTAAGGGTAAGGGTGCTACTCATATAGATGAAACTGCTTTTTTTAATGATATACCATTAGATGATGAGATATATTCTGCATCTGAATCAGACTTTAATTTTGTCGATAATGTAGATGACACAACCACTAGTGCACCTCAACCTCAGGCTCAGACTGAGTCTCAGTCTCAAACTGAAACTGGAATGCCACATATTCCCCCTAGTTAGAGAAACGTATAATCCTGCTTTTAACGGTTTTCCTAGATCAACCGTTAGAAGAGACGTTTTAAAATTTGCACATGAATATCAACAGTATTTACGTTATGCATTATATAATTTTAATGGCAATGTGGCTCTCACTTCTGATATAGGCCGTAGTTCTAACGGTAATGATTATTTAACTGTAACATGTCATTGGATAGATCATAATTGGTCTATGCAAAAACGTATTTTAGCATATAGATATATTGATGATAGGCACACTGAAACTTTTATTGCACAATATATTCATGAAATTTGTGATTATTATGGAATAATTGATAAAATTATGACTATTACATTAGCTAATGCTACTTCTAATGATTATGCTATAAGACTTTTAAATGTTCGATTAACTCCATCTTTTCCTGATCATTTTCATATAAGATGTGCGTGCTATATTTATAACTTAGTTGTAAAGGATGACCTAAAACTTTTTGAAAACATTCTTGATAAAATACAATTTGCTATAAACCTTATTTTTAAAGGTAATAAAATACAAAGACACAAAAAATATAAAAAAACTTGTTACGATTGTAGATTACCTTATAGAAAAATTCTTGAAGAAGTAGCGACTAGGTGGAATTCTCTATATGAACAACTACTCGTTGCTTACGATTATAGAAGACCTATAACTTTATTATTTAACGTTCATAATAAAAATTCAAGGGATACGCTTGTAGATAATGATTGGGAATTTTTTTTTAGAACTTATTGGATTTTTAGAGAAAATGTTTCAAGCTACTAAAGAATTTTCTGATATTTATTATTGTACAATTTCAACTATGTTATTTTAAATAGCTCTAATATTTTTGTTACTTAATTAATATATGGAAAAACAAACTTATAAGGCATCTATTGAAAACATGTTTATAAAATTAAAAAAATATTTATATTATTGGTGTTGTATTAAATTCGACTATTAAAGTAGACGGTTGTAAAACACTTGTAGAAACGATTTATGATTGTATAGCAGTACTTCCACCTCCAAGTCCAAATGAAAAACTGACTAAAGAAGAAGTTACGTCTAACATACACAATGAATGCAAAAAGTATATATGTATTACCAAAAACAAAGTGCAAATAATCAACCGGCTTCTGTACCATCTTCTTCTACTTCGCTGCAACCTTATAAAAACATGCGGTTTTTGCTGCTAGTATTCAAGGTCTTAGAAATAAAATGTTCAGTGGCTAAACTTCTTTACAAGTTAGCGAATTTGATGTTTATGTTTTGCAGGGTGTTGTACTGTACAAATTAATTGTCAATGAAGATGGACGTGAAGACTTGCTGAGATACTGGAGGGAGAACGCGAAGACATTTCCGACACTATCAAAGATGGCCCGAGATGTGTTGAACATTCAAGCGTTATCAACAACGTCTGAAAGAGTTTTTTCTGCTGGAAGATTTCAAATAGGAGAGCACATACACTCATTGGCGGGAGATACCATGGAGATTGCAGTTCTATTCAGAGATTGAATTCGAGCGGAGCACAGAAAGTGCGTTAACCAGGAATCAACGAAGAAGACGACTACAACTACAACGAAGTTTTGTCCGAGGGAACAGGAAGCGACGTCGAACAATTTGACCAACAACTTCCAATTCCAACTGAAGATCCCTCAAGACATTGTGAAGAAATTAGAAAAAGTATGGTTAACTGTGTAATTTTTTTAATTACAATTTTACTATGTGATTTGCAACTTTTGAACAATGAAACAAAGTTGCAATTTTGAAATTGTATAACAAAAAAATTATATTTCTATTAAATAATATAAGAGGCACAAAAACAGTATTGAGATATTTTTATTACACTATCTTGTTCAATTATTGAAGTGTTTAAATATATTTTTTAAATTAAGTGTTTTAAAAAATTCCCCATACCAACCCGCCCCGCCCCCAAAACCCGTCCCTCCTTCTGGCGGGATGTGGGACGGGACAGGACCTATTCCTGTCTCGCCAATCCCGGCCCGCTAATCCCGTCGGAGCCCGTGTTCCGACCCTCCCCATCCCGCCGGGACTGGTCCCGGCCCACTGGCCACCACTACTTTAAGCTAAGCCTGTTGGTGGACTTCTTATTAAATTTCTACATTTGGGCCCCGTACAATTTTTTTTTAAAAAAACAATTATATGTTTTGTGGTTTAATCACTCAAATTGTCACTGTAAAAGTACATAGTAAGAAAGAACAAACTGTTCAGTAATGGAATTTTCTGTAAAAATAGACGTAGCAAAAACTTAAGAGAAATTTAAACGTCCACGCTTCCTAGCAGGCGTTTGGCCATGAAAATTAAATATTTTTTATTTTATTTAGAATTTTAAAGTTAGAGTTTTGTTTGGTTATAATTTTTGCAAAGAATATTTGGTTATTTAAATGTACTGAGAGAAAAAAAAAATTAAAAGCAACATTTTAGGTATTTTTCAAATTTCAAATACAACTTCAAATTGTATTTAAAATTTTCATGGTCAAACACTGATTTTAAAATAAAGTAAAAAAAAAATCAAAAAAAAAAAAGTGAAATATTCTCATGCCCAAACGGTCCCTTAGAAATGATTTGGTTCATGACCAAGTTATACTAAAATTACAATGTGAGCATTAAATAGTAACATAATTATTTACTAAATATACTTTTATTATAAATGTTTGATTCATTATATAAAATATGAGATATACGGACAAGAGTTAGAATTTTAATTAAGAAAAGTTAAAATATAAAATATTAAATACACAAAGAAGCTTAAGAGCTTCAACATATAATATATACGCATAACAAAATTACTTATCTGCGCAATAAGTTTCTAGTAAAAGGGTGTTAATTTATATAACTTGGACAAGGGTGGCTCTCCCAATGTATATGGAGTAGGAGTATAAGTAGGTGCTTGTCCATAAAAATAAAATAAAATTACTTTTTTTAGAATTTGTAAAGTTAGAATTTGAGTTGTGTTTGGCTATAGTTTTTGCAAATAATATTTGGTTGTTGGAGTACATTTATTCTTAAAAATATGAAATATGATTTATACTTCTCAATTTATAAAAACTAGCAAAATCATCCAAAGCCATTAATAAACATAACTAGTGAGTAAACATTGCCCATCAATCATTTCCTATATATTACATTAAGCATGACTTATATAGACTTTCTTTAATACAATAATATAATTAAGTTCAATTATTCACATTTTCAACATGTATTGTCATTAGACCACACATTTATCTAGTATTTCCTAGTTCAAAGTCTTCGCTTAAACACAATACTATCGGGGATAATAATCGCGGTATGGACTTATTCACTAATGCATACGACCTCTTTTGTATCCTCTGATCATGAAACTCATCGGTCGAATCTACTACAGGTATAAAAATAAAAAAAGCAGGGTAAAATTTGAAAAGTAAAAGACAAAAGCAATGACCAAAAACGAAAAATTGTGAACATAAGGTTTGGGGTGTTTTTCAAATAAAGTTGTATTTGAATTTTCATGGTCAACGCTAATTTTCAAGAAAAGTGAAAAAAAAAATCCCAAAAAAGTGAAAAATATCTATGGCTAAACGGGTCCCAAATAAAACAAGTAATGTGGTTTAAGCTAGATAAACTTTGTATTTCTAATTTTAATCTTGGTTTGTATAAAAGATTTTGAGAGGAGTTCTGGAAAAGCAAATGTGACTTGCCAGTTGCCATTATTTCGTCGGATATATGTTTTGAGGTTTAATCGCTCAAATTCTCATTGGAAAATAGCTATGTAAGAACAAACTATTCAGTAATGATTTTCTCGGTAAAAGTAGAGGTGGAATAAACTTGAGAGAAACTTTAAACCTCCACTCTAACTTCCAGTTTAGCAGTCGGGATCCTTTGTTCGTGAACAGGTTATACTGAATATAATATTTTATTTTATTTTACTTTATTGCACTGAAAATTTGAGTAGTTAATGGTAGTTTTGCAAGAACTATTTCTAAGTTGGCTGACAGTGAGGAGTATTTTGGGATCAAAATTAAATTGAGGTTATAATTTTGAGGGGCATAGTTGAACCAATTGGCTAACACTGAACTTCTTTTGAGACCAAAACTAGGGATGGCAATTGGGCAGGGCGGGTGCGGGTACTCCTCCCCGCACCCGTATCCGCCAGAAAATTTTATATCCGTCACCTACCCGCCAGGGTGGCGGGTATATTTTCAACATCCATATTCGCCTAGGCGGGATATTCCTAAATCCACACCTGCTCCACCACCGAAGTGGATATCTGCCACCACCAATACCCGCCTACTACCCCAGTTGGGGCGGGTATGGGTATAACTTTGGCGGGTAGTAAACGGGTATGGATATAACTTTGGCGGGCGGGTGGATTTGGGGCGGGCGGGTGGATGCGGGACAGGCGGGTATGAGGCGTGTGCAAATCCACCACCTACCCATACCCGCCTACTACCCGCCAAAGTTATACCCATACCCGCAAAATTGTACCCACCTGCCATCCCACATAGTTATCCTATTTCCGATCGTTGAGAGGCAACCTTGCCCAATATCCCTTTTATTTACCTATATTTTACATTTAATTCATGGTTAATAACAAGATAAACATCTCAACAATGTTTGAAGTTGTAATAGGTATTATTATTATACGTAAAATAATCTCAATCATTTTGACTGTCCCATAATGGAAAAATATAGTATAAAGTCGGTATTAGAATCCCTTATCAGAAGACACTTTTGATCCAAATGGAATATAACGAAAAATATTTTTGCTACACTCCATGCAAAAATTTCAAAACCTCTTGAAGTTGTCTACATCCCCATGGTTTAACAGATGTAATTGATGAACACTAATACACATAACACATGTTTGAGAGTCTATGCATTGGTTGTTAGACGATACAAAAATCTATAAACAGGATGGATGAGAAAGGCTCCAAAATTTCAAACTCTTAAAACCTAAGGTAGGAGAAAAAATTGTCATCACTTCTTAAAAACTCACTTCATGTCATTCTTGAGTTATATATCCTCCACCTGCATAGCATTCAGCAATAGCTTACTCCATCACCCTTTACAACCTCACCAATCCGGTATGCAATACTCGACTTCTGTCCTTCCCTAAGTATCTGATCAGCTGTTTCTGGACTAACTACAAGGACCATCCCGATTCCCATATTGAAAGTCCGCATCATCTCAGCATCTTCTATTCTTCCCCCCTTCATTTCAATGACCATATTGCAAACATTAAAGATAGAAACAAAAAACTGAAAAAGTTTGCAGGTTAATTGATTTCTAAACGATATGGCATGTAATAGTGTCTCACCTCTTGAATCCATTTAAAAACAGGAGGAATTGCCCAAGAGCCCTCGTAAATATTGGCTCCAAGGCCTTTAGGGATATTGTCAGTGATGCCGCCTCCTGTAATGTGGGCTATTCCTTTGACCCCTCCTTTGTTAATAATTTCAAGAACCTTCATTTTCCAAATCCGCCAAACATATTACCGCAAACCCAATATAAAAAATAAAACTTTATTAATAAAAGTAGAAGGAAAGGAAACCAAAGGCGAAACCTGTATATAACAGTTGGGGCAATCAAAGCTTCACCAAGTGTAAGAGTTTCACCAGGAAGCTGGTCTTTCAAAGAAAGGCCACTTTGCTTCAGAACCCTACACACATAAGCATATTATCATCATTCAAAGGAAGAAAAGTAAGTAAAGTCAAAAAGAAATGAAATTATCAAAATAAGTTTTAAAGGAATACATATTTTTTTCAAGGTTACCTAACAAGAGAAAATCCATTTGAATGAACTCCACTAGATGGTAAACCAATAAGAACGTCTCCAACCTTGATACCTTTCCCGTCAATAACTGAATCCTTTTTCACAATGCCCACAGCAAATCCACTGAGGTCATACTCGCCTTCGGCATAGAAATCTGGCATCTCTGCATTCTGAAACGCACATTAAATCAACCGAGAGCAATATAAGATGATTGTTTCTAATTCCAAAACCATGTTTTACCAAACATATAATAATTAAAAGCATGCTGTTATTCACACTCAACAAATTCAGTACTTATATACTGGATCACATCAGCCAATTCTATTACAGTCGAAAAACACATCTTACAGCACACATTTTTGTGTCATGAAGAAAAACCAATATTTGGGACCTTCGTGAGTGAGAGAGAGAGAGAGAGAAGCTATATGCAGTAGTATACTAACCCACAATAGCACAAGAAAAATGAAGGGTGTCAAGAAACAGGGAAGTGACATGCTACAAGTTTTTATAAGTGATCCATAATGTCTCAACTAGGGGTGGGCATAAAAAACGAAAAACCGGACCGAACGGAATTAATTGGGTTCTTCAGCTTTGGTTCTGCAGTTTGGTTTCGGTATTACTTTTTGTAAAACTTTGGTATTCGGTTCGGTTCTCAGTTTTAGGGTCCCTCTGAAATTGGTAGCTTTACAATGCTTTGTTTTGCCGAAAAATCTTCTGCATATAATTACTCTATCCAAGGAAGTTGGGGAAGTTTCTCAAGTTCCTGACAGTGTGTTATGTTGAGATATCAAACCTGAGAAAGTCGATTGATGATAAAAGGTAATGAAATAAACTTGTTTCTGCTCAGATTCAGTTCCAGTAAAGAAGGCAAGTTCATAAGATCAGCAGTTTGCCTATCAGATAAACTGCATCCACTGAGATCTAACCTTTTCAATTCCCTTAAACCATGAAACACTGAAGAGGTTAATATCAAACTGTCAGCAGATTGACGTTTTACCTTCCGCCCTCTTCTTAACGACTTAACAACAACAACAACAACAAAAACATACCCTGTGTAGTCCCACAAGTGGGGTCTGGGGAGGGTACATGTATGCAGACCTTACCCTACCTTTGTGGGGTAGAGAGACTATTTCCGGTAGACCATCGGCTCAAAAGATAAGGATCCGGTCTTATTCTAAATGACTTAACAATAAGACTTTTTGCTTAAGTTTCCAATAGAATCTGGTAGTTTCCAAATGACTGTGTTACCAGCATAGAGCTACTCCAACTGGTTGAGACAACCTAGATTTTCAGGAAAGTTTGCGTCTTGAGCAGCCTTTCACATACGAAGAACCGAACTGAACCGAATTAGAAAATACTGAACTAATTTCTGTTCGGTATTTGGTGTGCACCACCGAAGAACCGAAGAACCGAAAGCCCACCCCTAGTCTCAACGACTCGATGTACACATCAACACCAAAAGAAAAACACAAACTAATTAACTTTATGCTGAAATTATTTTGTTAGAAACAGCAGCTGAATATTTGTCATTCATATAAAATGCTTTTGCTACAGAATATGAGTGTCACAAAAATGGAGTTACAGGTACCTCTTGTTGGGAGTTTTTGCTCTATGGTACTTTATAATGCAGTACGGGAAGTATATAACTATTACAAGTATTCGAAAGGATAAACAAAGATTCATTAATTCAACTAGAAATCTGAAAATTACAATAGTTACACAAGAAAACTGGAAATTCCAGTTTTGTAGAAGACGGAAAAATGGAAACTGTTTTTGTTGAGTCGAGTGTGGCACTCTGTCCTTAAGACAATATTGCCCCGTATGTATCCTTTATACGTCCTGGACAATTTGTCTCCCAAGATAAAACAGCAATGGAACACTTGAGCAAAGGAAACTCAAGAGCTACCGTGAAGACTATTGAGTAACGAAATGATGCTTGGAAGTTGTAGGAAGAAGAATTTTCTGCTTGAGAAAGCTTCTGTATTTTCGTGCATATGTGTTGTATGAACGTTTTTGTTAGCTCTCAACAATGGTGTAAGGGGGTGTTTAAATAGGTGAGGGAGGGGGTGATTATCGCCCTCCATAATGACAAATAATGGCCATTATGGAGGTAGTAAAGCCACCAACATTAATGGGAGAAAGACCAACGGATTTGGCCATTATAGGAGGAGTAATTCAGCCAAAATAAATGGCTGAATTGAGTACTTGGCATTTCTGTTTTTGACCGTCGAAATTCTGATTTTCTGGAAACTTCAGGGACCAAACTCGTATATCTTGAAACTTCGGGGACCAAACCGTACATCCGAAAGAATTCGGTCCGAACCGTACATCTGGGATCAAACTGTACTTCTGGCAAAGTTCTCTGGCCCAAAAAGATAATATCAGAAGACCCACAGCCCACAGCCCACGACCCACGACCCGTGACCCGAGAACCCGGAACTCGGAACCGGAATCGGACTGGACGGGACGGGCGCGCGGCAGCGGCGCGCGTGTTGTCTTTCCTCGAACCGAAGCACATCTAGGTCCTCCCTCCTTTAAACACATGGGATGCCCCTTGGGGTCCCAAACCCCAAACCAATTTCGAGTCTTATATACACAACAATTCTTTCTTCCTCTACCGATGAGGGAGAATTGAACACAATACCACACTTTCCATGCTTCAAACACCTTACTTCGTGAACCAATATCTATTTCATTTCTCAATGAAATTTGACGATTCTTGGCCCTACGGTTATCTACGTACTTAGTAGATCATGCATGTGTGAAGAACCGGATTCTCCAACATACGTAACACTAGTGTTTAAGCCGTTAAAGTTGGTCGGTCGCAACTCCCGCCAAAGGCTAATTTCCAACAATCCCCTCTTGAAAGAGATTTTGGCGCACTCACATGGTGTCTTTTCATTTCCAGCAATATTTCAGCGGACCGATGTTGCATAAGGAGAGGTAGCCTCGGCTTTGAACCTTCCATAGTTGAATACCATCGGACTTACTTACCGCGCGGTGAACGTGATGTCTTGAACCGTCGTCGGTGTTTAGTGTAAGGCAAGTCAATGGTACCAACACAACAAATTCCCTTACTCTCTTCTTCGTAATGTTTTGTCCGTTTTGGCCATGGACAACGTCTTGGATTCTTAAGTGCGTTCATTTTGAGGCGGCCCGTCCTCGCACTTAAATAGGTGGTCTCCTACAAGGTATCCTGCTATACCCCACTTCACAAGTGTTAGGAACCATTAAAAGTTTCCCAAAGACCTAACCTCAACTGTTGAGGAACATTACAGGTTTTGAAAACTTAACCTTTACCCATACTGCAGGTAGCACTTAACGTCTATCGCGGGAACGGCTTTGGATTTGGTGTTTCTTTTCAAAAATCACTATCCGAAGTGCTCATGCTTCCACCGAAGCGATCAACCGAACCTTTACAACTTAGTTTTCCCATTGAACCAAATTACCGGGATCTCCGGTTCGTAAGGTTGGGTTTCCACATTTGTATTGGTCCGTATATTTTGGATTTTAAGCCCATTCCCCTAGACAGCAGAACGCTTGATCTCGGGTAGTCCCTTAGTTTGTAAACAAGGAAGTGACACCCGTGATGATCAACTGCCATACGGTCTTATGTCTCCGACAGATCCTGACAAATATGTCCAGACGCCGTCATCCGTGTCCTTCCTGAAGCCGACCGGCTAGCCACAGTGTATAACTGCTGAAGGCACAGGTTTCTCCCAATAAGGGACGTCCTCTAAGGAGCCGTGAAGTTACTCAACTTCTTTCATGCTTTGTATAAAGCGATAAACTCCGATTTCATCATGAATCGGCCGATGCAAGTTTGCTTAGAGGATTTTATAAGAACCACCATACACATTTACTTGTGGCTTTGGTGTTCTTCAGATCTGATGTCCAGTTTGCATCACAGTGTTCTCTCAGAACCGCTGGACATCCAGAATACTATAATCTGTAGATAAGCAAATAATTCAGATATCGTCATATCCGACTTAACGCCTTTCTATTAATCATGTATTGAAATCATCAGTGAACCTTAGTTCAACTAATATGTTTGTAGGACGATACTGTGTCGGTTGTAGTGTGTACAATACATTGAACTACACGTGACTCTGTGCATATCGCTCCTTGTCTATGGGTGCACCATGATTCCAATCGGTTCTATGATTCATATCCATTGGTGGCTTCAACGAGACTCGTCAACTATTGACCGGTCCGTCGGATGTCTTAGAAATCCAATTCCTAAGATGTCATCCGTGATACCCATATCTTTCATAGCGAGACTTTGTTTCAATATGATTTTCACTCTCGACCGTTGGTTTTCCAACCGTTGGCTTTCTAACTTCGAGCCAATGTTTCGTGGTCGATTCATTGTTTCGTTTTATCCGAGACTTTCGGGACCAAAATGTAAACATTTCGGGGACCAAAATGAAAGTTCGGGAAGAAGTCCAACGATCCAAAGCAAACCAACTCTGATTCTCTTCTTCCAACTCTCCGGTTGGGAAGGCTGTTTCAACATCCATGCCACGCAAGACTACAATGGCCCTGGATGTTAAGCTACTCACAGGGGAGCACATTTTACAATCCAAAGGTTCTTTTCCCGGAGGAAGATTAACCATTACACAAGTATGGTTCTATATATGGAATCTATTTCTCCCTTTAGCTTCTTTCCAAAGCAGCGCTTTTGGAGATAACAATTATTTGTTAATTGTCCATGGTTCGTTCTCAACCATACAAGCTAGAAGGACTGGAACAAGTCTTTGTCCCCTCTTTGCTCCGTCTTGGTTCAACATCTAGAATCCCCGAGTTCTCAGATCTGGATTATTAAGTTCCGGATAGACAAGAACTTTCGAGTCCGAAGATACGGAACGTCTAGTTCCGGACAGTCAGGCCCTCGCGGTTTCTTGTTAACCTTGAGCAATTACTCCTTTTTCCTATTTCAAGGAAAGTTATCTTCAATGAATTCAGCATTCTTTGACGCCAAGAGGCGATCAACACTACTGTTATTTGCAGATCCAGTGGATATGCAATCTACAGTCTTAGGTCGAACTTGACCTATTTCGGTAGTCCATCTTTTACCAAGCTACCCCACATAATTTGGGCGTACGACTTCGCGATTGGCTAACACCGTTAGACTGAGGTGAGAAATGAACAGTCGTTTAATGAACGATGCTTCACATTCTCCCCCTCTATCACTACGAATTTCTCAATCCGTAGGCTTAATTGATTTTCAACTTCTGCTTTGTAGGCTTCAACAACTTCATCTTTGCTTTTCAATAAACAAAGGATTCCATACGTTGTACCATCATCAATGAAGATCACAACGTACTTGTCTCCCCCCCTCTATTTTGTATAAACTTTAAATCACCCAAGTAGGTGTGACTAAGTTCTAGAGGAGCGGTGCTTCTTTCGCTATTCCCTTGACGGAATTTGGAAAGGTGATTTTGCCTCTTCGTCTACCTCACATTTATTTTGAGGGTTTATGTCGACAGTAGGCAACAATCTCAACATCGTTAGCTTTTGAATGACTTGTTATTTAACGTGTCTTAATCTATGATGGCATAGATGCACGGATTACAAATATATCATTCATATGGCTGCAGACATACTGTACCATTCTTAGTTATTACAGACCTGTTGGACTAGTCTCTAACCAGCTTGACCAACAATGTCCCTTAAACCAAGTTAGGGACATGTATCACCTCATCTTGGAGTGATCTCATTCCCTGAAGTCCTATTGAGGACAACCTCTCCAGCCCCTTTGATTTTAGAGGTGGCGTTGCTTCACATGAACAACCTCTTGCCGTGGTTAGGGCGCAACCGGATCATATGTGATCTCGATACTCTGGCCCACTCTAGTTGCTTTGGCAGACTGAGCGTCCAATTTCTTTACTGCCTTTCTTTAAGCCTTAAGATCATTCAAGGACCTTGAAACTCTGGCCCACCTTACTAGGTGTCCATTACTTTTCCTATGAAATGAATTCGGCCCCACTCCGTCGCCGGAGGCTTTGTATGACTGAGTGTCCAATATCATCATATCAAAGGAATTTTGGCCCACTCCAGTCGCCCGGAGGCTTTGTATGACTGAGTGTCCAATATCATTCTATCAAAGAAATTTTGGCCCACTCCAGTCGCCCGGAGGCTTTGTATGACTGAGTGTCCAATATCATCCTATGAAGGATCTTCTGCCAAATAGTATGACAGGCTCAACGTCTTTAGCTTTTAGACTCCTTCCGTTAAGATTGGTGCCCAGATAATTCTTGGCGCTTACTTAAGAGTGGTAACAGTTTTCGCATAGTCAGTGGATCTTACTCCCTCGTATGTGCGAACATACTTTACACACTTTAATAATTATACTTAAAAGAACGGATCTTCTTAAGTCGTTTACAAAATCCAATCTTTAAACGGAAAAGAAGATGAGATTAAACTTCTGATTTGTTAAAGCGTAAGGAATATAAATTATTTTCACATTCCTCCTTACTTTAATCCATTTTTAATCAGACATCATTTAATCTTTATTCTTGACAAGTAAGAAAAATACTTATCATTTACTCTTTATTCTTGACAAGTAAGAAAAATACTTATCCCAATTTCGGATTCTGGCTCACTTCATCAGACTGAGTGTTCATTTTCTTCTCACCATTATTCCGATCCTTTGTCTGGGACAGATATAGGCCTTCTGCTACAAGATAGAATAACATCTTCAGTCTTCTCCTCTTGTCCCAGTTGACATCCTCAGGCTTTCGTGAGCGCTTGTTCCCACCAGTCTTGGTAGCGGTGACACCATGAACACGTTCATCATCATCACTTTCTTCTACCAGAAAACCATTGCCATATCCAGATTTGGTCACATAACTTTTGACCGACATCTTTTGAACACTAATAGTAATACTAAACAATATTGTCTTAAGTTGTTGGGAGTTTTTGTTCTATGGTACTTTATAATGCAGTACGGGAAGTATATAACTATTACAAGTATTCGAAAGGATAAACAAAGATTCAATAATTCAACTAGAAATCTGAAAATTACAATAGTTACACAAGAAAACTGGAAATTCCAGTTTTGTAGAAGACGGAAAAATGGAAACTGTTTTTGCTGAGTCGAGTGTGGCACTCTGTCCTTAAGACAATATTGCCCCGTATGTATCCTTTATACGTCCTGGACAATTTGTCTCCCAAGATAAAACAACAATGGAACACTTGAGCAAAGGAAACTCAAGAGCTACCGTGAAGACTATTGAGTAACGAAATGATGCTTGGAAGTTGTAGGAAGAAGAATTTTCTGCTTGAGAAAGCTTCTGTATTTTCGTGCATATGTGTTGTATGAACGTTTTTGTTAGCTCTCAACAATGGTGTAAGGGGGTGTTTAAATAGGTGAGGGAGGGGGCTGATTACTGCCCTCCATAACAGCCAAATAATGGCCATTATGGAGGTAGTAAAGCCACCAACATTAATGGGAGAAAGGCCAACGGATTTGGCCATTATAGGAGGAGTAATTCAGCCAAAATAAATGGCTGAATTGAGTACTTGGCATTTCTGTTTTTGACCGTCGAAATTCTGATTTTCTGGAAACTTCAGGGACCAAACTGTACTTCTGGCAAAGTTCTCTGGCCCAAAAAGATAATATCAGAAGACCCACAGCCCACGACCCACGACCCGTGACCCGAGAACCCGAAACCCGGAACTCGGAACCGGAACCGGACTGGACGGGACGGGCGCGCGGCGGCGGCGCGCGTGTTGTCTTTCCTCGAACCGAAGCACATCTAGGTCCTCCCTCCTTTAAACACATGGGATACCCCTTGGGGTCCCAAACCCCAAACCAATTTCGAGTCTTATATACACAACAATTCTTTCTTCCTCTACCGATGAGGGAGAATTGAACACAATACCACACTTTCCATGCTTCAACCACCTTACTTCGTGAACCAATATCTCTTTCATTTCTCAATGAAATTTGACGATTCTTGGCCCTACGGTTATCTACGTACTTAGTAGATCATGCATGTGTGAAGAACCGGGTTCTCCAACATACGTAACACTAGTGTTTAAGCCGTTAAAGTTGGTCTGTCGCAACTCCCGCCAAAGGCTAATTTCCAACACCTCTCCCCCTAAAAGAGCAGAGTCAGATTGCTGGCAACCATCCACAATACCTTTTATGACCTGCGTACATGCAATAAGCAAACTCTGGTTTACTGGAAAAGGAGACAACACAGCAATATGCATAAGGCTCTAGAAATGACAGATATATTTATCCAGACGTACCTTCTCTGCAAGGTCAACATCAAGGTGGCTGGTTGCGAAATAATCAAGGAAAAATAAAGGTTTTGCTCCAGAAGTGACAATATCATTAACACTCATCGCAACCTGGGAAGAAAGGCACCATTCGTGCATATCTGCAAAATATGTAAAAAGATGAATCAAACTGACCAGATCAATCCCAATGGTATCATGAATTCCCGTTTCAAATGCCAACTTAAGTTTTGGCCCCACACCATCAGTACCAGCTACGAGGTATGAATCCCCTGCTCAGTAGAAGAGAAAAACAAAGAGAAGAATTTACAAAATTAAGAGCTGAAAAGCATACTTTGGCTAATGCCTATACTGCCATGAAAAATAATAGAGCGGAGATAGATAAAGGGGAACTTTGAGCGGGACAAGCTAAGAATTAGGGGTATTAAAGTTTCTAGAACTCCACAACCTACAAGTCTCAACAACTATACTACAGTAATTTAGTTGAACGAACTTGTTTGTGCCTAGGTTCCACTGTGACTTCAACGTTTTATGATACTCAACATCAGCAAAAAACAGGTTTGGAATATAGATAACCAATACTTTGAGCTGGCAAAATGATATCAGATTTCCAAACCAATATTAAACTCCGAGAAGGAGCAGGTTATGTCATTATATGCTTAACGTCTTGTATCTGGAAAATCAATTTCAGGCCATTCAGCAGGACGATTTTCCTAATGCATCAGCCTATTATCAAGAACTTAAGATGATTGCCGATCAACTCTCCAATGTCGGTGCACCGGTCACTAATCAACGATTGGTGATGCAACTTATTTTAGGTTTAAATGAAAATTATGACGGCGTCGCTGCCATCCTCCAACAAAGAACGCCATTGCCTCTGTTCTACGAGACTCGTTCGAGACTCATTCTTGAAGAAACTCAAAAAATAAAGCGGGCAGCGATTAATGCCAGTATAGCCGATGCCTCCCTCGTAGCCACCGGCGGCAACCATGCTGACCCGAGAGGCTCGGCTCCCACCCTATCTCACAGACAAGTCAACGATCTGACATGTGGCTCACATTCCCGGAATAACAACAGAGGAAGAATTTTTGGGAACAGCCGTGGCAACATTGGCGGAAACAGTTGCGGCAACAATGACAACGCCAGAAACAGTGGCAGCGATGGCAAGCATCTTCATCGCACGTCCACAGCAAGCATACATTGCATAGGTTTCTCCTCCTTCAACCTACGCACCGATGGATATTGATGCAATTATGAACATGATGTTTTTCAACGTTCCTAACAATAGTTGGTACATGGACATTAGCACCACATCTCATATGAAGGCATCCCAAGGTACTCTCATCTTATTTCAATATGAGCAATTTAAATCATAATATTATTATTGGTAGTGGATAAGGCATTCTCATTCGAGGTTATGGACAATCATCTCTTTCCCTACCACACCCCCCGTTAGCCTTAAAAAATATCCTCCATACCCCGAAACTTATCAAAAATCTAATCTTTGTGCATCATTTCACAACCGACAATAATGTTTCCCTTGAATTTGATCCTTTTGGTTTTTCTATGAAGGACCTTATGACAGGGATGTGAATACTAAGATGTGATAGCACCAAGGACATTTATCCTATCACCACCTCCATCAGCCATCCAACTTCCTCTCCATCAACCTTTGCATCAATTTTGTCTCCTTAATGGCATAATAGATTAGGACATCTGGGAGACTATGTTTTACGCTCCCTTAGCAAAAATAAATTTATTGCTTACAAATATGTCTCTTCTCCTCCTGTTTGTGAATCTTGTGTTTTTGGGAAACATGTCAAGTTGCCATTTTATTCTTCATCCACTTGTATTTTAATGCCTTTTGATATAATACACAGTGATTTATGTACTTCTCATATCTTAAGCACGACCGGACATCAATACTATATGTTATTTTTAGATGATTATTCAAACTTTCTATGGACATTTCCCATTGGTAATAATTCGCAAGTCTATTCTATTTTTTCGTCATTCATCACTTTCATTAAGACACAATTTGAAAAGAATATTAAACGTTTCCAATGTGACAATGAGAGGGAATTCAATAATAATCAATTCAAATTTTTTTGCGCCAAACACGACCTTGTTTTTCATTTTTCCTGTCCCCACACCTCTCCACAAAATGGCAAAGCCGAACGAAAAATTAGAATCATAAACAACTTAGTTCGTGCCCTCCTTACTCACGCCTCTATCCCCTCAATTTTAGGAAGCTCTATCAATGGCAACCTATCTCTTGAACATTCTCCCAAACAAGTCTCTCAAACACAAGTCTCCTACTCAAGTTCTCTATCTTCGGGATCCTTTCTATAAGCATTTACGAACTTTCGAATGTCTGTGCTACCCCCTCCATCCCTCCACACAAATCAATAAGTTGCAATTTCAGTCACCTCGTGCATCTTTCTTGGCTACCCCCAATCGTCGAGATTACAATTGTTACGACTTCTCAAGTCGAAAAATAATAATTTCTCGGCATGTCATATTCGATGAATCCCGATTCCCCTTTGCCAAACTCAATTCTCCATCCCCAAATTCCTATGAATTCCTAAATGATGGCCTAAGTCTCCTTTTAATTCATCACTTGCAAAATCAGTCATTACCGACACTGGCAGCCATCCTCATCAGTGCCGTCTTGAGGTGGGCAGTCCACCTAGCCCCGCAATGCGAGCCTCAAAACAGCCCATCTCGACCTTCCATCTTGGCTATCTCTCGGCCAGCCCCCTCTCTTTGACGCCACTGCCATTTCTCGGCCCCACCCCCAACTCCCGGCAGTCCACCCAGTCCCGCCTCCACTTCTCGGCCACCCCATCCCAATCTTGTCCAACCTCATGCGGCACACTCACGGACAATAGAAACCCCATGCTATGCACGACATTTCCAAACCCATACGGCTATTTAACTTGTCCACTTCAGTTGCCCCTTCCCTTGTTCCTCGTAATCCAAAAGATGCATTGTCCGATCCTAATTGAAAAAATGCAATAATTGATAAATATAATGCTCTTATTGAAAATAAGATGTGTGATCTAGTACCTCGTCCTCCTGATGCTAATATTATTCATTCTATGTGGATTTTTTGACATAAAAAAATCTGATTGTTCTTTTGAGAGGCACAAGGCTCGTCTTGTAGGTGATGACATGTCTCAAAAGGTGGGAGTGGATTGTGATGAAACTTTCAGCTGGTTGGTGAAACCAACGACTATTCAGACCGTTCTCAGTATTACTTTGTCCAAGTCTTGGCATATTCATCAGCTTGATGTCAAAAATGCTTTCTTGCATGGAGACCTTCATGAAATCGTATATATGCATCAATCTATGGTATTCAGGGATTCGATTAATCCAGATTATATGTGTCTTTTGAAGAAATCACTATATAAACTGAAACAGGCTCCTCGTGCATGGTACCAACAGTTTGCTGATTTTGTATCCTCTATCGGGTTTTCACATAGCAAATCTGATCATTCACTATTCATCTATAGCAATGGTAATGACATGACATACATCCTACTATATGTTGATGATATCATCCTCACCACATCTTCTGATGCACTTCGCCGATCCATTATGTCACTCCTTGCCTCTGAGTTTGCTATGAAGGATTTGGGCCCCCTAAGCTATTTTTTAGGCATTATTGTTACGAGACATGCATGCGACTTATTTCTTTGTCAAAGGAAGCACGCCGAAGAGATCTTTGATCGAGCAGGCATGACGTCTTGCAAACCGGCCCACACACCGGTGGACACTAATTCCAAACTCAGTGCCTCTTCGGGTTCTCTATATGCCGAGTTGACTCACTATCGCAGTTTAGCAGGAGCGTTGTAGTATCTCACTTTCACGAAACCAGATATATCATATGTCGTGCAATAAATATGCTTACATATGCACATCACGTCGCATGAACATATGAATGCCCTCAAACGTATTTTGCGATATGTACAAGATACTCTTCATTTCGGCTTACACCTGTACAAGTCCTCACTCTCTGGTCTCACATATTATTCTGATGATGAATGGGATGGATGTCCTGATACTCTTCGATCCATGTCGGGTTACTGTGTGTTCCTCAGAGATAACTTGGCTTATTAGTCTTCTAAAAGACAACCTACTCTGTCTCGATCCAGTGCCGAAGCTGAGTACAGAGGTGTAGTGAATGTTGTTTTTTAGTCTTGTTAGATACACAACCTTCTACTTGAGCTTCATTGCCCACTCCATAAGGCTACAATGGTTTACTGTGATAATGTAAGTGCGATATATCTTTCCGGCAATCCCGTTCAACATCAGCGCACTAAACACATTGAAATTGATATTCACTTTGTACGTGAGAAAGTTGCTCGTGGATAAGTTCATGTTCTTCATGTTCCTTCCCGATATCAGATTGCTGACATATTCACTAAAGGAATTCCGTGCATACTCTTTGATGACTTCTGAGCCAATCTCAGCGTACGAGAACCTCCCGCTTCAACTGCGGGGGTGTGATAGAATATTACCATATCTTGTATATTACCATTGATAAAATATTATCATATTTTGTATATCTTTTATATTAGGTAAATTTAGCTACGGATTTATCGCTAATCTATCCCTAAATTGCTTGTAGATATCATTAATTTGATAATATGTCGCTAATCTGCCGCTAAATAGGATTGACGACGAACTTTTATTTTAGCTACATAAATTATTCGTTGCTGATTTCAGCTTTTTTTAGTAGTGTGGAGAGAGACTAACTTATGTGCCGACTTTCTCGCAAATGAAGGGCACATACAAGATGAAGATTTGATAATCGCGCTCAATAGACGACGAATTTGTTGGAAATTTGCCTTTGGCGGGAGTTGCGACCGACCAACTTTAACGGCTTAAACACTAGTGTAACGTATGTTGGAGAATCCGGTTCTTCACACATGCATGATCTACTAAGTACGTAGATAACCGTAGGGCCAAGAATCGTCAAATTTCATTGAGAAATGAAAGAGATATTGGTTCACGAAGTAAGGTGTTTGAAGTATGGAAAGTGTGGTATTGTGTGTAATTCTCCCTCATCGGTAGAGGAAGAAAGAATTGTTGTGTATATAAGATTCGAAATTGGTTTGGGGTTTGGGACCCCAAGGTGTATCCCATGTGTTTAAAGGAGGGAGGACCTAGATGTGCTTCGGTTCGAGGAAAGACCACACGCGCGCCGCCGCCGCCGCCCGCCCGTCCCGTCCGGTTCCGAGTTCCGGGTTCTCGGCTGTGGGCTGTGGGCTGTGGGTCTTCTGATATTATCCTTTTGGGCCAGAGAACTTTGCCAGAAGTACAGTTTGGTCCCAGATGTACAGTTCGGACCAGAATTCTTTCAGATGTACAGTTTGGTCCCTGAAGTTTCAAGATGTACAGTTTGGTCCCTCAAGTTTCCAGAATCTGGACAGTCAAAGCGAGTTGTTAGCACTCAATTCAGCCATTTATTTTGGCTGAATTACTCCTCCTATAATGGCCAAATCCGTTGGTCTTTTCTCCATTTATGTTGGTGGCTTTACTACCTTCATAATGGCCATTATTTGGTGTTATGGAGGGCGAATCAGCCCCTCCCTCACCTATATAAACATCCCCTTACACCATTGTTGAGCACCAAGGAGAACACCGAAACAAGTGCACGAAAATACACAACCGAAAACAGTTTTCTTCCTACAACTTCCAAGCATCATTTCGTTACTCAATATTCTTCACGGTAGCTCTTGAGTTTCCTTTGCTCAAGGGTTCCATTGCTGTTTTATCTTGGGAGACAAATTGTCCAGGACGTATAAAGGATACATACGGGGCAATATTGTCTTAAGGACAGAGTGCTACACTCGACTCAGAAAAAAAAATTTCCATTTTTCCATCTTCTACAAAACTGGAATTTCCAGTTTTCGTGTGTAACTATTGTAATTTTCAGATTTCTAGTTGAATTATTGAATCTTTGTTTATCCTTTGAATACTTGTAATAGTTATATACTTCCCGTACTGCATTATAAAGTACCATAGAGCAAAAACTCCAACTTTTCATTTTAGCTACAGAATTTCTTGTTCGTCGTTAGTTTCAGTTTTTTTGAAGTAACGCCTACTTGCTGGTGCAAGTTTTTATAGGAGCACTACTTGCTACAAATAAGTTGATATGGAGAATTTAAAAAGACCATTTTCTTTGGTTGTTATGTTGCGAGTTTTTCAAGAATCTAAAGCTCTAAATGTGCCTAATTGGATTGATTGAGACGGAAAATGAATATGGTCTTGTCGATGCTTTTAGAAATTATTTATTCGAACTAATAAAAGGTCTACATTTATCAAAAGCAAGTGGAATCAACTTATATAGGTAAGAAATGAAAGTCGCCTTCGACAAGTCACCAACAATTCGATACCAATTGGATAATGTTCTTTAATATGTTAAAGCAAGAAAAAGTTATAAATTCTAGATTGATGCCGAACCGAAGAGTGTTTAGAGTTGAAAATTTCATCTTTCTTTCTTACTATATATATATATATATATATATATATATATATATATATATATATAGATAGATTAATCATGGTTAAGTAATAATTATATATATTCAAAAACATGTCATACATCTATTGATTTAGTGTAAACACCCGGTGTAGATATAAATGTTAATTATACCTAAACGGGAAATGCTTGCTATGCATAGGGGTAATTAAGTTGAACTAGTAACCCTCAAACTTTAAATAAATTGGCACTTTAACTACTTGCTGAAACGATAATGATCTCGATCTCTTAAAACATAGCAATAGTAATTTACATTTGGTGTCTTGAAAATTTACTGGCTCGACTAATTTGCATTTGCCTCATAGAAAACTTGCTATAGGGGGGAGAGTTTAGAGCTCCCTATCAAAGATTCAAAGAAAACTTCATTCTCATGATTCGAATTCGAGACTGAGCAAAAGAATCGTTACCATTCCACCGCACCATTGATGATAATCTGTTTAGTTAATTAAACTATATCCACATACTTTTATATCTTTTCCGTGATGTAATGTCATAATTGATTACTAATTTATCTTTTTTAGTTTCAAGAATTCGTCCAAAAGAGAAATCTTAAATTTTCTCTTAAGAAAAGTTCATAATCCTTCTATTTTTAGTTAAATGGCTAATAGTCGTGCCACAGAAGTTGCCATCACTATATAAAAAGGGCAGAACTCTAAGAAAGAGAAAGTGTTATATATAAAGCAACAACTAACACAATAAGTTTGGACCAATCAATGTTCGAACACAGAGTTCTTTAGAAATCGTCTGTCTTATAAGTGGATTCCAATGCGCTCTTCAAAAATTTCTCCAAATTGCCCGTATTTAATGAATGTAAAGAATACATTTAACTATTAGCACGTGTAACAATGCACAGATTTATCATATTTTGTGTTGTATAATTATAGTAGAATTGAAATCCTTATTATAGAAGGATTCAACATTGTACACCGATATATATTTTGTATTAATGAGAAAGGCTCCCCAAGAGAGATTAATACAATCTTACATGGTATCAGAGCCAAAACCTAAACTCTATCTTCTCTTCTCTGCCGCCGCAGTCCCTCGGGTTTTGCGCACTTTTCAGCCTTCCTTCTTCTGTTACCCGAGACCTCTGCAGAGGCCTCACTGCCCGAGAAACAAACTGAAGTGTTTCTCTACTCGGGTTCCGTGCCCGCTTTCCCCCTTTAACTTTCCCTCGTGACAACACACTGCACGAGAAACAAACACAACCCCATTTTTCTGCCTTCTGCTTCTTGTCTTTCTTTTACCCGAACATAATTAAAATTTTGTCCTTGACCCGACATCAAATCAATGGCTTCCTTGACCCATCAACAGCCCAATAATGCGTGGTATATGGATACGGGCGTCACATCTCATCTCACCAATAATTCATGTAATATTCATCAACTGCGCCAGTTACCAACTCCACAATCTATTATGGTCGGTAGTGGTCATCGCAGTCCAATTCAAAGATTTGGCCACACCCTTACCCCACCACTGCATCCACACTTCTCTCTTCAAAACGTCCTTTATGCCCCAAACATTATTAAAAATCTAATTTCGGTAAGAAAATTTGCCATCGATAATTTTGTCTCAATTAATTTTGACCAGTTTGAATTTTCCGTAACGGACCTTCGTACCGGAAAACTCCTTACAAGATGCAATAGAGAGGGGGACCTATATCCGTTCCGACCCACATCCGCTGCTAGTGTCACTCCTCCCACCGTTTTAACAACTATATCTCCCTCTACGTGGCATAGTAGACTTGGTCATCTGGGTTCTCACGTTTTTTATTCTCTTAGAAATCAAAATTTAATTCAATGCAACAAAGGGAATCTTTCTCATAGTTGTTCCTCGTGTGAGTTAGGGAAACACGTTAGACTACCATTTACAACTTCTATGAGTACTACTTTCTCTGCCTTTGATATTATTCACGCTGATGTATGGACATCTCCCATAACTAGCAACTTATACCACAAATACTATCTGGTATTTTTGGATGATTTCTCTCACTTTCTTTCGGTCTATCCACTCAAACTCAAATCTCAAATGTTCTCCAAATTTGTTGAGTTTCATACACTAGTTAAAACACAATTTGAAAGACATAAAATCGTTTTAATGTGATAATGACTGTGAGTTTAATAATTCCTTCTTTCATAAAATTTGTGTGGCTAACGGCATGATTTTTTATTTCTCATGCCCCGATACCTCCCCTCAAAATGGAAAACCAAAAGAATTCCCCGAACCATTAATAATATGATCCGTACCCTCATTTTTCATGCGTCTCTCCCCCTAATTTTTGGGTATATCCATTAAAAATGACAGAAAACATTCTCAACATTTTACCTACTTGTGCGATTCAAAATAGGACACCCACCGAAATTCTCTACCGTCGGATCCCTACCTATGACCACCTTAGAATTTTCGGTTGTATGTGTTACCTAAATATGACATCCACGACACCTCACAAATTAGCACCCCGGTCTACTCCGTGCGCCTTTCTAGGTTTCCCGTCAAACCATAGGGGGTACTTGTGCTATGAGCTCTCCACCGATAAACTTAAAACTTCTCGCCACATCATCTTTGTCGAATATGTCTTCCCGTTTGACAACATCAAAAAATTTTGAGTAATTGATTACCAATTCCTCGAAGATTTGAACCCATCACCGCTTGTCTAATAAGCATTTTGTCATGCTGCCTCCGTTCTGGCAGCAACCACCGCACCAACTGCAACCATCGGTCGTCCGATCGACATCTCCGATGGCCGTAAACTTCACCTTCCTCCACTGTCCTTGTCATCCCCATGTGACACTGCCACTAATAGCAGTACCTCTTTCATGCAACGGCCACCGCCGATAGTCCATCCCACCGATGCTAATCGATCGGCCTCCTCTCTGCCTCACCTAGATTTCACCACTGCTGATGTCGGCAGTTTGACATGTCAACCCATGTCACTGCCGATTTCTCTACCGGTCGCCCCTTCTCCCCGTCTCAAGCAACCACAACCACGACCCATTATGCCGCCACATCTAGTCACCGTTCCAGTTCTCGGTCAACCCCAAAACTCCTGGTCACCATCACACCACCACTCAACAAACCCAGTCCTCGGTCGACTTTGGGTTTGAAAATATTGTGTTGGGCATGAGTTTCCATATGGTGGGTTAGGGCAGAGGCATTTTTGGTATTTGGTGGAAGAGTCTGGTTATGGGTGTTGGTCGACGGGATCTGAGGTGTGTCGGGACTGGGTGTGATGACGGGTTGGGTGGTTTGGATGCCTGACTTGGGGAAGTTGAGTTATTTATTGGGGATATCAGTGACTAGATCTGCAGATTCTATATTTTTGTATCAGTGTAAGTATGCAGAGGATATAGTATACAAGGCTAAAATGGCGAACTGCAAGATAATGTCTACTCTGGTTGACTCTAAATCAAAGCTTAGTGTTGTTGATGGTAATCCAGTGACCGATCCCACCCTTTACAGGAGTCTTGCAGGTGTACTACAATATCTTACTTTCATCAGGCCTGATATTGCGTATGTTGTTCAGCATGTGTGCTTATTTATGCATGCCTCCAGGGAGCCTCATTTTACTGCCCTCAAGCGTATCATTCGATACGTTAAGGGCACACTTGATTATGGATTGCATCTATACCCCTCAGCACTAACCAGATTATTATCATATACGGATGCTGATTGGACAGGCCGTCCGGACACGCGCCGCTCTACTTCTGGCTACTGTGTGTTCTTAGGAGATAACCTCATTTCATGGTCTGCCAAGAGGCAAGCCACCCTATCTCGTTCGAGTGCATAAGCTAAGTATAGAGGTGTTGCAAATGCAGTTGCTGAGATATGTTGTCTTCGCAACCTTCTGTTGGAGCTTCAGTGTCCCTTGCGTAAAACGTCTTTGGTTTATTTTGATAACATATCCGCCATCTATCTATCTCATAATCCGATTCAGCATCAGCGAACCAAGCATATTGAGATGGACATCCACTTTGTTCGTGAGAATGTTGCTCTCGGTCATGTCAAAGTATTACATGTGTCTTCCTCTTATCAATATGCAGATATATTCACAAAAGGTCTCCCTAGACAGCTCTTCCTTGACTTCATATCCAGTCATAGCGTCCGACCTCCTCCCGCTCAAACTGAGGGGGTGTATTAGCTCGTGTAACAATGCACATATTTACCACATTTTGTGTTGTATAATTATGGTAGAATTGAGATCCTTATTATAGAAGGATTCAACATTATACACCGATATATATTTTGTTTTAATGAGAAAGGCTCTACAAGGGAGATTAATACAATCTTACATTAACGATACTTAAATAAAGTGCTATAATTACTATGCCCTTTGTTTCAATTTTGGGCAACGGTGCAAATATACTCCTCAACTTTGCGATTTAGAGCAAATATTCCCCCGTTATAAAAGTGGTGGATGTATACCCCTTCCGTTACAAAATGGTGCAAATATACCACTGTCGTTATACAAATGGTGCAAATATACCTTTTTTCCTGACGAAAATTTTCTAAAAAACCGTTTAGCCTATTTTTTTTAATTAAAATAAGTGTCTCATCGCTTTAAAAGAAGTCTACGCATTTTTTTAGTAGGCATATTTTTTCAAAGACACATGGTAATTTTTCTGGTGGATCGGGTCTGATTTATTTTAAAAAATATCCCTGTGATTTTAAAAAATAAGTCTACCCATTTTTTAAACGAACCAGACCCGATCCATCAGGAAGAAAAATTACTATGTGGCTTTAGAGAAATATATCTACTCAAAGAAAATGGGTAGACTTATTTTATAGCCCCGTAGCATTTTTAATTCAAAAATAAGATAAATAATTTTTAAAAAAAATTCTGTCAGCAAAAAGGATATATTTGCTCCATTTTATAACGGCAGGAGTATATATCCACCATTTTATAACGAGGATACATTTGCTCTAAATCGCAAAGTTGATGCGTCTATTTACACATTTTTTGACTCGCCATGAATTTAAGAAAGAAAGAAAATTATTTTTTTGAAATTTGTCTTCTTATATATGTCTTAAATGTTTTGGGGCTATAATACTTTTGAAACTATAACATTGTATGATTATAAAAAAATATTAAAAATAAAAAAAATTAAATTTAAATTATCATAAGCTATAATTAATATTTTTTTGGATGGTATAATAAAAAATGATATCACAAATGTTTAAGAAGTCCAAAGTCATTTTTTCTCCTAAGCGTAGTTAAGGACTAAATGATTATGCAGCCAATATTTTAGGGCCAATGGCATACCTTTTCTTTCATAATAATTTATCTCAAGGACCCACCACACGAATGTCAAACATTGTTGGCTGATCAATTCTATTTTCCTAGACAAGACAATTAAATAAATGAAATTCTCATTCTCAAACTCTGTATGGCAGCAAGTTTCATGCCTTTTCTTCTCTAACAAGATACTTCTGACATAAGTAATATACAAATTGCCATTTAATTGTCAACGTGTCACACACTCAATCACCAAGTTTATCCTCCTTTCTCCTATATAAACCCCCACTCTATGCTTCACATTTCATCACAACTACAACAACTTGCATTAGTGATTAAACTTTCTTTTACAAATTAAAGGTCTCTTATTTTCAACAACAGATTAAGAAAACATGTCTTGCTGTGGAGGAAGCTGTGGCTGTGAATCTGGCTGCAAGTGCGGCAACGGCTGTGGAGGGTAAGTTTAATTTGATTCCGTACAATTATTAATCTGATTGAGTTTTTGATCAGAGACGGTGAGTGCATTCAGATGAGATATCAAAATTTAAAATTTATGAGTTCTGAATTTTTTATTAAACTAATAGTTTTCATAGTTACTAGGTTCACAATTAAATGACCCGTAACTAATACTCTCGGTGTGATATAAATTCAGCCGCCTATATGCATCACTCCTAAAAGAACAAGAAGATAACAATTTGTTACTAATTGTGTTTTTTGATGATATATTGTAGATGTGGTATGTACCCCGACGTGGAGAAGTCCACTACCTTTTCCGTCGTTCAAGGTGTTGCACCCATGAACAAGTACGTCTAATTTTTACCCTTCTTTTCTCCCTTTTTTTCATTTAAACATACATAATTATTAAATTTGGAAAATTAAGAATGAAAGAATATTTAGAAATCGGAATGGTAATTAAGTTGAATTAATGTTGCAGCTACGGAAGGGTCGACGAGAAAGCAGCAGGAGAAGGAGGAAATGGGTGCAAGTGTGGTTCAAGCTGCAGCTGTGACCCTTGCAATTGCTGAGAATATTATTATTCTCAACTGTGTGTCACGTTGTTATAAAAACTTTCTTTATGTAATAATAATACAGCCATGGAACTGATCATGATCAATCAGTTCTAAGGTTTGTGTGTTCTGCTCGATCACGTTCCTTTGATTTCCTATCTGATATATTTCTGTAGTGTGATTTGGATTCGGTGTGTAACAGAAGAATATCATATATACATACATATAAGTTTGTTAATTCCTTCCTTTATTGCCTTCCGCTGAATTTAATTTCTTTCTGTGCACTTAAGGTGCTTTATGTTGAAATTTACAGTTCAAAGTACGAACACAAACAGTGCATCATCATCATCATCATAAAAAAAAAGCCCTTCTTTTAGCCATCATTAAAAGATCCAAAAGAAGAATAAAGAAATTTTGAAGTTCTTAGACCATCAAAAAGCTTTAATTTTTTTCATTCAGAGACGATTCTTTCTAAAAGAAAACACAAGTAAAACATAAACAATTTTGAAGTAGAAATCCCATGTAAAACATCTTTGCTTTAGAGAAAAACTAATTAAGTGGCAGACAAATTAACTTCTCAGGTAACAACTTAATTTAATAGACTTTCAGGCACTTCTAATAAGGTCAAGGGCGTTATGAATTTGGATGTAGATGACAAGCAACTTCCAATATTTTGGATTAGATTAAAAAAAAGCTATGAAGATTTTTTGGTAATATATGTATTGTTGGGGTCCTTTCTTTTGTTATCTTATACTTAATTTGTACATGAAATGCGTCCTCTCATCACTAACAGCGCACAATTAAGTGTACAAAGTAAGACACTTAGGCGAACTTTTTGCAGAGTATTAGAAATAAATTTTATTTTGTTACATCTTGCATTTGTCGTTGCTGTTCATTGTAAAATGTCGGGTATATGTTGAATGTAATTCACTCTGTGTCAATTTCTTATTGAAGTAATTCTCTTATTTCTACTCTGCCGCAGTACTCGGTGTTTTATTTCCTCTATTTAATTAATTACACAAAAGGGAATTCAAACTTCAATGCATCATATACATAGGTGTTATTTGAACTTAGTTACTGTTCAACATTTTCAATAAACACACTTAAATTTCATATTTGGTGTCTTTTTAGATCCAGCCACGAAATTGAAAGTAATCAAATCTAGTTCTAAAACATACACCAAAGTAAAGTGTTTGAGGAATGAAAATATGGTGTGGGACAAATCTTCCACATCGGTGGAATAAGGAAGAATTGTTAATTTTATAAACCTAAAAAATGGATAAGGGTTTGGGACCCCAAGGGGTAACTCATGTGTTTGAATGAGGGACGACCTAGGTGTGCTTGGGTTCAAGGCTAGGCTCACACACGCGACACCACTACCCACCTGCCCGGGTCGGGTCGAAGATTGTGGGGTTGTTGGGCTGCTGGTAATATCGCTTTAAACAAAGCATGAGAAGAAGTTGAGTAACTTTACGACTCATTAGAGGACGTTTCTTATTGGGAGAAACCCGTGCCTTCGGCAGTTATACACTGTGGCTAGCCAGTCGGATTCAGGAAGGGCACGGATGACGGCGTCTAGACATATTTGGCAGAGACATAAGACCGTATGGCAGTTGATCACCACGGGTGTCATTCCCGTTGATTACATCAAAGGATAATATATCGGACCCTTTAACTAAGGGACCGAAGATCAAGAATTATGCCCGTCTAAAAGTGCAAAATGCAACAAAGGATAGTTAACCTATTTGAATGTGCACCATCGTTCCAACAACATAATCGTAAACTTGAATCAATATTTGGGAGCCAATTCATAAGTTCAAACGGGAGGTAAAAGTAGTGAAATTGATACACCTTATTGTTAAAGCTAGTTAATAAATAAAACTAGCCAAGTTGGTGTGAATGAGAAATGGAGGGAAAAACCTTTCCGAACAGTCACCAACCTATTCCGAAGAGGCACCTTCGAGGCTATATAAACTGAGGCAATGCCTTATTTTTAATACAACAAAAACAAAAATTTCTGCATCTGAAATTCTGTATTCTTTTTCCACAAATAAAACTATCGAGTCTTACTGTGTTTCGTTGCCAACTTTGAGTTCGTCGAAGTCGAAGGCGTTTGACGTACCGCTACTCCTGCGACAGGTATATCCGTTTTATCTTGGGAGGAAGTAATCCATAACCTCGGGTACAGTGAGGGGATTAAATTCCTTAAGGACACACAGTGAATTCTGTGGACTCGGATATTTTCTTACTTCTGCATTATTTTTTCAGTTTATGTTTTTTCTGGTTTTTGTCTTTCCGTTTGGTTTCTGTTTTTCCTGATTTTTTGAACACAGGCCCGACAACAAGCTTAAGGAATTTATTCATTATTTCTGTGTTCATTTGTTCTTGTTTAACAATTACAGAACATTGTCGGAAAAAAAAGGTGTATGTTTGTTGTTTCGATGTAACGAACTTGTATGTTGTTTGGAGACTAAAATCTTCGAATTTTCTACTCCGGTTGAGATTAAAGTTTCCATAACTTTCTACTCCTTTGGGTACTTGATTTGAAGATATAAAAATTTCATCAAGTATACAACATACAATTTACTGGAAAAAAAGTGTTTGTTGTTTCGGTGCAACGAACTTATATGTTGTTTGGAGACTAAAATCTTCCGATTTTCTACTCCTGTTGAGATTAAAGTTTTCATAACTTTCTACTCATTTGGGTACTTGTATTGAAGATATAAAAACTTCATCAAGTATACAACATACAATTTACTACATTTCATTTCAAGTATTTTAAATCTGTTTGTGTAACCTTGATTCGGTTTGAAGAAATAAAATCTTCACCGTTGTGTATTACATCTGTTGCTGTCAAAACTGATTCGGTTCGAAGTCTTCACCGTTTGTTAAACTTTTTCTGTTGCTTCGTTTGCGACAGAAATGGGAGACATGACTCCAAATTTGAATGCTACTGCTACTGCCACACCAGCCCCCATGGTTGGTTCTACGAGCAATGTTAGCGTCCTCCAGTAGTACTGCACCAGACCGGCTCCGGCAGAGAAGCCTGGAAAATTCACCGAAATTGATTTCAAACGATGGCAACAAAAGATGTTATTCTATTTAACTACTTTAAACCTCCAAAAGTTTATTAAGGAGGTCGTTCCGATTTTGCCGGAATCAACACCTGAGAATGAACGTTTTGTTGTAACTGAGGCATGGAAGCACTCAGATTTTTTGTGCAAGAATTATATTCTTAGCGGACTGGAGGATGATCTTTACAATGTCTATAGTAATGTGGAAACATCAAAAGATCTATGGGATGCGTTGGAAAAGAAATATAAAACAGAAGATGCTGGATTAAAGAAATTTATCGCTGCCAAGTTTCTGGACTACAAAATGGTAGATGGCAAGTCTGTTGTTACTCAAGTTCAAGAGTTGCAGGTTATCATCCACGATCTACTCGCTGAAGGTTTGGTGATTAGTGGGGCGTTTCAAGTTGCGGCTGTAATAGAGAAGTTGCCTCCTTCATGGAAAGACTTCAAAAATTACTTGAAACACAAGCGAAAGGAGATGACACTGGAAGATCTCATCGTCCGTTTGAGAATCGAGGAAGATAACAAGGCAGCGGAGAAGAAGGCAAATGTGATATCAACCATAGGGGGAGCACATATTGTTGAAACTGCCCCAACTAATCTGAAAAAGAGGAAAAATGCATCGGGACCAAGGAGCTATCCCAACAAGAAGAAATTCAAGGGAAACTGCCACAATTGTGGAAAAATCGGACACAAAGTTGCAGACTGTCGTGCTCCGAAAAAGAAAAAAAAAGAAGGGTCAGGCTAATATGGTTGAAACAAACGAGGAAGTTGATGACTTGTGCGCTATGTTGTCTGAGTGCAACCTAGTGGGAAATCCGAAAGAGTGGTGGATTGACTCTGGCGCCACTCGCCACATTTGTCTTTGTTAGAGAAGCCTTTGCTTCATATGCTCCCGCCGGCCCGACGAGACCATATATATGGGAAATTTCGCAACGACCAAAATTGAAGGTTATGGAAAGATATCGTTGAAGATGACATCCGGCAAGGTGATGACTCTCAACAACGTCCGTCATGTTCCCGAAATTAGGAAAAATCTAGTATCTGGGACTTCTAGTAAAGAATGGTTTTAAGTGTGTTTTTGTTTCGACAAGGTTGTAATAAGTAAGAACGAGATGTACATAGGAAAAGGTTACCTCACAGAGGGCCTTTTCAACCGAATGTAATGGTCGTTGCCAATAATAATAAAGTTTCTGCTTCGTCTTACTTACTTGAGTCAAATAATTTATGGCATTCACGTTTAGGACATGTCAATTATAGAACCTTGCGAAAAATGATTAGTTTGTAGTATTGCCTAAGTTTGAATGCAATCAATCAAAATGTCAAATCTGTGTTGAGTCTAAGTATGTTAAACATCCTTATAAGTCAGTTGAAAGGAATTCAAGTCCTTTAGACTTAATCCATACAGATATTTGTGACATGAAGTCAATCCCATCTCGCGGTGGAAAGAAGTATTTCATAACTTTTATTGACGATAGTACGCGGTATTGCTACATTTATTTACTTAATAGTAAAGATGAAGCAATTGAAGCATTCAGGCAATACAAAACTGAAGTTGAGACTCAACTTAACAAAAAGATTAAAATGATAAGGAGTGATAGGGGCGGTGAATATGAATCTCCTTTTGAACAAATATGTTTGGAATATGGCATTATTCATCAAACAACTGCCCCTTACTCGCCACAATCAAGCGGAATTGCGGAAAGGAAAAATAGAACCTTGAAAGAAATGATGAATGCCCTGTTAATAAGTTCTGGTTTACCCCAGAACTTGTGGGGGGAAGCCATTCTATCAGCTAGCCGAATACTCAATTGAGTGCCCCATAGCAAAACAAAATCTATTCCATACGAAAAGTGGAAAGGAAGGAAGCCCAATTTGGAATACTTCAAAGTGTGGGGGTGTTTGGCCAAGGTGCAAGTTCCTAAACCCAAAAGGGTAAAAATAGGACCTAAAACCATTGATTGTGTTTTCATAGGATATGCCACAAATAGTAAGGCATATCGATTTCTAGTTCACAAATCAGAAAATCCCGACATTCAAGTGCATACGGTAATTGAATCAGATGATGCTGACTTCTTTGAAACCATATATCCGTATAAAAAGGAATGTGAGTCGTCTAGCAAAGAATCTAAACGACCTCGGGAAGAACAAAGGAAAATATTCATGATGAGGAAAATCCAAGACGCAGCAAACGTCAAAGGACGTCTACTTCCTTTGGACCAGAATTTCTAACATTTTTGTTGGAGAATGAGCCTCGAACCTTAAACGAAGCTATGTCTTCATCGGAAGCTCAATTTTGGAAAGAGGCAATCAATAGTGAGATAGAATCCATATTAAACAACCATACTTGGGAATTGGTTGACCTTCCTCCAGGGAATAAACCTTTAGGTTCCAAATGGATTTTCAAGCGGAAAATGAAAGCTGATGGTACTATTGATAAATATAAGGCAAGACTAGTTGTTAAAGGGTTTAGACAACGAGAAGGTCTTGATTACTTTGATACATACTCACCGGTAACGAGGATTACATCCATTCGGGTGTTAGTAGCGTTAGCCGCCGTGTACGGTCTTGAAATCCATCAAATGGATGTGAAAACAGCCTTCTTAAATGAAGAGTTAGAGGAAGAAATTTACATGGAACAACCTGAGGGGTTTGTAGTTCCAGGGAAAGAGAAGAAGGTGTGTCGACTTGTTAAGTCTCTTTACGGACTAAAACAAGCACCCAAACAAGTGGCATGCAAAATTTGACCATACAATGCTGTCAAATTGATTCAAGATAAATGAGTGTGATAAATGTGTCTACATTAAGAACACTCCGAACCACGTAGTCATTGTTTGTTTGTACGTGGATGATATGTTGATAATGTGTAACGACATTGCTAACATAAATGCTACTAAGCGCATGCTTGCTAGTAAGTTTGATATGAAAGACTTAGGAGTTGCCGATTTAATTTCGGGAATTAAAATCCATAAGACTCCTCAAGGTCTAGCATTGTCTCAAACTCATTATATTGAAAAGGTACTTGAAAAGTTCAAGTATTTGGACTTTAAAGTTGCAAAGACGCCAATTGATATGAACCTTGCTCTTGCAAAGAATAAAGGTGAAAGTCATTGTCAATTGGATTATGCCAGAGTGTTGGGAAGTTTGATGTATATCATGAACTGTACGCAACCTGATATTGCGTGTGCTATAAGTAAACTAAGTCGCTACACTAGTAACCCGACCAAAAACATTGGCTGGCAATGAAACGAGTTTTGGGGTATTTAAAACATACTCAAAACTTTGCTTTGCATTATAACAGGTATCCTGCAGTTATTGAAGGATACGGTGATGCAAATTGGATCACCGGTTCAATCGAAACTAAATCCACAAGTGGATATGTTTTTACCATAGGTGGAGGAGCGAGTGTCTTGGAAGTCATCCAAATGACATGTATCGCCCGCTCTACAATGGAATCTGAGTTCATAGCTTTAGACAAAGCCGGTGAAGAAGCTGAATGACTCCGAAATTTCTTAGAAGATATTCCATTTTGGCCCAAATCGTTGGCTCCTATATGCATACATTGCGATAGCCAAGCGGCAATAGGAAGAGCGGGAGCCTTATGTACAACGGAAAGTCTCGTCACATACGACGAAGACATAATACCGTTAGACAACTACTCTCTACTGGAATTATCACAATTGACTATGTTAAGTCAAGAGATAATGTGTCGGATCCACTAACTAAAGGCCTAACTAGAGAGGTAGTTGAAAGATCATCAAGGGGAATGGGACTATGGCCGAGGACAAGTCATCATGACGGTAACTCTACCTAGAAGACTGGAGATCCCAAGATCTAGGTTCAAAGAGATCAAACAAAGTCATTAATGACGGTTCAACATTGTCACAATAACTCTTTGGTCCATTCTCGTGATGAGACAATGTTCAGTACCAGGATAAAGCATTACGACTTTTTAATGGTTCCTAAGTTTGGTACGGGGTATATCAAATAGTGTATCTACGGGATGACACATTTAGGAATCACCTATGTAAGTGTGAAGTGTAAGCCGCTTCAAGGAGAATTCTGTAAGGCCAATTCTCTACGCACTTATGAACCATGCAGTGTTCATGGCTGAAATGAACAAAACAATGAGAACCAAAGACGGTTAAGGGGTTAATTGTGTGACATGTGGTTGTCTAGGTATACACCAAAGCTCGACGGTTCAAGGATATCAAATCTACCGATTTACCGAGTATATCTGACATATGTTCACTACGGAAAGTTCAAAGAGAAATCTACTTATCCAGATGCGATTAATCCTTGCTTACGAATCACACAGTTTTTTGTCATGCATGTTTTTCATCATATAACCATTCCCCATTCATGTGGGGGATTGTTAAAGCTAGTTAATAAATAAAACTAGCCAAGTTGGTGTGAATGAGAAATGGAGGGAAAAACCTTTCCGAACAGTCACCAACCTATTCCGAAGAGGCACCTTCGAGGCTATATAAACTGAGGCAATGCCTCATTTTTAATACAACAAAAATAAAAATTTCTGCATCTGAAATTCTGCATTCTTTTTCCACAAATAAAACTATCGAGTCTTACTGTGTTTCGTTGCCAACTTTGAGTTCGTCGAAGTCGAAGGCGTTTGACGTACCGCTACTCCTGCGACAGGTATATCCGTTTTATCCTGGGAGGAAGTAATCCATAACCCCGGGTGCAGTGAGGGGATTAAATTCCTTAAGGACACACAATGAATTCTATGGTCTCGGATATTTTCTTACTTCTGCATTATTTTTCCAATTTCTATTTTTTCTGGTTTTTGTCTTTCCGTTTGGTTTCTGTTTTTCCTGATTTTTTGAACACAGTCCCGACAACACTTATTTCACGACGTTAAATGCGGCGCTGTTTACAATTTTAATTTTTAGGTTAGTTTTTTTTCCTTTGGTATCATTCTACCATATTTCACAATTTTTGAAATTAAGTTGGACAAGATTTGAAGTATTAGGAGTGGCTTCACAGTGCAAACAATGCACAAAATTGCTTCAGATAAGAGACTAAACCTGACTTGTTTAAAATAGAACTTCACCCATTTCCCCTCTGTTAAGTCCCCTCAAACTCACGTCTCTCACTCACACACACAACAACACACGATCACACAGCTCCACCACAACTCCACCGTCAGTCGAGTTTCCGGTGGCGCCTCGGTAAGGTCTCTCTCTCTCCCTCACTTTCTTTCTATTACATTTTGTTTCTTTTTCTTCTCTTTCCATGTGATTCTTTTGGTGTGGAGCACAATTGTGAAATTCTGGTGTTGTTGTTTGATTGAGATGAAGCTATGGTTGAACTATAGTTCCCACTTTTTGTGAGGGTAATTTGATTATATTACTGTTACTAAGAGCTTGGTTAATGTGATGCACACAACCTGTTCGACAAATTGTCTGAGAGGGAAATTAATTCACTGGTGAAGTCTGAGTAACCGAGCGACATTAAGAGATGCGTATAAGTAAGTTTTGATGTGTGGTTCGAGTACATGAGGGAGTTCGGACACCTCGCTAGAACTTAAACATGAAGAGAAGGGCAGCCCGGTGCACAAAACATCCCGCATTAGCAGGGTTTGGGGAAGGGCTACACCCAAAGGAGTGTGATGTAGACAGCTTACCCTAATGTAAGCATTAGTGACTGCTTCCACGGCTCGAACCCGTGACCATGGAGATAACTTTACCATTGATCCAAGGCTCCCCTTCTTTTATGTGGCTATTTCATCAAATTAATAATCTGAGATGCGCGGAGGATTTTGGCACTTTTGTGTACTTACTGCTGTGAATTTTCTGTTAGTGGAATTCTGAACTAATGGTTTACTGGTTTTATTACTGAATGGGTTCTCTCTTGTGTAGTAATTTAAAGTTACAAACTATATTGTGTGGTAGCGGTTCAATTAAATTCTCGAAAGAACTTGGGATTTTCTCTTAATATTCTAGGTTTCTGAGAGTCATAGAATTTAAGAAGAAGGTTGATCACTTGTTGTATTTGAAGTGTGTCTCTATTTTTCAGGTCCATGTGGTTGTAGAAACAAAACAGATCGTTCTATCTAAAACTAAAAACAAAATTAGTTTATTACTGTTGAACTATTCATGTAATTGAGTTAACTACTTTAAGTATATAAATATTACTATGGTATACAACAACAACAACATACCCAGTGCAATCCCACAACGTGGGGTCTGGGGAGGGTAGAATATACACAGACCTTACCTCTACCTTGGTAGGTAGAGCGGCTGTTTCCGAGAGACCCTCGGTCGGTTCAGGACAAGTAAAGCAAAAAATACTATGGCATAATTTTTTTCAAATATATGATAGATGTAGCACTTAGCTTTAGAATGGGTTAGAAGCACTTTTTCTTTGCTCTGGCGCGAACATGCCGCATTTGATGCAAATATTTGTTGTCATACATTCATTAGGATCTGCATATTTAACAGCTCTCATGCCAAAGTATCGGGGTGTCACTCATTTGCTAATTATCTTTTGTGTCGATTTGGCGGCTTGAAAAGAATACAGCAAAAGTTGATTCATTGAAGACATTCTTTTTTGCCAAAGTTCATGTGAGTTGCATTCCCCCATAGTTTTCCTTTTTCAAATTTTTGTGGATGGATTATTTGAACTTCTTTGAGTGCCTGAACTGAGCTGCCTTAATTTGTCTTTACTATCTATGCTTGAAGGTTAAATGTGTCACTTGCATAAATTTTAAATATTCCCTGCCTTTTCCTATACTCATGCTAGCAGGTGATGAAATCTTAGAATCAGAACTGGTCTTTTAATAGTGTGGAACGACTTGGAAATTACAGAGTAGAACAGGGATATGTCATTCAGCCAGAAAGTCCTCTACTTGAAGGCTTCACGAAGAAGCTTGCGGTCTCCATGGCTAATCCAAACCTATTCTTTCTCAGACATTGTCCAACAGAAAACGAAGCTTGCTCCTCTGCAGGTCCTTGATGCTTCCACTTCTCTCCCTCTATGAGCACAATATACTCACTTTTATACCCCAGTATGTATTGTCCGTTTATACAAGTCTCCATACAGGAACGAAGAATGATAGACCGCTTTCGCATATGGGCCAAAGGAGGTGATGGTGGCAATGGTTGTATCAGTATTCGTCGTAGTCGACATGATCGCCGTGGCAGAGCTGATGGTATGTTCTCTAATCACTTTACACCTCAGGGGTGGTGGGGAGGAAATATGTAACTAGTTGACTTCCATCTTCCATCTTTGGATCCTTTTCTTTCCCAATTGAAGTTTTACCCTTTCTTTAATTTTATTCTTGTTCTTCTCTTTCATTGCTCTTTTTCTTCTCCAACTTTCTTTCGATTAAAATGTCGTTTGGCTGCACATTTCGTCTCTTGGTTCTCACAACATCTTTTGGTTAACTATTCCCTTTTACTTGACATGATGGAAATATACAAGACAACCTGCTCACTTACTGAATAAACAATTAAGATACTGTCAACAAATCAAGGTACACACCAAGTTACCAACCCATGGTAAATTATAAAAGTTAGACCACCAATATGTCATATATGTATCCAGAATTTAACATATCAACTGTTTACTAGTAATGTTTGAACCGCAAACCAACTATTCCTGAGGTTTAGCCCCAAAACTAACTACTTCATTGGTTGGTTGGATGAAGTACTTGTTTGGAGCGAAAACGCAGCAAACAAAAAACCAAGTATTTGTAGAGTTAGAATTCTCCAGAACCCGAATTACAGAAAGAGAAATAAAAGATTGAAAGAAAATAAACGAGAAGTTCATACACCAAAATGGAAAAGATAACTGTACTTTCTTCATTTGCCTTGAGAGAGGAATATTAACCTGACAGAGAAGAGAAATGTAATTTGGTTTGCTCTTAAGCAAGTTGTTGTAATTCAACTTTTATGAGGACAGGGATTGAGAAAGCTGAAGGGTAGGTTTATAATGAGCTGGAAATTGCAAGTTTGTATCTTAGTAGCAAATCTATATGGTTCATGGGTAATTTGGTATGCAACGGAAATGTCCGCTAAAATTATGCACTTGACGTACCTCATGCATTTATATTGTTCAACTTTGATAGTTTGATACTTTATTTTTTGAGAAGGGAAAAAAAAGTTTGATAATGTGAGAATTTCTCTTTTTTATTTTTGAGGGCCTTCTGCATGCAGAACCCAAAGATGCTACTCAAGATATTTGAAGCTTTCAATATCATTGTTATTGAAGATTTGAAGTTATCAGGTCACTGAATATCTAAATGAATTCCCGAATATCAGTAAGGGAAGACGTTTACACCCCCATCCCCCCGTATGTATGATAAAAATAAAAATAAAAAGCAAAACATACAAATCCAACTCTTCAAGTTTGAGATTCCAAGAACAGACCACTTCTTGTTGGGATCACTTTGTGCATCTTGTTTTAAGCGCTCACTTCTTTGAAGCACATGATTCACTCCTGAAACGATTTCCCTCACTTCGCATTGGTTCATCCGTTTGAGTGACAAAACGATGGCTGTCAATAATACTGACCTAAAGAATGGCTTTTCATTCTTGACCTCCTAGTTAAAGTTACTCCACTTCTTTTAACCAGAGAACTTCCCAAAAAAGGGTTTGTATCTGTATATCTTCCCAATCTGTCTTTTCTTTTTATCTTAATAATTTTATTGTTTCTTCTTTTCTTTTAATTTTATTCATACATTTTGTTTTACCCATATTGCTCATTTTAAGATATGCAGTCAAGATTGATTTGCTATAGTGACCAGTTGTTGGGTTTCCTCTTTTCTTTACCTCCTTTTTGGTCTGAATGCAGGTGGAAATGGTGGACGGGGTGGTGACGTGATATTAGAATGTTCCCCTACAATGTGGGATTTGAGTGCTCTGCAGCATCACATTGTATGTTTTCTTCCTCACTGCATGATATCTGTTACACAATTAATTATTAATTGAATTTGCCCTGTTATTTGATTGGTATATATGTGACACTTCGTATCTTGGTTGCCTAATTGTTTGTGACATGTTTCAGAATGCAAAGAGAGGGGGGAATGGCTCTTCCAAAAATATGATAGGAAGCAGAGGAGCCGACAAGGTTAATGTTTATCTCTCTATTGATCTTCTGAGTCTTTGGCATATATGTATATTGTTTGTCTTTTAATCGAACCTAAACTAAGGACGGTTTTCTTGTGTGATAGGTGATCCAAGTTCCTGTCGGTACCGTAATTCATTTAGTAGAGGGTGAACTTCCATCTGCAGTAGAGAAGAGTTCAAGTTCTAAGTTGGACCCTTGGGAGATTCCTGGTACAGTTGATATTGATTCGTCAGAGTTTTCTACAGAATCAATTTCAGCCGACCAAACAAGGTCAAAAGTTGAGAAGAAAGTCAAATCAAGTGGACGTCGAGCTTCTGGTGGTGAAGAATGCACTACAGCTAGGAGAAGAACTTTTGGTTTGCCGACCTCGATTTCGAGAGACAAATTCGAAAGTGATGATGATGATTTGAGCGATTGGGAGGAAGAAAGTTGTGGACAAATGGAAGATCAAGATGGTGATGATGTTATGGGAACAGAATGTGAAGATGAGTTGGAAGAAACTGAACATATAGAATACAATGTGGCAGAGTTAACAGAACAAGGCCAACGAATAGTTGTTGCTCGTGGAGGGGAGGGTGGCTTAGGCAATCTGTCCATGAGGAAAGCATCAAAGATGACGCAAAAGGGAGCCGATTTTGATGATGAAGTATCTGATGATGATCATGATCATGCATCACCAAGTGTTGGCTTGCCTGGCTCAGAGGTGGTACTTGTGCTAGAACTAAAGAGCATTGCTGATGTGGGTCTTATTGGGATGCCAAATGCCGGCAAAAGTACCCTTCTTGGAGCGTTATCAAAGGCTAAACCTGTTGTAGGTGATTATGCGTTCACAACATTGAGGCCTAACTTAGGTAACGTAAATTATTATGATTTTTCTTTAACTGTAGCTGACATCCCTGGACTCATAAGAGGAGCCCATGAAAATCGTGGTCTTGGCCATGCTTTCCTTCGGCATATAGAACGTACAAAAGTTCTAGCATATGTGGTAGACTTGGCTGCAGCACTGGGTGATAACAAGGGAATACCACCATGGGAGCAGCTAAATGACCTGATTTTGGAACTCGAGTACTATAGTGAGGGTTTATCTGATCGGCCATCCTTAGTGGTAGCTAACAAAGTCGACGAAGATGGGGCTGAAGAGGTATATAAAGAACTAAAACGCCGTGTATCTGGTGTGCCCGTTTTCCCAGTTAGTGCAGTCCTAGAGGAAGGAGTACCAGAACTGAAAGATGGTTTAAGGATGCTTATCAGTGGTGAACAAACACACAGGCTAAAATTAGATGGTATAGTTCTTCACCAGGATGATGCTTTTGTGAGCATCTAGTCTTCTATCCTTTCCCTTGAAAATGTAACACCTTTTGACCACATGCCATGGCAAATTTTTTTGACTTAGGAATGAGGTTGCGTATTTTTTGTTTAGCACGTTATGAATAACCAATTGTTAGTTTCATTTTCAGATCTCTCAAATGAGTTTAAAGTTAAACTATGGCAAATACGGTTTGTTATACGTAAGCAATGACACTTCGTAATGTATAAATTATATTGAAATAACTTTATGTTGTAATGATTTATATTATAGTCCATGATGTCATGGAGCCAATCAGATTAGCAAATTGTAAATTGTAGTAGTAATTGTAAAAGAAGAATCTTAAACTTTTTATCGTGTAAGAAATAGTGATATGCTTCTCTTTTCGTAGGAGATACGGGAAAGCTTTGGTATGTATTCTTCAAAAGCATAAGGGGATCGATGAATGATGAAAGAAAAAAACAACCTTGAGCGGCTGGAAATAGAAGTATAAGGAACTTTTTATTGGTACGTCATAGTCATCTTAAAGAGTGTTTCTTACCCAGAATTTTTCATTGGGTTCCCTTAAAGATGTTTAACTTTTGTTCGGGTTAATAAAGTAGTGCAAATATAGACATTCACCAGAATTTCTCCTCATTCCTCCTTTCGTAAAACTTACAAACCTTCTCCTTCCTCCTTATTTTCAAAGGTATTAATGTGGGAAAATCGAATAAGAACGAGAACACAGATGGAAAAAAAAAAATGAGAATCATAGGTCGTTTTGGAAAGAAAAAAAATAGGAGCTGAATTTTACCTCCGGAACTACTTGCTAAACCAAAAGTGATCTAAGGATCCACTAATGGTGGTAGAGATGAAGAACTTATTGTGTCATCATGCTGATAGATGAAGATTTTGAGAATTTTTATTAATTGAACAATATAGGTAAGTCTTTACAATTTGTTAGGATTTGTGAATAGTTTGTATGACCCAATTTTCACAGTAATATTCCTGGCGCATGACAAATGCATGTTTTTCATCCATCGAACTCCTAACATATCCATCCATCAAGCTGATCTATATGAACAATTTGTTCTAAAGTTGTTACATAGTTTGTACTAAAGTCTTGACGATCCCTCAGAAGCAAGGCAAGTTTTGCTTTGTGATTTCTTCTGAATTTACAAAATAATTTTCATGTAGATGAGTGAAAGATAATACTTTAACATTATTTCACTCGATTATTTTCTCAGCTATTGTCCTTGAAAATCATCATTATATTATTTCATCAGAATTTCTGATGATTCGTCAGAATTTGTAAGCAATTTGTACCGAAGTTGTGATACATTGTATTGGAGTTTTGACGATCACTAAGACTCGTGGCAAGCTCATCCATCAAAACTTCTGAAATCCGCCATGACTAGTTAACAATTTGTTTCAAAGTTATGACAAATATTTTATACTAAAACCGTGAAGATCCATCAGAACTTGTGCGGGCAAGGCAAGTTTGCACATCAATCAGAACTATCAGCCATTCACCAGGACATACCGTCAATTCTGACCCACATGTTATTTTTGGTAAATTTATTTAAACAACGCGAAAATAACTTGTTTACAAAAATCTCTCATTTTTACCTCTCTTTCAACACTTGTGTCCAAATTCTCATAAGTACATATTTAACGAATTGAAGCAATAAAAGATTATATTTTCATGAATCGTCCCAACCCCATTTTACAACTTTACAAGTACTTGATCCTAAAAGTGATCACCAAACGATTGTGTCAAAACTAAAATTGATATAGTTAAAAATGAGAAACTCTTTGACAAGATCATACAACTACCAATTAATTAGATGATAGAAATTTAACAAAGACGTTTTCTTGTATACTTTCCAAGAATCTAAAAAGAACAAAAAAGGATGCCTGCTTTGGTACCTTTAGTCCAATCTTAGACAAAGAGCAATTTGGATATGAAGCATTGCTGGGTAGACCATAGCTCCAACCAGGTGATTCATGACAGGGCTTAAAAAAAAAAAGTAATTTCGTATATAAAATTATTTCGTACAGCTAATTAAAGTTTTTGAATTGAAATTGAAAGATAGATTTTCTGAATTTGAATTATTAAACAATAACTTTTGAATTTGAATTAAAAAAATAGAACCGATATTCCATCACTTTACCTATTAAACAAAGATAAATATAAAGTCAACTAAAATATTACAATTATAATTTATTATCATTATTTTATTATTTTTAAATATGTCACTGGAATACGATAAAGATATTGTTATTAATTTCATAAGAAGCTTCTAAGTAATTGCAATTGCAAATAGAATTTTAAGTATGAATTTCAAATTCTAGTGTAAAATTTCTAATTAAGGTTAACATCATTGAGGACATTGTAAATTTATGATTTTTAATATGCCAATGTGAGATGATAAAAAAAATATTTTATCAGTGTCCCCGTGTGTAAGGCCCTTTCCTGAAAGAGGTCGAATAGTTCCTGTCCCATTCATACCACTGTTGGCTTATGTGTTATGTCTAGCGGCTGGGACATTCTTTACACTCGAAGTAGCCCGAAAAAGGGAAAGTCGTGGAGACGGCAGACTCGCCAGTCAGGCACAGCGTGAGGCTGACTACACTACAGTAGATCGGGAGGTTACAATTCCTGTTTCAATTTCCGGGAGTGAATATAGTAAGTGTAGACGGTAGATCAGGTGTGAACATCAACCAAAGGTGTCTTGGGGATCGGCAATAGCTAAACATTGTGGCATCACAGTTCAAGCTACGTATGGCTGGCGTACAACCTACGGGCTTTTTAGCCAAAATAAAAAGAACAAAAAAGGATGCCTGCTTTGGTACCTTTAGTCCAATCTTAGACAAAGAGCAATTTGAATATGAAGCACTGCTGGGTAGACCATAGCTCCAACCAGGTGATTCATGACAGGGCTTAAAAAAAAAAGTAATTTCGTATATAAAATTATTTCGTACAGCTAATTAAAGTTTTTGAATTGAAATTGAAAGATAGATTTTCTGAATTTGAATTATTAAACAATAACTTTTGAATTTGAATTAAAAAAATAGAACCGATATTCCATCACTTTACCTATTAAACAAAGATAAATATAAAGTCAACTAAAATATTACAATTATAATTTATTATCATTATTTTATTATTTTTAAATATGTCACTGGAATACGATAAAGATATTGTTATTAATTTCATAAGAAGCTTCTAAGTAATTGCAATTGCAAATAGAATTTTAAGTATGAATTTCAAATTCTAGTGTAAAATTTCTAATTAAGGTTAACATCATTGAGGACATTGTAAATTTATGATTTTTAATATGCCAATGTGAGATGATAAAAAAAATATTTTATTATTTTAAGAAAATAAGACAATAATTTTGTACGATTACTTATTTTTATTATTGACTGCGCATCGCGCGGGTTCTTAGCACTAGTGCAAATAAATTTTTTAATGGCAATTATTAATTTTAAGGAAACACAATGCTACTAAAATTCTCTTCTTTGTTCCAAAACGTAGTTAAAGGGTTAATTGTCCATTTTAATGGTACTTAACTGAATTCCTAATATTATTTGGGTCCGGAATTCCTTATATTAGTATGTGTCAAAAATTCAAAACCATCTTTCTTAAGGACTAATTCATGGTTATGCTGCCAAAATTAATTAAGGGTCACTCGTTTACTTTATCCTTTACATAAATTATTCTCAGGAAACCACCTTAGGAATGCCAAATATTGTAGGTTGATCAATTCTCATTTCCTTAATAAGACTGAAAGATAAAATAAATGAAATTCTAATTCTCAAACTTCTTTGGCAGCAAGCTTAATGTCAATCTCCTCTAAAAAGCAGGGGCAGAGTTAGGGGCACAACTAGTTGATTCAAATCCCTTTATCGAAAAATCATACTTTATATATAAGATTAAAATTATTTAATTTATATATATAATAGACGTTAAATTCTTTAATTTCTTAGTATATTTATTATTTTAAATTTTAAATTATCTTAATGAAAATTCTAATTCCACTACAAGGACATTTGAGACATTAGTCCTTGAAATATTACTCCCTCTGTCCAAATTTATATGATACTTTTCGCTTCCCGTTATTCAAACTGTATGAATTTTGATCAATATTTTAAGATATATTTTTCACCAAATTGAGGAAGGCTAAAAAAGATTACATGAAATGTTACGTTGCAGCTGAAGGGTTGAGGAGACAGCAGCAGGAGAAGGAGGAAATGGGTGCAAGTGTGGCTCAAGCTGCACCTGTGACCCTTGCAATTGCTGAGAATATTATTCTCAATTGACCTCGCACGTAGCGAAAACTTAGTGCATCGAACTGACTTTTGTGTTTCACGTTGTTATAAAACTTTTCTTTAATAATAATAATAATAAGTCATGGAACTGGTAATGATCGATCAGTTCTAAGGTTTGTGTGACGTGTCTTTCCTGTTTATTTCTCTAACTGATACTTTTCTGGAGCGTGATTTGGGGTTGTAACAGAAACGTATCATATATACAATATAAGTTTGTTTAATTTCTTTCTTTATTGTTTCGGAAATATCTCATATTTCTTTCACACTATTAGGGATGGCAGGTGGGTATAATTTTGCGGATTCCGCACCGCACCCGTCCCAGTTGGGGCGGGTATGGGTATAACTTTGGCAGGTAGTAGGCGGGTATGGGTATTGAAAATGTACCCGTCACGGGTAGGCGGGTAGGTGGTGGATTTGCAGTCATACCCGCCCGCCAACCCGCCCGCCTTATACCCGCCCCAAGCCCAAAATATTAGCAGCCCATAAGTTGTGCCTTCAGCCCATAAGTCACGACAAGTCTTTCATTCTCCAACAAAACTCAAAACCCTACGCCTCTTCAGTCCTTCACGCCTTCACGCCTCCCTCTCTCTCGTTCTCCTTCACACCGTCTCTCATCACTCGACGTCTCTGCCTTTTACTTTAAAGGAAAAATCACAAACTTTTTTCACAAACCATCTCGACGTCTCTGCCTTTTTCTTTAAAGGAGATGTTGATCGGGAAATATTGATGTCTTTGCTTTGTGCTTTGGGGTTGTCTTGGTGAGGTCAATTTTTGTGCATTTGTTAAGTTTTATCTATTGGGTTTGTGGAGTTCAATCGAAAAAGTTGAAAAACGTTAGCTTATATAGCTGAAATAATATCTGGGTTTTTTCTACATTTGTAATATATAGTTATTTGGGTGGATAATTTTTGGGTTTTCTTGGAAATTTTGTTTTCTTGATTCTTTGTTGTGCAAGGGGTGAAAAAAATGGGGAATTCTGATGGTGAAAAAATCTGGAATTCTCCTCCCTCTCTCCCAAAGAAAATGAGACCGTGACAATATTGATTCTTGACTCAAAATTTTGAGATAATTTTTGGAATTTGAATTTCTGGGATCATGTTGATCTCTAGTTGATCAAAAATGAATTGATTACAAAATATGGCAGGCGGGTACATGCGGGTATTGCCGGGTGACGGATATCCACTTGGGTGGTGGAGCGGGTGTGGATTTAGGAATATACCCGTCTAGGCGAGTATAGATGGGAGGGGGTACCCGCACCTGCCCCGCCCAATTGCCATCCCTACACACTATAGCCTTGTTGGAAAATTACAAAAATACTTGAAAATTCTCATATAGTTTAGTGTCAAATGTAAAATCCATTTAGTCTACCATATCCCTGGAACTATTGTAAAATAACTCCATGTTAGTCTACACTGAAATAGAGTCATGAAGCTTTAATTATTAAATCGATTTTCAACTTATATACAAGATTTAACAAGTTCTTCTAGTATAAATTAAAAACAGAACAACAAAAATTAATTCAAGAGAGTACCCAACAGAGGTTAAAAAGAACCATAGGTTGTGGTGGGATGGTTTGAGGTCCCTCCACCCTTGACCACAGGTGTTAGGTTCGAGCCTCTGGGAATAAAATAAATCTTGTTGGTAGTGTTGTCCCCACAAATGAGCCATGTAATGCGCAAATTCAAATTTAGTCGGACTCCAATGCAAATACCGGACACTGGATAAAAAACAAAAAAAAAGATTAGAAAGAAAAACAGAATAGATTTTCTATTCTTGAATGGGGCTATGGAACAATAAAAACAAAATGAAATAAACTCGAATGTCAATTATGTTTTCGAATGTAGAAAATTATGTCGTCTGACACCAGTAACAACACTTTAGCAAAACAAAGAACTTTGAAGAATAAATGCAGCGAAAATTTAAAGAACACAAAAGTTTTAAATTTTCATAAGTTATATATATAATATAACTTATGATGGTCAATGACCAAATGTATTGTATATATATTATATACAAAAACACAAATTCGTTTCTTTACAGATTTACAAGATAAATGAATTAAAAGTTGAAGTCGCAAATGAGCTTTGCTTGAAAAATCTAACTAAGTAGACATAGGCAACCTCTCATTACAATCGCTCCATACAAAACTAATCTAGAATCTAAACAACAATTGTAATGTTGGACAGAATGTTGTCAACACACTCAGGCAACACTGGTGATCTAGATTTCTGAGATGAAATCCCGAGAGATCTCTTGGTATTTTTACTTTCTGGTTCTGGATATCAATACTCTGTAGTAGCCTCTCTATTTATAGTAGAAAGTCTTCCTTAAAAAACTCATCGATCAGTTGTGGAAGTTGAGGGAAAGGTGGATTACTGGTGGGATTGGTTGGAGAAGATTAGGGAGTAATAATCTCAACAGCTTTGGCTTGATCCTCACGACAAGCAACATCTTTTGACTTAGTCCTCACTCATTTTTTACCAGCTCCTTTTTACCTTGCCAGGTCATTTTTACCTCATAGTAATATTTACACAAATATTACTGCATCGCATGAAGTAAGGCAAAATTTGTTCAGAAAATGTTGGTCCCAATATTGTGCAACATTTGTCCCAACATAGTTACACATTCATATCAATACTTTAGGAGATATGTTGGGTCAAATGTCACAACACCAAATCCTACATTAACAATCTCCCATTTTTTGCATTTCTTCACAAAACTCATTAAAATATAAAGTTGACTTAGGGTGTTGTTACAAATGTTGTCCGACATCTGTGATCAATAATTTCAAGGTCATGCTCCCCCTTAACCTGTGATGTCATACAAGCAAACATGTGTATATCAATCCACTAAAGATCCTCATACAACATCGACAACAACAACAACTCCCTTTTTGCTCATCATACAACAGCAGCAGCTTTCTACTCCTGCATAACAGCTTCAACTTCCTCTGCACAACAGGCTTTAGCTTCCTCCCCCTGCATTTTAGCTTCCCCCTGCATCAACATCATCTCCCCCTTTTTGTGAAGAACGTAGCATCATGAAATGGTCTCTAGCTTGTATCGTAACATTTCTTGCAGCATCAACCTCAAAAATCTGTTGGTTGATTTTTTCCAATTTGATCCACAAGCCATTCTGTAGACTGTAGACTGTCCTGGACCAGTGTTGCCTAGAATGTTAGTGACATTTCTGGCAACATTTTCACTTTCATCTTCTTTCTTCCAGGGCCAGTAGATGACTCTGTCCTTGTTTTTCAAATTGTTTTGTTTACAGTGTAAAGCGCATGAGCCTTCCCTAAAGTGTCTTCTCTCTTAGGCTCAAAGCCTTGGGTGATTAATACTTTGTAGATCAGAGAGGGAAATGGAAGGATTGAAATTGATTATTTTCTCAGCCAAGTTGGCAATTTGATGAAATATCATTTGTCCCAAATCAACTTTCAAATTTTTCCCAACTTTATACAATAGGGTGTCTTGTTCAGATGTCACAATTGACTCATTAATTAAAGGAAGCCAATTGTGAATAGCAATTTTATGGAGGTTGGAAAACATGGTTGTTAGTTTGGAGGCTGGACATCTAGGGATCCACTTCTTCATCATACCTCCAGTGAGATATTTAATCAATTCATCCCTATTGTCTATGACATGTTCTGCTTCTCTAACATTATCTCCAGCATCTAGTCCCATACATTGATGTATATAGAAGGCGTAAACAGATAGACCTTGTTGTAGAGATATATCTTCCCAAATTTCTTTGAGGAGGTCTTCTCTGTAACAGGGCTCAGATTAGCGTAAAACATCTTTATTACATTATCAACAATCCTTTTTTCAGTGACAGATCCTAGGAGTTGTCTGTCCTTTAAGAATTATACCAGTCCATACTCAGTACAAGAGGAAATATCAATTACTTTCTCAGGCCTGATTACTCTATTGTTGTAACAATCCCACATATCATAGTTAGTTTTAGAATAGAATTTATCTGAGTAAGCAGATACCTCAAAGTCTGAATCGGTGTATTAGGTATTGCTGGAGGATGGTTTTGTATGTGTCTCTGAAGATGTTGGCTGAAATGTAGCCTGAGATGTTGCGGCATCAGTGGAAATATTTGGAGTAGCACTCGACTTTGCAGGTCTGGGAACTCCTTTGGAAAGAATTGTTTTAAAGGAGTGTCGTCTAAGATTTTCCTTTCTTGAGGCACATTTGGCTGCACTGAAGCAGATAGTTCTTCACTCTCCTCTGTTGAAAGCACACAGTCTGTATCTTCATTTGCACTGCTCGAGTAAGAGGGTATAGATGTTTCATAACTAGACCTTTTGTTACTCGGTCCTTCTTGGACTGTTTTCTCAAAAACTCTACTCGATCGACGAGTAGGAAAGGTAGAGACCTTGGCCTTTTACCCAAAGATGAAAAATCAATAATTTCATCAACATCTATAGGGTTATTATCATCTCCATGATAGCTAATAACTAAAGGTTCATCAAAACCTTTAAACACTATTGTTGTACATGGGTTTTCTGGGAGATTAGAGGAAGATGATGGATGTTCTGTTTGCTGGGGATCATTGTGCTCGGAAGCCTTCATATTCATTGGAGGACTTGTGCTCATTGGACTGTTGGAGTGGATGTTGGATGACATTTGTTCTGACATTGATGATGGTTCCATTGGGAGAGGGTTTTGAGAAGTTAGGGTTTCTGATAGAGATTGGAGTTTGGTTTGGTGATTCTATCGGTTAGGTAGGTAGATGTATACCCGATGTGATTTTCCCTTCTTTTTTTTTATTTTTATGGGAGAATCGGAAATGATAAAATAATAGCAAATGAGAGGAATATTTATATACATGGCAAACCTTTTCTTAGCAACAAAAATCTCTTATTTTTAGGTGTTTCAATTTTACACAATAACTTACATCTAAAATAAACATCACGATAGGAATAAAATTTAATCTTATCATTTTAAATTCTGAAATTCCATTAAACAAGGCATATAATAGAGAGTAAAATTTGATATTTCAAAAATCAGATAAGAACAACATCCCAACACATATCACATTCTGAAAATGTCAACAACAATGTTAGCAATATTTTGGACGACACAAGTATTTTGATCCCACAAGAATTTTCAGATTTGGCAACAAATCAAGACACGTTTTATATGTACTTTATGAGTTTGACCACTGGATCAATGTAACATTTTTCCATCGCGTCCTTGGTCTAATCATGTAACACATATAAAAGAATTTTTCGTGTAAGAAATAAGAATACTTTTATGGTATTCTCAAATCTCTTTTGAAGCACTCGATACTCCTATAGAATATGAACGATATCTTTTTATGGGTTTTGCCCATTTTTCACAGTTGCCAAATATTTGTAAAGGCTTTGCTTTATTTGGATACTCCCTTTTTATGATTATATATATATATATATATATATATATATATATATATATATATATATATATATATATATATTTTATATCATCGCAGAGAACGGTATCACTTTGATAACATATTCTTATTGAAGAATCATGCTTGTGTGACCAAAAGTTATGCTCCATACAACAACAATAATCAGTTAGTGATATAACATAGGTAAATGTCACCCGAAATGTTAGACAATATTTCATCCGACATAAACCAAAAATGTCTTTTTAGAGATTACAAAGACCAAGAGATTTCTTCAAGCTAGAAAATCTCTCATGGTCCAAAGCTTTTGTACAAATATCAGCTAGTTGATGAAAAGTGTCAACATATTCAATTTGAACTAGCTGTTTTTCGAGTAAATCTCTTTAAAATGATGTCTAATATCAATATGTTTTATACGTGAGTGTTGAACTGGATTTTAAGAAATATTTATAGCACTCAAATTATCACAGTACAAAATCAAAATGTTGCTAGTAAATTCATAGTCGTCTAGCATGTGTCGTAGCCATATTAATTGAGAGCAACAACTTTCAGCTACAACATATTCAGATTCAGCAGTTGAAAGTGAGACACAATTTTATTTACGACTATACCATGAAACAAGATTATTGCCAAGATAAAAAATATCCTCCACTTGTACTTTTTCTATCATCGACATCTCCAGCCCAATCTGAGTCACTAAATCCTATTAAGTTAGAATCAATGTCTTTGGAATACCAAATTCCCAACTCACATGTGCCAGCAACATATCTAATAATACGTTTCACGGTATTTAAGTGGGACATTTTGGGACAGGCTTGAAAACGTGCATAAACACAAACGCTAAACATAATATCTGGGAGACTAGTAGTAAGATAAAGAAGGATACCGATCATAGATCGATATAATGTTGGGTCGATATTTTCACCAACATTATCCTTACATACCTTCTGCGATGAACCCATTGGCGTTTTCATCTATTTAGTATTTTCCAAACCAAATCTTTTAACTAGATTCTTGGCATATTTACTCTGTGAGATGAAAATTCCATCTTCACTTTTCTTTATCTGCAAGCCTAAGAAAAAAATTAATTCTCCAATCATGCCATTTCAAATGTCGATGACATAGCTTCAACAAATGAATTTAGGTATGACTGTGAAGTCGATCTAAAGACTATGTCATCCACATAGATTTGAGCAATTATAATATCTACACTGTGTCGTTTAATAAACAAAGTACGATCAGCTTCGCCACGGTTAAAACCAAATTCAACAAGAGAGTTAGTTAAACGACCATACCATGCACGAGGGGTTTGTTTCAACCCATACAAAGCCTTTTTAAGTTTGTACACAGTGTGTGGATGGTAAGGATCTTCAAATCCTTTTGGTTGTTCAACATATACCTCATTATCTAGATAACCATTTAAGAAGGCACATTTTACATCCATTGGTGTAAAGTAATTTTCAGACAACAAGCAATATCAAGTAAAAGTCTAATGACTCGATTCTAGCTACAAGTGCGAAGGTTTCATCAAAATCAATTCCTTCAACCTGAGTATAACCTTGTGCAACTAGATGTGCTTTGTTTCTAACAACTATTCTCGATTCGTCTAATTTATTTTTAAAAATTCACTTAGTTCCAATTACATTTGTATTATTTGGATGTGGAACTAAGTCCAGACTTCATTTCGAGAAAATTGTTCAAGCTCTTCTTGCATTGCTTGTATCCATAAATTATCTTTAAGTGCTTCTACAACATTTTTTGATTCTAATGTAGATATAAAACAAGAAAGACTAACCTCTTGATATATGGTTGACATACACACATATCTTACCATTTCTCTCTAGTTGAGTGGTTTTTTGCCTCTTGTTCTATTTCTTTCAAAAACTTCCCCTATCACTTGGGCTCGTTGGATGATTCTTCCTAATCTTTGATGAGGGGTCCCTACAAACTAGGTCTAACAATTCAGCACTTGACTCCTCATCTATGGCCTCTATGGTCTCTTTTGTTGTTTCGGATGTTCCTTCAAGTGTGGCAACATTTATGGCAACATCCGATTCTCCTACACTCTGTGGACTTTCCACTGTATCTATAATATTATTTTCAATAATTTTTCCTGAAACATCAGAAAGATCATCAAAGATAACATTTACAGACTCTTGTATAGTTCTGAATCTCAGATTGTATACTCGATAAGCATGACTATTTTGTGAATAGCCAACAAAAATTCTTTTATCACCCTTAGAGTCAAATTTTGCCAAATGATCCCTGGCATTTAAAATATAACAAATACACCTAAAAACTTGAAAGTAACGCAAGTTTGGTTTTTTTCCATTTATAATCTCATAGGGTGTCATCTTTGTTCCTGACCTTAAATAGACTCTATTAGCGATGTGATTAGTAGTATTCAAGGCTTCTGTCTATAAACGTTTTGACAAATGTTTAGAACTAAGCATCACTCTAGCAATTTCTTGCAATGTCCTATTCTTTCGTTCTGCAACCCCATTCTGTTGAGGAGTTTTGGGGGAAAAAAACTAATGGAAAATTCTCCTTTTCTCACAAAAATTTGTGAATGAACTATTTTCAAATTCTTTTCCATGGTCGGATCTAATCCGAAAAATAGGAGAATAGAATAAATTTCTAATTCTAGAGTGCAAGATTTTAAACATGTCAAATGTTTGTGATTTTTCTTTCAAAAAATATATCCAAGAATATCTAGAAAAATCATCTACTATCATAAAGGAATACCTCATGCCTCCTAGACTATCTACTTCAATTGGACCCATTAAATCCATATGTAGCAATTGAAAATAGTGAGATGTACCTGAATGTTGTCCGTCGTGTTGGACAACATTATGAGAGACACGAGTTTTCTTATCTTTCAAACAATTTTCACATACAGTTTTACCTTTATGGCTAAGTTTGGGTATGCCTCTAACCGCTTCATATGAGACCAATTTTTCTAAATTGCGGTAGTTGACTTTCCCCAACTTTTAATGTCATAGTGTTGTGTCATCGACCTTAGCATTATTGCATGTTTCTTGCCTTACAACAAGATAACAATTGTCACATGTTCTTGTACCTGTCATGACACATATTTGTTTTATTCGTAACTTTATAGGTATTCTTATTAAATTTTACCTCAAGATCGTCATCACACAGTTGACTTGTACTAATCAAATTAGCCATTAAGCCCTCAACGTGTAAGACATTTCTTAAGGCCGAAAATTCAGGAACATCCTAGATCCATTTTCCAATTATTTTGCTTTTACTGTCACCTTCATAAGTCACGTTTCCTCCATTGAATGACTCATCGTTCTTTAGAAAGTCTTTTGTACCTGTCATGTGGAGAGAACATTCACTATCAAAGTACCAAGAATCTGAAATGTTTGTTCTTAATGCAGTTATAGCAACATTACATGCTACATCCTTTTTAGGAACTCAAACTCTCTTAAAACATTTTTATCTTTTGGCTCAGAAATGTTGCTTCAATTGTTATTCGGAATGTTGGACAACATTTTAAGAAACAGTTTGCTCACAGAATTTTAAAGTTTGAAACAATACGGTTTTATCCATGGGAGTTACAGTGATGACAGACAAGCTTCATATTCTTTGACATATATGAGAACCTATTATTCATCTCTTGTTCTTTTACAAAGCATATTTTCTCATTTTTATCAAAGAGATTAGAGCATATGATTTTAAGAGAGTTTTCGTACCCAATTCCTTCATGTGAAGGTTTACTAAAATTGAGTATCTCATTCGATTTCGAAGTCCCCGTGTTGAGCTTATGGAAGTTTGCTTTGGCTAAATCTAATTTTTCATGGATCTTACCAAATTCAATATCATTTTTTGGTAAGTGCAACCTCAAGTCGGGTTATCGTGCCTTTTAATACTAAATTCTCATGAGTTCAAGATTTTACATTTTTGTCAAGTTGCTTGAATTCTACGTTTAAGGATTTACAAATACTTTGTAATTCATTAATCATATCATCTTTGCATTCAACTTGATCCATACAATCAGTCTCACTAACATAAATAGAACCACTAAAACAATTAACATCAGAATAGTTAAAGAATTCATACCTTTCGGATGTCGCTGATGATGTTGATGATGTTGATGCCGTTGCTGATGTTAGAGCAAATGTCGTGGCATCTGAGACAACATTGTATATGACATATTCATTATCCGATAGAGACTGTTCGAAAACAGTAGTCACCATTTCTTGTGTTTCAATTTCACAATCTCCTTCCTCTTCTCTTTCATCATCACTAAGAAAAATCTATAAGTTTTTACCAAATTTTCTAAGAGTATTTGCACATTCGTTAGCATAGTGACCCCAACCCGAGCATGCATGACATTGCACAAACTCGAGTTGTTTGGGATCAAATTTGGTACGATCTGAGTTGGTTCTTTTGAGTGGAATTCCTTTTTGAGCACTTAGAAGGAATTTAGTGGGCTTTTGATTGAAGCCTTGATTTTGATGCTGTTTATATTTAGATTGATTTATCTCATTGTTGAACTTCCTCACCATCGAATTGTATTTTTGAGTGAGTAAGGCAACATTTGCACCCTCACCAATTTCTTCAAGATTCTCATCCTCTTCTTTAATTTGGCTCTCTGATGATTGAACTTGAAGTGCCACATTCTTGCTTTTATACAATTCCTTTGATTCTCAATGTTCATCTCATAAGTCTTGAGAATGCTCATCAAGGCATGAAGGTCCATTGTAGTAAGATTGTGATCTTCTTCAATAGCACAAATCTTTAAATTGAACTTTTCAGGAAGAGAACAGAGAATCTTTTCAACAAGTTGAGTGTTGGTTAATGGTTCACCAAGCATACATTTGAGATGTCAATCAACTTTTCAAAATAAGATTTAATATCATCAACTTCTTCCATCCTTAAACGTTCATATTTACTCATGAGCATGCGAAGCTTTGTTCGACGAACACTTGAGCTACTTTCACAATGAATTTGTAAAGTATCACATGCATCCTTAGTCGTGGGGCAGTTTTGAATGAGTTTGAACATATACATATCAACTCATCCAAAAATTTCATTTATAAGGCTTTTTCGTTAAAGCTAGCATTATTGGTTTCTTCTGTAGTCCATTCGAATTCAGGTTTAACAAGTATGTCACCTTCCTCATCCGGTGGCAACATTGGAACAATATACACATTGGTTATAGATCTTCATGCCCTAACATCAATTGATTTGATATGAGAACGTAGGCGAATCTTCCAATAGGTATAATTTGATCCATCTAAAATAGGAAGCCTACCAATAGTTTGATTTGCAGGATCCATATCTTTTGACAACTGAACCAAACACTTATTGTGTTAAATGTCGGCTTTGATACCACTTGAAGGGGGCTATGGAGCAATAAAAACAAAATGAAATAAACTCAAATGCTAATTCTATTTTCAAATGTCGGAAATTATGTCGTCTGACACCCGTAACAACACTTTAGTAAAACAAAGAACTTTGAAGAGTAAATGCAGCGGAAATTTAAAGAACACAAAGGTTTTAAATTTTCATAAGTTATATATATAATATAACTTATGATGGTCAATGACCAAATGTATTGTATATATATTATATACAAATATACAAATTCCTTTCTTTACAGATTTACAAGATAAAACGAAAAGGAATTAAAGTTGAAGTCGCAGATGACTTCTGCCTGAAAAATCTAATTAAGTAGACATGGACAACCTCTCATTACAATCGCTCCATACAAAACTAATCTAGAATCTAAACAACAACTGTAATGTTGGACAAAATGTTGTCAACACACTCAGGCAACACTGGTGATCCAGATTTCTGAGATGAAATCCCAAGAGCTCTCTTGGTATTTTTACTTTCTAGTTCTGGATATCGATACTCTGTAGTATCCTCTCTATTTATAGTAGAAAGTCTTCCTTAAAAACATCATCAATCATTTGTGGAAGTTGAGGGAAAGGTGGACTGCTGGTGGGATTGGTTGGAGAAGATCAAGGAGTAATAATCTTAACAACTTTGGCTTGATCCTCACGACAAGCAACAACTTTTGACTTAGTCCTCACTCATTTTTTACCAGCTCCTTTTTACCTTGCCAAGTCATTTTTACCTCATAGTAATATTTACACAAATATTACTGCATCGCATGAAGTAAGGCAAAATTTGTTCAGAAAATATTGGTCCGATTGGTAGATTACACCTGGGGCGGTGTTGTTGGTTTGGATTACCTATATCGATGTCTCTGTCGAGCGTCTATGGGCGCTATAAGTGATTTTGTTAGATTTTTCACTCTCTTCCAGGTAATATATTTAAGTGTGTGTAATTTTATTCTAAATATAGCGTTTTGAAATGATGACTAATAAATTATTTTTTAATTACCCTTTCATTTATGGGTGTTGGATAGGATGCTTCCTTTTCAGCCCGTACCTACGCACCCTCAACCTAACTTCATTCGTGATGGCAATTCCCTACGCGCGAAGATGGAGGGGAGGCAACCTCCTGAGATATGGATATGCACCACAATATTCTTTCGTTCATGGATCAACTTGATCGTATGACGGATGGCATGGTAAAATTCTTTGATTGTACATTATTACCTTATTTTTGTTATTATTTTTGTCTTTATTATTTACTATTTTGTAGTCATTTTTTACAGGCTTTTATATAGACACTGTATGTTCAATTTTTGGATTAACTGCCGGCGTTTTGCATGGCTGGTAAAGTCGTGTGGATGTCGCGGTGTCCGTTGATATACATGGATATCATTGAGGATCACGCGTTTCACCGCATCTTACGACAGTTTGGTCATGCACAGAATATTCCTAACCCGACTGATTGGGAGCATCACCACTATGATCGAGACAAGTGTTTGACCGCCACTGCTATATACCGGGCCTTTAGGCACACCCAGATCGATCATTGGGCTCAGAGGCTGCAGAGCACAACGGTGATTGGACATACGACTCCGATCGTGATTTACATGAAGTGGTACCGGCAGATCACACACAGCTTGATTGGCAACCCCAATATACGTGTTCTAGATGGTCGAGGATATGCAGCACTCGCGAGACAGTATGAGGTGTTGGTAAATTTACCGTACTTAAACTTAATTAATTATCTCAATTATTACCTTTAAAATTTATTCAATTATCAATATTTGCAAACAAATGTAGCTACAGACCATATAGACAATGTGCCAGTTAGGAGTACAATATATGGATATCCCCGAGATAGCAAGATTTGCTGCTTAAATTGTTCAGGTAGTCGAGTCGGGTACCCAACGGGCACAAGAGGTCGAACGTATGCATGATCGTGATCTAGAAGGCTTGTATCATGCAACAGATGGTCATGGTCATGAAGGCGGTAGTGATAGAGACAGTAGTGGAAGAAGGGGGTAGGGTTAGAAAGGGGGTGATCGAGGAAATCATGGCTAAGGTGGTGCCAGAGTAGGTAGTGATAGAGGACTCCATCTAGTAGATGAGCATGAGGAGCATGCTTCCGATATCGCTCCAGCCTAGCAGCATTCGTCGACTTCAAACGTCCCATCGACTTCAGGCTGCCCGTTAACTTCAAGCTGCCTGTCGACTTCATATCGACCGTCGACACCTACATATACACCGACACATCTATTTTCATATGTGGCTGGGTCTTCATCCTAGCAGATCCAGAATGCATACGTTGGTGTACATGATGACATAGATTGGGCTTCATATGACGCAGCAGTGCATGCGCAATGACCAGTTCGTGATGTACAGGATGGCAGGGAGCTGCACTACGACTTCTCATTCATAGACTTCGAGGATTTTCTTAGCCCAGGGGTTAGTGTTTAAAATACTTATTTTAAAAAATTAAAATACTTGTACTGATTATTTCATAATTTTTCATATCTTAGGATTCAGCTCCAGCTCCAGCTCCAGTTTCATCCACTCAGGATCTCGTTTATGATATTACTTCGGATCCTACACCAGACCCCGCTTAGGAGTCCGCCCAGGAGCCCGTCGACACACATGTTTGATTTTTTATTAGAAGTTAATGCATTAAATAAAATTAAAATTAACACTAATTATTTATATATTATTTCAGGTTCATCCTTCTACGTATGTGGTCCCGTCTCCTGATGAGGACGATGATGTTGATGATTATGACCCTAGTGACCCCAACAGATTGGCTCTATCATGCCAATTAAAGGCAGTCATGTGCACGTTATGATCTGGACTTCGAAGAATGGTGGCAAGAAAAAAAGAGTGGTGGATGATCATGGCTTGGAGCGTCCTGCTATTAGGAGGAAGAAGGGGAGGAGACGATAGGGAGGGTGGTGGGGATCATATTAGCCTTAGGCCTAAGGTTACTCTAAAGTCTACCACACGTAGGATCCATTAGAGATTGTGTATATGTAATTAAGTTGTACAGTTTAAGTTAATATTATATTTTTTTGCGTATCTTTTTCTTAATAATAATTATTTATCTTTATCTTTATTATCATTTATTACTAACTCATGCGACGTCCGAAATTAATTAGGAAAAAAATCTCGACATATTCGAAATAAAATAATGCCTTGACTAAACCCTAAAATGTTTAAATCAAAACCCTAAAATGTAAAACACTTAAACCTAATGATAATAAGTTTCCAAACAAAACTTACTTCTGGCAGTTTACAACCCCTAAAACGACATTCCGAACGTTTAGGTATCCTTAATGCATTGAGCCTACACTATTGTTTGCATAAAAAATATCAAGTTCTATATAAAATATTGACATTTTGGAGTCTTGAGACATGACTAATCTTTGATCAAAGTATGAAAATTTTTTGAATTTCAAATCTTTGAAATTATACGAAGTGTTAGAAAAATATCAACCCATATTGCGCAATAATTTATTGCACAATAGGACTTAATTATGCCGTTACAGTTAAGTCTTATTGTACAATAAATTATTGCGCAAAAGATATTTTTATACCAATTTTTTTGGATTATTTTGATTGCTTTCCTCAATTTTTAGGCCATTTAAGTTTTGAACTCGCATTTTGAACACCTCAAAAAACACAGCACAAATTGGTCTATAAAACCAAAATCTTGACTTCCCAGAAAATGGGGGGATAATAATTCGATGCCTAGTCAAATACTTTGTTACATGTGAAATTAAATATGACAAAAAGGAACACTAATATTTTTTCCAAACAAAAAGAAAAACAGAAACATTGTTTCTGGTTATATATTCACTAATCCAAGGTAGTGGAACTAGTACTTGGGGTGATTTGGTTCATGTAATAAGGTAAAGATATTTTATATTTTATTTTATTGAAGGTATAATGAATTCCTGGATTCAATCAAATAAAGTGGCCATGAAAATGTTGTTAGTCAAAGGGCTATCTCGGCGCATGACTAGCCCACTTTGCTAACGTACGCTTACACCGTTTCACCATGGCCAAACGAGGTGGAAGGACGAGGACAAGCTCGTTGAGGTCACGAGGAAAGAGATAGAATCTAGCTCTACAATCCAAGCAATGGTTTCAGCAGGGAAGCTGAAATCGGCAACTAAGGATTTTGAAACTCCGATTGGAGCAGGAAAGGGGACGATCGAACAAGTGACTGGAATACCTAAGCTGACGCCACCGGCAGATTTGAATCCCACTCCACAGCTGACACCGATTATAGAAGTGGAAAACTTGGAGCGGAGGGCTGATATTGAGGTTCACATGGACTATTGTCAATAAGTGATTGAGGGGAATGAGTCACAGGCGCTGAATGTTGATGACGATGGAGTGGAACAAGTTCCTCTTTGGAAGCAAGAAGCTGAAAAGATGAAGCAGAATCGCACTTGGTCTAGCCTGTTTGCTAATAATCGGAATGCTTCCAATGGTATGCCTCTTTCATATATACCTCCGCTTGTTGTAGATGGTAAGACTATGGTTATTGTTGACAGTAAGGAGACGGAGGAGCAGACTAGGGAGAGGTCAAATGCACTAATATTGTATGTGATTGGGGATATGCCTTCATTTGGGTACATAAGTAACTATATAGCTAAGAACTGGACTGATATAGTTGATCCTATGTTGTATTGGCATGATGAGGGGTACTATATAGTAAAATTCCAGAGTATAGATGATAGGGATGATGTATTGTATTCTAGGCCATATACCCTTAATAGTAGGCCATTGATACTGACTCCATGGACACATACTTTTGATTTTTAACAGGATTTTCCACGAACTATGCCTCTTTGGGTAAGATTCCCAAACTTGCCTCTTAATCATTGGGGGCCAGTACCATTGAGCAAAATAGTTAGTAGACTGGGAGAACATATGTTTGCTGACGAGTGCACAAAGAAACAGACCTACTTTTCATATGCAAGGGTGCTTGTGGATGTGGATATGACTCAGGAATTGCCAAATGTGATTGAGGTTACTAATGAGAAGGGGCATTCCTTCTCTCAGGATGTAGTATTTGATTGGAAGCCTGCTTTTTGCAAATTTTACTGTCAGCATGGTCATGAGTGTAGGGACGATCCTAAAAAGGCCCAAGGCCAGACAAAAGGAAAGCAAGTTCAACAGCCTCCTCCAAAGGAGAATGGAGGATAAAGGAAGTATAAAGGCTATATGAAACCTGTGCAGCAATGGGTGGGTAAGCCAGGAAAGGAAAAGGGTAAAGATGCAGAGGTGAGGGTTCCTAATGTGCCAGAAGCTCCTCCTCAGACAAAGCAAACTCAGACTCAGGGCCAGACTCAGACTCAAGTCCAGGAGAAGAATATTCAGAAACAGACCTCTGGTACTCAGTATACACAGCAGCAAAGGGTAACTCATATACCCATTCTATACATAACACCTATGGCAAGGGGTTCCACAGGTGCTTCTAGTTCCAAGACAAAAAGTATGGTTAGTATGTCTTATGGGGGTGTCTCAAAAGGGGTAGCCTTAAATGCAAATAGATTTTCCCCGTTGAAGAAAGGAGTTATGGGAGGTTTGGCTTTGGGAAGACCCCAGAGGGGTTGATTGTTTCTCTATGAAATGGATTATATGGAATGTGAGGGGATTAAATATGCCCCTCAAGCAAAGGGAGATGGGAGACTATCTCATGAAGCATAAGGTATGTTTAGCAGGTTTGCTGGAAACTAAGGTCAAAGAAGGAAAATTTGCTACAACTGTGAATAAGGTGGCAAAGGGGTGGAAATATTTGCACAATTATCAGTATGCTATAAATGAGAGAATTTGGGTGTTATGGAAGGAGGCTGATGTTTTTGTCAATGTGCAAGAGGTGACAGACCAATTTATCCACTACAATGTTGCTGCTAGAACTAGTAATTTCTAATATGCTTTAACTGTTGTCTATAGGAGTAATAGTTTGGAGGAAAGAAAGGACTTATGGACAGGTATGTGTAGGATTGGTAACAATATGACTATCCCATGGTGCATGTGGGGATTTCAACTCCCTCTAACTAGTGCTGATAAGGTAGGGGTAATCCAGTAGCTGAATGGGAGGTTAGGGACTTTCAATAAATGATTGATAGTCTAGTGTTAACAGACATGAAATCCTCAGGTAGGTTCCTCACATGGACTAATAGACATGTGTGGAGCAAGATTGATAGAGCCTTATGTAATGACAAATGGGTGGAGCAATTACTACTCAATTTCTGGAAAACCATTTCTCTGACCATTCTCCAATTCATATGGAAATTGCAGACCTGAGTAATCATAAAAGAAAGCCATTCAGATTTTTAAATGTCCTAGGTGAGGATGATCAGTTCTTACAAGTTGTTGCACAAGCATGTAATGTACAGGTACAGGGGACTGCAATGTACAAATTGTGGACCAAGCTTAGATTGTGCAAAGACCCTTTGAAGCAACTTAGACTATGGAAAGACTACATGTGCTGCAAACTCAAATCACTTCAAACTCTACTCCTGACCTGATGGATAGGGAGGAGGAGGCTTTGGATGATATGAATAAGTGAGCGCTTATACATGAGAAAATCTTAAAGCAGAAAGCAAAGGAACAATGGGTGAAGGCTGGAGATGGCAATAATAAATACTTTTTTCACTATCTGAATGCCAGAGCTAGTAGTAACAGTATTTCAGTCTTGAAGGATAAAAATGGAAGGATATTGCACCAAAAGGCAGACATTGAAAAAGAGATCATGATGTTCTATGAAGGGATATTGGGTACTGCCGCACACAATTTCTGTAGTGGATATAACAGTGATCATATCAGGGCCAAGTCTTAACCTGCAACAGCAACAAAATCTATGCTAAGATATCAGTAGAGGAGGTTAAACAAGCTTTGTTTGATATAGAAGATAATAAAGCACCAGGGATAGATGGGTTTAATGCATTCTTTTTCAAGAGAGCTTGGAATATAGTGAAACATAATGTGCTTGCTGCTGTACTTGAATTCTTTCAAACAAATAGGATGCTGAAAGCTGCAAACAATACTCTGATTACCGTAGTCCCTAAAACTTCCTACCCTGAGACTATGAAAGACTATAGGCCCATAGCTTGTTGCTCCACAGTGTATAAGATCTCCAAGGTGATCTCAAACATAATTAAAGGGGTCATTGATGGTATTGTGGGTCCTAGCCAGTCTATTTTTATTCCTGGGAGACTGATTTCTGATAACATCATACTTAGTCATGAATTGGTAAAGAGGTATACAAGGAAGCATATTTCTCTTGGTGTATGATCAAAGTTGATTTTTATAACTCAGTAGAATGGTGCTTTGTAGAACAGATGTTGAAGGGGCTGGGTTTTCCTAGTAGAACAAACAACTGGATAATGTCTTGTATACAAACTGTTAGTTATACTTTCATGCTAAATGGGGAGATGACTGATACTTTGAAGGCTAAGAGGGGATTAAGGCAGGGAGATCCTATGTCTCCCTACATATTTGTTCTACTCATGGATTACTTGCACAGATGCCTTGCTTCACTAAAGACTAATCCTGATTTCAATTTCCACCCAAGATGACAGAAGCTTGGGATTCCTCATTTGTGCTTTGCAGATGATCTCCTCCTCTTTGCTAGGGGAGATATGCAATCAGTTGTACTCCTCAATAGCAGTTTTCCATATTCTCTGAAGCATCTGGAATCAAAGCTAACATGGCTAAGAGTCAAGTATATTTTGAAGGGGTGAATGAGCAGGTAAAGAGCTGTATTTTGGAGGAGTTGGACTATGAATTGGGTGAACATCCTTTCAAGTATTTAGGGGTGCCCCTATCTACCAAAAGGCTGACTGTAAGATCACTTCTTGGATGGCTAATAGTCTTTCCTATGCTGGTAGGCTTCAATTCATATAGACAATAATGTTTGGTGTGCAAGCTTACTGGACTCAGTTGTTTTTAATGCCTAAGAAGGTGATCAAGCTCATTGAAGCAATTTGTAGGAGTTATATGTGATCAGGGGAGGCAACAGTGTCTAAAAAAGCATTGGTGGCTTGGGACAAAATCTGTTTGCCTATAAAAGCAGGTGGCCTGAATCTTATAAATCTGAGATTGTGGAATCAAGTTGCTTTTTGTAAGCTTCTATGGGCACTTAATCAGCAAAAGGAGAAATTATAGATTACATGAATACATACATACTATATAAAAAGGCAAAACGTGCTCACTATGGACATTCTTAAACAGGCTGCTTGGATGATTAGGAAAATATTTCATATGAGGAGATATTGACAAGCTCTGGGGGATATTGACAACTTGAGAGTGAATGGGAAGTTTCATTTAGCTATTGCCTATAGAAGATTGAGAGGGGAAGTGTCAAATGTGGCTTGGGGCAGGCTTGGTATGTCAAAATGTAGCAGCTCTTAAGCACAATTTTATATTAAGATTGAGCCTTCATGAAAGACTAAGAACAAAGGATCAACTACTAAAGTGGGAACTGGATGTGAGTGGTACATGTGTTTTGTGCAACAATGAGGCAGAGACGCTGCCTCATTTATTGTTTGACTCCAACTTTTCACAGGATATATGGAAATCAATACTGCAATGGCAACAGTGGAATAGAGATATACAGAATTGGGCTATGTAATGGGCATAGGTACACCAGCAAGCAAAGGGCAAACACCCTAGGGGTGTTATCTTGAAAGCAAGTCTGTCCACAGTGGTGTATGGCATTTGGATAAAGAGGAACAACAGAATTTTTTAAAACAGAGCAGCTATGAAGGCAGCATTAATAGACCAGATGAAACTCAATTTGTGCATTCGAGTCAGGAAAAATGCTAGATTATTTAGATATATCTGCTCCTTATGAGCTGTGGTAATAAATAGATGGATGTATAGGTGTGGCTTGTTTTTGTTGTTTCCTTTGGTTAAGTAGGAGTTTGTTTTGAGAAGGGCTGAGTAGGTTTGCTCACCCTTGGATTTGTAAAGTTGTCAGTAGTAGTTAATAAAATCTTTTAATTACCAAAAAAATGTATAAATTTGATCCGAAATTTAATCTTGAATGTACCACATTATCCCATCAAACGTGATTTTATTTTTATTTCACCTGGAAGGTGGAATAAATTTATCCAAAACTTACTCCCAGAATTATAATCCCAATATAACTTATGTCGCAAACCAAATGACCCCTTAACTCCTTCACCACCGTCAGAGACTTCGACTTTTATGCATTCACATGAAACACGAGTATTATTATAAGCAATTTTCTATTGTAAGCATAGGCTTACAGAATTGCGATCCTCTTATTTTGAATTGTAGGGGTTTGTGCTAGAATCACGAGGACATAAGTTATTGTTCTCATAGTTTCGATTCCCAGTAACAGAATTTTAATTTTTTAGTGCACTTGGTTAAATGTTAAGTTATTTATCTAGAGAAACATGGATTAATTTTCTTTTTTTGGTTTTCAAAAAAGTATGAGAACAATAACTTATGAATGATAAAATTAGATCATGAAAATATAATATGTCCAACCCGTTTAAGTTTCGGCAGAAATAATGATCCATTCATTTATTAACGATTAACTAATTTAAATCCGTCTAATTTAATTCATCTAAAATTGGTTGACATGTAGCTTAAATTGACTCATTAGAAATCTTGTTAAAATATTTTGTAAAATAACTTTTTTTTGTTTGATATGTTATATATAGCTATACGAATATGTTTTTACTAGGTACTTAAAAATATTATAAGAAAAAAATAAACAAAGAAACTAAAACTTAGTAAGAGTTGAGCGTGTTGGGCTATAACCCACTATTTAACCTACTCTGACGCAACTCATTTCAGTCTAAATCATTTCTTTCATATATATGGTTCTTTCATATACGTTTTCTTTAATTGAATGAACGTTCTGATTCTCAAATTCTTAAAATACTTCAATTGGTACATGCAAGAAATAGGCTAATTCAGCAGCCTTTTGTCAATTTCTCGTGGAGTCAAATTCTCATCAGTACGGGTCAAGGGTATGGACCCCTGACCTCAATGTCCATATAAAGAACACGACGAGCATTGCACACTTTGTTCATCCAAGCTAGGTAGAGCTAGGTTCAAGATATAGAGGGAGAGCTTCCATTTCTTTGATTTGATGCACACGACTTTTTCACGGACTTTGCTTCCACAGTTGTTTGAACGATAACCACCTTACGTCCCAACCTTCTCGATTTTCTTTGGTGCCAAAGACCAATGACTAGTTAACCAAGAAGATAACCATTCTTCTGGACAAGAAGAGCGACTCTCAATCCGCGGTGAGAAGCCAATAGGAAGCTTGCTACGAGGACGGACCGAGGAAGGGCGATGGATATGTTGTCAGCCAATGCATCTTCTTGCTACTTAAATGGATGATTTACAAATATGACCTTAGAGGTGGGTGATCTTGAACTTTAACCTCGCTTGCTTCGTGACGAAAACTTCAAGGTCAACAACTTTTGCCTTTTAATATTAAAGATTTTCTCATGGGGCAAGCGGGGTCAAAAGTTCAACAGAATCCATTTCCAAGATCATTGAGTGTAGTTTCCTGCCTTTACACGGATAAATGATGCATTCATTTATTAACTTAGTTCATTTTAACCCAACAAGTTCAACTCAACCCGTTCATATATAACACCCCTAATCACATTTATATGTGGATTTGAGAGTTGAAAATTTCAATTGTTCAACTTGTCTTATGGTCCAAAACTAGAATAGGATCACCCGTTCAAGAAATACTCATCATATTTAATTTCCATTTATTATTTTCACTTCTAATTAAGTCAACCCTATTGTAGAATTGTTCCATTCCCATTTCCCTCTGATAGCCGCAAACTCTTCTCCTGGAGTTGATCAACGTTGACTTACTTATTCACGCTTAGCACGTCTTTCCCCTCTACTAGTAATATTTTTTCAAATTTTCATGAGTAATGCACTAATTAAAATAAAAATAACTCTAGTTAGTGTGTACCCAATACAACAAGACGAAGATTTGGTCCGTAGCCATAGGGTTTGGTGCTATTCCTATATAAAGACATAACAAAATTCTTGGTTACATAGTAGAATCTAAATAAAAGAGGAGAAAGGAGAATTCCACTTAGGGAATAAATTCTCCTTTCCCCATGTGTGTGGATAAAAAGAACAAACCATAGAATTTAATTCTTCCTCGTGGTCTTCATATCATTCTTTCAACCTATCTAGAAGCTTCATTTTAAATTTCCAATCAAAGGACAATGTAAGTTTCCTTCTACTTTAATTTGTTCTTCATAAACACTTCGACTTAAGCACTTCTTTATATGTAACTGAAGCAATAGATTGTTGATTCAGACTGTTTGTTAATTATGCCTCGAATTTTTTCCTTGTATAGTTAGGAAATCCATAATCCTTAACTCATTGTTCTAATAGATTTGGGAAAGAAAACGTATTGTCCTTATTGTAGGAGTGGAAAAACCTTTCTCTTATAGATTTGGGACGACTTGGAATCTATATATAGGGGTTGTACACTTCAGGTTTGAGTGTGGATGGCAAGTGAGTGCCGGCTTTTCAAAGAGATATTTAGATCCATCCTTGTCAACAGGAGAAGGGAATAGGCCTTGAGGGTAATGTCGGACTTCTCTTTCATAGTGGAAAACTCTCTCTGCTTTTGTCCCGAGGATTAAGCTTATCTGAACCTCGTTAATTCCTTCCGTAACATTGTTGTTGTTGTTACCCTTTTTCGTTTGCAGTTCTTCGTTTGATAAAAAGTTTGTTTTTCTTAGTTAGAATGTCTACGTTGAACGATAAACACATCCAAAGGATGTTCGACAAGCTTGATGAAGATGGTGATGGATTAGTGAGCTTAGATGAGCTCAAAGGCCTTCTTGATAAGATTGGAGCTTGCACGGGCCTTGATAAGCTCCAATCTTTAGTAGGTAAGACGAGCCTTAACTACATTGACTTCTTATTCTTTTACGAGGCTATGGTGAAGAAAAATAATGAGGAAAAGAGATCTCAAGAGGACAATATTGATGATCTTGTTGAAGCATTCAAGGTGTTTGATTTGAATGGAGATGGTTTTATTTCTTGTGAGGAGCTTCAAAAAGTGTTGTCAAGATTAGGGTTGTGGGATGAGAAAGAAGGAAGTGATTGTAAGAACATGATCCACATGTATGATACTAACCTTGATGGAGTTCTTGATTTTGAGGAGTTCAAGAACATGATGTTGGTTTCTAATTATGAGGGTATTCCTTTGTAAATTATTTGCTTTTCATCTTTTTGAAATTTTCTTGTGAACATTGTTATGATGACTTTTATGGTTCATTAACTTCTTGTATTATGCTTAACATATTCCGTGGTACGCAAGACGTATATTTGTTGGACAAATACGAAATCTCTTCAAATAAGTAGAACAGTAAATACTTCCCATGTATTATGTATGCAAACATAACTATATTTAAGCAAAACGGCTGGTGCTTAAGCACCCATTCTCTTTGACACGAATATTTATATTTTATACAAACAAAAAAAAAAACAGTAAAATATATGAATAATGAAGATATTGAATTGGGGTCATCCATGTAGGTCAACACGGATAAATCATTTTCCAAATAAAAAAAAAGGTGGAATTCCCACCCCAGGAGCCCCAACACCCCGGTCCGACAGGTCTGTGAATGAGGTAAATCATGGTGACTCAATTGATTTCAAAGGTTAGACCAGTACCACGGATAAATCATGAATAAATAAGTGTGTGAATATATTATAATAAAAAAGAGAGAAAAGACACAATTATTGGAAAATATCTTTGAACAATTGAACCCAGAGTCAAAACCAAGATTTAAATTCTATAATTTCAACTTTTAAGATTCTTACAATTCTAAAATTATGGACTCAAACCTACTATTTACTGTAATTGTAGTAAATTTATATATATAAATTTTTACTCAGCATAGAAAATGCTGAATTCCAATAAATCTGATGTTATAATACTACATGTATCCGCCCCTAGTTGTACTTATTCAAGAAACATAAAGAAGTTTTGAGGATTAGAACTTCTCACTTCTTCTCTTGAACATTTTCTTCCTTTGTTCTAAATAGGAAAATCCTCTTCTTCTAGTGAAGAATTTGTTGGAAATTTACCTTTGGCGGGAGTTGCGACCGATCAACTTTAACGGCTTAAACACTAGTGTTCCGCATGTTGGAGAATTCGGTTCTTCACACATGCATAATCTACTAAGTAAGTAGATGACCGTAGGGCCAAGGATCGTCAAATTTCGTTGAGAAATGAAAGAGATATTGGTCCACGAAGTGAGGTGTTTGAAGCATGGAAAAGTGTGGTATGGGATCAATTCTCCCTCATCGGTGGAGGAAGAAAGAATTGTTTTGTTTATAAGTCTCAAAGTTGGCTTGGGGTTTGGGACCCCAAAGGGTATCCCATGTGTTTAAAGGAGGGAGGACCTAGATGTGCTTCGGTTCGAGGAAAGCCCACACGCGCGCCACCGCAGCCCGTCCTGTCCGGTACGGGTTCCGAGAATATTTTTGGTGTAGTACAGTTTGGTCCCTGAAGTTTCAAGAAAGTCAGATTTGGCAGAAATAGAAACAGAACGTCAACAACACTCAATTCAGCCATTTATTTTGGCTGAATTACTCTTCCTAAATGTCATCCGTTGCACATCAAATTCACCATTTATTTTGGTGAATTACTCCTCCATAATTGCCATTACTTGGCCAGTAATGTGGGCAGTTCATGAGCCTCTTCTCCAACTATATAAAGGACCCCTTGCACCATTGTTGACACACAAAAAAACAGACGAAAAACAAAAACAAGAAATCAGTCTTCCTACTACCTTCCAGCATCATTTCATTACTCAAAATTCTTCACGGTAACACTTGAGTTTCCTTTGCTCATTTGTTCACTTGCTGTTTTATCTTGGGAGACAATTGTCCGGGACGTAGAAAGGATACATACGGGACAATATTTTCATAAGACAGAGTGCAAACACTCGACTTAGCATACCACAAACAGTTCCAGTTTATTCTTCAAGTTCTGTGTAATTTCAGTTTGTTGATCAATTGTAATTTCAGTTCTTGTAATACTTAGCAGTTACTTGTAATTTTCATTTCATGCATCTTTGTATCCAACAAGTTTAAGACAATATTTGCTTACTGTAACTGCAACAACATGGCTGAAAATATGGCGATTTCTGCGCTGCATCGTCGTCGCTACTCAAGGCAACAATCTTTGCCTTCCCGCTATCGCCAAAGCAAAGCAACTCTGTTGCCTTCACCGTTCTTCTTGCTGCCATCGTTCAAGGCAAAGACAACTCCGTTGCCTTCCCGATCTTCGTCGCTCCACCTTTCGCTCCCACCATGATCGCCCTGAAAAATTCATGGGCTCAAACTTTAAGATGGCAGCAAAAGATGCTGTTCTATTTTACAGTTATGGGCATGACCCGGTTCCTAACGGAAGATCCTCCACAAGCTGGAGATGAAATGGACTCTTCGCCTAATGAAACGGGTGAAGGGGGCCTTGGTATCCATGTCATTAATGGCATGAAGATGGTTCTAGATGCGTGGAATCATAGCGATTTCATATGTAAAAATTACATACTGAACTGCTTGGCAGACCCTCTCTACACGGTCTATTGCACCGTTGGCACTACCAAAGAGCTGTGGGAAAAACTGCAAAAGAAGTACAACGCACAAGATGCGGGTACTAAGAAGTTCAGCGTTGGAAAATTTCTAAAATTCCAAATGGTGGATAGTAAGACAGTGATGTCCCAAGTCCAGGAATTCCAAATGATTTTACATTACCTGGATTTGGAAGGAATGAAACCAAATGAGCAGTTTTTGGTTGCATCGCTGATTGAAAAGTTACCTCCTTCGTGGAATGAGTTTATGAGTTACTTGAAACTCAAAACAAAGGAGATGACATTTGAAGAGCTTGTTATCAAATTCCAAATCCAGGAAGATAACAAGAAGGCCTTGCCTAGGGGTAAACAACCTGCTGAGGCAAAGGCAAATCTGGTTGACGCCAAAGGGAACTCAAGCAAGAAGCGGAAGTTCCAGAAAGACGGCAAGGCCCACACAGCGGAGATATTCAGAGGCAACTGTCACCACTGTAGGAAACCTGGTCATAAGATCAAGGAATGACGTAAGCTCAAGACTGAGTAACAACATAAAGCCAAGGCTAAAGGCAAGACGCATGCTAACGTCGTCAAGGACACGCTCCTGGATGACATGATTGAGGAGTTCTCGGCAGTGGTGCTAGAAGCAAACCTGGTCGAGAATCCGAGGCAGTGGTGGGTAGACACAGGTGCTACCAGACACATCTATTCCAACAGAGATGCCTTCTCCACGTACACTCCGGTCACCGACAAGAAGCTGTTCATGTGCAACAACGCTTCGTCTGACGTGCTGGGGGTAGAAAAGGTGGTCCTGAAGATGACTTCCGGAAAGGAGCTCACTCTGAAGGAAGTGATGCACTTCCCAGAAATTAGAAGAAATTTAATTTCTGGACCTTTATTGGTTAATGGTGGTTTTAGGCTAGTGTTTGAATCCAATAAGTTTGTACTCACTAATAATGGCACATTTGTGGGGAGAGGCTTCGTCTGTGAAGGCCTCTTTAAAGTGAATGTCATGTCTGTAATGCGTCCAAGTAATACAGTTGAACCTTCTTCTTATTTGCTTGAGTCTTCTAATTTATGGCATCATAGATTAGGACACGTCAACTACAAGTCTATCCAAAGGCTAGTAAAGATGGAGTTGTTGCCGTCTATCGACGTAAACCCTCAACATAAGTGTGAGGTGTGCGTAGAGGCAAAACTCACCAAGCTTCATTTTCGATCCGTCGAAAGGAATACTGCTCCTCTAGAACTTATTCACACAGATATATGTGTGATTTGAAGTTCGCACAAACTAGAGGGGGAAACAAGTACTTTGTGACATTCATTGATGATAGCACAAGGTATTGTTACCTAACAGTGCTTTACCCCTAGATGTCCAGTCAACTGCTGCGCCTCAACGCATTTCGGGGAGAACCAGCTAGCTCTGGGTGCGAGTGGCATTTCATGAAAAGTAAGGATGAAGTCTTTGGAGCGTTCCGACGTTACAAAGCAGAAGTTGAGAACCAACTAAGCCTACGGATTAAATCCATTCGTAGCGATAGAGGGGGAGAATACGTAGCGCCATTTGAGGAATACTGTGCCCAAGAAGGCATTGTTCATCAAACGACGGCTCGATACTCACCTTAATCAAACGGTGTGGCGGAACGTAAGAACCGCACATTGAAGGAAATGATGAATGCCTTGCTCATCAATTCCGGTCTTCCCCAAAACATGTGGGGAGAAGCCGTCCTTACCGCTAATACGATTCTTAACAGAGTCCCACATAAGGGTAAGGACAAAGCTCCATATGAATCATGGAAGGGAAAGAAACCCACCTACAAATATTTTAGGTGTGGGGTTGTTTGGCAAAGGTTGAAGTACCCAAGCCAAAACAGGTCAAGATTGAGCCTAAGACTGTAGATTGCATATTCATCGGATATGCAAATAACAGTAGTGCTTATCGTTTCTTAGTGCATAAGTCAGATATTCCAGATGTCCACCAGGGTACAATCATGAAATCAAGGAATGCTCTATTCTTTGAAGGTACCTTTCCTAAAAAGGAAAAAGACATAACCTCTAGCAAACGAAGTTATGAACAAAGCTCTCAAGAACCGGGAGTCATTGATGGCCCGGATCTAGATGGTTCAGATCTAGCGAATCTCGAGGTGGCTGAACATCCAGAATCTAGTGTTCCAGATTCTCAGAACTTGGAGACTCTAGAGATGGATCTAAGGCGAAGTAAAAGGGCCAGGAAGGATAAATCCTTCGGTCCTAACTTTGTACCTTATATGGTTAATGATGAACTAAGGACAATTGCTAAGGCGTTGTCAACTCCAGAAGCACCGCTCTGGAAAGAAGCTATTGAGAGTGAAATAGGCTCCATTCTGCATAACCATACTTGGGAGTTGGTTGATCTTCCTCTGGGAAATAAACCGTTGGGTTGTAAATGGATACTCAAACGGAAATATAAAGCAGATGGGTCTATAGATAAGTACAATGCCAGGTTGGTAGTCAAGGGCTATCGATAGACAGAAGGTTTTGACTACTTTGACACATACTCCTCGGTATCCCGGATGACATCCATATGGGTATTCATTGAGATCGCAGTTTTACGTGACCTTGAGATACATCAAATGGATGTCAAGACAGCCTTCCTAAACGGTGATTTGGAAGAAGATATTTATATGGACCAATCCGAGGGGTATGTGGTTCAAGGGCAAGAGAAGAAAGTCTATCGACTTGTCAAATCTCTGTACGGGCTGAAACAAGCCCCGAAGTAATGACACGAAAAAATTAATAGTACTCTACTATCGAAGGGTTTCGCCATTAATGAGTGTGATAAATGTGTCTACACGAAAGGTAACTCTGACTCATTTGTTATGATATGCTTGTATGTAGACGACATGTTGATCACATGAAGCAGTCCTAGGGTAATCCTAGAGACTAAGAACATGTTGAAACAATGCTTCCACATGAAGGATATAGGTATCGCAGATGTCATCTTAGGAATAAAAATCTCTAAGACGTCTGACAGACTGGTCTTATCTCAGTCTCACTACATCGAGGATGTTTTGAGAAAGTTCGAGATGTTAGACAGTTCACCGATAAAGTCACCAATGGATACAAATCAAAAGCTTGATAAAAATCTTGGTGCACCTATATACCAGGAGCGATATGCACAGGTGATCGGTAGTTTGATGTATATAACAAACTGCACCCGACCTGATATTGCTTATGCAATCAATAAGTTAGCTAGGTTTACCCGTAATCCCAGTGATGATCACTGAAAGGCGTTGAATCGGGTATTACAATACCTGAAATATACGCTAACTTTCGGGTTACACTATTCGAGATATCCAGTTGTACTAGAGGGGTACAGTAATGCAAACTGGATATCTGATATAGAGAACACCAAGTCCACCAGTGGGTATGTTTTTACAATTGGTGGTAGGGCTGTGTCTTGGAAATCCTCTAAGCAAACTTGCATCGCCCGATCCACAATGGAATCGAAGTTTATCGCTTTAGACAAAGCATTAGAAGAAGCTGAGTGGCTTCATGACTTCTTAGAGGATGTTCCGTGTTGGAACAAACCCGTACCTTCGGCAATGATCCACTGCGACAGTCAGTCGGCTCTAGGAAGGGCACAAAATGCTATGTACAACGGCAAGTCTCGTCATATTCGACGGAGGCATAAGACCGTTAGGCAGCTGATCACCACGGGTATAATATCCATTGATTATATTAAGTCAAAGGATAATATAGCAGACCCATTGACAAAGGGCTTACCCAAGGATCAGATGGCCTGCCTGTCTAGGGGAATGGGCTTAAAACCCAAAGAATAAGGACCAATACGGTGGTAACCCAACCTTACTAACTGGAGATCCCAGTAATTTGATTCAATGAGAAAACTAAGCTGTAAAGGTTCAGTTGATCGCTTCAGTGGAAGTATGAGCACTTCGGATAGTGATTTCTGTAAAGAAACACCAAATCCAAAGTCGTTCCCACGATAGACGTCAAGTGTTATCTGCTGTATGGGTAAAGGTTAAGTTTTCAAAACCTGTAATGATCCTCAACAGTTGAGGTTAGGTTTTGGGAAACTTTTAATGGTTCCTAACACTTGTGAAGTGGGGTATAGCAGGATACCTTATAGGAGACCGCCTATTTAAGTGCGAGGACGGGCCGCCTCAAATGAACGCACTTAAGAATCCAAGAAGTTGTCCATGGCCACAACGGACAAAACATTACGAAGAAGAGAGTAAGGGAATTTGTTGTGTTGGTACTATAGACTTGGCTTACACTAAACACTGAAGGTTCAAGACATCACGTTCACCGCGCTGTAAGTAAGTCCGATGGTATTTAACTATGGAAGGTTCAAAGCTGAAGCTACCTCTCCTTATGCAACATCGGTCCGCTGAAATATTGCTGGAAATGAAAAGGCACCATGTGAGTGCGCCAAAATCTCTTTCAAGAGGGGATTGTTAGAAATTTGCCTTTGGCGTGAGTTGCGACCGACCAACTTTAACGGCTTAAACACTAGTGTTCCGCATGTTGGAGAATCCGATTCTTCACACATGCATAATCTACTAAGTAAGTAGATGACCGTAGGGCCAAGGATCGTCAAATTTCGTTGAAAAGTGAAAGAGATATTGGTCCACGAAGTGAGGTGTTTGAAGCATGGAAAAGTGTGGTATGGGATCAATTCTCCCTCATCGGTGGAGGAAGAAAGAATTGTTTTGTTTATAAGTCTCAAAGTTGGCTTGGGGTTTTGGGACCCCAAAGGGTATCCCATGTGTTTAAAGGATGGAGGACCTAGATGTGCTTCGGTTCGAGGAAAGCCCACACGCGCGCCGCCGCCGCCCACCCGTCCCGTCCGGGTTCCGAGTTCACGGGTCACGGGTCACTGGTATGTACAGTTTGTTCCCTGAAGTTTCAATATGTATAGTTTGGTTCCTGAAGTTTCAATATGTACAGTTTGATCCCTGAAGTTTTAAGAAAGTCAGATTGGGCAGTTCATGAGTCTCTTCTCCAACTATATAAAGGACCCCTTGCACCATTGTTGACACACAGAAAAACAGACGAAAAACATAAACAAGAAATCAGTCTTCCTACTACCTTCCAACATCATTTCATTACTTAAAATTCTTCACGGTAACACTTGAGTTTCCTTTGCTCATTTGTTCACTTGCTGTTTTATCTTGGGAGACAATTGTCCGGGACGTAGAAAGGATACATACGGGGCAATATTGTCTTAAAGACAGAGTTCAAACACTCGACTTAGCATACCACAAACAGTTCCAGTTTATTCTTCAAGTTCTGTGTAATTTCAGTTTGTTGATCAATTGTAATTTCAGTTCTTGTAATACTTAGCAGTTACTTGTAATTTCCGTTTCCTGCATCTTTGTATCCAACAGAATTTATGTGGGAGACTTCTGATAAGAACGAAAGCGCTCTTCTACAAATTAATGAAACGCTTTTCTATAACTCAAGTACATTTTAGATCATGAATCTTTATTGTATAATCAATATTTCTAGTATGTGATTATGTTATCGATTAGTAAAATAAATACGGAGAATTTTGAAAAGCATTCCTCGAAGAATTTCTTCGAGTGTTGTTTTCATTACAGGATTAACTGTGTATTCTCAACTAATTATTGTTTTTCTTCAAACAGAGTTAATTACCCAATCTGCGGAAATGGCAGAGGGTGTGTGGGTTAAATAAAAATATTACTCCTCTTCTTGTTGTGATTAGATATTCCTTCGTCTAGGCATTTTGGAGCTTCTTAATTTATGTGTGAGAGAGCTCCTCATGTGTTTCCTTATATACTTGCGTAGAAATTGCATCAAGTAACCGATATTAAGGGCACTATTTAAAACATACTCCATTTACTTTTTAATACTATTTATAGTTTAGTCAAATTTAACAAACTTCATATCGCTCCTCCTCCTCTCTTTAGATCATTAGTTCTGAAGTTTTAAACCTTTATAGTCTAACTCCATGCTTGTTGAACTGTCAAGGTCAAACTTCATACTTTAGTTTCGGGTCTAAACTATTAGGCTCTGTAGTTCAAACTTCAAACCTTTGGGTCTGAAGTTTGAAACTTCGAATTTGATATTTGAAACTTCAGATCCGAGGTCTGAAATTTGATTATGGGGCATTTAGATTTTAACATATTTTATACATTTCGATTATGTTTTTAAAAGCGATCCTAAAAGTGACTAATTGTTCTCTTCGTCCAGTTATGGATGTAGACCATGTGTTTAAATAATACGACTTGGATCTCGTATTAAACTTCAAATAACAAAAAATACATAGTACATTAAATTAATGAAATAATAAATAGTAAAAAGTACATGTTAATAGACTACAAGAATAACAACAACATACTCAGTGAAGTCCCACAACGTGAAGTCTGGGAATGGTAGAGTGTACGCAGACCTTACATCTACCTTATTAAGTAGAGAGACTGTTTCCAAAAGACTCTCGGCTCAAGACAAAGCATAAGTAAGCACAAGAAAAGCAAGAGAAACGGTCAGATCCGGATAAAAAAATTAAAGTGGAATAAAAATGAGAGTAGCAAAAGTGAATAAGCCATGATAAAGCATTTTGAAGAAGAAAGGAGTAACTAACGCAGGTAAATAAGATAAGCAAAGTACACGAAGTACACGAAAGAACATACAACAGCAGAAATCAAAAGACAGGGACTATAAAATAATATTGCGCCTACTAGTATGATAGGCTAAGCAGGACTACAATAATAACACTACAACTATCAGTATGTAAGCGTAAGTAGGACCACGCTCAACTACCTACTACCCTAATCTATATCCTCCACAACCCCCTATCTAAGGCCATGTCCTCAGTAAGTTGCATCTGCGCCATATCTCATCTAATCACCTCTCCTCAATACTTTTTCGGCCTATCTCTACCCCTCATGAACCCGTCCATAGCCAACCTCTCTCACCTCCGCCCTGGGGCATTTGTGCCTCTCCTCTGCACATGCCCGAACCATCTCAACCTCACTTCCCGCATCTTATCTTCCACCAAGGCCACTCCTACTTTGTCCCGGATATCATCATTTCTAATCATATCCCTCCTTGTATGCCCACACATCCATCTCAGCATCCTCATCTCCGCAACTTTCATCTTTTGGATGTGCGAAGTCTTGACTGGCCAACACTCCGCCTCATACAACATAGTCTGTCTAACCACCGCCCTATAGAACTTGCCTTTAAGTTTTGATGGCAGCTTTTACCGCACAAGACTCCATATGCGAGCCTACGTGTTAATAGACTACACTAACAAAAATAATAAAAATTAATGAGAAAATATGAAATACATATGTATTGATAAAAGAAGGAAATCAAAAAGAACCATTTGCATCCTATTGATATTGCATAACTGGATGAGGAGCTAAGTCTAAATGTACAAATGGAGGAAACAAAGTTAAGAATATAATGCAAGGTCCCCGCTTTTAAAAGTTATGGACACAAATGGTATACGTCTATACAATATCTTGTATAATATGCCTGTTAGTTAATATATTGTCAAGACTCTTCTCCTCTACCTTCCGTTAAAAAAGGTATCTATCATACATATATTTATCGTGATATGTAATTAGTAACATTTTAAGTTTTTACTGCTAATGCAAATACGTTGTTACAATTTATAGTAATAATTGATTGGATATCCTATATCTATAATCTTCCCTAAGAAGAGCTTCTACAGCAATAGTCATAAAAATATGATTAATTTCACTGATCATAGTAAAATCTTTTTGTTGTATCTAAATAAAGGTTTGATTTAAGTGATCAGATATAACATCATATAGCCCCCAGGGGCACAGGCGAGTTGGTAAGTGGCAAGATGATTGGGGTACAACCACTCCGACGTCGCGGGTTCGAATCCGTGTGGTGATAGTCTTTGCTGAAATATTACAAGGGATGTTGCTGGGTTCGTGTCCAGTTGGTCCTCTTCCTTGCAGGGCTGCTACTCGCGCATATCCCTCGATTTACATCTCACCTAGCCAAAGGGCCTCTGATACAGGTGAGGGGTTTCGCCTTCGGGACTTTTTCCTTCACAAAGATATAACATCATATAACCTCAGCCTGCCATGACACACCTCTAAAGGGAAAAAAATATTCGCACTACATATTACGCCAAACTACAGTTTACCAATGATTAGTATGTGGAAAAAATAAATTCTCCTCTACGTAGTGCAATCATGCTCTTAAAAATCAAAATTCCTTAAAAAAGTCATGGCTAGAAATTTCACTTTCCTTGTACTTTAGTCGCACCATTATATATGAATCTATTAATATATAGAGTCAAACATCATTTTTAAATATGATATTCTCCAATATTCCTTAAAATAACTTTAAGAAATCTGATTGCTAGCATTTCGAATCCCATCATTCATTTTTAGCTAGACTTGAGAATAATGTTAAATAAAATAATATTTAGATTACCGATAATATATCAAGAAGATCATATGAAACAACAAGTATTATTAGGAAATAATTTCTTAGATTTCTTTAAAATACAAGTTATAATAATAATATTTTTAGTTTACAAACGCCTTGTAATAAGTGGATAATATTAAAGACAGTATTACCAATACAAACATTACGATTGTGTAACATAAGGTCAGATAGGAATAATAACCTACAACTATTAAAAGAAAAATATCTTAATATATTGAAAATAAATTTTGGAGAAAATCCAATACAACTATGGGAAAAAGAAAAGATATACGCTGAAATCAAACTGATAAATCCCAATGATACAGTTAGATCTAAACCTATTAGATATAGTCCAACATATCAAAAAGAATTTGAAACCCAGATAAAAGAATTATTAGAATTAAAAATGATACAAGAAAGTAAAAGCTCACACAGAAGCAGGCTTTATAGTAAGAAAACATAGTGAACAAAAAAGAAGAAAGGCTAGAATGGTAATTGATTATAAAGAATTAAATAAAAAGATAATATTTGATGGATATTTTTTACCATACAAAAGAAATCTTATTAACATATTAGGAGGAAAGAAATAGTTTAGTAAATTTGATTGTAAAAGTGGATTTTGGCAAATTAAATTAACAAATGAGTCAAAACCTTTAACATCCTTTTATCGCACCCCAATGACATTATGAATGGAATGTACTACCCTTTGGATTAAAAAATGCACTACAAATATTTCAAAAAAGAATGGACCAATTGTTCAGAAAATTAACAGAATTTTGTATAGTATATGTTGATGACATATTAATATATAGTGATGATTTGGAAAACCATATAAAACATCTAGAAGAATTTATAAAAACTGTGAGACAACATGAAATATTATTATCTGAAAAGAACTATGAAATCTTCAAAAATAATATTGAATATTTAGGATACTTTATAGATAAAAAGGATTACAATTGCAAAAACATGTTGTAACAAAAATAAACAATTTTAAAAATAAATTAGAAAATAAAAAAGAAGTACAACAATTTCTAGGAGTAGTGAATTATGCTTCAGATCATATAAAAGTTTTTCCACTCTTAAGAAAACAATTGCAAGAATTAACTAGAAAAAATATAACATTTGAATGGATAAAAGAACAGACTAACTCTATAAACAAAATCAAAGAAAAAGTAAAAACTTTACCAAAACATAGAATACCAGCGGAACAAGATCAATTAGAACTTTTTACTGATTCTAGTGATATAGGATGGGGAGCAGTCCTCATAGCTTATAATAAAGATAATATAGATAAAGAGAAACCATTGATATGTGGATATGGAGGAGAAACATGGAAGCCAAATGAGAAAAATTATTATATTAATGAAAAAGAACTATTAGCTATAAAATTTGGAATAAAAAGATTTCATTATCATTTATTACCAGTAAAATTTATTGTTAGAACTGATAATACTCAAGTAAGATCTTTTATTACTAATAAGATAGATCATTTACCATAATTAAATAAAAGAAGAAAATGACAATCATTCGTTTGTTGCTACGATTTTATTGTTAAAAATATCTCCGGAACTAAAAATATTCTAACTGATTTTCTTAGCAGGTACAACCATGTCAACCCAAAGTGACGACTTGGATGAATATATCATCAATGTTGTGAAAATTATCAAACAAAACCATGAAATCCTTATCACCAAATTACAAGAAAATACTCATCTCATCAAACAACTCACATAAACCATACAAGACAAACAAACCTTGAAAACTTTACAGAACCCATAATCACCTATCTCTACCTCTGAAAACCCAAATAAACCTACTTCAATCCCACCATCCTTTGCATCCAAACTTGCAACCATACCATCCTCCATAACAACCTCATCTTCCCAAGAATCAACAATTGTGACAATGAGTGATAAATTAAAGCATGCACCTGAATATATTACCGCTTATGAACAAATAAATAAATTTTATGATTACAAGTCCAACCCACATATTTTACGCAGTGCAAAACTTAGTAAATATCCAAGATTTTTGTGTAGTGAAAATTCTAACCCTGAAATAGTTTCTAAATTATTTACTTACGGTTTTATTGACAAAATAATAGTAGATGAAACTTTCTATAATATTTCTAAACTGCCTAGTATTATAGTAGAATTTGTTAAAGCAATGATGGAATCCTTTGGAAAAGTATATACGGTATACAACTATTTGATGCCTCAACGGATCTGACAGGAAAATCCATTGTAATATGTCAATTATTTAAAACTAGTAAAAATAGCAATATTAGTGGTGATGATGAAGATCTCAAGATGAAGATACCATGTACATTAGAAAAATTTCAACAATGGCTAAGTGCCAAAAGAGCTATTGGATTGTTAACTTTGAAATCAAAGATAGAAGATATGTTAAAGGTTAGAAAGACCTGCATAATTGGAACAATCAAATGTGGAGATGTTGAAGAACTTATTACCCTATACTATAATAATGATATACTATCCCAAGACACTATGGAACTTACTAACATGCACGATCAGATCATGAACATGAAACATAGACATGCCAAAGTAACTTTGGAGCAATATCAACTTTTAACAGGCTAGAGAAAGAGGCATGTAATCAGTACTAAAAATGTTACCAATACTACTCATACTATTAAAAAAAGGATCATTTAATCTTTTTGCATGATACGACCCAATGTAGTTTAACTACATCAAGCCACAATGTAAAGCTTTGATACGGCCCAATGTAGTCTAACTACAGTAAGTCCATATATTACTATCTATACTATAGAGACATCCGATATCAAATGAAAAAACAGCTTGCAAAACACTTGTGGAATAAAGCAGCCGGCCTCAACAAATTATAAAAGCCACCGGACCCACAAAGAATCAAGGATAGAGATGACAGCTGACAACTTTGACAAAATCTGCAACAAAGACAAACAACTTTAGAAAAAAATCAAAATTATGGCGGACAAGATATTGTACACTTTTAGACTTTTTGAAAAAGTAGTACTTATCTCTTTAGACTTTTGTAACGTAGCAATAATGTAATCGGCCGATGTTATCTATATAAAGAGCCTCAATGTAACATTTGAAACCAACTTTTGAAATACAAGAACTTCTATCTTTTGAATATTTTCTCCCATGCTTAGCTAAAAACTCTCTTAGTCTATAATCATTTACAAAAAACAATATCATATCATTAGAGAAAACCACTTCGATAAATTATACTTAGAATCATATTAGTTCATAAATCTTATCTTAAAACAGAATTTTAGAAAGAGTCCGTCGAATAACTCCTAAGCATCTAGGCCATTAATTCCGTAAATTTAGTAGAGAAAGAAGGAAAATCAGTGCCAGGGTGGGTCGAGTATTTCCAATGATCTAAGATTCTGCAAAAAGGTATGATTTCTGAACTATGTGTTTCTAATTATAATCTTGATGAGTGTAGTCTCTATAGATATGATGTTAATATTGGATGAAGGTTATAGACTCAAAAATTAAAAAAAAAAAAATTTGATCTTATAATAATCGCTTACATGATACATGTTAGTTATTTGATAGATTTTGTTAATAACTTGAATAAACTACCATCTAGATTCCTACCCTATTTAGGGTTATTAGATGATGAAAAGATCCGCTTGGAAATTGATATTAGGTTATTAGATGATGAAAAGATCCGCCCGGAAATTGGTATTAGGTTATTAGATGATGAAAAGATCCGCCCGAAAATTGGTATCAGAGCGTATAAAGAGGCTAGAGCATCTCACTCGGGATCTGACCCGAACCGAGGTTCTCCGTATAGCACATCCTTCGTGCACGAGGCATCAACCTCGGTTGCCAAGAATCGCAAACTGATAGGTAACGGTCGTTGGGTCCTCAAGATATGCCTTTTCAGGCTCTTGAGACTGAGACAATTCGTTCCGCGGAAAAGGATTTTTCCATTAGAAAATAGGACTTGTATTACATGTACGAGCCTAATTTAATATTATTCTATTGTCACACGTAATGCACGCGAAACTGTAATGTCAAACCAATTACCAAAGAATTGAAAAATTAAAAAACCAAGAAGTTGATTGTATTGAAATTGACTTTAGTTAAGATAAAATGAAGTTTCCAATTGGATCCATACATATTTCTAAGTCTGTATCTGGCGGCCCCTAATTTCTCATAGATCCAGTGTGTCCATAAACATCGACTGTTAGTTTGTTAATTCACCGCCAAAGTACATAGCAGCGGATGTAGTTGTTCCTTTGTTAATAAAGGTCAAAGTTTCGAGCTTTGGGTATGAAAAAGACCTAAGTAGGGAGCGTTTCTCCTGAATGGGCCCTACGTGGCGCGAATCCGAATTAGTCGGGCTCAAATGCGAGTATCGGACACTGGATATTGAAAACCAAAAAAAAAAAATTAGTTTGTTAATCCACAAACTTCTTTTGGGTTTATTAGTCTTATGGTGAGTTAAACATGTATAACGAATTCTCTAGGGAAAATTACAATGTTCAAGGAATAGTTTATCTAGACGTGTTTTACGATTTTCTATTTTCCTTTTGGCATGTGTAACTTGAAGTGGGTCAATTTTCTTATTATGATAACATATGATCGTGTTTAGCTAAGTGCATTTCTGGTGTTATTTATGTGATCTTTAAATTTCAGAATAAATCATGGGAAGCAAAATTAAGACTATGAAGGATGTTGCCAAACATTATTCTGGATTTGCTAAAGATGTTCAGTAATTAAAAAAAAATGTTGTTGGTAAAGAAACAATTTTATTTAAAAAAACTCTTGTGCTAGTTTCCCAAGTCTGCCAAAAGCTTATTAAAAAATAGAATTTTATGTGACATGACATGTCAACTAAAAGAGAAGCATGATTTTGTGTGTCTAGTATATTATGAGGAAAATAGTGATAACTATGTGATATTCTAATTCTAAAAAAACAAAAGTAATATTTATAGATAATTCTCAATATATAGGTGATCTTTTAAGAAATTTACTAGTAAAACATTCCTAGTACTATGTTTTTCCTTCCATATCCCTAATAATTGTTCTTAATCTGTATTCCAAAAAATCAGTAAATAATACTAACTGAAAATAAACAGAATCGGTGTTGAAAAAAAAAAGAATAATTTTTTCAGAATATAATCGAGCCCACTTAGTTCAAAGTGTATCCTTAAGGAAATTATTCCCCTCACAGTACTCGAGGTTGATGGAATATCCCCTCCCAGGATAGAACGATTATCTTACCAGAATAGTAGTACTCCAAATTCAGGTAGCGGCGAACCACTCAACGGCAGTATATCACACAGAATTTATTTATGCAGAAGAAGAAGAAGTTTGTAGTTTCAGAAATTTAGTAAGTAAAATTCTGAGGAATCAAACGAATTTATAGCCATGGAAGTATTGTTTCTGAAGGTTTGCAACCCTTCTGAACAGTCACTAAAACTGGTGGAAAATTTAAATATGGGAAAGAAATCGGGTCGCGGGTCAGACACGCGGATCCGAGTCACTAACGGGTAGGATTGGATAAGCTAATTAATTTAATTAAATAATAATTAATTAAATAATTAAAATTAAAGAAAATTTGGTCCAAAAAGATTATCAATCAATCAGATCATTTGACCGAATCCGAAGCCGAAGCCGAAGCCGAAGACGAAGCCGAGCCGAGCCGAGCGAGCGACGACGGCGCGAGGGGTCCTTGCCCCCTCAACCCTTTTAGTGACTGGAGAAGGTGTAACGTAATATAGACACCTCTCTTTTCCTTTCTTTTCCCGATGTGGGACAAATGCTTATTTTATAAAGCAAGAGGGAACTCCCACTTTTCTTTCCACTACCGATGTGGGACAAATGCTCCATTTCCCATTCAATCTATCATTTAAACCCAACAATCCCCCACATGAATGGGGAATGGCTATAATATAAAAGAATGCGCAGACAATTGTGATATACAAGCGAGGATTGACTGCATCTGGATAAGTAGGTTTCCCTTTGAACTTTCCGTAGTGAACTTATATCGGATATATTCGATCAATCGGTAGATTTGATATCTTTGAACCGTCGAACTTTGTTGTATACCTAGACAACATAAGTCACACAATCAACCCTCAACCGTTTATGGTTCTCACGGTTGTGTTCGTTTCAGCCATGAACACCTCCTGGTTTCATGAGTGCATAGAGAATGGGCCTTCACTGTCATCCCCTTTAAAGCGGCTTACTCTTAACACTCACATAGGTGATTTCTAAACATGTGGTCCTATAGCCACATTATCTGGTCATACACTGCCAGATTTAGATAATCATTAAAGAGCCTTAATGCTTTATTAACTCATTAACAAGCCATAAGGTTTTATCCTTATTTCTGAACATTGTCTTCATCCGAGAATGGGTTGAGTTATTTGACAATGTTGAACCGTCAATCACAACTTTGTTTGATCTCCTTGAACCTAGCTCTTGGGATCTCCAGTCTGCTAGGTAGAGTTACCGCCATGATGACTTGTCCTCGGCCTTAACCCTATTTCCATTGATGATCTACTAACTCCCTCTGCTAGGTATAGTGTCTTCGTCGTATGTGACGAGATTTTCCGTTGTACATTACGCTCCCTGCCCTACCTATTGCTGCTTGACTGTCACAACGTATACATATAGGAGCCAAAGGTTTGGGCCAGAATGGAATATCTTCTAAGAAATTCCGGAGCCATTCAGCTTCTTCACCGGCCTTGTCTAAAGCTATAAATTCAGATTCCATTGTAGAGCGGGCGATGCATGTCTGTTTTGATGATTTCCAAGACACTGCTCCTCCACCAACGGTGAAAATATATCCACTCGTGGATTTAACTTCAGATGATCCGGTGATCCAATTTGCATCACTATATCCCTCAATTACTGCGGGATATTTATTATAATGCAAAGCATAGGTTTGAGTGTGTTTTAAATACCCCAAGACTCGTTTCATTGCCATCCAATAAGTTTGATTGGGATTACTCGTGAATCGACTCAACTTGCTTATAGCACATGCTATATCTGGTCGTGTACAATTCATAATATACATCAAACTTCCCAAAACTCGTGCATAGTCCAATTGTGAGTCACTTTCACCTTCATTCTTTTGAAGTGCAAAACTTACATCAATTGGAGTCTTTGCAACATTGAAATTTAAATACTTAAACTTGTCAAGTACTCTTTCAATATAATGAGACTGCGATAATGCTAGACCTTGTGGAGTTTTATGAATTCTGATGCCTAAGATCAAATCAGCAACTCCTAAGTCCTTCATATCAAATTTGCTAGCCAGCATACGCTTCGTAGCATTTACATCGGTAATATCTCTACTCATTATCAACATGTCATCAACATATAAACAAACAATGACTTTATGATTTGGAGTATTTTTAATGTAAACACATTTGTCACACTCATTAATCTTAAATCCATTTGCCAACATTGTTTGGTCAAATTTCGCATGCCATTGTTTGGGTGCTTATTTAAGTCTATAAAGTGACTTAACAAGTTTGCACACTTTCCTTTCTTTACCAGGAACCACAAAACCCTCAGGTTGTTCCATGTAAATTTCTTCCTCCAATTCTCCATTTAAGAAAGCTGTCTTGACATCCATTTGATGGATTTCAAGACCATATACGGCCGCCAGTGCCACTAACACTCGAATAGATGTTATTCTTGTTACCGGCGAGTATGTGTCAAAGTAATCAAGGCCTTCTTTTTGTCTATAACCTTTGACCACAAGTCTTGCCTTATATTTGTCAATAGTGCCATCAGCTTTCATTTTCCTTTTAAAAATCCATTTTGATCCTAAAGGTTTATTTCCAGGAGGAAGATCAACCAATTTCCATGTATGGTTGTTCAAAATTGATTCAATCTCACTATTGACCTTTGCTAAACACCCCCACACTTTGAAATATTTCAAGTTGGGTTTTCTTTATTTCCATTGTTCATATGGAATAGATTGTGTTTTGCTGTGGGGCACCCTGTTGAGTATTCGGTTAGCTGTAAGGATAGCTTCCCCCCACAAGCTTTGCGGTAAACCGGAACTTATTAGTAAGGCATTCATCATTTCCTTTAATGTTCGGTTTTTCCTTTCCGCAATTCCATTTGATTGTGGTGTGTAAGGGGCCGTAGTTTGATGAATAATTTCATATTCTAAACATATCTCTGCAAAAGGAGATTCGTACTCTCCACCCCTATCACTTCTAATCATTTTTATCTTTTTATTCAATTGATTTTTCACTTCGTTCTTGTATTGCTTAAATGCATCAATTGCTTCATCCTTACTATTAAGCAAATACACATAACAATATCGAGTGCAGTCGTCAATAAAAGTTATAAAATACTTTTTCCCACCGCGAGATGATATTGACTTCATATCACATATATCTGTGTGAATTAAGTCTAAAGGATTTGAATTCCTATCAATAGACTTATATGGATGTTTAACAAACTTAGATTCAACACAGATTTCACATTTAGATTTATTACACTCGAATTTAGGCAATACTTCTAAATTAATCAATTTTCGCAAGGTTTTGTAGTTGACATGTCCTAAACGAACATGCCATAAATCATTTGACTCCAATAAGTAAGACGAAGCTGAATTTTCATTAATACTGTCAACAACCATTATATTGAGTTTGAAAGGCCCTCGGTGAGGTAGCCCTTTCCTATGAACAAATCATTCTTACTTAATACAATTTTCTCACTAACCAACACGCACTTAAACCCGTTTTTGACGAGTAGTCCGAAATTTGAAACTAAATTACTCCGAATTGTTGGAACGTGCATAACATTGTTGAGAGTCGGGACCTTGCGGAAGTCATCTTCGAAGTATCTTCCCATATCCTTCAACCTTAGCACAAAGTATTTCCCATAAACGGTACCTCTTCGGGTCCGGCGGGAGCATAGGTTGCAAATGTTTCTTTTGTAGCGCAAACATGTCGAGTGGCACCAGAATCAAGCCACCACGCCTTTGGGTTTCCAACCAAATTGCACTCCGATAGCATTGCACACAGATCATCCATATCATCATTCTTTTCCACCATATTGGCTTGTCCTTTTCCCTTGTTCTTTTTCGGGAGACGACAATACGGGGCTTTGTGGCGTGACTTTCCCACAATTAAAGCAGTTGCCCTTGAACTTTTTCTTGTTGGAATCCTTCTCCTTTCCAGAAGGCCTCTTCCTTTTCTTGTTCTTGTTCAGAGCATCATCTTCAACGATGTTTGCCCCTTCAATTGGTGAAGTCTTACGGTACCTCTTCTCAGCGGTTTTGTTATCTTCCTCGATCTTGAGACGAATCACAAGATCTTCCAACTTCATTTCCTTTCTTTTGTGCTTAAGATAATTCTTGAAATCTTTCCATGAGGGCGACAACTTCTCAATCATTGCAGCCACTTGGAACGCTTCATTTACTACCATACCTTCAGCAATAAGGTCATGGAAGATAAGTTGAAGCTCTTGAACTTGAGTTCCAACGGTTTTCCATCCACCATTTTGTAGTCTAGGAATTTGGCAACCACAAACTTCTTCAAGCAAGCATCTTCAGTTTTGTACTTCTTTTCAAGTGCACTCCATAGTTCTTTGGAAGTCTCTACTGCACTGTAGACGTTGTACAAGTCATCTTCTAAGGCACTCAAAATGTAGCCTTTGCACAAAAAATCAGCTTGTTTCCAAGCCTCAGTAACCATGAACGGTTGGTTGTCAGGCATGTCGGCGGCAGGCACGGGAGGGTTCTCACTGGTGAACTTTTGCATACCAAGGGTGGTAAGCCAAAAGAACATTCTTTCTTTGCCATCCTTTAAAGTTGGAACCGGTGAACTTCGCAGGTTTCTCGGCCGGTGGCACGGCGGTACGGGTTGTAGGAGTAACCATTTGGGGCGTATTTGCGAGAGGTAGTTCCAGTCTCAATTGCCATTATTCGTTTGTCCTTTGTCAAATCGACAAAGCTGTTTTAGTTAATAAAACCAGAATAGCAATTCAATCACAGACTTAAACGATGAAGATTTTATTTCTTCAAATCGCAGTATACTTATGAAACTTTAGTATTCCAACGAAGTTTTTATATCTTCGAGTCAGAATACTAATATTCATATGGAGTAGAAAACTACACAAGTTATAATCTCCAAACCAGAATACAACAACGATGAAGTTTTTATGTTCTTCAATTCGTTGTATAAGTATGAACTTTAATATTCCAACGAAATTTTTATGTCTTCAAGTCAGAATATGAAATTTCATACGGAGTAGAAAACCACACAGGTTTTAGTCTCCAAAACAGAATACAGATTAATCTAAAAATATAATTTCCTTAAGATTGTTCTTAATCTATATTCCAAAAAACCAGTAAATAATACTAACTGAAAATAAACAGAATCAGTGTTGAAAAAATAAGAATAATTTTTCCAGAATATAATCGAGCCCACTTAGTTCAAAGTGTATTCTTAAGGAAATTATTTCCCTCACAGTACTCGAGGTTGATGGAATATCCCCTCCCAGGATAGAACGATTATCTTACCAGAATAGTAGTACTCCAAATTCAGGTAGCGGCGAACCACTCAACGGCAATATATCACACAGAATTTATTTGTGCAGAAGAAGAAGTTTGTAGTTTCAGAAATTTAGTAAGTAAAATTCTGAGGAATCAAACGAATTTATAGCCATGGAAGTACTGTTTCTGAAGGTTTGCAACCCTTCTGAACAATCACTAAAACTGGTGGGAAATTTAAATATGGGAAAGAAATCGGGTCGCGGGTCAGACACGCGGATCCGGGTCAGTAACGGGTAGGATTGGATAAGCTAATTAATTTAATTAAATAATAATTAATTAAAATTAAAGAAAATTTGGTCCAAAAAGATTATCAATCAATCATATCCGAAGCCGAAGCCGAGCCGAGCGACGACGGCGCGAGGGGTCCTTGCCCCCTCAACCCTTTTAGTGACTGGAGAAGGTGTAATGTAATATATACACCTCTCTTTTCCTTTCTTTTCCCGATGTAGGACAAATGCTTATTTTATAAAGCAAGAGGGAACTCCCACTTTTCTTTCCACTACCGATGTGGGACAAATGTTCCATTTCCCATTCAATCTATCATTTAAACCCAACAATAACATATTTATTTATTGCTAAAGGGGGGTTCTTCCAATTATGTTCAAAATATTTATTTCCCAGTTCGCAAGTTTGCTCTTCATTCTATCAAAACAAAGTAGAAGTCCGATCACGGCCCTTTTGTGGAAAAAAATAGGGAAATCAAGATAAGTCTCGAAATTGAATCCTTGCTTAGTATTTAGGATATTGTAAATGTCACTTTTAAGGTTTCCTGCATAGTTTGAGATTAATTAGCTAAATGGTTGTGTTTTTTCGTTTTAATTTATGTTGAGGTGTTTGACTGGACATAGACTTTAAGAAGAAAAAATAAATTGAAACTTGTTATTTTAAACATGTCATGAATTTTTTTGTAGCTAAAAAGGTCACTAAGAATAAAATGAAAAGTTTGAAGTTAAATATTTTTTTAAATATAAATAAATATTTTTAAAAATATACTAATAAGGAAATATTACCACAAAAATAAAGAAAATGGAGTAGCTGAATATAATCATTTGTTTTTCTTCATTAATTGGAAAAATTGTTAAAAGAAGTTTAGTCGAAAATGAGCCGTGAATCTTGGGTGATATACAAGAACGGTTTCAAAAATAAACGGCCGTGAACTTTAGACTTCACTTGTCCATTGGCGAAATTTTAAGTTTAACAAATTTTGTGTCATTAGCAACACTTTTTACTTTTAACTTTTAAGTTTGTCCACCGCAAATAAGAATCAAGAGTTCAAGACAATTATTTCCAAGATCATTAGGTAGTAATTTTCCGGAGAATCTCTCGGGGCCAGTGTCCCTCAATTCGGCCAAAGGACAAAAAAAACAAAATAAAGAATGAAAAAGCAAGGTTAAGATTGAAAGGCAGAAGCCCCCGGGGTCACATGCGAGTTGGTAAGTGGCAAGTTGATTGGGTACAATCACTCCGACGTCGCGGGTTTGAATTCGTGTGGTGACAGTCTTTGCTGAAATATTGTAAGGGCTGTTGCTGGGTTCGTGTCCCATTGATCCTCCCTTGCAGGGTTGTCACTCGCGCATATCCCTCGATTTACATCTCACCTGGCCAAGGGGCCTCTGGTACAGGTGGGGGGTTTCGCTTTCGGGACTTTCCCCTTCACAAAGATTGAAAGGCAGAAACATTTATTTTGTGGTCCTATTCATCATGCACGTAAAATAATGAATCTTGAGTCTAACTCATCCCAAAAACTAGCTTTATCAATTAAATTATTAGATTAAAGCACTTTAATCTTCCTATTTAATGTAGTAACATTCTCTTTTTTAGTGTTAGAAAGAAACTGAAAACTTTTCCTATTGAAAAATTATTTAATCTTAACCATCTTTGGTTTACCTCCGGTACTAGTCTAATTTTCTATAATCTTGAAGTATTTTTTACGCCAAAATTTTCTTTTCAGGTCAACAATTTAATTTTCTTTATAATAGCTTTTGACTTTGTTTAACGCAACTTCATTGCATTTTCATTTTGCTCGAAAAAATTGACTCCAAAAAGAGATGAAACATAGTCATTCAATTTTTGCAAGAGGAATATTTTGATATAGGATAAAGATGCTCTCTTTTATTTGGTGATCTTTAACTGTAGGGCAGTTCTGGACTTTCAGATTTTTATTTTTATTATTTTTAATTTAAGTTATAGAGCATGGTAGTATAAAACTCTCTTTGCAGGTCACCAGTTAGGCCTCATTTATTCGTTTTGGATTAAGACGTTTCAATCTGAATGCACATTGAATATCAAGATGTGCGTTTAAATTTAAATGTCTGAATCTAAATACATATCTAATTATTAAGATCTAAATACTAAATAATTAAAATTATTTATTTTCTCAACATTTGAATATATAAAACATGTTTTTCTCTAAAAATTAATAAATATAAATTTAAATAAGATACTAAATTAATCTAGTACTATACTAATAAAATATTTTAAAAAAATATATGATATTTGGAGGTGATGAAGGCTAGTCATAGGTAGATGTGCATGCCTATTGGAGATTATGTTGGGTGATAATGATGATTCTGGCTAGAAGCTAGCTTGCGGGGATCCTGGCTGACCCTAGTGATTAATTGTGGTTGTTGGTGGTGGCAACTAATAATGGTGGTTGGCAATATTTAATGATTGGTTGTTGTGGTGATTGTCGTTACTGATTGGTAATAGTAATGATGGTTGGAGGTGATGATTGTAAATGAAAATTAATGATGGTGACAATTGATTGTTGTGATTGGTGGTGATGGTGGGTGGTGGTTGATGATGACGATTGTAGATGATGGTAGTTTATAATGGTGAGTGGCGACAGCGGCGGTCAGTAGTGAAAATGGATGAAGTAGTGATGAACTGCATGTCATCTTTGTATAAACCTTTGAATAGACATCTTAATAATATTAAGACTTTGTTATTGATATTAATCATTCAAATCTATTCAGACTCTAAACTTATAAAAACCAACGATACAATAATTAAGATTCAGACTTAAAAACAAACATACTTAATGACTGAGATCTGAATGTTTGAAAATAAAATCTTTGTTAAGTGTAAACAAATGAGGTTAGTCATACTTATCACAAAGATATTTTTTTTTTAAAAAGTCACTTGTATTTATAAATAATTAGTATACCATTAATTTATAGATTTTATTTTCTTTTTGGCAATTACACATTTGTCCAGAAGGTCAAAAATAATTATATTTGTTAGTCAAATATACAAAATACATATATTTATATATTTGTGGTACTTTCATTTTCTGTTAGTGAAAAAGGACAAATGTAAACCAGTTTGCTAACAGTACAAGTAATCTTAATCCCAATTTAATAGAGGCAAACATGGATAATTTCGCATAATTCCGTATTTCTGTTATTCTCCTTTTGGAAGTTGATAAAGACAAAGGAAACTACTAGAAAGTTTATTTATATACTCCATATGTAGTCAAGGATGAATGGATCTCTTCTAGCTAACGAAAAAAAACCCTACTACTAATACTATTTTGTTTTGGATTGAATCTAAAACGTCTGCTTATTTTCTTATAATTAAAACCCCTTCTTCCAAGAAAATTCCTATTATATTCCTCCAGTTTCAACCACAAGTAGTGTTTTGTGATTGTTAATTTTAGGTATATAGTGCGTACAAGTAAAGGACAATAATGGATATTTCTTCTCAACTCTCTATATAATATTATTCTTTCCTAGTTCTATGACGTTGTATAAATAGGACACTTCGCATATCCATAAACTTCAAGAAGACTTGAATGATATACTATATAACACATCTTCTTGAATTCTTTCTCCAAGCATAATTTGGCTTAAGAAAATTCGCGTTACTGGAAGGCCTGATAGCTTTATTGTTCTTTTCTTTCAAGCATTTAGCGTCAGAAATTCACTGGCCTGATTAATTCAGATTCGCATTGTGAAAGTCGTGATAACTTTATTGTTCTTTTCTTTTCAAGCATGTGGCATCAAAAATTTACTGGCTTGATTAATTCAAATTCGCGTTGCTGAAAGACCTGATAATAACTTTATTGTTCAACTGGACCAATTAAGTGTTGGAAGTTTTTGCTCTATGGTACTTTATAAAGCAGTACGGGAAGTATATAACTATTACAAGTATTCAAAAGGATAAACAGAGATTCAATAATTCAACATGAAATCTGAAAATTACAATTGTTACACAAGAAAAACTGAAAATTCCAGTTTTGTAGAAGACGGAAAAATAGAAACTGTTTTTGCTGAGTCGAGTGTGGCACTCTGTCCTTAAGACAATATTGCCCCGTATGTATCCTTTATACGTCCTGGACAATTTGTCTCCCAAGATAAAACAGCAATGGAACCCTTGAGCAAAGGAAACTCAAGAGCTACCGTGAAGAATATTGAATAACGAAATGATGCTTGGAAGTTGTAGGAAGAAGATTTTTTTTCGGTTGTGTATTTTCGTGCATATCAAGTGTGCTCAACAATGGTGTAAGGGGGTGTTTATATAGGTGAGGAATGGACTGATTTACTGCCTCCATAACAGCCAAATAATGGCCATTATGGAGGTAGTAAAGCCACCAACATAAATGGGAGAAAGACCAACGGATTTGGCCATTATAGGAGGAGTAATTCAGCCAAAATAAATGGCTGAATTGAGTGCTTGGCAACTGCTTTGACTGTCCAGATTCTGGAAACTTGAGGGACCAAACTGTACATCTTGAAACTTCAGGGACCAAAGCGTACATACGAAAGAATTTCGGTCCGAACTGTACATCCGGAAACTTCGGGATCAATCTGTACTTCTGGCAAAGTTCTCTGGCCCAAAAAGATAATATCAGAAGGCCCACAGCCCACAGCCCACGACCCGTGACCCGTGACCCGAGAACCCGAGAACCCGAGAACCTGAGAACCCGGAACCCGGAACTCGGAACCCAAAACTCGGAACTCGGAACCGGAACGGACGGGCGGCGCGCGTGTGGTCTTTCCTCGAACCGAAGCACATCTAGGTCCTCCCTCCTTTAAACACATGGGATACCCCTTGGGGTCCCAAACCCCAAACCAATTTCGAATCTTATATACACAACAATTCTTTCTTCCTCTACCGATGAGGGAGAATTACACACAATACCACACTTTCCATGCTTCAAACACCTTACTTCGTGAACCAATATCTCTTTCATTTCTCAATGAAATTTGACGATTCTTGGCCCTACGGTTATCTACGTACTTAGTAGATCATGCATGTGTGAAGAACCGGATTCTCCATCATACGTTACACTAGTGTTTAAGCCATTAAAGTTGGTCGGTCGCAACTCCCGCCAAAGTCAAATTTCCTACAATCCCCTCTTGAAAGAGATTTTGGCACACTCACATGGTGTCTTTTCATTTCCAGCAATATTTCAGCGGACCGATGTTGCATAAGGAGAAGTAGCCTCAGCTTTGAACCTTCCATAGTTGAATACCATCGGACTTACTTACTTGCGCGGTGAACGTGATGTCTTGAACCGTCAGTGTTTAGTGTAAGCCAAGACAACGGTACCAACACAACAAATTCCCTTACTCTCTTCTTCGTAATGTTTTGTCCGTTTTGGCCATGGACAACGTCTTGGATTCTTAAGTGCGTTCAATTTGAGGCGGCCCGTCCTCGCACTTAAATAGGTGGTCTCCTACAAGGTATCTGCTATACCCCACTTCACAAGTGTTAGGAACCATTAAAAGTTTTCCAAAGACCTAACCTCAACTGTTGAGGATCATTACGAGTTTTGAAAACTTAACCTTTACCCATCCTGCAGATAGCACTTAACGTCTATCGCGGGAACGGCTTTGGATTTGGTGTTTCTTTTCGAAATCACTATCCGAAGTGCTCATGCTTCCACCGAAGCGATCAACCGAACCTTTACAACTTAGTTTTCCCATTGAACCAAATTACCGGGATCTCCGGTTCGTAAGGTTGGGTTTCCACTTTGTATTGGTCCGTATATTTTGGGTTTTAAGCCCATTCCCCTAGACAGCGAACGCTTGATCTCACGGGTAGTCCCTTAGTTTGTAAACAAGGAAGTGACACCCGTGATGATCAAGCGCCATACGGTCTTATGTCTCCGACAGATCCTGACAGATATGTCCAGACGCCGTCATCCGTGTCCTTCCTGAAGCCGACCGGCTAGCCACAGTGTATAACTGTTGAAGGTACGGGTTTCTCCCGATAAGGGACGTCCTCTAAGGAGCCGTGAAGTTACTCAACTTCTTTCATGTTTTGTATAAAGCGATAAACTCCGATACCATCATGAATCGGTCGATGCAAGTTTGCTTAGAGGATTTTCCAAGAACCACCATACACATTTACTTGTGGCTTTGGTGTTCTTCGGATACGATGTCCGGTTTGCATCACTTGTGTTCTCTCAGAACCGCTGGACATCCAGAATATTATAATCCGTAGATAAGAGAATAATTCATATATCGTCATATCCGACTTAACGCCTTCTATTGATCATGTATTAAGATCATCAGTGAACCTTAGTTCAACAGATCTGTTTGTTGGACGATACCGGGTCGGTTGTAGTGTGTACAATACATTGAACTACACGTGACCGAGCATATCGCTCATTGTCTATGGGTGCACCATGATTCCAATCGGTTCTATGATTCATATCCATTGGTGGCTTCAACGAGACTGTCAACTATCGACCGATCCGTTAGATGTCTTAGAAATCCAATTCCTAAGATGTCATCTGTGATACTCATATCTTTCATATCGAGACTTTGTTTCAATATGATTTTCACTCTAAGACCGTTGGTTTTCCAACCTGTTGGCTTTCTAACTTCGAGTCAATGTTTCGTGATCGGATTCATTGTTTTGTTTTATACGAGACTTTCGGGACCAAAATGTTAACATTTCGGGGACCAAAATGAAAGTTCGGGAAGAAGCCCAACAGTTCGACAAATCAATTTCGATCCTCTTCTTCCAACTCTCCGGTTGGGAGGGTTGTTTCAACACCCATGCCATGTAGGATTACAATGGCCCTGGATGTGAAGCTACTCACAGGGGAGCACTTTTTACAACCCAAAGGTTCTTTTCCCGGAAGAAGATTAACCATTACACAAGTATGGTTCTATATATGGAATCTATTTCTCCCTTTAGCTTCTTTCCAAAGCGGCGTTTTTGGAGATAACAATTATTTGTTAATTGTTCATGGTTCGTTCTCAACCATACAAGCTAGAAGGACTCGGAACAAGTCTTTGTCCCCTCTTTGCTCCGTCTTGGTTCAACATCTAGAATCCCCGAGTTCTGCGGATCTGGATTATTAAGTTCGGATAGCCAAGCAACTTTCGAGTCGAAGATACGGAACGTCTATTTCCGGACGGTCGAGGCCCTCGCGGGTTCTTGTTAACCTTGAGCAATTACTCCTTTTTCCTTTTCCAAGGAAAGTTATCTCCAAAGAATTCAGCATTCTTTGACGCCAAGAGGCGATCAACACTCTTCGTTATTTGCGGATCCGGTGGATATGCAATCTACAGTCGTAGGTCGAACTTGACCTGTTTCGGTAGTCCATCTTTTACCAAGCTACCCTACATAATTTGGGCGTACGACTTCGCGCTTGGCTAATACCGCTAGACTGAGGTGAGAAATGAACATTCGTTTAATGAACGATGCTTCACATTCTCCCCCTCTATCATTACGAATTTCTCAATCCGTAGGCTTAGTTGATTTTCAACTTCTGCTTTGTAGGCTTCAACAACTTCATCTTTGCTTTTCAATAAACAAAGGATTCCATACGTTGTACCATCATCAATGAAGATCACAACGTACTTGTCTCCCCCCTCTATTTTGTATAAACTTCAAATCACCCAAGTAGGTGTGACTAAGTTCTAGAGGAGCGGTGTTTCTTTCGCTATTCCCTTGACGGAATTTGGAAAGGTGATTTTGCCTCTTCGTCTACCTCACATTCATTTTGAGGGTTTATGTCGATAGTAGGCAACAATCTCAACATCGTTAGCTTTTGAATGACTTGCTATTTAACGTGTCTTAATTTATGATGTCATAGATGCACGGATTACAATATATCATTCATTTGGCTATAGACATATTGTACCACTCTTAGTTATTACGGACCTGTTGGACTAGTCTCAAATCAGATTTGACCAACAACGTCCTTTAACCAAGTTAGGAACATGTATCACCTCTTTTAGAGTGATCTCATTCCTTGAAGTCCTATTGAGGACAACCTCTCCAGCCCCTTTGATTTTAGAGGTGGCGTTGCTTCACATGAACAACCTTTTGCCCGTGGTTAGGGCGTAACCGGATCATATGTGATCTCGATACTCGGGTCCACTCTAGTTGCTTTGGCAGACTGAGTGTCCAATTTCTTTCTTGCCTTTATTTAGGCCTTCGGATCATTTAGGACACGGAAACTCGGCCCACCTTACTAGGTGTCCATTACTTTTCCTATGAAATGAATTACGGCACCACTCCGTCGCCGGAGGCTTTATATGACCGAGTGTCCAATATCATCATATCAAAGGAATTTTGGCCCACTCCGGTCGCCGGAGGCTTTTTATGACCGAGTGTCCAATATCATCCTATGAAGGATCTTCGCCAAATAGTATGACGGGCTCAACGTCTTTAGCTTTTAGTCTTCTTCCGTTATGATTGGTGCCCGAGATAATTCTTGGCGCTTACTTAAGAGTGGTAAGAGTTTTCGCACAGTTAGTGGATCTTTCTCCATTGTATGTGCGACATACTTTACACACTTTTAATTATTACACTTAAAAGAACGGATCTTTTTAAGTCGTTTACCAAATCCAATCTTTAAACGGGAAAGAAGATGAGATTAAACTTCTGATTTGTTAAAGCGTAAGGAATATAAATTATTTTCATATTCCTCCTTACTTTAATCTATTTTTTTTTTAATCAGACATCATTTAATCTTTATTCTTGACAAGTAAGAAAAATACTTATCATTTAATCCTTATTCTTGACAAGTAAGAAAAATACTTATCCCAATTTCGGATTCTGGCTCACTTCAGTCACTTCATCAGACTGAGTGTCCATTTCCTTCTCACCATTATTCGGATCCTTTGTCTGAGACAGATATAGGCCTTCTGCTACAAGATAGAATAACATCTTCACTCTTCTCCTCTTGTCCCAGTTGACATCCTCAGGCTCTCGTGAGCGCTTGTTCCCACCAGTCTTGGTAGCGATGACACCATGAACACGTTCATCATCATCACTCTCTTCTACCAGAAAACCATTTCCATATCCAGATTTGGTCACACAACTTTTGACCGACATCTTTCGAACACTAATAGTAATACAATACAAATATTGTCTTAAGATGTTGGGAGATTTTTCTCTTTATGGTACTTTATAAAGCAGTACGGGAAGTATATAACTATTACAAGTATTCAAAAGGATAAACAGAGATTCAATAATTCAACATGAAATCTGAAAATTACAATTGTTACACAAGAAAAAGCTGAAAATTCCAGTTTTGTAGAAGACGGAAAAATAGAAAGCTGTTTTTTCTTTGAGTCGAGTGTGGCACTCTGTCCTTAAGACAATATTGCCCCGTATGTATCCTTTATACGTCCTGGACAATTTGTCTCCCAAGATAAAACAGCAATGGAACCCTTGAGCAAAGGAAACTCAAGAGCTACCGTGAAGAATATTGAATAACGAAATGATGCTTGGAAGTTGTAGGAAGAAGATTTTTTTACGGTTGTGTATTTTCGTGCATATCAAGTGTGCTCAACAATGGTGTAAGGGGTGTTTATATAGGTGAGGAATGGACTGATTTACGCCTCCATAACATGACCAAATAATGGCCATTATGGAGGTAGTAAAGCCACCAACATAAATGGGAGAAAGACCAACGGATTTGGCCATTATAGGAGGAGTAATTCGGCCAAAATAAATGGTGAATTAAGTGCTTGGCAACTGCTTTGATTGTCCAGATTCTGGAAACTTGAGGGAAAAAAGATAATATCAGAAGGCCCACAGCCCGTGGCCCGTGACCCGTGACCCGTGACCCGTGACCCGTGACCCGTGACCCGTGACCCGTGACCCGCGACCCGTGACCCGGAACTCGGAACCGGAACGGACGGGCGGCGCGCGTGTGGTCTTTCCTCGAACCGAAGCACATCTAGGTCCTCCCTCCTTTAAACACATGGGATACCCCTTGGGGTCCCAAACCCCAAACCAATTTCGAATCTTATATACACAACAATTCTTTCTTCCTCTACCGATGAGGGAGAATTACACACAATACCACACTTTCCATGCTTCAAACACCTTACTTCGTGAACCAATATCTCTTTCATTTCTCAATGAAATTTGACGATTCTTGGCCCTACGGTTATCTACGTACTTAGTAGATCATGCATGTGTGAAGAACCGGATTCTCCATCATACGTTACACTAGTGTTTAAGCCGTTAAAGTTGGTCGGTCGCAACTCCCGCCAAAGTCAAATTTCCTACATTAAGATGTCTCCAATCAACTCAATTAATTTGTCAAGAATCTTCTCAAAGCTTGACAAGAATGGTCATGGTCTTGTGAGCCTTGATGAGCTAAAGGGATTTCTTGATACCATAGGCATTATTGCAAGCCAAGAGGAGCTAGAGTTGCTAGTTGGAAGAACAGGCTTAGACTCCATTGATTTTTTCCTCTTTTATGACACCATAACAAAAGCAATATAAAAGAAAGAAATAAGCACGATCATCGCGAAAATATTTTTCTAGAAAATGACCTTAAGAAAGTCTTCAAAGTTTTCGATTCAAATGGAGATGGATTCATATGTTGCGAGGAGCTGCAACGCGCATTGTCAAGATTAGGTTTGTGGGATGAGCAATGTGGGAAAGATTGCAAGAGCATGATTAATGTTTATGACAAAAATTCAGATGGGATGCTTGATTTCGATGAGTTTAAGGACATGATGTTTGCTTATTAAGGAACTATAATTAAATTTAGAGAGCAATCCCGCTTCCAATCTACCATAAAAGTGTTTTAGTTCTATGCATTTGGAATGATGTTGATGGTTTGCTGGAGATTTTGTAGTCTTAATTGAACTTTATTAATGGACTTATATTCTAGATACTAGATATATGTAGCTGACAATACATGTGGATATCTATGACTTTTGTCCACAATTTCGTACAGCTTTCGTCGTGGAAATGTTTATATTTGCAGGCCGAATAATTGGAATTCCAAAAACATCGAATCAAATTTAAGGACTTTGGTTTTTCAACCATATTGTATTTTCTGAGAAATTTAGTAGTACAATACATAGTTCTATGACTTTATTAATAGGAGAATAAAGTTCAGTAGCCATGTGGAAAAGATAAATATTACTAAAGTTATCTATTAAATATCAAAGAAGTAGTAGGTAAAAACTTCCAGCAACAGATGCTTATACCAAACTATACTAATTTATCATGGTTAAGTTATAAAAAAGGTGAAGATATATAGTTTATTTAATACACGTCACACAAATACCCTTATCACTAAAATGTAGTTAATTAGTATATATTTTCGCCTTAATTTATGACTTAACTATGATAAACTAGTATAGTTATGTAAACAACGGGTGCGCATAAATTTTAACCAAATAATACCAGGTGCAAATTTCTTTTGGCATGGAATATCCACCTAGTATTTGTTTTTCAATTTTGCCGTCTCTTTTGCAGTAGTTACTACCAAAATACAAATGTACAATATCGTCAGTACTCTCTTAGTCCTTTTTCTTTTACTCTTCCTTTTTTTTCCTTTCTTACCTTTCCTCCTTTAATGGAAATCTGAAGGCTTGAACAAACTGGAGGAACAATTAACCAACAATAAAAATAATACTGTGTAATCTGATGTTTCCTTTTTTTTTTCCTCTCAAGTTTTCTTGAACTGAGTAACAAAAGATTACTTATAACGTTAGAAATCAATACAAATTAAATTCAAAGTTACCAAATTGCTAAAGTATTTACAATAAAGAAGAAAAAAAGAAAAAAAATTCTATCTGGTGAGTGATGACAAATAAAACTAGGCGTGTCAATAATATGGTTCGGTCCGTTCCATGAATATTTAATAGCATACAAATTTTGAACGTTTATCGAGTATAATCAATATGAGGCTTTTTCAATTTTGTATTACACCATCTTTCTTCTTTAAATATATATATATATATATGCTCCCCGTTGCCCCAAAACTTCGCAGGGGCGATAGGGAAGGAAATGCAGACATATCATAGACGCTTTTCGCCAATCAAAAGCTTCCAATTGGAATGAGGGCCCTCACTGCTATCATACTTAAATGGCACCCATCCTAAGGCATGTGCAATTTCTTCGAGTTCTTCGATAACAGGTGTGGTGTCACGGATATAAACCCGTCCCCAAGGTCGAAGAATTCTGTCCATTTCTAGCATGATAGTTGTTACATTGCATCTGCATGAATGTGGGAATACGATTTGAGAATATATACTCACCCACCTTCACATAAAATGAACTGCTTAGAGAGAAGCACGATACCTGTTTCTTTCTACTGAGAAAAGAGCAGCTGCATGAATTAAATCGTATGTTCTCGGATAAGTATCAAATGGCTCACACCTGGATTTTCAAGACAAAAGGACTGAAACAGGTCAAGCTTTTCGTGTCAACCACTGAAATTGATTGTATAAGCCAACCCCGTTATTCATTTGATACATGATCAACTAGAGTGCAAAGTACGATGTTTTATGGCCGTAGATGTAAATTATGTTTTGTGTTGGTTAGTACGATATCTCACCAACTAAGATTATTTGACTTCAAAAATAGCTTATAAACATTTGATGTAAAAAACATCCAAGGAAAGAGAAGTGTCTTTTACCAGTCATGCATGACTCCAATGAAACCCCGGTCATATAGAACAGGCAATGTATTAGAACCACTAATAGGAACAACATTCATAACCCAGCAATCGATGTCGAAATCATGCAAAGCAGCTGCAAACCTACCAAAACATCTCAACAGTTAGGAGCACTGCAGCTAAAACTTTCTTCTACAAACAGCAAAAGCTTTAAACGTCAGCAGCGCACATAAAATTGAATGGATAGATCCAATTATTTTAAAATGAAACATACCCTCCATATACAGCTCTCATGTCCAGCACGTTTCGTAGGGTTAATTCTTTCCAATGGAAAGCACCAATATATCCACTTATTATGTCATTCCAAAATTTTGACTCTGCTTTAAAAATTTCCCTCCTAGATAATTCAGCATCCATTTTTATACTAAACAGCCTGTCAGGTGGAAAATGTAGCCGTGCAGGCCAAGCAGTCATGTTAGCTCCATAGCCATTCCCAGGTAATTGCGTAATACATTTCTTTAGGTTTACATTCCTGCCACGAAGAATAAGTAAAATGAGCATCAGCCATACATAATTAGGAATTCAATCACAGCCTTGTCACTACTGTATACGGCTTTCTTAAGACCCCTATCATCAGTCACCCCCTAGACCAATGAACTTTTGGAAGGAAAAAAGAAGGGGGGGTTTCATTTTTGGCCAGTCGGCCGAATTAATTACGGGAGGTAGCCAAAATATACAAAATATATACACTTATTACGTATATTTATGTATATTATAAGTATATTGTAAGTATATTTATACTTAATATACAAAACCTATACATTTGCGGGCTATTATTTTTTTGAGCGTTCCAAAAATGTATTTATCCCAAATAAAGATAATATGTATACACACACAGACATACTCTCTTGAGATAAATTCATGCAGAAAACAAACGGCAAATCGGACTACTAGATATATGAGTAAATGACTCAACAGGAGTCCAATGAAAATGTTAGGCAAGCATCGATATTGGTGAAATTAGAGCATGCTAGTATATGAAGTTGGCAGCATAGAGTAGGAAAATACCAGACATTATCTGGATCATCACCGGCATCACATAGAGGAGGTTGAACAGCTGGAGCACGACTAAGATAGCAGCTGTTATTCAATGGTTTCCTCCAAATAGAAATGTCACCCTCCTTCTTTAGTAATTCCCAACATAGTCGTTGAGTAAGATCCTCCATTTCTGTGTAACAGTAACGAACATAAAGCATAAGCAACATTTCATATTACCACAGTCAGAAGAGCTCACAGTAATGATATAACTCTAAAAGAAAAGAGACCAAAATGGACATAGCATTTCATTTGAAAGAAGATTCCTAACTCATTAACATCTCTGATTTTCCTTGTGCTACATAAAGAGAAAGCTAAAGATGGATGCTTTGTGCAATTCGCTAACAGAAACAAGTGCTCGTGAAGATTCATGTCTACATGTTTAACTCACTCGGCCTCTATTTGATGGTGCCCTATTGCTAGATAATGATGAAGTTGTTACCTTTAAACGGTGCAAATGAGATTTTTTCGTGTCTGTAAACGGATTCTGCTGCCCAGATAAAATGTCCCCCTGCCCTTAGCATCCTGTTTACCTCTAGAAGCAGAATGCCATCTTCACCGGAAAATCAAAGACCAATAGATGAGAATTCTTGGACAAAAATCGAGGATGAATAGCAATGTATAGGGAAACAAACAAGATATACCATCATGGGTCCAATTTATGCTACATCTGGAACAATGTATCAAGTCAAATGCCTGGCTAGGGTACAATAGACGCTGTGTAGTAAATGCTGCTAAAATAGCAGGCACTCCACGTTCCAATGCAAATTGAATCTGATTGTTATGCACATTTTTTGTTGCAATTGACAACGTGCTGACATTGCGGTCCATCAAATATGCACCAAAACTCGCTATTCCACAACTAATATCCATGGCAACTCTTGTTCGTTGGCCAAAAGCAATTCCTGGAACCATCTATAGTTGAATGAAAATAGTAGCATAGTTAAGTACTATTGATGAAACATAAATGAAGTAGGAACTGGGGAAAGTAAGTACCTTGGAAATCTGATCCAAATATTGTTTTGCACCATCTCCTGAAAATGTGTACTTCTCTCCCTTCTTTTTTACCAACTTAATGCCTTCTTTGTCTTTGGCAAAGGGTGTATGGGGCACATTGGAAAACCAGATCTGTTTAAAGTTAAAGTAATGCCTTGAATCTTCAAATAAAGAAAAAAGTACGGCACTCTTTTTTTATTTTTTAATATTAATAATAATGGTCGATAGGAACCTAATTTTTAATATGGCTCTCTCAGTCATGTTTAAAACTTAGAAATGCTCATACGTCTAGACAGACTTTATCCCAAACTGTGGAAAAATATTGTGGAATAATGAGTGTCATCACAGCTCAAACCAGAGAATAAATTATCACTTATTGAACAAATAGAGGAACTGTAGTGGCATTTTTCCTCTAACATGAAAATGAGAAGACAAAAACAGAAGATAGTGACCGGCAATGGTTAGAGAAATACCACAATTTTCTACAGTAAGTAGTTAGGCCAGTTTCTAATTAATTGGATGACTGACATACGTGGCGAGTTCATTAACGATGACATTGAACAGAGAATCAATAATGATAATTATCCAAGAATTGCTAGTGCAAACGCAAAATCAATTTACATAGCACATGGTTAGATTACATAAGCAAAATTAGGTGATGAAAACATGGGGTGTGTGCCTATTAAGTAGCTGCTGCCACATTCTTAAAAAACTAAGTAGTTATTGAGTTAGTTAGATTCTAGGAGAGCTAATACCTAACTTATGCTCACCTTAGAGAGGTCGGTAGGACCAACTTTACCCATAAACTTATAACTACCCCAAACCTGACCATAACCTAGGCAAGCACCAAAAGTCCTAGACAAGTCATTTTCAACTATTCCCTAAAATCTAAACTAGATAGAGAACTGCAACTATATCATCAACAAATTCCATATGGACTTCCTGCAAATGAGCATCGACCAAAACTAATATTTGTAATACAATTGGTCAAATTCACCATCACCATTAATTAAAGATGGAGCAAAACCAAATAAGAAACTTAATTAACTAAAAGCATGTTTGTAATCCAGTTATGTCCAATTCCCCTTCACCATTAATTAAAGACAACAACAACATACCCAGAGTAACCCCACAAGTGAGGTCTAGGAGGGTAGAACATACGCAGACCTTGCCCCTAACTTGGGAGGGAGAGAGGTTGTTTCTGATAGACCTTCGGCTCAGAATAAAGCAATAACAAAGCAGGTAGGAATAAGGATAAGGAGACAGTAACTACAACAAAACAGTATGTTAAGCGAAGATGGAGCAAAAACCAAGCAGGATATTTAATTAACTAGAATTATACTGTAATAATGAATAAAAACATAAATTGAAATACCTCATCCCTGCTCTTTGGCCATGGTATTCTTAATTTGTAATCTTTAGGCCTTGGCACCAAACAATCCAATCCTTTTCCTTTTGGAGGGAAATGCCTTTCAAAAATTTCCCTTTTTCCCTTCAAATTACTCAAACAAGGAACATAATCCCTCATACTCTCATCACAAACTCTAAATTTCCCCATTTTACCCCTCATAGCTCCTTTATTCTCATCACTCTTCAATCCCTCATTATCACTCCCATTTTTCCCATTCACCACACTATCTATCATCTCCTCATCAAACTCCCCCACTATAAAGTCATTCGTCATTGCACCATTCTCATCAATTATCCCCGTCCTCTCCACCGCCGGCTGCCTGAGCGGCGGCGGAGGTGGGTTTTTTCCGGCGACTACGGTTGTTTGGTTGAAAGACATTGGAAATTTCCGAGTAGGGGTTGTGGGGATAGTGGTTATATCGGATGAAAAACGTCTAACAAGGATGAAAAGAAAGAGGGAAATGAAAGAAAGGACCATAATTTTAAGGAAAGTTGGAGTCTTTGTGAGTGAAACATGATTATTTGAACATGACAAGCTAGAAATCACCCCCTTCATCTTTTTTTTTTCACCAAGAAAATTTAAGAACTGAACTTTTGGGGTTATGGGGTTGAGTTTTATTTGATCTTGAATAACCCCTTCAAATTTTTTTCAACAAAATTCAAGAACTGAACTTTTGGGGTAATGGGCTTGAGTTTTTACTGGATTTTCAAGAACCCCTTCATTTTATTTTCCTAAAGAAAATTCAAGAACTGAACTTGGGGCTCAAAAATGGGTGATGGGGTTGAGTTTTTATTGGATTTTTTTTTTTTGAAGAGATTCTTTGCTGGTTTTACATGGTATTAAAACAGTGGACTTTTAAGAGTTCAAAGCCGTGAACGTGACGGTGGGAGAAGGGGAAATACGAACATATAGGAAGTATATATTTATTTCTACTATTTTCAAGAAATGATGAATTGTAAAGTTTCAATGATGGCAGAAAATTTAAGGTAAGTGGAACTGAAGAGTGTATATTTTTGTGGGTCCCGCTTTTTTTTTTTTTTTTTTTTTTTTTTTTTTTTTGATGATCAGGGTTTCTGCAGGCTTGCGCCCGACTACTTCATTTGGTATTACCCAGACGTCCTGGAGGTAATAGCACCGGTCCTTCAGCAACTATCACCAGGTAAATCGCGGGATGTGCTCCGGTGGCCAGTTTCTGGGAGCGTACAACTGAACAATGAGACAAGGCCAAATTCCCCAACAAACAGGTATCCCTCGTGCTTGCGGGGAATCGAACCCACGCTGTCCATGCCAGAGCGCCTTATAGCGCCCAGGCTTTGCCACTGGACTATGCCCCGGAGGACGTGATTTTGGATACTGATAATTGGCAAGTGGGTCAAGTTAGTCCAGGAAACCACGTGTCCGACCCGTACGCTCCCCGGGAAAAGGAAAAAGGGAAAAGAAAGCCCAGCAAATTGCTCGGGTGTCTTCCGACTTCTGAGAGACAGGAGTAACTCATTTTTGGAAATTTGACACCAGTGACAAGTTAGACATGACATAACCCATATTTGTAAGTTTGGCATTGGATATGTTGTGCTACTGAAAAATAATCCCTTTGATTATTTTCATTGATTGAATAGATATATATACAAGTTACAAAATAGGAGAATCCTATTCCTAATCTATTCCTAAAACCTTATTCTACCATAACTCTAACTATACAATTATGATAGGTGTATAACTCTAATTATGGTAATCATTATACTACAATATTACATAAATATATACTCCTAATATACACTGCTTTTCCGTGATCATAGGGTCTGCTCCCGTGATGGGCTTCTCGCTCCAAAGGCAATGGCCTTCCAGCCGGCCCATTGCCGTGTGGCCCACCGCCGAGGCCCTTGTCGCCTGTTTGCCTCGTTTTGCCTAGTGATATATATGTGATATACACCGATGTATATTCGTGTATATCACATGTATATTGCGTTGTTTAACACACCCCCGCGATCATAGCGGGCGGTTTTCGAACGCCGAGATCGTTCCTAAAATCTTCAAAGAGAACATTTGGTAGACCCTTTGTAAAGATGTCGCAATTTGATAACGAGACGGGACATGGCATACGCGAACTTGACCTTTTGCAACCTTTTCACGGACAAAGTGAATGTCCATTTCGATATGCTTGGTGCGCCGGTGTTGAATCGGGTTACCCGACAGGTAGATGGCACTAATGTTATCGCAATATACCAAGGTTGCCTTCGAATGGGACAATGAAGCTCCAAAAGCAAATTACGTAGCCAACATGATTCGGAGACCACATTCGCTACCCTCGATATCTCGCCTCGCACTTGAGCGTGATAAAGTTGCTCGACGTTTGGCCGACCAGAGACCAAGTTGTTGCCAAGGAACATACAGAGCGAAGTCGACCGTCGGTGTCCGGACACCCACCCCAATCAAGCATCCGTGTAAGAGACAAGTGTGGATGTAGATGACGGATACAAGTGCAACCCATAGTCTAGTGTCCCCCGAATATACCGAATGATGCGTTTGATTGCATTCATGTGCTCAACTCGGGATCATGCATGAATAAACACACCGCCGAACCGCATATGTAATATCCGGTCTCGGTAAAGGTAAGATATCTGGAGGGCCCCCGCAAGATCGCGATACCGGGTCGGGTCCTCGTATGGTGCACCCGCCGCGGCACTCGCCTTTGGGTTTGCATCAACCGGTGTGGAAGTGGACTTACGGGATGACATCCCAGCCCTCTCTATGATCTCGCAAAGATACTTCCGTTGAGACAGAAACAAGCCACCTGAATGACGTTTGACGGCAATCCCCAAAAAATAACTCAACGGCCCTAAGTCCTTCATAGCAAATTCAGAACTGAGCATGGCCATGATAGACTGACGCAAAGTATCGGAGGAGGCAGTCAAGATGATATCATCCACATATAACAGAATATAGGGCAATGATGAACCACGGCGGTAGATGAACAAAGAATTATCTGACCTGCTGTGTGTGAACCCAATAGTCGAAACAAAATCCGCAAATCGTGTATACCAGGCATGTGGAGACTGCTTAAGCCCATATAAGGACTTCTTCAACAAACAGACATGATGAGGGCGGTTGGGATCCCTGAAACCCAACGGCTGATGCATATAGACTGTTTCCTTGAGATCTCCATGTAGAAAAGCATTCTTGACATCCAACTGATGAATCGGCCAAGTCTTTGAAAGAGCCAAGCTAAGTACAGTACGAATGGTAGCCGGTTTGACCACCGGACTAAACGTCTCACCACAATCAATACCAACCCGCCGAGTCTTACCATCACCAACAAGTCGCGCCTTATGCCGAGCAAAGGACCCATCCGAATTCTCCTTATGAGCAAAAATCCACATAGACCGATAATATTAATACCATATGGACGGGCACCAACTCCCACGTCTTATTATCAATAAGAGCATTATATTCATCGGTCATAGCAATTTTCCAATTAGGGTCATTTAATGCGGACACGGATTGCGGGGCAAGGGGGATTTAGAGACATCCGAATGTAAGTTAAAATGTCTTTTAGGTGTAAAAATACCCCGCCGACTACGAGTGACCGGTCTATGACTCGAGGAAGAATGGAGTGAATTTTAGGAATTTTCCGGGTTCGGGACGGACGGCAGCAAGAGGCGGTGGGCCCGCCGGCCCAAATCGGTAAAAACCGGGCTTCTCGGTTTGGACCAGCCCAGAATTGGGCTGAACCGGCCCAATATCCGGAACTGTTCTGGGCCATCGGAACAAAGAGGGGCGATGATACAGTGGGACCAGCGGGCAGTGGGCCCGCTGGAGGATTATGGGCACGGGAGTTGTCCGAAAAATTCCGAATAATATACGGGGATATTTGGTCATCCAAAAAATTATATGACTTTGGTTCGGGAGTATGAACTTTTGTAAATGGGAATTGAGTTTCATCAAAAATGACATGGCGATTGATTATGATTTTCTTGGAGGATAAATCAAAACACTTATAACCACGATGGTTTGACGGATAACCCAAAAACACACATGGGGTAGACCGAGCCTGAAGTTTGTTAATTGTGGTGGATGGGAATAACGGATAACATAAGCACCCAAAAATCCGAAGGTGCGAATAAGATGGGTTTTTATTATATAGGATTTTGAGGGGGAAGAATATGTCAGACCTTTGGACGGAATTATGTTAAGAAGGTAAGTGGCCATTTGTAGAGCATGATGCCAAAAATATGGAGGTATGGAGGCATGGATTAGGAGAGTTCGGACAATGTTATTTATGGAACGAATTTTGCGTTCGGCTTTCCCATTTTGTGAAGATGTATGAGGACACGAAAAATGAAAATTTATCCCATTATTAGCACAAAACTCCCGAAACTCCCTATTGTCATACTCTTTCCCATTATCACATTGAATATTTTTTATTTCTCTTTCGAATTGAGTACGAATGAACGCTCTAAATTTTATGAAGACGGAAAACACTTGTGATTTATTCGCAATTGGAAACGTCCACAAAAATCTAGAGTAATCATCTAAAAAGAGAACATAATATCGATGACCCATTGAACTAAGAACAGGAGATGTCCATAAGTCGCTATGAATAATGTCAAATGGCATAGAAGTATGAGAATTTGAGTCTACAAATGGCAACTTAACAATTTTTCCTAATGAACAAGACTGACAAATTGGAGTACGACTTGTACCCTTACAAGAAATAAAGCTATTTTTATCTAAAGCTGATAAAATAGAAGATCCCGGATGACCCAGACGAGCATGCCACATGGAAGGAGAGATGGTCGCGAAAGCCGATGGCAAGGTGGACTCGATGGATCGAAACCGGCATGATAGGATACGATCTCCCCTACTATCACACCTCATGAGATGACTCCCCGTCTTGAAATCCTTCACAGAGAAACCGAAAGGATCAAATTCAACAGAAATGTAATTGTCATTTGTGAACTTTCGGACGTACACTAAATTTTTAATCAATTTAGGAGCATGTAAAGTATTTTTCAAGAGGAGTGGTGGATTGGGAGGAGACAACGTTTTCTCGACCATACCCTAGAATTGGAATAGAATCGCCATTACCAACAATTATTCCCGAGGGGTGCTCAAATTGTAATAAAATGAAAGAGTACCGAATCGGAAGTCATGTGAGTAGTGGCCCCGTGTCCATGTACCAATTTGGGTCCGGTTGAGTCAATCCCAACGTGTGCATCGCGGCCTCGATATCGGTCCGAGTGGGGGGCTCGCCGCATGATGGGCTTGCGGAGGTCGGGGTCCAAGAACTCCTTGCCGAGCCGGGCTCGGTCCGTAACCGCTACCACCGCCGCCGCCGGGCCACCGGCCGTGGGCCGCCACCGCCGGGCATTGGGCTCGGGATCGTTGGGCAGCCCCACCGCCGCCGGAATTTCCCGCCTCCCGCCGGTATGGGCCGCCGGCCCACGGTCCACCGCCATCGCTCCACCGCCATGGGCCCCACCGCCGAGCCCATGGGGGTGGTGGGCCACCGTTCACCGGATGGGACCCACCGACGTTTTGCTGACTACCGGAACCTCCACCATTACCACCGCGTTTGCCCCCGCGATTTTTGTTATTATTCTTGCGATTATTCTTGCCGCCACCATGATTATGGTTTTGGCCCGAATTATTAACAAAACCTGAAGGATTAGGAGAGGATGCCATCATGACAACTGGACTTGCTCTGGTAGCCGCCTTTTTAGCCAAACCGGCTTCTTCCAACGTAAGCATGGAGCGGGCTTGATGGAAGTCGGGAAGAGGGTTGCTTTGGAGAAGGAGAGTGCCAACACCATTATAGGCCTCCGAAAGACCGGCAACCAACTGTAGAACTAGACGATTATTTGTTACCGGTGCGCCAACATTACGGAGTTGATCCGCCAATTCCTTTAGTTTCTTGCAATATGCAGAAACGTTCGGAAATACATCCATTCGAACGAGAGAGAATTCTTGCTCGAGTGTGACGACACGGGAATGTTGGTTGTCTTGGAATATGTCACGCAATCTATTCCATGCAGCCATAGCCGTGGTATCCGGCTCAATGATCGTCTGTAGAAGGTCCACCGAAATAGTGGCGTATATCCACCGAAGAACGGTAGCATCAAGTGTAATCCATAACTCAGGATCCTCCGCAGGAAGGGGTCTAGCGGGAGGAATGATGTGATGAAGAACTTGATAAGATATAGCGTGAATTTTAAACAACTCCGCCCACGTCGCATATTGGACGTTTTCCATCTCAAGGACAATAGGGACACTTAGCTTGATATTGGAAACCGTGAGGGCAGGGTGAAAATTGTTCTTAGACATATTGAAAGAACAAATAAGGAGGGGAAATTTAAGAGAGGTTTTTGAGAGCGGAAGACGAAATTTTGGAAGAGAAAACCCGAGGAGGGGGGGGGGGTCTCGGCCAAGAAGGAGGCAAAAGTTTGAGAGAAAAAACTTTTGTTTAGACCTAGTCTCTTGATACCATGAAAGAAATAATCCCCTTGATTATTTTCATTGATTGAATAGATATATATACAAGTTACAAAATAGGAGAATCCTATTCCTAATCTATTCCTAAAACCTTATTCTACCATAACTCTAACTATACAATTATGGTAGGTGTATAACTCTAATTATGGTAATCATTATACTACAATATTACATAAATATATACTCCTAATATACATCGCTTTTCCGTGATCATAGGGTCCGCTCCCGTGATGGGCTTCTCGCTCCAAAGGCAATGGCCTTCCAGCCGCCCATTGCCGCGTGGCCCACCGCCGAGGCCCTTGCCGCTCGTTTTTGCCTGTTTTGCCTAGTGATATATATGTGATATACACTGATGTATATTCAGTGTATATCACATGTATATTGCGTTGTTTAACAGCTACGGTCTGTCTCTCAAATCTTCTCCCCAAGTCTATGTTAATTACAAAGGTGCAGAAAAGGAAAATTACAAATAACTGCTAAGACTTACAAGAACTGAAAATATAATTCAACAACAAAAACTGAAATTACAAAGATGTTGAACAAGAAACTGGAACTGTTTTGTGTATGATGAGTCGACTGTGGCACTCTGTCTTTAAGACAATATTGTCCCGAATGTATCATTTATACGTCCTGGACAATTGTCTCCCAAGATAAAACAACAATGGAACAATTGAGCAAAGGAAACTCAAGTGCTACCGTAAAGAATTTTGAGTAACGAAATGATGCTTGGAAGATTGTAGGAAGAAGAATTCTGTTTTTTGTTTTTCGTGTAGTGTAAAGTGTGCTCAACAATGGTGACAATGGGGTCTTTATATAGTAGAAGGAGGGGCTGATGAACTGACTACATAAGTGCCATTACTGGCCAAATAATGGCTATTATGGAGGTAGTAATACCACCAAAATAAATGGTGAAGATGTGCAACGGATTGGCCATTATAGGAAGAGTAATTCAGCCAAAATAAATGGCTGAATTGAGTGCTGTGGCGTTTCTGATCTCTCTGCCCAACTCTGACTTTCTGGAAACTTTAGGGACCAAAATGTACATCTTGAAACTTCATGGACCAAACTGTACTTATGAAAGAATTCTGGTCCAAACTATACATCTGCCAAAGTTCTCTGGTCCAAAAAGATAATATCAGAAGAAGCACACCTGTGACCCGTGATCCGTGACCAGGCGGGCGGCGGCATGTGTGTGGGCTTTCCTCGAATCGAAGCACATCTAGGTCCTCCCTCCGTTAAACACATGGTATACCCCTTGGGGTCCCAAACCCCAAACCAATTTTGAGTCTTATAAACACAACAATTCTTTCTTCCTCCACCGATGAGAGAGAATTGATCCCAAACCACACTTTTCCATGCTTCAAACACCTCACTTCGTGGACCAATATCTCTTTCATTTCTCAACGAAATTTGACGATTCTTGGCCCTACGGTTATCTACGTACTTAGTAGATCATGCATGTGTGAAGAACCGGATTCTCCAACATGCGTAACACTAGTGTTTAAGCAGTTAAAGTTGGTCGGTCGCAACTCCCGCCAAAGGCAAATTTCCAACAGTCTATCTATCATTGTAGTAATAGAATCTTCAGGTTGAAATTATTTTTTTTTAAAAAAGGATTTTTCAAATTTCTCAGAGATTTTGCCTTGAAATTTAGGAAAATCAATGATAAGAAAGCATATTTCAAAGAAAGTTGTAAACTCCATTTATTCATATAGATAAGACCTCTGCTTTTGTTTGAGTAATATTGAGTTCTGTTAAAAACATCGTAAGAAGGGACGATCTGATGTGAATTTCATATTAAATCTATGTATCCCCATTGTATCTCCTGTATGTCTTCAGGTATATAAGTGTATATCTCACTATATATTCCTTTATCTCTTGTAAATCTCACTATACATTCCTTTATCTCTTGTATATCAGGTGTATATCAATGAAATTTTGTGTATGTTGCAGTAGGGCTGTTCAAAATAGAACAGAAATTGATAACCCGAATCAAAAATTATTATTGGTTTATCGGTAATGGGTTATTAGTTTAAGGTTCTATAGCAATTTAGGTTTTTTTTACCATGTTATCGGTTCTGCAATGGTTTATAATTTCATTTAACGGATTAACCGATAGCTCGACAACAATGATTAAATTACAATTTTACCCGAAACATGCTATTGTGCGCTTTTGTTTTGTAACATACTTGAATCTTCAAGTGCATTAAGGTTCTTTTTATTGAAATATGTAGGTTTTATCTAGCTTTATTAGGTTTCTGTGATTATTTTAATAAAATTTATTTACCTAGTGCGGTTTACTTTTAATTTAGAATTTCACTAACGATTAAATCGATAACCGAACTGTTAACAACCAATAACCGATAAGCGATATCTTAACAGTTTTGTAACGATTAAGCATATCTACAAATTGATAACCGAAAAGTCGAACCAATAACATTCAAAATCAAACCAAACCACCCGATAAGCACACCTATATCACGATAACATCCATAAAAATCTTTGTATGTGATATATACTAATATACACTATATATAACATGATATACACATGATATTTTTTGGATTTGATTTTCTTAATTCAAATCACCTCTAATCTTTCTTAAAGTTTGTGTATAGTATCGTCCATTTGTTATCAACCAATTCCAATCATATCCACTTACGCCCTTCAATTCAACAACAAAAAGTAAGGGGGAAAAGAAAGAAAAAGAAAGTTTGCCTCTTGAATGAATGAATTACAGTCTCCTCATCAACTTTTACTCAGAAACAAAACACTCAATTTCAAGTGTTTAACCGGAGTTTACTGAATATATACAAATTATTAAGCGTGAAATAAGGTAGAAAATATTTACCTTCCTATTAAATCTTTAGTTATAATTGGAGACGACTATACAATGCCAAATTTTGGGCTTTAATTGCTAAACTTAATAATTGGCCAAATATGTGTCGATAAATGTTTAGAGTTGTACATATGTGTCAATATCGCTTTATTTTTTATTTCCATTTTTGCATACCTTTTAACTATAAGGGATGACACATATTTTCTCCGTGCGCGAATCTTGTTTTTCCTATTTTTTTCAATAGAACACTCGAAGTACTTGGACCTAAAAAAAACACTAGAACTTTGTCACTCTCATATACTCGATTGGAGTTTTGACAAGTACAAGTTTCACACGAATATGTGAAGCACGCGCACCAATCACATGATGCCATGTCATTTTTAATACTATCTTTATATTTTTTTTTTGTATTCATTATTATTATTTTTTCCTCTTTTTTTTCTTTTCTTCATCTCCATCAATATTTCACCACTTTAACTAACACCATCACCGTCTCACATCCATGATAGCCATTTAACAATAAGATCAAAAGAAATACAAGGCTAGCACCATTTTCGGGCGAAATACATTCAAAATATGATAATAGGTTATTGAATTCTACACCATTCATTACATAGAGTTGAAATCATGAAAAGTAGAAGTAGCAGTAGCAGTAGTATTCAGAATGTAGAAGAAGAAGAAATAGTAGAAAAGAATGTAGTGTAGCGTGTATCTCATTATTTCATCATTAGAGTTGTATTCTTTGTATTACATCTTATGTCTATTTATATACATGAATTACAAAATAGAGGAGCCTCTTTAGAGTTAGTTAGTTACTAACTTCATTAACTAACTTTCTAACCATCTAACTAACTTCTTGACTACTTAACTAACTTGTTGACTAGTTTAACTAACTTCCTAACTTGTTTTTGTCTTTGTTTGTCTTCTCAACAACCCCCGTCAAGCTGGATACTGGAAATACATTCAGTAATCCCAGCTTGGAACACAAATACTGATGTTGAATTCTATTCAAACCTTTGGTAAACAAATCAGCATGTTGGTTTGTAGTGTTTATGTATTCTGTCTTTATTATACCTTTCTGGATTTTCTCCCTTATGAAATGTAGATCAATCTCTATATGTTTGGTCCTTTCATGAAATACTGAATTTGCATTGCAGATTTGCTGTCAGTGTATATAGTCATTGGTAAGTCAATTTTGATCCCAATTTCTTTTAGTATGCCAAGTATCCAAGTCAATTATGCTATTGTTCCTGCTAGGCTTTTGTATTCTGATTCAGCTGAGCTTCTAGATATTGTAGATTATTTCTTAGATTTTTATAATATAAGAGAGTCTCCAAATTTAATAATGTATCCAGTGACTGATTTCCTTGTAAGAGGACAAGCAGCCCAGTCAACATCACAGTATGTTGTTACTGTTTCTTGTGTTTTGTTGGATAACAGTATACCTTGTCCAGGCTGATTCTTGATGTAACTAGATATTCTTAGTGCAATATCAAGATGTGATTTCTTTGGCTGTTATAGGATCTGGCTTAGTGTCTGAACACTTTAGGCTATATCTGGTCTTGTAACTGTTAAATAGAGTAATTTTTCTATCAGTCTTTGGTAAGAACTGATATCTCTCAGTACTTCATCTTCTAGTTTTGTCTTCTCTCTTTCTGTGTGTTGCTGCTATTGAATGTGATCATCATATTCCTTGGTATTTGATTTCAGACTGAAATTAATAGGGGTATTTATAGGTTTAGCAGCAGACATGCTAAGCTCATAAATGAGTTCTAGAGCATATTTTCTTTGGTGCATTAAAATTCCTTTTTCTGATCTTGTAAATTCTATGCCTAGAAAATATTTTAACTTTCCCAGATCTTTCATTTTGAATGCTTGCTGTAGGGCCTGTTTTGTCTCATCTATTTGCTCTATGTGATCTCCAGTAATCAACATATCATTCACATAATCCAATACCAAGGTTATTCATTTTTCTGTCTTTCTTATAAACAATGAGTGGTCAGATTGTGATTGTTTAAATTTCATCTGAACTAGTGCCTCTGTGAGTTTAAAATTCCATTGTCTTGGTGCTTGTTTAAGTCCATACAAGGATTTAATAAGTCTTCATACTTGCTTGTCCCCTTGACTGATGAATCCTTATGGTAGTTTCATATAGATTTTATCATGTATGTCTCATTGTAGAAAGGCATTATAGACATCCATTTGATGTATGTGCCAGTGTCTTGAAGCTGCCAGTGATAGAATGGCTCTTACAGTAACCATTTTACTACTAGAGAAAAAGTTTCTTGGTAGTCAACGCATTCTCTTTGACTGTATCCTTTTGCCACCAATCTATCTTTGAGTCTTTCAATCTCTCGTGTTTCTCTGTATTTTATCTTGTAGATCCATTTACATCCTATTGGATAGCCCTCTGATAAAGACACTACATCTCATGTATGATTGTCTTGTAGTGCCTTTATTTCTGCTTTCATTGCTTCCACCCATCTTAGATCCTTAGATGCCTCAATGTAGTTCCTTGGTTCTGTTATTTCTGAGAGTGATGTGAGATAGGCTTTGTATTTGGGTGATATTGTTTCACATGATATGTAATTGGCTATAGAATAAGGAGTATTATTGGATTTATTTATGATAAAGTCCTTAAGCCAAATTGGAGGTTGTTTTGATCTGGTAGACTTTCTGGTAGACATTGTAATGGTAGGTTGATTTGTAGGTGGTGCATGATGTTGTACTTATGGTATATCAATCTGGTTTATATCTGGTGATACTGTTTCAGTTGATAAACTAATGTCTTGAGTATTTTCTGGAGTATGAGATCTTTGATATGATCTTTCTTGTACATCAACCTGATGATTATTAGCAGGTATAGACATATATATGTTTGTACTGTGGTATTCATTTTCACATTCACCAGTTTGATCATTATAGAGAAAGATTTGTCATTCTGGTGTTTCTGTTCTAAAGGGGAACTCAGTTTCCTTGAAAGAGACATCTCTATTGACAAACAACAGTTTGTTTTGTAGGTCATATAAAACATATCCTTTTTGTGTTTCAGAATATCCCATCATTTCACAAGTTTTCACTTTAGAATGCAATTTATCAGAAATAGTTAAGTCATTAGAATAACACAAACATCCTAAGACTTTTAGATGATGAATAGAAGGCTTCTTATTATACTGTTTCTCATAAGGTGTTATGCCGGTGGTTACAAAGGGTAGTTTGTTTATTAAGTAAACTACAGCTTGAACACATAGTCCCCAGAACTTCAAATGAATGTTAGCTTGGAATCTTACTGCTCTAGTTATTTCTATTATGTGTCTATGTTTCCTTTCAGCCACACCATTTTGTTGGGGTGAATAAGCACAAGATCTTTGATGTATAATTCCTAGTTTTAAAAATAAACTGTTACATACATCATTTACAAATTATGTTCCATTATCAGTTCTTATAATTTTTACTGTTTTATTGAACTGAGTATATACATATGTTAAGAATTGCTTAAGTACCACACAGACATCTGATTTGAGTTTTTATTAAGTAAATTTGTGTCATTCTGGTGAAGTCATCTACAAATTGTTAGAAAGTATTTGTTACCATTGTGAGTTTGAACCTTATAGGGACCCCAAACATCCATGTGTACAAGATCAAAACTGGAAGAACTTTTATTAATACTGACTGGAAGTGGGAGTCTACATTGTTTGGCACATGGACACACATTACACTTCTTTATAGTACTAGATATAACATCAGACTTTGCTCTAATTAGTCTACTTAAAATAGTACTAGAGGTGTGTCCAAATCTTCTGTGCCACAACTCTATTTCTTCCTCTGACATTGTAGTAGGTTCTTTATTCTCTTTCATATTTAGTCATATCTTGACTTGTTCATTAGGATGTCTTGGTGATGTCTGATTTACTAACATGTATAATCCATCTTGTAGCCTACCAATCTCCTTCACACTCTCATTGTAAAGATCCTGAAATAGATAGAAGTTAGTGCAGAAAGTGGTTGCACATTTTAACTCTTTAGTTAGTTGAGACACAGACATCAGGTTTAATTTGAACTGTGGTAAGTAGAATACATTGTTAAGTGTACTTCTGTTAGAAATAGTGCTTGATCATGTATGAGTCGCATTAACCATTTCCCCACTTGGTAAGTGTACTTTCTTAGATTGAGAAATATTAGTTACTATGGTGGCCTTATTTAGCATTTCTATATCAGAGACCATATGGTTAGTGGCACCAGTAACTTAATCCATTGTTTAACTATATTAGCTATAAGCAAGTCTTTATGGCTGAACATACATGTAACATTAGCAGAAAACTGAGCAGCAGTTGACTCTTGAAAAGTTTTAGGTTGGATGTTATGATTTAATAGTTGAACAATCTGCTCATACTGATCCTTAGAGAACACAGATGCTCCTTATACTTGCCAGTTGCTTGTATTTGTTATACCAGCACCAAATGACTTGTCACTCATGTTATTGGTTCTGTATAATTTTCCAAGACGGTTATCCTCCTCATCTGCATACACATTATGAGCAACATGTTCCTTTCTTTTAGATTTGAAATGTGGATGATAACCAACCACCTTATAACAGAATTCTTTTGTATGCCCTTTCATCTTACAACTTCATAGAACAGATTAAAGTTCTTTGTGAACTTGTGCATGCTCTTGAGTACATAGCAGTAAGATCATGGCTCACATTGTGACTAAATCCACTTGGTCCTACTCCTAGAAGACCAGCAGACTTGGCTGTGATAGATTTTTTATTTTCATCACTAGTTATCATAGAGTAAGCCTTATTGACAGTGGGCAGAGGTGACATTAATAGAATCTGGCTTCTTACCTGTATGTAGTTTTCATTTAGTCCCATCAAGAACTGATATAACTTTTTTCTTTGAAGGTATTCTACAAACTCCTTTGATTTAGGACATCCACAACTAGGGGGTGGAACTAAAGATTGGAATTCTACCCACAAAGTCTTTAGTTTAGAGAAATATTAAGCCACACTTGAATTTCCTTGGGTTGATGTGGCTATTTTTCTATGTAGATCATAAGTTCTTGATCCATCTACTTTATCAAACATTTCCCTTAGATCTTCCCATACTTCATAGACAGAGTCTGCATACAACACTCCACTCAGTAATCCACTTGAGACTGAGTTCATTAACCATGCTTGTACTACTGCATTTACCCCATCCCACTGATCCCACCATTCTTCATCATAGTTTTCCTTCTTGCACTTCCCATTGATAAAACCAAGTTTATTCTTACCAAGTAGTGCAATCCTCATAGACTTACTCCATAGTGCATAATTTTCATAACCAAGTAATTGAAATGAGATGAGGGATACACCACTTACATCTGAAGATTGGAGAAATAGTGGGTGGTTGTGGTCTATAGCAATTGTAGTCACTGGATTTGGTCTTGTGTTGTTGTTGTTCTCAGTTTGATTTGTATTATGATCCATAGTAAAGTAGAAACGTGTTTAAAATAATCAAGAATTATGTGTAACATTGTAGTGTTAATACTGGTTTTCAGAAGTAACCAAGATTTTGTGTTATATGATTGAATTCAATCAGATAAATACAGACAGAAATCAAAATTTTGTCCAGAAAAGAATTAACTCTACTTCAGAATCAAGCAGTTGATAGAGGATAATGTTGTTCAAATCAATGTAAAACAACACACAAACTTCAGCTATGCAAACACAAAAACAAAAGATCTGAATTACACAGAATCATAAATAGAAGAATTGAGAGGAAGAAATTAAACCAACATCAATAGATTGCCTTCAAGATTGTTGTGAAAGTCTTGAGCAGTGGATCATGCTCTGATATCATGTTAAATTCTACACCATTCATTACATAGAGTTGAAAAGAAAGATCATGAAGAGTAGAAGTAGCAGTAGCAGTAGTATTCAGAATGTAGAAGAAGAAGAAAGAGTAGAGAAGAATGTAGTGTAGTGTGTATCTCATTATTTCTTCATTAGAGTTGTATTCTTTGTATTACATCTTATGTTTATTTATATACATTAATAACAAGATAGAGGAGCCTCTTTAGAGTTAGTTAGTTACTAACTTCATTAACTAACTTCCTAACCATCTAACTAACTTCTTGACTACTTAACTAACTTATTGACTAGTTTAACTAGCTTCCTAATTTGCTTTTGTCTTTGTTTGTCTTCTCAACATGGGCTACCCTATACAATACAAAGTGAAGCAAAATCGAGCAATCGGTCCCTTCTAGCGGATAAGCTCTACCTAGCAGGTAACCATCACCCCTAAGATCGTCGTGACTCGACAACCAACCAATCCAACATGCCTCCTCCTCGTAAGGCTGTTCAAAATCGAACCAAAATTGTTAATTCAGATCGAAAAAATGTTATTGATTTATCGGTAATGGGTTACTGAGTTAATGGTTCAGTAACTACTTAGATTTTTTAACCGGATTATCAATTCTGTAACGATTTAGGATTTTTTTTCTTAACGGATTAATCGATAATCCAATAATAATTATTAAATTACTATAATTTTACCCTTTGGTACTATGTTGGACTTAATTTTAAAGTTGTGACTGTTGTTTGATTTTCTAGAATTATAGACTTAAACATTGACTCCTTGTGATGATGTGCGCGTGCCATTAATGATTCTGAAAAATACTATATACTTGTAGAAATGCAGGACATAACAAGGCGGAAAAGATTTAGTGAAAAGTTAAAATGTGAAAGAGTATATTGAATGAAGGACCATTTCAACCTATCAAAACTTTACTTTAACGATCATGTTCGCATTTTTCCCTTTCATTTTTCGTAAGTGCGATAATTTCTTGAATGATGATTGCACTGTCAGTATATAGATTGCCTCTTTTCGATAAAACCAGATTGAAAAGGCCAATATTCTTATGCAGGTGTGGCTTGATGCTATTAGCAATAACCTTCGTGATAATCTTATAAGTGGTATTGGATGAGCCACTAGGTCTAAAATTTGTTAAAGAACTAACATTTTTGCATTTAGGGACGAGGCAGAAATGTATCTTATTTATCTCAAGAAAAATAACATTATTATTAAAAGCCAAATAACAATGGTCATGACGGACCATCCTGTAATATTTCAATACTTTTGATAGAAAAAAGAGTATAGACCATCCTGAGCCAGGTCCTTTGAAAGGTTGAAAGGATTTAACAACCAACACCAACGTTATTTTGAAGAGGGGCTTCTAGATACGTTCTATCTTGTAGGCTTGGGGTCGTTTGGTAGGGTGTATAAGAATAATGTTGAATAGGCTATTAATAATGTTGTTATTATTAATGCCGACATTAGTTATGTTGTAATTAATTTTTATCTACTGTTTAGTTTGATGTATTAAATATAATATATATTGCATAATTTCTATAAAAAAAATATTCTCCATATATTTTGTACACTTTTGTAACAACTAGTTTTTCTTAAACTCCGTCTTCAACTAGTATTTTTATTGCAATAATTTTATTGCAACATGCGTTCACCCTCTATAAATTCGAAGTGAAATTTCTAGCGGATGAGAATGAAAAGATCTATTACCAGTCCTGAAATAAAAAATATTCAACAGAGTAAAAAATTAAGTTAAGTAAGAAAGAATCTAAATGCAAACGTAACCAAGTGACAACTCTCCAAACCAGAATGCTAAACATATAGTCTTTCGTCGTTACGTTATTTAGTATTTCATCGAGTAGATTTTTCCTGATAAAATAATGATGACTTCATTTTTTTGGTACAGTTAAAAGGCTTGATGTTGTGGTTATATTGACGTTGTCGCTGGCAGCTTGCTGCTTTGCCACAATGCTATTTTGGTACAGTTACAAGTAGGTGTCGTAGCATATGCAGTTAAATCATTGTGAGTTTGTTTCTTTTAATAACATTGCATGTTTTTAATTCTTAACTTCTACTCATTTTTTTGTTACATTAGGTGTAAGGTAACCTCTTAAAAATACCGAACGTTAATCGAATCGTACCGATATTTTTTAAAAAAAGTGACATGCTTGAGACGATTTTGAAAAGTTTATAGATATATAATAGAGTAACCGAAAAAAATGCTATGATATACATTTTTTCAAAATAACCGGCCGAATCAAACCATCTACGTAAAAATTGAAAAAGATTTTGAAGATTTCAAAGGCAATTGTGTATTTACTATTTAGTCATGCTTATGCATGTATTAAAAATATTTATATTGTTAATATCATAATTTGTTATGTATTAATTATATATAAAATAATATTCGTGTGCCAATTAAATATTATTAATACATAATATTAATATATTATTAAGACACAGTGTATACGAAGTACTTAGGATAGTAGGGTTAGGGAAGCCACAGTCTATAATATAGACTCTATATGATGTGCTGAACTAGCGTGTTCAAATAGTAGTATATTCAACATCTCGCGTTTGGTCATAGAAACCATTTTTTTTTTTTACCTTTTTAGAAATTTTCAAAGTTGAAGTTGGAGTTATTTTTTGTCATAATTTTTGCGAATATTTGATTGTTAAAATGTATTTTTTTTAAATATGAAATATAATTTATACACCCCAATTTTTAAAAACTAATAAAATCACCCAAAATTAATAAACATAACTAGTGCGTAAACACTACAATCAAACACTTCCTATTACATTAAGCATAATTTATATAGACTTTCTTTAATACGATGATATAATCAAAGATTCATTAAAACTAAAAATCAACAACAATAATAGTAATAGTTATTCTTTAATATAAACCCCTCACGTTGTGTGAACAATCTATTCCCGTCGACCATGCATTTCCCGATTGGCTGGATTAAATGAGTTCAAATTTATAAAAAATAAAAAATATAGAATAAAATTTGAAAAGTAAAAGATAAATACAACAACCAAAAATAAAAAGTAAAAAAAGTAAAAACAAGCCTTTGGTTGTTTTCAAATTTCATGGTCAAGCACTAACTTTTGAAAAAAGTGAAAAAAAATCGGAAAAAAGTCTTATCTTTTTTTTTTCCGGTCGACATAATAATCTCTCTTCCATTAAGCGTTTTTAAATGCATTTTCGAGGCAAGTCTCAGAGCGTACCAAAAATGCTCCGGGGCGCAAATGAAAGGCATAGATTTATAGGGCGTACGTACGCCTTAGAATTTGGGGCGTAAGCCCCAGGTGCAAAATAGTAAGTCTCGGGCGTAAAGGCGTATGTTTCATGCGTTAAATTTATTTTTTATTGTTTTAAAAGTATTTTTGCTATAGATTATGATTTTTATTATTGGTGTAATGATATTTATACTTTATATTATCATGTTTACATTTTGTAGTGATTTTTTTAAAATACATAAATAAATAAAGCAACTCTCATAAAAAATGACACTGTCATAAATAACATTTTTAGATGATTATTTCTGAAATTGATATGATAGAGATTTTATAGCACTAGTTTCTGAAACAATTTTATTCATTTTTTGTCATTGCTCTTACACTTTTTACTCTTCTCCTTCTTTAATAAATAAAATCAATACAAGTATTAGTTGAGGGTGATAAAGACTAATAGATCTGGAGATTGATGATAAAGTGAATGAAGATTTCATTAAAAATTATCTATATTATTATCTTTTTCTGTATTATTATCTTTTTAAAATAATAATATATTTTATATTATTAGTGATTTATTTAAATTTATTTTTAAAATTTTAATAAAAAAATTACTTTTACTTATTTTTTTTAATAATAAAATTATAAATTTATGCCCCATAACTCGGGGGCTTACGCCTCACTCGCCTCTTAAAACACTGCTTCCATTTACATTTTCGCAATTCACGTTGCATTCAATCAAGTAGGGCCCCGTTCAATTTTTTGTGGCGCTAGCACCTCTTCTGAATTTCAACTTTTATATAAATATCCATCTTAGTCTATTTGTATCTCACAGCTCTCTCCTTCATTCAACAATGGCGGCTGCGGTGGCTCCATCTCCCTCTTTCTCCAAAACCCTATCTAAATCCCAACCTTCCACCATCCTCCCTAGATCCACCTTCCCTTTCCCCCACCACCCCCACAAAAACCCCTCCCCCCTCCACCTCACCAACACCCAACGCCGTCGTTTCACTATCTCCAATGTCATCTCCACAACCCCCCAAAAAGTCTCCCAACCTGAAACAATAACCTTCATTTCGCGTTTTGCCCCTGATGAGCCCAGAAAGGGTTGCGACGTTCTAGTAGAAGCACTCGAACGAGAAGGGGTTACAAATGTCTTTGCATACCCAGGTGGCGCTTCTATGGAGATTCACCAGGCTTTAACTCGTTCGAATATCATCCGCAATGTGCTGCCACGTCATGAACAAGGGGGTGTCTTCGCCGCCGAGGGTTACGCTCGCGCTACCGGTTTCCCCGGCGTTTGCATTGCAACCTCCGGCCCCGGAGCCACCAATCTCGTTAGCGGTCTTGCGGATGCGTTGTTGGATAGTATTCCCATTGTTGCTATAACAGGTCAAGTGCCACGTAGGATGATTGGTACTGATGCATTTCAAGAAACACCTATTGTTGAGGTAACTAGATCCATTACCAAGCATAATTATCTCGTTATGGATGTAGAGGATATCCCTAGGGTTGTAAGGGAAGCTTTTTTTCTAGCGAAATCGGGTCGACCCGGCCCGGTTTTGATTGATGTACCTAAGGATATTCAGCAACAATTAGTGATACCTAACTGGGATCAACCAATGAGGTTGCCTGGTTACTTGTCTAGGTTGCCTAAATTGCCTAATGAGATGCTTTTAGAACAGATAGTTAGGTTGATTTCCGAGTCGAAAAAGCCTGTTTTGTATGTGGGTGGTGGGTGTTCGTTTTCGAGCGAGGAGTTGAGACGATTTGTCGAGCTTACGGGGGTCCCCGTGACGAGTACTTTGATGGGTCTTGGAGCTTTTCCGACCGGGGATGAGCTTTCCCTTTCAATGTTGGGTATGCATGGTACTGTTTATGCGAATTACGCTGTGGATAGTAGTGATTTGTTGCTTGCGTTCGGGGTGAGGTTTGATGATAGGGTTACGGGTAAATTGGAAGCGTTTGCTAGCCGAGCGAAAATTGTCCACATTGATATTGATTCAGCTGAGATTGGAAAGAACAAGATACCTCATGTTTCAATATGTGCAGATATTAAGTTGGCGTTACAGGGTTTGAATTCGATATTGTTGGGTAAGGAAGGTAAGCTGAAGTTAGACTTTTCTGCTTGGAGGCAGGAGTTAAATGAGCAGAAAGTGAAGTACCCGTTGAATTATAAAACTTTTGGTGACGCCATCCCTCCGCAATATGCTATTCAGGTTTTGGACGAGTTAACCAACGGAAATGCCATTATTAGTACTGGTGTGGGGCAACACCAGATGTGGGCTGCCCAATACTATAAGTACAAAAAGCCACGCCAATGGTTGACGTCTGGTGGATTAGGAGCGATGGGATTTGGTTTGCCCGCTGCTATAGGTGCAGCTGTTGGAAGACCGGATGCGGTTGTGGTTGACATTGATGGTGATGGGAGTTTTATCATGAATGTGCAGGAGTTAGCAACAATTAAGGTGGAGAATCTTCCAGTTAAGATCATGTTGCTGAATAATCAACACTTGGGAATGGTGGTTCAATGGGAGGATCGGTTCTATAAGGCTAACAGAGCACACACTTTCTTGGGGAATCCTGCGAACGAGGCAGAGATCTTTCCTAATATGTTGAAATTTGCAGAGGCGTGTGGCGTACCTGCTGCAAGAGTGACACACAAGGATGGTGTTAGAGCTGCCATTAAAAAGATGTTAGACACTCCTGGGCCGTACTTGTTGGATGTAATTGTACCTCATCAGGAGCACGTTCTACCTATGATTCCCAGTGGCGGGGCTTTCAAAGATGTGATTACAGAGGGTGATGGGAGAATTTCCTATTGACTGTGAGAAGCTATAGAGCTAGTTCTAGGCCTTGTATTATCTAAAATAAACTTCTATTGAGCGAAAAGTGTTCTGTCAATTTAGTGTGTTACTAGTTTTTGCTGTGGCTTTGCTTATTGTCACTGTTGTACTATCCGTTAGTTGATATTTCATGTTTGCTTAAAGTTTTGCATCATCTTGCTTTGGTTTTGAATGTGAAGGATTTCAAAAAAAAAAAAAAACTGTTCTCTATTGGCAGCATCCATTCAGTATGTCTGATGATTAATTTCAAGTGGAGTAGTTCAGTGCGATAAATTAGCTTGTTTCACATTTCTTTATTTCGTAAGCTATACCAAGCCGGGTCAGATTCGGTTCTCTTTTCTTTATTGTCAAAGTAAATTAAAGTTGGATTTAAATCTATTGGGGCCTCCTTTTAGTTTCATCTTTGAAAATGTAGATTTTCACTCTTTCTTTATCCTGACGCCATTATAGATATCCTTAACACCTTACACAACCTATAGGTTCTGGTTTTTGGTTGCAACTTTCAACAGCAGCAAGTTCTTGCTGGTTGTCTATATAAAAGTTATTATTTACTGATTTTAAAAAATGTAGATTTACAGTCTGAGCAAGTCTAGTTGCAGCCTTCTTTTTGATTCCTTGCAAGCAATACGTTTATCTCTACCTCCTATTTCTTAGTGGATAATCTGGTGTTGGAATTTCCATGTTGTGGGGGTTTCACTGGGTATGTTGTTGTAATCTAACGTGGGGGTTTCACTGGGTATGTTGTTGTAATCTAACGTGGGGGTTTCACTGGGTATGTTGTAATCTGGTGTTGGAACACGTTGTGGGTGTTTCACTGGGTGTATTGTTGTAATCTGGTGTTGGAATTCGAGGATAGGAATCTGTTGATGCTCAAATTCTCTCTTAGTGAGGCATCTATCAGCCATAGCCACAGGTATGCTTTCAATCTATAGTGGTTTGGTCAGTCTTTGTTAATCATCAAACTACCAACATTATATTCTGTATCTAACAGGTTATGTTGTCTCTGACTTCAAGCTCTTAAACAGTTGACCATATTTTTGTTTTATGCACTGAATCTTATATATCCAAGCTTCATGAGAAACTATTTTTACCGCATTTATGTTTGCTGAATATCCTGTTCTTTGTACATTCATTTTGTAATTGATCACCAAACATTTGTCTAATTGCTGAATTTGGTTTTTTTATAAGGTAATATAATATCAAATTGCTGAATTTAGTGATCTAATTACTTTCCACGAAATTGGAACTTATGAATTTAGCCAGTCTCTCTAAACATTGCCAAAATTATATCCTGATTTCTTTCAAAGTTACAACTTCTCCACTAGAAAATTAATTCGTGAATTTAGCCAGAGTCTATTGGATGCTTCAGAGTTGAAAATTTAGCTGTTCCTTGCATGGTACATTTTACAAAGTCGTCAGTTACCATATTTCGATCTCTCTATCTCTATTGGATTGCATAGAAGCTGCTCAGTTTGTTGAGAGGACCTATTTTACCAAGATATATCCATTTTTAAAGTTAGATTCTGATTGATCGTGGTCATGATAATTAGGTTCTCATCGTCTTCTTTTCTTGCTCCCTCTCTCTCTTTTCATTTGGGCATGTCTTGATAGTTTTTTTTTTGTAAAGAATGGATCTTTGGCCTAACTCAACCCCAAAAACTAGCTTATGAGGGGAGGATTGTCCAAGTCCATATAAGAAGTCCAAATTCTCATTTCATTTTTGATGTGGGACTCTTAACACCCTCCCGCACGTCCAGACCCCGTTAACTGGAGCGTGGATGACATAATTTGGGGACCCAACATCGGTGAACATAGACTTGGAATGGGTCTGACTCTTATATCATAAAAAATGGATCTTGGGTTTAACTCAACCCCAAAAACTTACATTTTCATCACGAAAGGAAGAAGGCATAGCAGTAAACACCATTAGAGCAATCAACTCTTTGTTTATTCCTCAAGACAACTTGTCCTTCAATGAGGTTTTCTCCTCTTAGGAGAAAATGAGTGGGCCATGAAGAAAGGTACATCTTTCAACTTCTGTCTAAAACATCAAGGTAGAACAATCCCCCCGTCCCACCCCACCCCAATACCCACATAATTAATCCCCAATCTGTAAAAAAAAAGCTTTGTGGACTCAAGTCATCTATCACTTCCATTCTTGCAAAAACATTTTTTTTTTTGGTAATTGTGTCTATTTCAGCAGCAAATGATGAAAGGTTGGGAAAAGTCATGGTTCTGTTGATCGGAGTTTGTTAGCTAGTCTCTTTCTCTTTTCATCCTCTATTGTCATTTTGATAGTGAGAAGTGTTCTGTTGATGACTGCAAAGTATGTGTTACGCTCTGTAGTTTTGCACCTGAATGAGAGTTTAGTCAGCCGACATGAGTCGTGAGAACTTGAAATCGTTTCCGAGGGTTCGCATGACACATAATGATGTTAAGGAATGGTTTCGGATGGTTGAAAGTCAATAGGCCCAAAGGAAGTACAACTCGACGAAGATTGACGAAGTTTCGATGATACACTAAGCGTTTCGCGTCGCGGATGCCATTCTGCCTCACGGATTTGGCCGCGGATTTGGGATACTTTTCCTCCACCTCACTGCCACCATATGCGGTGGCATATGCAGCCGCATATGGGGTCGCATATGTGAGTCGGTTTGGATGGCAATGTAAGTTCTAAAGTCGGCCATCTTCAACCCCTTGAGCTCCAAAGACACTCTCTCTCCACCATTGAAGAACATTTCTACAAGTATCTAAGGTGATTTCTCCCTCAAAGAATCAAGAACACCTCAAAATCCTCGTTAGTTGGCTCGGCAAAGTTGTTAGCTTCTTTGGGATTGAAGTGAAGCTTGTTGTGGGTGACTCTTTGGTTGATTAAGGTAAGGTTCTATCATCCCTATGTGTTCTTTAGTTTCTCTTAGCTTGGATTAAATGATTAGTGAAGATAACTTAAAAGCTATGGAGATGTAGTAAGCATGACTCTGAAAAATTAACTCTTGTAGTGTGAAGTTATGTTATCTTGTTGTTTGGGATTGTGGATTGAGATTGAGAGTAAATATAGGTGTTGAATCATGTTGGGGAGGTTGTGAAGTTGAGGAAAAGAGTTATGGAAGATGGTGGTATTAATTTGAGTAAGAATCCATGGTAGAATAACTCTAGAACTTCACGTACATAAGTTGTTCGACGAATTGCCTAAATGAAAACTCTTACGAGATACTCCCTCCGTCCCAATTTATGTGGCACCATTTGACTTGGCACGGAGTTTAAGGAAAAAATGAAGACTTTTGAAATGTGTGGTTCAAAATAATTCTTATATAAATGTGTGGCTATAAATCATTTCATAAAGTTTAATTCTTTCTAAATATAAAAATGTGACATTCTTTTTTAGACATACCAAAAAGGAAATGGTGTTATATAAATTGAGACAAATGGAGTATGAGCTTGATATTGATAAGAATCCCTAGTTTAATGTAGATAATTGTCCATAACACGTGCGCGGCAGATTGAACCCTTTGTGACACTTATGAGTTTCAGGTGGTATCCTTTGTTTCCTTTCATTTATTGTTGTCTTATTTCCAGTTGATTATGTCCTACATATTCAATACATTCATTCATACTGACGACCCCTCCTGGGGCGTTGTGTTCATGTCCGCAGGTACAGGTTGACAGTCAGACGCACCTCCTTAGTAGGATACCTGCTTCCAGCGACGGTTGATTGTCGCACTCCTCTTCTTCGGAGTTGCTATACAGAGTCGATAGGTACTATTATATATATATATACTCCTAGCATTTTGGGTATGACGGGGCCCTGTCCTGACTATTTTAGTATTATAGCACTCTTAGAGGCTTACAGACTAGTGTACGATGTGTATATGTTTTGTCATGGCCTTGTCGGCCCTCTTGTTAGCGGGTGATACTCTTCTAGTGGCCTTGTCGACCTTGGTTATATGTATATATTATGTTGGGACTCTTCTGCGTGCAAGTTATCATACATTCTTGTCTTATTAAAGTGATTGAAGGTCTTGCCGGCCCAAATTTAGTGTTAAGAGCTCCAGGTACTATTGTCGGTTCGCTCGGGCCTCCGGGTGCCGGGTGCCGGCCACATCCCCAAGACTGGGGTGTGATAGTATGATAATGAGATCTGAAGTGTTTGCACTTTGAGATTGCAGTGGTTGTTCCTAATTCTCAACTCCCTGGAGAAACAGCATCTGAAGTATGTACCCGAATGTATTGACTTACATCCCTCTGTCTGTTATTGTGCCGTAGCTATAGGCGCTCTCTTTAATCTGAATAAACTGGACATCTAGTGTATGTGCCATGCAGCAAGATATAATCTTGAAGCTGCAACCTGATGTCCTAGCATATTTGTTATTGTATTTCATAGAATTCTAGCTGAGAGACGTGAAGAATAATCTTTTGATGTGCTTTCGAGTTAACGCATAGCTATGGTCGATGTTCTATATATCAGAATATTTTGCTCCTAAAAAAGGAATCATAGTGGAGGGAGATGGGATTGAAGATTTATTGCCTACAACAACAACAACAACAACATATCCAGTGGAGTCCCACAACGTGGGGTCTGGGGAGGGTAGAGTGTACGTAGACCTTACCTTTATCTTGATAGGTAGAGCGGTTGTTTCTGAAAGACCCTCGGCTCAAGACAAAGCATAAACCCAAGCAAAGCAAGAAAATAAGTCATGCTAGCGCATTCTGAAAAAGAAGCAGTAACTAATGCAGATACATAAGATAAATAAAGTACATTAAAGAACACATAGCAGTAGAAATCAAACGCTACTATAAAGTAATACTACGCCTATTAGTATGATAGTCTAAGTGGGCCTACAATAATAACACTACAATTACCAGTTTGTTAGCGTAAGTAGGGCTATACTCGACTAACTACTACCCTTCTACCCTAATTCGTGTCCTTCATAATCCCCTATCTAAGGCCATGTCCTCGGTAAGTTGCACATGTGTCATATCTCGTCTAATTACCTCTCCCCAATACTTCTTCGGCCTACCTCTACCCCTCCTGAACCCGTCCATAGCCAACCTCTCACACCTCCGCACTGGGGCTTTTGTGTCTCTCATCTGCACATGGTAGACTATCTCAACCTCGCTTCCCGCATCTTATCCTCCATCGAGGTCACTCCCACTCTGTCCCGGATATCATCATTTCTAATCATATCCCTCCTTGTATGTCCACACATCCATATCAACATCCTCATCTCCGCAACTTTCATCTTTTGGATGTGCTAAGTCTTGATTGGCCAACACTCCGCCCTATACAACATAGTCGGTCTAACCACCGCCCTATGGAACTTGCCTTTAAGTTTTTGTGGCACATTTTATCGCACAAGACTCCAGATGCGAGCCTCTATTTCATCCACTCTGTCCCAATACGATGTGTGACATTGTCATCAATCTCTCCATTCCCTTGGATAATAGATCCGAGGTACTTGAAGCTTCTTTTCTTCGGAATGACCTGAGTACCAAGCCTCACCTCCACGTCTGTCTCAAGGTCGCTCTTGTTACTGAACTTACACTCCAAGTATTATGTCTTGGTCCTACTCAACCAGAACTCTTTAGACTCAAGAGTCTGTCTCCTAACCTCCAATTTAGCATTCACTCTATTGCGAGTCTCATCAATCAAGACTATGTCATCTGCGAATAACATACACCACAGCATCTCCCATTGAATCTGTCGCGGGTTAAAGAGAAAATACTTTAGTAGCATTTGCAATTCATCATGTAAGAAAATAGTTTATCCAGAGCACTCATGCTAATTTACACTTACACTTACAATTATATACTTTCTCTGTTTGTGCAAATGAGACATTTGAATAAACTCCAACTTGTATGACCCTTTAACAGGTAATTTATGATAGAAAGAGATACTCAATTCATCATTATCATTACTCCACTCAGCAAGAGCATCCGCAACTTGAAAAAGAATAATCGATATACTAAGCTCCCGTTATGCGTGGATCCGGGAAAAAATCAGACCATAAGGTCTAATGTATGTAGTTTTACCTTGCATTTCTGTAAAATATTATTTTCTTTTTGCAAAAGGCTATTTTTACAATTTAAACACATGATCTATTAATCACATGGTCTAATGTATGCAGTTTTACCTTGTATTTCTGTAAAATATTATTTTCTTTTTGCAAAGGGCTATTTTTACAATTTAAACACATGATCTATTAATCACATGACAATAACTTTACATGTTACTCCAATTCTTCCTTCTCATCCGCAACTTGATTTACAATAGTTTAGAAGTGAACAATACTTAGGACGAACACAGTTACAAATCACAGCTACAAATAGTTGTATAAAAAGTAGCCTTGAGAGTACAGCCAAGGGCTTTAAAATTTTGGCCTTTTGTGGCCCAATTTAATTGGATGTTTAACACGTGGAAGGGCCTTATATCCACGTGTGTACAACATGAATCGCATGTTGTATAATTAGAGAGTTGAAGGGCACTCAGTCTCTGACTAAGTTTTTTTCAAAAAACAAATGCAAGACTCTCTCAAGATTGAAACAAGTAAGTTCTTACTCCTTTTCTCTTTTTTTCCCTGCTGTTTCTTCTCCCTTTCTTCCATTGTTTGTTTGATGATTTGTTGGTAATGGAAATTTGGTGAATGTCTAATAGTTTTAGATTTGTGCATGGCTGCGTACAATAGTTGTGGAAATTCGGTGAATGTCCATTAGTTTTAGATGCAGCTTCTGATTTTGATTGTGTAAGAAAGTACTATTTTAGGGTGGATGGGTCCTTTGTCTTGGAATTGGTGTATAATTCTACTTGCATGTTCCAAATTTAGTTAGATTATCATTACCAGTGGATTCTTAAACAATAGCTTTTGTCGATTATGCTGATGTATTTGTTGGTTACAAAGGTGCAGGAAACGAAAATTACAAGTAACTGCTAAGACTTACAAGAACTGAAAATATAATTCAACAACAAAACTGAAATTACAAAGATGTTGAACAAGACAACTGGAAACTGTTTTGGGTATGCTGAGTCGAGTGTGGCACTCTGTCTTTAAGACAATATTGCCCCGTATGTATCATTTATACATCCTGGACAATTGTCTCCCAAGATAAAACAGCAATGGAACAATTGAGCAAAGGAAACTCAAGTGCTACCGTGAAGAATTTTGAGTAATGAAATGATGCTTGGAAGTTGTAGGAAGAACTGACTGTTTCTGTTTGTGTATTTTCATGTAGTGCAAAGTGTGCTCAACAATGGTGACAATGGGGTCTTTATATAGTAGAAAGAGGGGCTGATGAACTGCCTCCATAAGTGTCATTACTGGCCAATTAATGACCATTATGAAGGTAGTAATACCACCAAAATAAATGGTGAAGATGTGCAACGGATTGGCCATTATAGGAGGAGTAATTCAGCCAAAACAAATGGCTGAATTGAGTGCTGTGGCGTTTCTGATCTCTCTGTCCAATTCTGACTTTCTGGAAACTTCAGGGACCAAACTATACATCTTGAAACTTCAGGGACCAAACTGTACATATGAAACTTTTGGGATCAAACTGTACATCTGGCAAAGTTCTATGGCCCAAAAAGATTAACCCGTGAACCGGACCGGACGGGTGGCGGCGCGCGTGTGGGCTTTTCTAGAACTGAAGCACATCTAGGTCCTCCCTCCTTTAAACACATGGGATACCTCTCGGGGTCCCAAACCCCAAACCAATTTTGAGTCTTATAAATACAACAATTCTTTCTTCCTCCACCGATGAGGGAGAATTGATCCCAAACCACACTTTTTCATGCTTCAAACACCTCACTTCGTGGACCAATATCTCTTTCATTTCTCAACAAAATTTGACGATTCTTGGCCCTACGGTTATCTACATACTTAGTAGATCATGCATGTGTGAAGAACCGGATTCTCCAACATACGTAACACTAGTGTTTAAGCCGTTAAAGTTGGTCGGTCGCAACTTCCGTCAAAAGAAAATTTCCAACAGTATTTTGGTATATTATCGCCTCTAATTTGTAGCAAATACATATATTACAAGTGTAACTGGCCTACTAGGGATTACATATTAGCTTGGTCATTGTCTCCTCCTTTTGAATAGATATTCATATTGATGAATCTGGAGTAGAATTGCTATTTTTGACGAGTCATAGTTCTTGGTGGATTTTTCTAGTAAAGGATGTCACGTTTTGGGATTGTTAACAGCTGTAATTATTTCAATAACTCTTCCTGTCGATAGTATTGTAAAGTTATCTTTTGCAGACATATGGCACTAAGATTCAACATCAACCAGATAACAACTGACACCACGGATTGGACACAAAGTCCAAATTGTAGACATGACTCGCGAGCGACAAAGCCCGGAGAAGAAACTCAGTTGTTTTGGAAGATGAAGAGGTAATTACATCTGTAGTATAATTTACCTGCATCCATCTCATACGCATCTTGAACTTTACAGGAGCAACAAATCAAGGCAGTTGTATACGGTGATGATATTGGACATTATGCTGACAAGCTGATACTCTCGGGACACATCTGATCTCCAACTCAAGAGTGAGAGTATCTGAAAAGAAATAATTCTCTGATTATTTTTATTAATGTAAAAGATATATATACATGATATGCAATATCTAATTATGAAAAATAAATTTACCTTTTCCTAATATAAGACTAATACTTTTTTTTAATACAAGACTACTATCATAATTACAGATGTACAAGAATTCTATAAATATGGTAATATTTTAAAGATATATATACATGATATACAATATCTAATTATGGAAAATAAATCTTCTTTTTCTTAATACAAGACTAATACTTTTTCTTAATACAAGACTACTATCATAATTACACGTGTACAAGAATTCTATAAATATTGTAATATTTTAAATCGTGCAAGACACGTACTTGTCCACGAGCTATCTTTTCGCAAACAAAGTGAATATCCATCTCGATATGTTTAGTGCACTGATGTTGGACCGGATTTTCAGAGAGATAGACCGCACTAACATTATCACAGTAGATCAAGATAGCTTTCTGAATAGGAAAGTGAAGCTCTAATAGGAGATTACGCAGCCAACATGACTCGGACACCACATTGGTTACTTCTCGATACTCGGCATCTGCACTGGATTGCGATAAAGTAGGCTGGCATTTAGCCGATCAAGAGATCAAGTTATCACCAAGAAACATACAATAATCAGATGTCGAACGTCTGGTATCTGGACATCCCTCCAATCAACATCAGTATACGACACGGGAGTAGATACGGAGGATGGATATAAGTGCAGACTATAATCAAGAGTGCCCTGAATGTAACGCACAATGAGCTTAAAAGCATGCATGTGCTCATCCATCGGATCATGCATAAATAAACAAACCTTCTGCACTGCATATGTAATATCAAACCTCGTGAAAGTAAGATACTGTAGAGTCCCTGCAAGACTGCGATAGTGGGATGGATCCTCATAAGGGGTGCTAGACGTAGCACTCAGCTTCGGTTTTGTGTCAATCGGAGTAGGAGAGGATTTACAGGATAACATGCCAACCACCTGCATGACGTGTCATAGCTATACTAAAACAATAACTCAAGGGCCCCAAGTCTTTCATAGAAAATTCTGAATTGAGAAGAAACATGATAGACTTGCGCAGGTTATCAGAAGAAGCAGTCAATATAATATCATCTACATATAACATAATGTATGCCAAAGAAGTATCACGACGATAGATGAACAGAGAATGATCAGACCTACTGTGAGAAAACTCAATAGTAGACATAATCTGCAAACCTCTTATACCAAGCCCGTGGGGCTTGTTTAAGCCCATAGAATGACTTCTTGAGCAAACATACATGATTAGGATGATCGGGGTCCCTGAAATCCAAGGGCTGATGCATGTATACTGTCTCCTTGAGATCACCGTGTAAGAAATCATTTTTCACATCCAGCTGATGAATAGATCATATTTTCGAGATGCTTTCGAGAGAGTCAGACTAAGAACAGTGTGAACGGTTGCCGATTTGATCACTGGACTAAACGTCTCTCCACAATCCACGTCAACATGCTGAGTTTGCCCATCACCTACAAGACGGGTCTTATATCTCTTAAAACAACCGTTAAAATTTTCCTTATGAGTAAAAATCCACATAGAATGAATAACATTGATATTAGGGGACATGGCACCAACTCCCACATTTTATTTCAATAAGAACATTATATTCATCATCCATGGCTATTTTCCAATTCGGGTCGTGAAGGGCAGACACTGGGTTATGTGGTAGGGGTGATTAGTGACATTCGAATTGAGATTAAAATGTCATTTTGGTTTTAAAATACCTCATTGGCTATGAGTAATGGGCTCTTGACTCGGAATAGAAGTGGACTGGACTTGGGAAGGTGTTAGATTGTCTCGGGACTGGCCAGCAAGCAGTGGCCTGCTGGCGAAAGTGTTGGACCGACAGCATGAGACAGTGGGCCTGCTGGTCGAGAGACTGGACCGGGATGTGGACATAAATTATTTGGGCCAACAGGCAGTGGGCCTGCTGGCCGATACGCGGAGTTGGGAGGACACGGTATTGGGCCAGCAGGCCCACTGCCTGTTGGATGAGAAGTGGGACTCGGGTAGAGAGCAGTTGGGCCAGCAGGTAGTGGGCCTGATGGCGGAGGTGGGTCAAGGTAATGCAGGGCCCACTATTGGAGGATGTAGGGTAAGCCTATCATCCAAAAAATTATAAGAACTGGACACGAAATTATACAATTTAGCAAACGAAAATTGGGTTTCATAAAAAATAACATGGCGACTAATTATGATTTTATTCAAGGATAAATCAAAATATTTGTAACCATGATAATTAGATGGATAACCCAAAAACACACAAGTGGTAGAACGGGCTTGAAGTTTGTTAATTATAGTGAACGGACAAAGTGGATAGCACAAACACCCAAACACCCTAAGATGAGAATACGAAGGATCTTTATGATAAAGACTTTTTATGGGATATTGATATGCTAATCATTTGCTAGGGAGTATATTAAGGAGGTAAGTAGCCATTTGTAGTACATGATGCCAAAAAGAATATGGTAATGAAGCATGGGCTAGTAAAGTTCGAACAATATTATTAATTGTACGAATTTTTCTTTCGGCCTTCTCATTTTGTGAGAACGTATGGGGACAAAAAACCGAAAAGATATGTCATTAGTGTTACAAAATTCCCGAAACGGCCCATTATCAAATTTCCCTCCATTATCACACTAGAATTTTAGGCTACAAACGATAATTTAACAGTTTTTTCAAGCGGACAAGAAGGACAAATATTAGTATTGCGCGTACTATTACATTTAATAAAATTATTATTTTTAAGAGATGAGAGAACATACGCCCCCAGATGACCCAAACGTACATGCCACAAAACAAGGGATATTCGAACTTTTCTGGATTGGCCTATATATAGATTTCCCAAGGAAGGTGCTAGAGCAACAAACGTTGACGGTATGGATGGAGTGATGGAATTAGTGGTGGTGGTGGTGATTGGATAAAGCTTTCCCCGACTATTACATCTCATTAGAGGTATCCCCGTCGTGAAATCCTTCAGAGAAAATCTAAAAGGGTCAAAGTCAACAGAAACTTAATTATCAGTTGTAAATTTTGAACAAACACCAAATTTTTAATTAAGTGAGGAGCATGAAGGACATTTTTAAGGCTAAAGGAGGGTTCGAGGGAGATAAATTTGTGTGACCATAATCACGAATTGGAATTGAATCACCATTACCAATAATAATGCCACGATTTTTGCTCAAATTGAAATAAGATGAAAGATTACCTGGCGCGGCGCGGACGTCATATGAGAAGTGGCCCCGGTGTCCATGTACCAGTTTGCATCCGGAGGATTTAATCTAAGTGTATGCATCGCTGCCTCGATATACGTGGGACTCGGGTGGAGTGGTTGTTGGGTCGTGTAGGCCTAAGGAGGTCTCGGCCAGCCGTGTAGGCCTGAGGAGGTCTCGGCCCAAGTACTGAATTGGGTTGCCGCTGCTAGTTGTTGTTCTGCCTGACCGATGGGTCTGGCTGTCTGACTACTAGGCCTGGCCCAGTATGGTGTTGGGTAGGGGCAGTAGGTGGTAGGCTAGTTGGGCCATTGCCAAGCCCACTAGAAATTGTGATCGGTGGCCCACTACCTAGGCCCAACATGTTGATGCCACTACCCTGGCCACCGCGGCCGACGCCTTTCCCTTCGAAATTCCGATTTTGGCCCTGTTTTTCACCATCGTTGTTACGATTTTGAGTAGAATTACCCGAATATGATGGAGAGTAGGAATCGTGTGGCGACGCAGCCATCATGGCGGAATGTGATTTGATATAAATTATGGCATGCATCTCTGAGGAGAGTGGCGCGGCCAAACATCATCCTAGAAGCGAATCTGCTTACCATTGCCCAACCAAAGTCTAGCCCAAGTTCTGCCTCAAAGTCTCTCTTTGAAAAATAATACCTTTATTTATGCAGGATATTTAAGAGGTGGGTTGGTCAATCCATTTTTGCCATTGGAGAGGTACTTGGAAGGATGTCCGTCTGTTGATGGCTAGCTCGTAGACACAAATATTGGACCTAGGTTTGTTGATGGATCTGGTCTTGTCGAACAAGTCCTTCGAACACAAAAGCCCACTAACCGAGCTAAACTGGTTAGTGATGGAAGCAATTCCCACGAACTGAGAACAAAAGGATATACGAGGGTTAGCATAGATCGAGCTTGGCAAAGCGGATGAAGAGGGTTGCTTTGATGAAGAAGATTTCCAACGCCATTATAAGCCTCGGATAGGCTTGCAACCATATGAAGAACAAGACGATCATTCGTGACGGGCGCACCAACGTTCTTGAGTTGATTAGACAACTCCTTGAGCCTTTTACAATACGCCAAGACATTCGAAAAATCCTCCATGTTGATGTGGGAGAATTCCTGCTCAAGGGTCACAACATGAGAATTTTTGTTATACTGGAATATATCACGCAACCTATTCCAGGTGTTCATGGCCGTGACGTTGGGTTCAATAATTGTCTGGAAGAGGTCCGTAGAGAAAGTGGAATAAATCCACTAGAGTACCTTAGCATCAAGAGTTTTCCACAACTCTATGTCATCATCGATGGTAGGCACCTTCTCCCTGCCTGTTACCGAGGGGATGATGTGATGAAGGACTCGATGAGATCGCGCGTTAACTTTAAATAGTTCTGCACACGTCGCGTATTTGAACATTTTCCATCTCAAGAACGATAGAGATGTTGTTGGAGACTGTAAGGGCATGATGAAACGTGTTCTTTGTGGAAGACGGGCGTAAGGGTGAGTTTTGGAGAAGGAAAATTTGCCCTACACTTCTGATACCATGAAAGAGAATAATCCCCTGATTATTTTCATTAATGTAAAAAGTATATATACATGATATACAATATCTTATTATGGAAAATAAATCTACATTTTTCTAATACAAGACTAATAAATTTTCCTAATATAAGACTACTACCATAATTACATATGTACAAGAATCCTACAAATATGTTAATATACTGTATATATTGAGTCCAATATACACGATATTCTTTCAGTATCACCCACTTCATACGGCAGACCCATACACATTTTATTGGGTACTGGACAGCGAAACTATTGTCGAACATGTCGATCCAACTGATGACCACGAGAAAACACTCCCACCGTCTACCAAACTGAATATCACAACTTTTGACTGCATCGCTCATATGACTCCTAATCCTGCCGCAGAAATTGGTATACTACTCCTACTAAGTATTGGTAAGCTGAAATATATATATATATATATATATATGCTTATACGTGAACACACTTAATATCTCCTTATTTCTTACAAGCAGATACACTAGGACTCGTTCGCCACTGTGGCCCACCAAAATATGCAGGACGCAATTATAATAAGTGCCGAGAGGTTACCGTCGTTGTGGACATTCAGTAAGTACAACATTTCAGATTATTAGTTTACTGCAATCCTGTTAATCCAAAAGAATTATGGGAAATATGTGAAGATTCAAAAAATTCCCTAATTTGGGAACAAAAGATATTCGTCATTCAGTATTAAATCATATCAATGAAGTTTTACATTCAATGGGACACAACATAAAGGAATACAACTTTGTTTCGGAAAATATTGTACCTTCTACAGTAACTAAAGAAGCAAAAGATGTTCACTTTGAAAGAAATATAATAGTAAAATGAAGATGATCTACTATTACAAAGAAAGTTAAATACTGACAAAAAAAGGCATTTTATACAATCCTTGATAGGGTGTATTCTAATAGACCAGGAGCTTTTTCATTGACGGCCCGGGAGAAACTGGGAAAACATTTTTATGTAGAGCTTTGTTAGCTAATGTAAGATCAAAAGGATTTATAGCATTAGCGACTCCAAGCTCTGGTGTTGCATCTTCAATTCTCCCGGGAGGTCGAACTGCTCATTCACGTTTTAAAATTCCAATTGATATAGACTACAACTTTACTTGCAACATTAGTAAACAAAGTTCATTAGCATCTCTAATTCGAGATTGAAAATTAATTGTTTGGGATGAAGTCTCAATGGCCAAAAAGAAAATGATTCAAGCTTTTCACTCTTTTAAAGGACCTAGCAGCTAAAAACACGCTCTTTGGTGGAAAAGTCGTAGTCTTTGGAGGAGACTTTAGACAAACACTTCCAGTTGTTCGCAGTGGAAAAAGGGAAGATTTTGTTTGTGAAAGTTTATTATATTCTGATATTTGGCATCAACTTGAAAAGTTATGCTTATCAGAAAATATGCGTGCAAAAGAAGATCCTGCTTTTTGTGAGTATTTAATGAGGTGGAAATGGACAAGAAAGAACTAACAACGACAACAAAATTGAAATTCCACGTGATTTTATCATCCCTTTTACAAATGAGACATAATCCCTGAATCAATTATTCAATGTAACTTATCCTGATATAAACACATTCTTTTCAGATCCATCTTCTATAACTTCTCGAGTTATTATAACTACAAAAAATGACACACCTTAAATCCTGCTAACTTACCACCTTACAAGTTGACTTTGAAAAACGATTGTCCAGTTATATTACTGCGGAATTTAAATCCTTCAGAAGGATTATGTAATGGAATACCATTAATATATCATAATTTTAACAAGCATGTTATTAGTGCTACTTCTGTCAGTGGTGACTTCAAAAATACACATGTATTCATTCCAAGAATACCATTATTAGCATCAGACAACGAAAAATTACCTGTTGCTTTTAAAAGAATACAATTTTCAATTCGATTATGTTTTGCGATGACAATAAACAAAGGCCAAGGTCAATCTCAGGACTTTGTGGGAATTTATTTACGTGAACCTGTCTTTTCACACGGCGAGCTTTATGTCGCTTTATCCAGAGCTAAAAGTTCAAAAAATGTAAAATATTAATACGTCCACCCACAGCGGAAGATACGGATGATCATTCTACATATAATATAGTATATGAAGAAATCATTAGAAAAGCATTTCGTGAATCGCTAATTGAAGTATACAATGTTCTCTCATTTAGTTTTGCCTAACTGAAGGTAACGTCCGAGGTTTAAGAGATCTTCACTTTAGGATCCCCCATTATCGATATTGAAATGTTTTCTTCTTCTTCTTTAATACATACACGTGCTTATCTCGCTGACTGAATTGTTACCATTTCTAGAAGTCGAATTGCTTATCTTTGTTCTGTTTGTATTGGCAGTTAAATAGAGATGGATAATACAGAGATATAGTTTGTGACAATAGAACTGGAATGCTAAAAGTAAGTTCTTACTTGCTTACTTTTATGTTTCCGAAAGATGGATTTATAATAGCTAACCACTACTGTTGAGCTGTTAATTTTTTTCCAACTGAGACCTGCCAAATGAAATAACAGATTCTAACTTCTACCCATATTTTTACAGTTTATAATGTAGTTAGCTACATAAAAAAAAATGCCAAATCCAGAAAAAGATTGAACCCTATAGACTTCTGATTTTCCTTGCACCACCTTCTTGAAATGAGTAGTGCTGTCGTATTAAGTGTGAAGGCCTTTAAAAAATTTGGTCAACCAGTGTTATCTCAACTGCATATTACAGTCGTCGATTTTATATAATGTCAATAAATTTCAAGCTGTGGGTATATTTGACTTTTTCTCTCTTCGGCTTCTTCATCTCTCTGATTTATTTATCTATGTCTGAAGGGATGAGTTCGAGACTTTTCCATAAGCGGAAATAGTTCAGGTTATTTTCTTCAATATAATTTATGACTTTTTTTCTATTTCTGAAGTAACTCAATTTCACGCTAAAAATCCTTGAGAATTATTGAAGGTTTTTGATTAATTTTTTTTTTTGCCTAGGGCCATTCTTGTTTGCTGTTTTGGTTCATGGGTTTATGTTGTTTTGGTAAAAGTATTGACTTTTGGGAAATTTTGGACATTTGGTCAACCATTTTTGCCTAATTTGGTGCTGTGTATCGACCCTTTTGGGAGAGTCAAAAGCTTGAAGAATTCTAGGGTTTATGGATGATTAGGGCTTTTCATCGAGTTATAATTCCCTAAAAGATTCAAAATAAGTTCCCAAGAATAAACTAAGGCGGTTCTCACATGCTCCCAGGCACATTCCCAGAGAACCACACCCATTTCCGGTGATTTCAGCCGGAATCTTCTTTCTCCTTATTTCCCAATCTATTACTTTAAGTGATAGCTTTGAAAGAAATAATCCCTTCATTATTTTCATTGATTGAAAGACTATATATACAAGTTACATATTTTCATAATAGAAGAATTTTATTCCTATTCTACTCCTAAAATCTTATTCTACTTGGATACTAAATATATATTTATGGTAATACAAATATTATGGTAAGTGTATAATACTAATTACATTGCAACATTACCTAAACTAGGATACTAAAATATTACCTAATCATACACGGTACAAGGCAGATTTCCGAGAGTGTATATTGTGTATATTTAACACACCCTCGCAGTCATAGCGGACAGTCTTCGAACGATGAGACTGTCCCTAAAATCTTCAAAGAGGACTGAGGGAAGACCATTTGTAAAGATGTCGGCAATTTGATACCTTGACGGGACATGACAGACGCGTACCTGACCACGAGCCACCTTTTCGCGGACAAAGTGAATGTCCATCTCGATATGCTTAGTGCGCTGGTACTGAACCAGATTACCAGAAAGGTAGATGGCACTAATATTATCGCAATAAACTAAGGTTGCTTTCTGAATGAGACAATGAAGCTCCAACAGCAAATTACGTAACCAACATGATTCCGAGACCACATTAGCTACCCCTCGATATTCGGTCTCGGCACTGGGTGGGGACAATGTCGACTGATGTTTCGCAGACCATGAGACCAGGTTATTGTCGAGAAACATACAATAGTCAGACGTAAACCATCTGGTGTCCGGACAGCCACCCACCACATTAGCTACCCCTCGATATTCGGCTTCGGCACTGGATCGGGACAATGTCGACTGACGTTTCGCAGACCATGAGACCAAGTTATTGTCGAGAAACATACAATAGTCAGACGTATCTGGTGTCCGGACAGCCACCCCAATAAGCATCCGTATACAAGACAAGTGTAGATGTCGATGAGGGATATAAATGCAAACCATAGTCTAGCGTACCCTGAATATACTGAATGATGCGTTTGAGGGCATTCATGTGTTCAACTCTAGGATCATGCATAAACAAACACACATGTTGGACAACATACGTAATATTTGGCCTCGTGAATGTAAGATACTGAAGGGCCCTTGCAAGACTGCGATAGCGGGTCGGATCCTCGTATGGTACGCCGGCTGCGGCACTAAGCTTGGGCTTAGTATCAACTGGAGTGGAAGTGGACTTACAGGATGACATCTCATCCCTCTCAATGATCTCATCTGCATACTTCCTTTGAGATAAGAACACTCACTTGCATGGCGAGTGACAGCAATCCCCAAAAAATAGTTCAAGAGCCCCAAGTCTTTCATAGCAAACTCAGAGCTGAGCATTGTCATGATAGACTGGCGTAAGGCATCGGAAGAGACAGTCAAAATAATATCATCCACATATAACAGAATATAGGCCAAGGACGAACCACGATGGTAGATGAACAAGGAATTATCCGACCTGCTGTGAGTGAACCCAATGGTCGAAACATAATCCGCAAATCGCGTATACCAGGTCCGTGGAGACTGCTTAAGCCCATATAAGGATTTTTTCAACAAACAGACATGATGATGATGTTTGGGATCCCTGAATCCCAAAGTCTGATGCATATAGACTGTTTCCTTGAGATCATCATGGATGAAAGCATTCTTTACATCTAACTAATAAATAGGCCATGCTTTTGAAAGAGTCAAGCTAAGCATAGTGCGAATGGTAGCTGGCTTGACTACCAGACTAAACGTCTCACCACAATTTACCCCAACCTGCTGAGTCTTACCACCACCCACAAGCCGTGGTTTATGTCGGGCAAATGAACCATCTGAATTTTTCTTATGAGCAAAAATCTACATAGACCTGATAATATTAATACCATATGGATGGGGCACTAACTCCTACGTCTTATTATCAATAAGAGCATTATATTCATCGGTCATAGCAATTTTCCAATTCGGGTCATTTAAGGCAGACACGGGATTACGGGGTAAGGGTGATTTAGGGACATTAGAATGTAAATTAAAATGTCTTTTTGGTTTAAACACACCCCGTTGACTACGAGTGACTGGTCTATGACTCGAGGAAGAATTGGACGAATTTTGGGGATTTTCTGGGCTCGGGAGGGATTGGCCAGCAGGCAGTGGGCCTACCGGCCCACCTCGGTAAACAAATGCAGGAACTGGACCAGTTCCAGAGTGAATTGGTCGGGACGGCCTGGGCCGCCGAAATCGGCCTGGCCCCGATGATTGTATTGGGAATCTTAGTGTGTGGCGGACCAGTGGGACCAACGGGCAGTGGGTCCGCTGGAGAATTTTGAGTGTGGGATGCGTCCGAAAAATGGTGAATAATATATGAGGATATTTCATCATCCAAAAAATTATACGAACTAGGCACGGGAGTACTATCATTAGCAAACGGGAATTGAGTTTCATCAAAAAGTACATGACGACTAATGATGATTTTATTAGATGACAAATCAAAACATTTGTAACCACAATGATTAGACGGATAACTCAAAAACACACAAGGGGTAGACCGAGCCTGGAGTTTGTTAATTGTGGTGGACGAAAATAACGGATAACACAAACACCCAAAGACCTGAAGATGAGAATATGAAGGAGTCTTATTATATAGAATTTGAAGAGGGGAAGAATATGTAAAACCTTTGGAAGGAATTATGTTAAGGAGATATGTAGCCATTTGAAGAGCATGATGCCAAAAAGACGGGGGGACGGAAGCATGAATCAATAAAGTTCGGATAATATTATTTATGGTACGAATTTTGCGTTCGACTTTCCAATTTTGTGAAGACGTATGAGGACAAGAAAAACGAAAATTAATCCTATTAGTTGCACAAAATTCCCAAAACACCCCCTTGTCATACTCTTTGCCATTATCACATTGGATATTTTTTATTTCACGTTCGAATTGGGTTCTAATGAATGTTCTAAATTTTAAGAAGATGGAAAAAATTGAGATTTTTTTGCTATTAGAAAAGTCTACAAAAATTTAGAATAATCATCAAAAAAGAGAACATAATACCGATGACCCAAAGAACTAAGAACAGGAGACGTCCATAGATCACTATGAATAATATCAAATGGCAATAAAGTATGAGAATTAGAGTCTACAAATGGCAACTTAACTATTTTCCCTAAAGATAAGATTGACAATTCGGAGTGCGACGCTCACCCTTACAAGAAATAAATTTGTTTTTTCTAAGGAAGACAAAATAGACGATCCCGGATGACCTAGACTAGCATGCCACAAGGAAGGAGCAAGGGCTGCAAACGCCGACGGCAAGGCTTGACTCGATGGACCGGAACATGGCGTAATAGAATAAAGATCTCCCTTACTATCACACCTCATGAGAGGACTCCCCGTTTTGAAATCCTTCACAGAGAGCCCAAATGGATCAAATTCTATGGACACGGAATTATCAGTGGTGAATTTTCGGACAGACACCAAATTTTTAATAAATTTTGAAGTGTGAAGGGTATTTTTCAAAATAAGGGGTAGATGAGGGGGAGATAATGTTTTATGACCACGACCATGAATTGGAATTGAATTATCATTACCAACAATTATACCACGATTGTTGCTCAAATTGGAATAAGATGAGAGAGTACCTGAATCGGATGTCATGTGAGTAGTGGCGCCGGTGTTCATGTACCAATTTGGGTCTGAAGGATTTATTTCAAGCGTGTGCATCGCGGCTTCGATGTCGATAGAAGTGGGGCCCGCTGCATGATGGGCCTGGTGGGGGCCATGCCTGCCTCCCTGCTGACCCGGTACCCCACTAGAACGCTGGATCGAGACTGGGCTGGAGTAGCTGGGCCGAAAGGAAGGCTGAAATTGGGCCCAATTACCGTGGGTTGGAGGCGCTGAAAAATCGAGATTATTGGCCACTGCCTACTGGTCCAGGCCCACGGCCAGGGGGGCCAAAGATGGGACCAATGGGCTGAGGCCCACTGTTGATGGGGTGGAGCCCACTGCCATCGGTACTACTGACGTTAGCACCGCGTTTGCCACCGCGGTTTCTCCATTATTTTTTCTAGTATTCTTGTCGCCACCGTGAGCACGGTTTTGGCCTAAATTATCAACACACCCTGGAGATTTTGTGGAGGACGTCATCATGACCACGGGATTTGCTCCGGTAGCCGCCTTTTTATCCAATCCGGCTTCTTCCAAAGTAAGCATGGAGCGGACTTGATAGAACGTTGAGAGAGGGTTACTTTGACGAAGTAGGGTCTCAACGCCACTAAATGCCTCGGAGAGGCCAGCAACCATCTGTAGAACCAGACGATCTTCACTAACGGGCGCACCAATGTTGCGGAGTTGGTCCTCCAATTCCTTCAACCTTTTGCAATACGCTGAAACATTCGAGAAATTTTCCATGTTGACGTGCGAAAAATCCTGCTCAAGAGTAACAACTCTGGAATTCTGATTATCTTAGAATATGTCACGCATCCTATCCCAAGAAGCCATTGTCGTAGCGTCTGGCTCAATAATCGTCTGCAACATGTCAGTCGAGATAGTTGAATAAATCCACTGAAGGACGGTGGCATCAAGCGTTGTCCATAACTTAGAATCATCCTCACGTTGAGGCACCTCCGTATCTTCAGGAGCCGCGAAGATTATGTGATGGATGACTTGATGCGAGCGAGCGTGAATTTTAAACAACTCGGCCACGTCGTGTATTGGACGTTTTCTATTTCAAGAATGAGAGGTATGTGATTCTTGATGTTAGAAACAACACGGACAGGATAAAACATGCTCTTTGTCGTCGACATAACGAAAGAACAATAGGTGATTTTGTAGAAATTTGGGAAGAGATGAGGTAAAATTTAACACGAAATTCGAGGAAGAGGCATGGAAATCGATGCAGTTTTTTGCCGAGAAGGGGCACGAAAAAATGAGAGAAATTTTGGAGAAGAGCGGAAGAAATTTAGTCCTAGACTTCTGATACCATGAAAGAAATAATCCCTTCATTATTTTCATTGATTGAAAGGCTATATATACAAGTTACATATTTCCATAATAGGAGAATCATATTCCTATTCTACTCCTAAAATCTTATTCTACTTGGATACTAAATATACATTTATGGTAATACAAATATTATGGTAAGTGTACAATACTAATTACATTACAACATTACCTAAACTAAGATACTAAAATATTACCTAATGCTAATCCTACACGGTACAAGGCAGATTTCTTAGAGCCACATATACACAATATACACGTGTATATCGTGTGTATATTGTGTATATTTAACAAGCTTTTTCTCTCTCTTTGTTTATTTCTCTGTTTCTTGTCTCTCTAAATGGGGGAGAACATGATATATTTCAACGCTAGTTTCAAGTTCTTTGACATTACAAGATGGAACTCGGAAGGCTCTATTTGGTTTGAGTGGGTTCAGAGGAGTCGCAGGATGATGCGAAGATCATCTATGAACAACAAAATCATGGAATGGATATGATTTACATAAAAAGCATCTATAGACCATAACAAGATGATCATGAGGTGGAAAACTTCAGAAAGAGATGCAGAGCACTTTTGTACTGGGAAATACAATGAACATGGGAGACATATAAGCTTTCTATCATTAAGTAGATGGGGAAGATCTATTCTCATTATTCCAGAACCAGTAGTGAATGCTGGTTGGTGTGATATAGCATTTAAAATTGAGAGATTCTTTAAATGCAACAGAAAGTTGGAACTAGTAGGCCCCCCAAGATTAACTGGTACCCATTTTCAATGGCGGTACGAGATAGTAAATGGTGTCAAAAAGCTTACGACAACCAGATATGAGAAACAAAAAAGGTAATATAGAAATCTCTGAATATGAGGACAGTCTTCCTGGTTGGGTCTTTTGGAGTGGAATTTAAGGAAAAACCTACCTTAAATGATATAAGGAGATGGTCGATAGTAGTTTGGAAGAAACTTTTTGGGGTTAATATCTATGAGATGCATGGTGATCTATGTTGGTTACAAAGGTGCATGAAACGGAAATAAGTAACTACTGAGTATTACAACAAAATGAAATTACAAGAATCTGAAGCACAAGTTCTCTGCCCAATTTCATCTTATCTGAAACTTCAGGGACCAAACTGTAAATATGAAGTAATTTGGGTCCAAAAAGATAATATCAGACGAAGAAACCCACGACCCACGACCCGGGCCCGAACCGGGCGGGAAGGGCGGGTGGCGGCGCGCGTGTGGGCTTAGCATCGAACCAAAGCACATCTAGGTCGTCCCTCATTTAAACACATGGGATACCTCTTGGGGTCCCAAACCCCAAGCCAATTTTGAGACTTATAAACTAAACAAATCTTTCTTCCCCCACCGATGAGGGAGGATTGGTCTAAATATCACACTTTTCATGCTTCAAACACCTCACTTCGTGGAACAATATCTCTTTCATTTCTCAACGAAATTTGACGATCCCCTACAGTCATCTACTTACTTAGTAGATTATGCACGTGTGAAGAACCGAATTCTCCAACATGCAGAACACTAGTGTTTAAGTCATTAAAGATGGTTGGACTCAACTCCTGCGAAAGGCAAATTTCCAACAATCTATTCCTTTTTGAATTCCCCAATAGACACATGGTGGAACAAACTCTGCAAGGACAGTGGAAATGGAAGAACCAATAGTGGGATGTGGCCCAAGTACCGTTAACCCCAAAGAGACTTGGATCAAAGTTGTCGGTATTCCATTACATCTATGGTCACACAAAGTCTTCCAAGAGATTAGTTAACTTTGTGGGGGATGGGTAGCAACTGAAGAAGAAACAAAGCTGAAAAATCACATTAGTGGGCTAGAATTTTGGTGTCGGATGATGGGAGAACTCTGCCGAAGAAAGTGATGATCTCGCGAAATGGTATAATTTTCCATTTTCCGATTTGGGCTGAGAATAAAATCAAATTCGAAATATTGTCGGAATCTGAGAGGGAAACAGTCGGAGAAGGTGAGATAGCGCAATATCCAGTCCAAACGATTACCCAACGAGTAATTGGAAGCAACAAATGTGAAAAATTATAGCAATCTCGTCAATTTATGGATTCAAATTCTGAAGGGCACATGGGAAAGGTACATAATACAAGTGTTATAGGATATGACAGAGCACGTGAGTGGCACATGTCTAACTTAAATGAAAAGTATGATCTGGGCCGATTTCAACAGCCCAAAACCATCACGAGTAAAGTTGGGCCTAATCTACCAGGCTAAGTCATTTTTAATAACTTAAAATGTTTGGACTTCTAGGAACTTTACAAAGACTGCTCTGTAGAAGCTTTAGAGCCTTGTTTCCATCAGTTAGACATGCAAGAAGAAGAAGAACAATTCTCACTAGTCTTGGAAAATATGAATCATGAAGGAACAAAGAACGATGGGGGAGAAGTCTCGGAAGCAGACATCGACGACATGCATAGGGTAGAAACCATCAACAACATGGTGGTATTTATATTAGATGATAATTCTGGGAACAATTCACAAAATCAAAAAGAAGACACGAGCACAATGCTTAAGCGTGGCGAAGCACAAATTGAAGAATTGGTTTTAGAAGATGTTGAACCAATTCAACAAGACATGAGTTTAGCAACAGAAAAAGAGATGGTAAGATCTAATTGGGTGCAACAAAACATGATCAAAATGGGGAAAATTCTTGGGGTTGATTTCCATGGGCATGAGGAGGAAGCACAAGAATTGGTAATGCAAATAGACAGCTATAGACAGGCTAAGAAGATGGAGAGTGAGGTTGTTATTACAAAAAGACCGAGACTCGGAGGAGCATAGAAACTCAAGGAGCTTATTTCTTTTGATGTAAAGTTCAAGAGTGGGAAGAAGTAAGATGTGGTCGCATATTTAATGAGGTTGTAAAGAGCTTAATTCATATCATAATTCTGCAAGTTAGAGCTTAATTTTGAAGTAAGATGTGGTCGCATATGGTCCCACAGATGGGAAGCGGTGGCCGATCTTCTTTGCTTATTTAAGCGGTGGTCGATCTTCTTTGTTTATTTAAGCGGTGGATGCCTCATTTCATCTCATTTTTACCCAAATGAAGTGTAGACATTCTCCAAAGATCCAAGAGTCATTCTAAAGCAAATCAACCCAAGTTTATCATAAAGATGTTGGAAATTGCAAGAAGAAGCTTGTGTAGTGAGGAGATAAAGTTGAGGGTTGTTGTGAGCTAGGTGGAGGTTGGTGTTCAAGTCAAATCTGTTGTATAAGGTAAGCATAACATCTTGATGGTTGTGTTGAGGGTTAATCTTATGTTAAATGAGTTGTTTGAATAAAAAGTCATGAGCTAAAACTTGAGATAAGAAGAGATGTAGTTGTCTTGTTGTTGGACTATTTTGGAGAAATAAGTATAACTTGTTGTACTTTGGAATTCATGGGAAGTAATTTAGATATGATGTTTATGGTGTTGTTGTGCTTGTTTAAGTATTGATATTGAAGGTTAATAATTTCATTACAAGCTAAAGGAAAAAGTAATTAAGAGGCATATAAAAGTTGAGTTTTGTGCTATTGAAAGTATGTGTTGGTTGGGAATAATTCCTTGATAATAGATGGCTGGAAATTATAAAAGATAAGTTGTTTATGGTATTGTTGTTGTTGAGGATGTTGTCCTGGATATGAAGGAGGCAAGAATTCAGGGGAGGTGCTGTCTGATTTGCCATAGAACAAGTTTGTCGCTCGATAATTAAGGGTATGTCCCTTCTTGTTGACATGAGTGTTGTTTCTTGTTGTAGATGGATGATGAAGATACATATTGCATCATCATCATCGATGATTTCCTTCTAAGGTATGTAAGGGCTATCCTTCTATATTTCTGGCATGAATCCGTAGTATGCCCATTCTGTTAGAAGCCGAAGAGGGCTAGTTTGCCTCTGTGTTTCTTAGTGACGAATTAACACCGTCTAAGAATTAGAAAGTCGACCTTGAGTAGAGCTCCCGTGTAAGTCCTAAGAAACAGAGTTAGTAGTGCCTCTAAGACATTCATAAGTTATCCATATATAAGTTAAGAGTCCGAATGGAAAGAGATCCGAAGAAACAAGATAATAAACTAGTAGCAGAACATAAGTAAAGAGAAGATGAGATACACTAGCCATAAGACCAGGTTGTAATAGCCTAGCAAGATGAGCGTGTACGCATATTCGAAGAGGATTAAGAGACTCCCTAAGGTCAACAGAAATAGAGTATGAGGTACGACATGATAAGTCACGTAGAAGGGTATAGCACACGAGTATATAAGGTACTCCTCAAAACCTAAGAAAGGAAGAGATATGCGAGTTATAAAGGAAATGAATTAAGTAGCATACCGAGATAGTCAGACGAGTGCTAAGATAGTACAAGACTCCCTAAAAGATAATATTGTAGCTCACGAGATAATAAGTATGAACAGTGGGTTACAGAAAGTGCTAGACGAGCTATGAGTTATGTACGCAGTTACTTAGTTTGTAGATGATTGCTTGTTGGTATGTATGCACTTGCCTTCGGGGTTATGATGTTGTCTTCGGGACTATATAGATATGCGCATTACCTTCGGCCTATATAGATACAGATTGCCTTCTGGGCTATATAGATATAGATCGCCTTTGGGGCCATTCAGATACACTTGCCTTCGGGGTCATGCACTTACGCACCGGATCCCTTGCGAGGCTGGAATATTGTGTTCAGATTGTATGTTAGATAGTAACGTAATAAAGATCAGAAATCTGGTAAGGACAGTATATAGAGCCGAGACAAAACATGCAGTATAGGTAGACAAAGGTGGAAAGTGGTCCAAGCAACAACGATCGGGTAAGCCAATCTAGAGTTGGTGGTAAGTCCACTCACGCCCTTACGTTTTGGTAGAGATATCCAGTATATTTATTCACGTTCTTCAGTTTCAGAGTTTATACATATATATACTATTTTTCTGCCTTACATACTTGATACATTTCTTTGTACTGATGTTCCATTGTTGAGGCACTGTATTCATGCCTACAGGTGCAGGTAACCAGTTCGACGAACCTTCTCAATAGATGAGGTTGATGTTCAGCGGAGGATCAGTAGGACTCCAGCTCTTCCGGAGTGCACCCGAGTCTTACACATAAATAATTTAGTGTTTACATTGGCCCACAATAGCTTATAGTAAAAATAAGTTCGGCCCAGTCGGCCCAAAGTTGTCTTAGTTACATCCAACAGTCGTGAGTTATAGAGTGGTAATCTCGGATTAGTACAACACCGGGTGTCAGTAGGGATGGCAACGGATCGGATCTAGACCGGATCCTGCTAGATCCAGATCTAGATTCATTTTTTATACTTGGATCCAGATCCAGATCCATCGGGTCCATAAAAATCATATCTAAATCCGAATCTATCGGATCCACCGGGTCCACGCATCGGATCTGGATCTACATGTAATTTTTTTTGGCTTGAATAATATTCTCACATGTTGAAACTTTTATGACAAAATGAAACATAATCTGATTGAAAAAAATGATTGAGTTCATTCAATCAACCTACACAAACATGACACCATTCTTTCAAAATACTGAACAAAGTTTTAGCATCACAAGAAAATAAAGACGATTGATTTCATTAGTGATGCAAAGAGGTTGCAATTTTGAGCTAATTTTTGGAGGCTTTAGTGATGCTCCACTTGTAGTTCTACTGATTGACTTCATTAAACAACATAAAACAATGTCAGTCATATATCAAAAGTTTCAGTTTTTTTTTATGATCAAACAAATGAGAGACAGATACTTAAAGCTTACCGCTAGTAGATTCAAGAAAGGGAAATTTAAAGAAGAGTGATAATTTTTTCTTTTTATAGAAATGAAAATATGAAAAACTGGAGAGAGCATATAGGTAAAAGAAATGAAACTTCAAAGACAAATTACATGGTTGTGTGACTTGTGCCTTATCCTGGTTCAACCCTTTACCCAATACATAAATTATGAAAAAAATTTAAGAAAATACTTATAAAATTACATTCTAGTTTATGGATATATTTAATAAAATCGGATCCACGGATCGGATCTGGACCGGATACGGATCTCAAATACAAGATCCATATCCAGATCTGATCCGTCAGAAACGGATCCGAGTCCTATCCGGATCCGTCGGGTCCAAATTTTGAAGATCCATATCCTATAAAACGGATCTGGATCCACCGGATCCGGATCGGGTCCAAGATCCATTGCCATCTCTAGGTGTCAGTCACACCTCACCTAGGTTGGGGTGTGACACCCCACTTTAAAATGTAAAATGTTGGCACGGGCCTTGCCCCTCTAGTAGCTTTCCTATAGCAACGATACACTTTACCATTCACCTGGTTAATTTAACTTTGGATCTTTCTGATAGTGTTCATCATCTGCCAAGCCACCTTGGCTTTTCTTCTGATAATCTCTATAACTAGCAAGTAATCACACTCAAAGATAATGTTGTCAGGGTTAACAAGATGTTCATTCAACACTGGATAACATCATAGATTTAATTCTATCTTCTCAAATATTTCAAGAATTTCTTACATGATCTTTTTTAGCCAGATTATTGACAAAAAATTATCAAAGAACCAATAGTGTCTAAGCAATAATTATTTACGAACAATGTACAGTAAAACCTCTATAAATAAATATTTTTGGGACCTAGAAAATTATTATCTTATACGGAGTTATTAATTTATAGAATAATTTTTATTTTGTACATTATATTTCTCAAATTAAAAAATTAATTTTTTCGGTAACTAAGAAAAGAAAATAAATAAATAATTAATTAATGATGGTGCATTGTATCTAAGTTTATTAATCTTGTCAAAAAGAAGTTTATTAATCTTGGGTTGACGTGATTCAAAATAGAATGTGTGTACATTAGAATATGAAGTGTTGTGAATTGTTTCAAGTACACAATATAGAAATGCCATGAATGTAGAGTAGATTCTGAATTATCCTAGTGAAAATAAAGCTTTAATGGAATCGCCTACGGACGAAGAAATTATTCAAGGAGTAATGGGTATCGAAGATGATGACAATTAAGATCCATATGATAGTAACACTATACCACATGTTTCTCCAAAAGAAGATTTTCTTGCCATAAAGACTTTGAAAAATTACTTGCTTCAAAATGAGAAGAATGTGCCGAATATAGTTTATGCGCTCCAAGAAGTTAAAGATGAAATTGAGTTCAGTCCGCAAGAAAAGAAGAACCAATTGACTATAGATACATATTTTAGGAAAGCATAAAATTTGAAATAAAAATTGTTTAGGAAGTGCTTTATTTTATGAATTATATATGTAATTTTCATACCTATTTAATGAATTATTATTTTATATTTTCAGTGGGCCTCAAGGAATTTTTTTTAAATTATTATCTTATATATTTATCGAAGTTATTATTTATCCCATTGGCTCAAGTCGGGACCGGAGAAAATTATTATTTAATCGAAGATATTAATTTATTGAATATTCATTTATCAATGTTTTACCGTAATAAAATGACAAATCAGGATTTACAAATAAATTGTCCATATATATCCGACCCATGAGATTAAAAAATCTAACCCAAGTGGAAGGTCTGCATTCTCGTATACTTGCACAAAAAGAAGGTTGTTAGCTTAGCATTTAATAGCAACATACATCACAAAGTCATACTCTATGAGAAAACAATATGAAGAACCAACATTATGCACAAACAACCTCGTATTTGACTCCATTTTCCGCTAAAAAAGTTTCAAACCTTTTTAGCTTAAAGTTTTATCGACATGCATTTTCAGAAGCTAGGTAATTCAAATTTTCATCAATAAGCGAACTATTTTCCGTTTTCTGCAAATTGTTAATTCAAGAAAATAATTTATTCCATCATAGGGGATGGGACATCATACCAAAAATTTCAGGCATGGTGCTCTATGACCCAATTGGGTTGGGTTTTAAATTTCATGGGTCGGATTTCGGGAAAAGAATAACTTTTTAGGGTTATGGAGCTCTTTTACTTTAAAATAATATTTTTCAAATGAGATGATTATAGTTTTGCTGAAGTTGGTCGGAAAATAACAAGAATGATAATGAATAGAATTAAGTGAAAATTGAATGATTTATAGCTAAAGAATAAGCTTATTGGGTTTACCGCAATCATACTAAAGGCGAATGACCTTCAATGAAATAAATCCAAAAAAAAATCATATGCACTCTATTATGAATTGTGTTAAATAAATAAGGGAAAAGGACACTACGTGCCACAATAGAAATAAATAAGATAAATTTTAGCACGTCTTTATATAAAGTGCCCGAAATATACTTTCTCCCAAAATAAAGACAAAGTTAGCCAACCGTTGCCGGCCTCACCGTTCACCCTCGCCCATCTTGATTTGTTATGGCGACGCCCCTCTCCACAACTAATTTACACCAGGAAATGACGTGGCTGGACTCGAAGTGTTAGATCTAGCAGAAAAATTGCCTAATGCCGATGATAATTTTCTAGGTGGTTGTTCCGATGTCGCTCCGGTGTATGTCGATGAAGTGACGCCGATCAACCCTTATCTTTTCACTATAACGTCAGAAATCATGGAGTTTTGACAACGTTCCTTGCCTGCAAATGTTGCATTTGGCTTGATCTATGATGCACTATTTCTCTTTATTTGATTTTTTCACTGTTGATCTAAAATGTTGTTCTTTATCTGCTTCATCATCATTAATTGTAGTGTTGTGAACTATTAATGTTGCGAACATTGGACTGATGTTAACACTTTACCCCTATGCTGAAATTAATTTTATACAATTGATACAATTTGTATACATATGCTGAAATTAATTTAAAAAGAGTTGCAAAAAGAAATTATTAGAAAAAGGTTAAAAATATCTATTAAGCTTCTTGATTCATTCGGTTAATAGTTTCGCCGGATGACCAATGTCTTTTCCCAAAACAAAAATAATATTCAAGGGTATCAAGGTTATTTCACCTATGTAGTTAAGTAGGATTAGTTAAACAAGTCAATTAGTTAGAGAGGTGGCAAAATGAGCCCATGAAAACATAAGTTGCACAATCCGTTCAAGTTTGGGCGGGTTATTGACCCGCCCATCATTAAAAATTGGGTTGATATCCAAATTGACTCACGAGAATCTTGTCAAATATTTTCAATTTTTTTAATTTGATGTGTTATATATAGCCATAATAAAGAATAATAATAATTTTATAAGGTACTAAAAATTATAAAAGTTGAATAATGCAATTAAAACTTAGTATGATTTGGGTGGGTTCAGCTACCACCCGCATTTTAGTCAATTTCAGTCCAAGTAACTTTTGGGCGGGTCAATAACCTGATCATTTATTAACTCAGCTCATTTTGACCTGTCCAAATTCAGCCCAACCCGCGCATTTGACACCTTTAATTAGTTAGTACAACTAATAGTAATTAGTGAGATGTAATAAATATCTTTAACTATACTTACTTCATACCGATTCTTCCTTCTTTCTTTCTTTCTACTTCATGTTTTCCCCTTGATTTAGGGTTTATGCCCTTCAATTTTGTGAATTACATAATTGTCGCTAAGCTATCAAACAAGAAATTTTAGCTTATATTCATATTTTGTTTCTGCTATTAGTATTGAATTTTGTAGATTTGTGTATTTTTTTTTTAAGTATATAGAAAATGGAAACGATTGGAGAACAAATCTCTCAACTTCTTACAAATCAAGGTTTTTTCTGGTCCGAATCAAGTCTATGGAATAAACAACAATCATACCTTATTTTCTCACCTTTCAAATATCAGTGGAATTTAGATTATCTCATTTCAATTGACAGGTACGAAAAATTACTTATGCAATTCAGATCTTTGAGAATTGCATTGCTGGCTTAAAATAAAATTGGGATGATAAATTGTTCATGCTAGAAAGAAAAATTCTCAGAAACTATGTAAAATTATTAGGAAAAGAACTAATACAATTTTTTCTTTATTGGATAACAAATTCTGTGGCGAAGAAATTTTTGGGAAAAATAATGTATGCCTTAAATGCGCATGTAGTTTGGAAAGATCTGCATGAAAGATTTGACAATTAATAATTATGATGGTTCCAGAACATTCAATTTAAACAAAGAAATAATTATTTTGACACAATATTGCAAATTCAATGTATTATGAAAGAATCAAATATATTGAAATTAATTGTGATTTTGTGAGAGAAAAAATCCACAAGGACTCGTCACAACCAAGTGCATTGCTGCTAAGGATCAATCTATTGATGTTCTCACCAAAGAGCTTAACAAAGTGCATAATGGGCATTTAAAATTCAAGTTAGGTGTTCTCAACATCTTTATACTAACTTTATGGGGAGAGTTAAATGAAGAACTGACACTCAAGAATATCAAGGTCATTTGATCTGTCTATTCATTAATGGTTTGTTAAATAAAATTAGTTAAATCAGTCAATCAGTTTGTATTGCTAATGTTAGTTAGTGAGATATCTATAAGTATCTCAAATTATACTCATTTGATCAAGTTTTGAAGTATATCTTTTCATATAATTCTTCTCTCCTTTCATCATTATCATCTTCTTATTATTATTTTAAAATTCATATCCTTCAATTTTTTATGAATTACATCTGATTGTCTCATAACTTTTATCTTTAAAATTTTCTTTTAAATATATGTTTGTTGGATGTGATCACACCATCATTAACGCACCACATCTCATCAAAACTCCAAAATTAAGTGTGCTTGGATGAAAGTAGTATGAGGATGAGTTACCCCATAGGAAGTTCTCGTGTTGCTTTCTCCTTCGCCTTGTTTTGTGTTACTTGAGCCAAGTGTCTTTCAAAGCTTTTTCATCTTCATGAGGTAGGGCCGTAGGGGTTAGGTCTGTGTACACTTTATCTTCCTTCAATTTACTTTTGAAAATGTATTGAGTATGTTGTTGTTGTAAGTATATGCTAGTGAATTACAAATATGGTGTTATAACTGAGAATTTGGTGGCTCATTGTATTATTGTTATGCTTATGATCATGCTTGGATTGTTAAATTGATTTTATGTGTTTTTCTTTAATGTTATAACAAAATTTAATTTAACACTACAATTTATTTAGTTCTTTACATTTAATCTGCTCTTAATTTTTTTTGTAAGTAAATATTTTATTTATCAAAGTGATATTTATAAAGCAGTGTCAAAATGTGCAGGTTTGGAGAGTCCCAGCCTTGCAAATTACTACACCTTCTACAGAAATTAAACATCTATCTTATCTATATCAGCAAACATGAGAGCTAGAGATAGGGGTGCTAGATGGACTGTTTGGGTTGAAGTTAGGCGGGACAAGATGTGATGAATCAATAGATGGGCCAATGCCCGCCCAAAGCTTACATGGGCTAAGTGGTCGGGTCAAGATGGGCTAAGATGATCGGATCAAGATGGGTTAAATGATGAGTCATAACCCAACTTGCCCAACTTGACTCATTACTTTTACAAATTTCGAACTTACCTTCTATAATGTTATTTTATTTTGTATGATATTTAATTTTTCCATATCTTTATTTTTAAAATAAGAATAATATTTTAAAGATTTTTTTCATTTTTTATAAAAGCAAAATAAATCTATAAAATAATGGGTGGGAGGGCATGGAGTAGTGGGGCGGGGGTGAGAGGGGGGCTAGGTAGTGGGGTAAGAAAAGTTTTTCATTTTTTATAAAATTTTTGTATAATTAAAATAACTATATAAAGTAAAAACTTCGGGTGGGGGGTGGGGATGGGGTAAACAAATTTTTCTCATTTTTTATAAAAAAAATTATAAAAATAAAATAAATATATAAAATAGAAAATTTGGGAGTGGGGTGGGAGGCACGGGGTAGTGGGGGAGGGGGTACGAAAAATTTCTCATTTTTAATAAAAAATTATATATAAGTAAAATAAATATATAAAATAAAAACGTCGGGGGTGGTGTGGGAGGGCAAATGGGTTTGGGGTAAGGGTGGCCAGTGGGCCGGGCTCGGGTCTGGCGGGGTCAGGGTCGGGGTCGGGTATAGCGGGGCCTGGCGGGGTCGGGTCTGGCGGGACCTGCTCCAGTCCCGTCCCGATCCCGATCCCGTCGGTATCGGGGCGGGGCGGGGCGGGGTCGGGGAACGGTCGGGTTTTTTTTGTTTTTTTTTTAAAATAACATATGTATAAAAAAAACTCAATAAACAAAACAAGATAGTGTAATAAAAACATCCCAATGCTGTTTTTGTGCCTCTTATATTATTTAATAGACATATGATTTTTTTGTAATACAAATACAATTGTCTAAAATCTAAATTGCAACTTTGTGGTGTTGTCCAAAAGTTGCAAATTACATAATAAAATTGCAATTAAAAAAATTACATTCTCAAAAAAACCTGTTCTAATTGCTTGATGATTTCCTGTGGTTTTTCGGTTGGAATTGGTATTTGTTGGTCAAATTGATCCACGTCGCTTCCACTACCTTCGGTTAAGATTTCGTTGTAGTTTTCATCATCTTCTTCGTTGATCTCCAGGTTGACCGCACCTTCTCCGCTCCGCTCGTATCCAATCTCTCGAATAATACGCAATTTCCAAGTCGTCTCGGCCAATGAGTGTCGTGGTCTCCTATTTGATATCGCGCTCGTGAGAAAAAGCGCTTTCGACGCGATTGATGACGCTTGAATGTTCAAAACATCTCGAGCCATCAATGAAAGTGTCGGAAATGTCTTCTCATTCCCCCTCCAGTATTTCAGCAAGTCTTCATGTCCATCTTCATTGATAACTTCTTGATACGGTACAGAACCCTGCGAAACAAAAATATCCAACTCGCTAATTTGGTTAGTAGTAGAGGTACGTCCGCACATTCTATTTCGAGGATTTCAATACTAGCGCGAAGCTTGACATGTCTTTTGTGAGGTTGTGTTGAAGATGAAGAAGATGGTATGGAAGCCGGTAAGTTACTAGCATTTTCTTGTTGATAAAATTTATATATATTTTTGCATTGGTGTTCTACGCTAGACACCGTTTCTTCTTTAATTTGTTCAATAGGTGGTGGGTGATTTAGATTTTTGGGACTTGGAGGTGGTAGTACTTCTATACAATCGTAAATAGTTTCAATTAGTGATTTAGTACCGTCTATTTTAATAGTAGGATTTAATAGAACCAATAATATAAATAGAGGGAATAGGAATAAAATATTTTTTTATTTTGACAAACATTTTTTTAATATTTGCCTTATAATTTGGTTTTTCCATATATTCACTAAGTAATAAAAATATTAGAGTTATATAAAATAACATAGTTGAAATAGTAGGATAATATATACCGGAAAATTCTTTTGTTGCTTGAAAAAATTTCTCTAAAAATACAATAAGTTCGGAAATTTTTACCCAATCACTATCTAAAATCATATCAGCTGGCTTTTTATTATCAGAGTTAAAAAATAAAGTTATAGGTAATTTATAGTCATAAGCAACAAGTAGTTGCTCGTATAAAGAATTCCACCTAGTGGATACTTCTTGTGGAATTCTTCTATAAGGTAGTCCACAATCGTGACAAGTTTTTTTATATTCTTTTCTACGTTGTACTTTATTACTTTTAAAAATAAAGTTTATAGCAAATTATATTTTACTAAGAATGTCTTCAAAAGTGATAGACCATCCTTTACAATTAAGTTATATATATGGCACACGCATTTTATATGAAAATGGTCTGGAAAAGATGGAGCTAAACTATTTTTTAACATTGTAATTGCGTAATTGTTATTAGAAGCGTTATCTAATGTAATAGTCATAATTTTATCGATAATTCCGTAATAATCGCACACTTGATAAATATTTTCTGCAATAAAAGTACCCAGTGTGCCTATCATCTATATATCTATACGCTAAAATACGTTTTTGCATAGACCATTTATAATCTATCCAATGACAAGTTACAGTTAAATAATCATGGCCGTTAGTACTACGACCTATATCAGACGTGATAGATACTTTGCCATTAAAATGATATAATGAAAAACGTAAATATTGTTGATATTCATGCGCGAATTTAAATACATCTCTCTTAACAGTTGATCTAGGAAAACCGTTAAAAGCAGGATTATATATATCTCTAATGTAATGAATAAAACCGGGAGAGGAAGGAAATGAAAAAGGCAAACCCTCCGCATCAACTAATTTTGATATTGCTTCCCTATCTCTATGTTTGTTGTATTTAGAGCCTACAATTCCCCCCCGTCATAGGGTTAATTTGACCCCGTACTTGGTCCGGGACAAGATCGTATGTGAACCTTGTCCCGATGGAGCGGCGTTTGCGCACCGGTTTTGAAGCCTGGTATTGGGCATACCTAGCCGGATGAGCACTTACTACGTGTCTAATTAAACCCCCGTCCCACCGTGACCTTTTCCAGTTTTAAATTTTAAAATATTTTTACAAATTTTACATATGGCTACTTGATTCTCTACGTCCCTATCAAAAAATGTCCATGCATCCGATTTTAATGGTCGTTTTTTGGACCTCGTCTCATACTAGAGGGAATATGAGGTATTTCAGTTGAAGGTGCACTAGTGGGCGTGTTGTCATCAATATTAGTGGGTGTATCGTCTAGATCATCGTCTAAATTAAAGTCTTCTTGAGTTCCAGAAAACAACTCCTCGTCTAAATCTAATGGTATTGTAGGAAAATGTTGAGTATCAACAAAATCATCCCTGTGTAGGAATAAGATGACTAGAAGAATTACCCTTGCCCTGGTTGCCTCTACTAGAAGAAGCACCCTTACCCTTACCCTTAAACATACCTTTTAATCCTTCAATTTTAATTATGATAATAAATAATTAAAGATAATAAAATTAAGTGCGCTAAATAAAATAAACAGACAATAATAATTTAATGAAGGAACGAATGTACCAACGCCGACGTAACGTCGACGTGTAATCGAGAGGTTGAAAATTAAAACTTTGCTCGATGGAAGATCCTCAAGCTAGTTGCCAACTTCACTCCCAATTCCCAAATGAATTAATAAAATTGAATATTTAGCAAACAATGTAGACTTGTAGAGAGATATATTGAGAAATTAGAGAGATTGTAGGAAGATTTGTGAGAAAGATGAAGAGAAAATGAGTTATTTATAGTTGAAAAATTGGGTTAAAGTGTAAATATAATAACTTATGGGTTAAAAATAATATTAAGGGGTAGGGGGGTTGGGGGATGGGGGGCCTAAAATGACCGTTGGCCAACGGCCATAATCTAAAATGGTCGTTGGTGCAACGACCATTTTTGCAAAGGGGGGAAAAGGGCGGGGTCGGGGTCGGGGCGGGCTCGGGTCAGGCGGGACGAGACATCGTCCCATCCCGAGTTCGAGTCCCGCCCCCGTTTTTTTTTTAAGCGGGGTCGTGGCGGGACCGGGGTGGGCTCGGGATGGGGTCGTGTCGGGGTCGGGCCGTCCCGGCCCACTGGCCAGCCCTAGACTTTGGGGTGGGGTAAGAATTTTCTTATAAAAGTAAAAAAATATGAAATAGAAATTTGAGGATTGGGGTAGGGCATGGGGGGAGGGAGGGGAGGAGGTAAAATTTCATATTTTTTTATAAAAGTAAAAAGAATATGAAATAGAAATTGAGGATGGGGTGGAGGGTGGGGGGGAGGAGGTAAGAAAATTTTCATATTTTTATAATTTTTTTTATAAAAAAATATGAAATAGAAATTTGAGAATGGGATAGGGTAAATGGGGGTGGGGGTAGGGCGGGATGTGTGGGTAAGATGGGGTAGGTAGGGGTAGAGGTGCGTAGGGGTGGTAGGGAGGTAGGGGTGTGGTGGAGTAGACAAGGTAGGGGCAGAGATGTGAGGGTGGTTCAGTGTTTGGGTGAGGGTTGGTGTAGGGAAGGGGTAAGGTGGATGGATAGTGTGGTGGGTGGTTGTGGTGCGTTGGTGTATTTTTATTTTTCCGAAATAATAAATGAATTTTTTGAATAATTATTTATAATAAAAAATTTAATCTAGATTGGAGCTCTAATCGTTAAGATTGAATATTTTCGTGGGTCAAGTTTGGACATCATCATAAATTCATTTGGGATGCTGATTTATGATGAGTCAACTTGAGCTTATTCCAAACCAACCCATCATCAAAATCACTCTTGCCCAAATCTATGAAACCTTGGGCGTGTTGGGCGAGTAATTTGAGTGTGGGCTAATTTTGACACCCCTAACTAGAGATAGTAGTTTAATACTTTAATCCCTCCAATCTCATTGCCAATTTCGATTGCATATTGACTCTTGAATAATCATTATCAGTACCACCTCTGGACTCCTATGCACTTTTTGAAAAATTATTCTATTTTTTTTCTGCTAAATAAAATATAAACCAGCAGCTAATATGGGTAGATTATTCAGCCCAACACCTCTCCTCATGTCATGATAGTGAGTTGTGCTATATCCTTGTCATTATAGCAACACTTTAGCAGACCATTCACAAACAAAGAATAAGTGATGTGCACTTTGATTTTGTGTATCACACAGTAACTACTCGATCTATCTCTTCTATATGACCTTCCATGCAACACCATATACATAATAAACTTCCACTTAGAAGCTCCTTGGTTGTTGCACAAAAGCCTTGTCCGGGACACTTTCTGCTACCTTTTGAAGCATTCAAGAATCTTGTTTATGCATCAAAGTTCCATATGTTGGTTACAATGAGCAGGAAACGGAAATTACAAGTAATTGCTAAGCATTACAAGAACTGAAATTACAATTGAAAATTAAACTGAAATTACAATTGAACAATAATCTGAAATTACAAAGAACTTGAAGAATAAACTGGAACAGTTTTTGGTATGCTGAATCGAGTGTTTGCACTCTGTCTTTAAGACAATATTGCCTCGTATGTATCCTTTCTACGTCCTGGACAATTGTCTCCCAAGATAAAATAGCAAATGAACAAATGAGCAAAGGAAACTCAAAAAGGAAACTCAAGTGCTACCGTGAAGAATTTTGAGTAATGAAATGATGCTAAAAGGTAGTAGGAAGACTGATTTCGTTTCTGTTTTTGTGTGTCTGTTGTGTAGCTCAACAATGGTGCAAATGGTCCTTTTATATATTTGAAGGAGAGGCTTACCAACTGCCCACATAAGTGTCATTACTGGCCAAGTAATGACAATTATGGAGATAGTAATTCTACCAAAACAAATGGTGAAGATGTGCAACGAATTGATATTTAGGAAGATTAATTCAGCCAAAATAAATGGTTGAATTGAGTGCTGGTTGACGTTCCAGAAATCTGCCCAATTTGACTTTCTTGAAACTTCATGGACCAAACTGTACATATGAAAGAATTCTGGTCCAAAAAGATAATATCAGAAGAAACCCACGACCCACGACCCGGAACCCGAACCCGAACCCGGACCGGACGGGCGGGGCGGCGCGCGTGTGAGCTTTCCTCGAACCGAAGCATATCTAGGTCCTCCCTCCTTTAAACACATGGGATACCCTTGGGGTCCCAAACCCCAAGCCAACCTTGAGACTTATAAACAAAACAATTTTTTCTTCCTCCACCGATGAGGGAGAATTGATCTCAATACCACACTTTTCCATGCTTCAAACACCTCACTTCGTGGATCAATATCTCTTTCATTTCTCAACGAAATTTGACGATCATTGACCATTCGGTCATCTACTTATTTAGTAGATTATGCACGTGTGAAGAACCGGATTTTCCAACATGCGGAACACTAGTGTTTAAGCCGTTAAAGTTGATCGGACGCAACTCTCGTCAAAGGCAAATTTCCAACACTTTATTGGTCGTCTATTCCAGCCTCCGATATGCTCTTAAATGTTAGTTTCGTTTTTAAAAAAATTCAAAAGTTAAAAATCTCACGAAATTTATAGCGTACCCTATCATATATATTAAGTATCAGGCTCTATATTTTCACGTGTAAAATATTACATGTTCACATAATTACTTTCCTTTGTTAGGCAACTCCTCACCCTTCCTTCATAACAGTATTCCATTTATTTAATTTTATATGAAAATATTAAACCTGAAATATAGTTATAAAGAATTAATATGTATACCTTATTTAAAAAAATTTAATATCCAAATTGAGAGTGAAGTTAGATAGTTTGAAATATAGGTTCAAAACTGTGTTCTAACCGGGTACCGACATTAGCCGGTCCGTCCTAAATGCAGACAATTAACCGTTACCGACAATTTCCGGTCAACAGTGTAACTGCACATAGTAAACATAACTATAGTTAAATAAACTACACAAAAGCCCTATTAGTTTTCAAAATTTAAAACAAGGCTCTCGGATAAGACCCAGTTCTTTCATACTCAAAATCACTCAAAAACCTCTATACATATACTCAGGTGAAGTTATATCTTCCATATTTATGTTTAATATTTGTATAATTTCTTTTAATGCATTTTAAGTTAATTGTTTGCTTGAAGTTTTAATTTTTGTTGAAATATTGAAGTTGGAGTATTGTTTTTGAGTTGCTTGGATTTAAGGGGTTTATTTAGGGTGAATATAGTGAAATGCTTGTTATTTTGTTGTCTAATGAGAAATTAGAATGTTTTTTGATGTACCATTTTGGGATTCATTTTATGGAATTTTAGTTTTCTCTGCTGTGGAGATTTGGGGATTAGGGTTTTTTCTTGATTTACTGAGGAGGTAAAAATGGTTGATTTGAAGTAAAAATGTAATTTTTTCTTGACATGGTTGTTTCTTTCTTTGCTATTGACAGTGTTTTGTTGATATTCAGTTTTGGATTTGTACCTCTTTTGAGTTGTTTAACAATAGAGGTTAATTTATTGTCAAAATAGTGAAATAGATTATCTTTTTGTTGATTGACAGAGAAACTAGAAATATCTTATGGTGCAAAGTGCGGTTTTTGCAGTGGAAATTTAGTTCTCTTTGGTCTAAAGATTTTGGAATTAGGGGTTTTTGCTTGATTTACTGAGGAGGTAAAAATGGTTGATGAAGTAAAAATGCATTTTTTTTCTTGATAAGGTTGTTACTTTCTTTGCTATTGACATGTTTTATTGATATGGTTTTGGATTTTTACCTTTTTTGAGTATTTTGAGTTGTTTAAAGATAGAGGTTAATTTATTGTCAAAATGGTGAAATGGATTATGTTTTGCTGATTGACAGAGAAATTGGAAATATCTTATGGTGCAAAGTGGGAGGTTTTGCAGTGGAAATTTAGTTCTCTTTGCTCTAAAGATTTTGGAATTAGGGTTTTTTTGCTTGATTTACTGTGGAGGTAAAAATGGTTGATGAAGTAAAAAATGTATATTTTTTCTTGACATGGTTTTTACTTTCTTTGCTATTGACAGTGTTTTGTTGGTATTGGGTTTTGAGTTTTTACCCTTTTTTTGAGTATTTTGATGTTTGAAGATATAGGTTAATTTTATTGTCAAAATAGTGAATTGGATTATGTTTATTGGCAGAGGAATTAGAAATAACTAATGGTGTAAAGTGGGGTTTTTGCAGGGGAAATTTAGTTCTCTTTGCTCTAAAGATTTTGGAATTAGGGTTTTGGTTGATTGGCCAAGGAGGCAGAAATGGTTGGTGAAGATAAAGAAAATAGTGATGGTGCTAATGCTGTACTGGCTTTGTCGGCTGAAAATGGTCAAACTGTAAAGAAATTGAAGGGCCACCCAGTTAAAGTCGGGAATGGTGATATAAACCCTGATGGATCATCAGGTGTCGTTTGTTGGACCTACAAGAGGCGGAATCGTACGGAAGTCGGGAATGGCCATGTGCTGGGGCACTCTGCTGGTCAAAGTACCAACAAGGTCTGGTTATCTTTACATGAACTCTTTAGATGATTTTCTTATCTTCTGTTTGATATCTTTTCTTATGCATTATGTCTTAGTCTCTTCTCTATCCTTCATGGAATGATGTAATTTGATTGTTATGCCCCAGCCCCACAACTAGTACTATATAATATGTTTATCTTGTTTCTTTATAAAAAGAAGAAGCTACTCTTGTTCTTTCTCTTCACAATCATTTTTTCGTTCTCTAAACTTAGGTTGTTTATAGAGTTACGTGGAAGACAGATACTAATTTAAAAAACCTATATTTTTCCTCTTCTCTAAAGAATTGATTCTACACAGTATGAGGGGTGTGCATGTGAAGCTTCTTGAGAAGGGAGATGGAGGTGGTGGCCCTTGGGTACCCCCCTCCCCCCTAAATTAAAAAAAATATAAAATAAGGTAGAGATAAAGCATTGTTGTCCAGTGGAGGATGACTTATTTTTTTTTTGAAAAGGCAACTGTTGTATGTATTTGACTAAATCAGTACATCGGTTGTACTGAAAACCATATTTACATCATAGCATTGGAACTGATCCATGAAGAGAAATTCTAACAAGAACCTAGGATTTCTATTATGGATTCAGTATCCTCAAGGTAGATTTGTTTACACCAAAAACAAAAAAGTTTAATGCAATTCAATTTAATCTTCTGAACTTCACTGTTGCGGTCTTCAAAACACCTAGTGTTTCTCTCCTTCCATATTGTCCACCAAATGCGGTGGGACAATCCTCATCGTCTCTGTCTCGATGCTCCTCGCTCCGCCTCCTCCGGCCTATAAAGTAAATTGGTTATCCTTTTTGGTATCAATGCCTCTTAGATTAATAAAGATCCTCCATAGCTGAGCTGCAATCCTACCGTGTAAGAATAGATGATTGACTGTCTCAACCTCTTCACCACATAAATAGCATCTCGAACATAGAGAGAACTTCCTTTTCTTGAGGTTTTCTTGAGTCAAAATAGCTTCCCTTGCCACCAACCAAGTAAAGCATACAACTTTGTAAGGCATCTACACTTTCCATATGTGCTTCCAGGGCTAAGTTTGCACTTGTAGATTTCCCTGGATAAAAAATGTGTAAGCTGAGCTCACTTTGTAAATGTCTTTAGTGTCTTCTTGCCACCATAGTTTGTCTGCTCCTTCCTCTATGCCTTTAAATTCTTCCAGTTTCTTGAAGAATTCTGTCAATGTGTTAATTTCCCAATCATTGAAGTTTCTTTTAAATTGAATGTCTCACCCTTGAGCAGACCATATCGCTGCTACCTTCTGGTGTTGATGTACTGCCATGCCAGTCCATGAATGCTGGGAAAGAGCTCCTTTAAAGGAATGTTACCCAACCATTTGTCTTCTCAAAAAGAAATGCTTTCACCATTGTTCACTTTAATAGTGGAGTGGATCCTCAGGAAAGGCCAAAAGTTTCTTATGGATCTCCACAAACTGACTCCATAAGGGGTGTTCACCTCATTGGTCATCCACTTGTTGTCTTCCCCATATTTTGTTTTGATGATTCTTCCCCAGTAAGATTGAGGTGTTTGTGAATACCTCCATAGCCTTTTGAGTCTTAAGGCTTTACTCTGCAACTTTAAGTTCCTGATTCCTAAACTATCCTGCTTCTTTCCCAATAGCACATCACACCATTTAACTAGATGGAATACCTTCTTGTCTTGATTACCTTTCCAAAGAAAACCCCTTCTGATTTTATCAAGTCTTTGGATAACCCCCTCTAGAATGGGGAAGATGGACATCATATAGGTTGGGAGTGTATCCAGATATTGTGACTTCCACCTAGACAATTTCTTCTCACATTTTTCAATTACTGAATTCCAAATGTTCATTGACTTTGATTTGGCACCCAGAGGCATTCCCAGATAAGTAGTTGGCAATGACCCTACTTCTCCACCCTGGACAACTCTTCCATGTTATTCACTTCATTGATAGGATACATATGACTCTTTCTCCAGTTAACATGTAAACCAGAAATTCCTTCAAACAGTACCAAAATAATTCTCAAAATCTTTAGCTGATCTACATCAGCATCACATAAAATTAAGGTGTCCGCATACTGTAAATGTGTGATTTCCATGTTGGCATTTGTGTTAGAGCTTGTGGCAATTTCAAAACCTCTGATCTAGTTGGTTCTTGCCACATTGATCATATTATTCAGACCCTCGACGACTAAAATGAACAAGAAAGGGGATAGAGGGTCACCTTGCCTTAACCCTCTATGTGCCGGAAAAAACCCTTCAGGTGATCCATTGATAAAGACTGAGAACATGACAGTAGAAATACAATATTCCATCCACTTAATCCATTTCGTTCCAAAACTCATACACGAAAGTACTTTTAGCAAAAATACCCAGTTAACATGATCATATGCTTTCTCAATGGCCAACTTGCACAAAACTCCTGGCTTGCCTTGTTTAATTCTAGAATCCACTGCTTCATTGGCAATTAGGATGACATCCATAATTTGCCTATCTTTAATAAACGCCATTTGCGGCACATCTACCAGCTTGCCAATAACTCTTTTTAGCCTCTCTGTGAGCACCTTAGAGATCAGTTTATAGGTGCTGCCTATAAGGCTAATGGGTTTGAAATCTCTCAACTCCTTGGCATCTGTATTCTTTGGGATTAAGGCAATGTAAGTAGCATTCAGACTTTTCTAAAAAATTCCATTAGAGTGGAAATTTTGGAAAGTGGCCATGATATCTAGCTTCAACACATCCCAACATTTGATAAGAAAACCCATTGTGCAGCCATCAGGATCAGGAGCTTTGTCCATGGCACACATCTTCAAACATGAGAGAACCTCTTGTTCTTCAAAATCCCCCTGTATAGCTGCTTTTTCTTCTTCACTAATCACTGGACAATTAATTAGGTTGCATGAAAAACTCCAATCTGTAGACTCAGAGTACAAACTCTGATAAAAATCAATAATCTCCCCCTTTATCCTTGTTGGATCTTCCACTGGTTCTCCTTCTATCTCCCGCTGATCAATGTTGTTGTATCTCTTATGTGAATTGGCCATCTTATGAAAGAACATGGTGTTCCTATCCCCTTCTTTAAGCCAAAGAGCCATAGATCTTTGTCTCCATGCAATTTCTTCATTTTTGAGATGTTTTTCGTATTCCATTAAAAGGGAAGCCTTCAACACTGATTCTCCCTCTGTAAGTACTCTATTCACTACCACAACATCTATTGAAGCCAATTGACTCAGAATATGAGTCTTTTGAGCTCCCATGTTTCCTTGGCTAGTTCTACTCCATTCTTTCAACATGTCTTTTAAAGCTTTGAGTTTACAAGCCAAAATGAAGTCAGGTTTGCTTGTAAAGAAAAATGAGCTCCACCAGTCCCTGATTCTTTCTACAAACCCATCGGTATTTAGCCACCATTTTTCAAATTTAAAATAGGATTTGTTGTGCTCCCACATTCCACACTGCAGCTCAATTGGGAAGTGATCTGATTCCAGTCTTTGCAACAGAGATTGCTTGATGTTTATGAACTTATCATCCCAATCATGTGAGAAGAGTATCCTATCAATTCTGGATGCCGTTCTACAGTTATCTCCCTTATACCAAGTAAAACATCCTCCCTTAAGCTGAGGGTCTACCAATTCCATGTCTTCTATGAAGTCTGAGAATTCCTCCATGCCAACGCTCCTTCCGCAGTTCATTTACTCAGAGGGAGTAACATTGAAGTCTCCACAGACAGCCCAAGGGCCATCTATCAAACCCTTGATTGCCCCTAATTCATCCCATACTTGTTCCCTCCATGTTCTGCAGTTTGGTGCATATACTTCAGTTATATGGCACTAAAAATTTTGTAGGAGTGCCACAAATTTGCAAGATAAGGTATATGCACCAATCTCCAAAATTTCCCCTTTCCACACTCTACTATCCCACATCATCAAAATTCCCCCTCTGGTACCACTAGCTTGCAAGCATGCAAACTTCACCCATCTCCCTCCCCAAAGATCTTTGATAATCTCTTTAACCTCCCCATCCAACTTAGTTTCTGAAGACAAATAACATCAGGATTCCAATTGAAAATAAGGCTCTTGACTAATCTTCTCTTATCCCCACTATTCAAACCTCTCACATTCCAGGACACCAATTTTAACTTCATTACAAAGAGTTCCCATCATTCCCCTTCCTTTTCTTCCCTTCACTCTTAAATTTTACATCAAAAGTGGTGAGACCCTTAAGCTCCTGGATGCCTTTGAATCTGGGACTCTTTGAAACACTCTCTATTTCCAATTTCCTTGCATGTCTGCAACTATCAATTTGCATCAGTAATTCCAACGCTTCCTCCTCATGTCCCTTGGAATTGGCCCAAAAAATTCTCCCCAATCTCAGTATGTTTTGTTTTACTCATGTAGATGTAGTCACCTCCTTCTGCAGAATTAAACTCGTGTCTTGCTGAATTGGTTCTACATCTTCGAGTCCCCATTCTTCAATTTCTGTATCATCTTGCCTAAATACTGTGGCAAGTTGATCTTTTTGTGATTGTGCCTCAGATTCAGGATTATCGGCGATTAGGGTTATCACCATATTTTCGATGGTTTCCTTCATATGCATGTCATCGTTGCCTTTATCTGAATCGTCTCCCTCGTAATATCCTGTTTCCAGGTGCGTAGAAGTTTCTTCAAGAATAGAAATCTTTGTTTCTGGAGACAACGACTGAGACTCAACTGTCGTATAGTCTACAACTAAAGGATTAAAGTTTTTTTTAGCATGTGGCCCATTTAAATCATTAAAGATGACATGGGCTGCTCCATCTAGGCCAGAACATTTTTTGGATTTGGGCCTGTTTTGGCCCAAAAACAATAAGTGGAGAACAAGGGTTCAACCTTCTCCTTGTCACGTGCCTGCAGATTCTTTTTAAAAAATCTTCCAGATGTGTTTGCACGTCCCACCTGATCCCCCTGTCCATCTTCAGAGATTTGCATGCTCCCCTGTACTTTCTTCGAAACGCTTGATTCTTTTATCTAAAGGTCCGTAGCCGACCTTGTACCTCTGGGTTCTTCTAAGGACTCAAAATCTGGCAACCCAGATCATGTCGGCGGTGAAACAATTTGGAAACGAACTCTCTGTTCCACCCATATCGGAATAAAAAACTTGATACCATCTCTTACTATTGTTACTTTGCTAGGGCAATTCTGGCCATTGCCTTAGATTTGAATTCGGGTCCACTTCATGTGATTTTTCAGGTCAGTCTCTTCTTCAGTAGAGACCCATCCACCACAAATGTTCCCAATTTCAGTGAAGATCCTCTGAGACCATAGTTGAAGAGGGATTCCCACAGCTCTTATCCAAGTGGTGTTTGCAATTTGAGTCAATGGTTCGCATCCGACTGTGGGGTTCCACCATTGGAGCTTCAGTTTGGTCTTCTTCCACCTCCATTCCTTCTGAATGATCTGTTCTGCCATGTTCCTTTTAGTTCCTCAAATAGGAACATAATGTTGGCCATTTCATAAATATTGATCCAAACACCGCTTTCCATGTAACCACCACCCATCTCCTAATATTTGACAAAGTGGGGATCTCTGTTTCTTCTGCAGCAAAAGAACCAACAATACACCTCTTGAAAATTCCAGTATCTTTGACCCCTTTGACCCTTGGAGACTCTGTGACACATATCTCTCCTTTGTTGGATGTGACTGTCGATTCTCAAAGTGTTGGATTGCCATTTACTCTCTCGTACTGCTCTGGCAAAAGGGAAATCTTTTTTGACAAGTCTGGGAGGTTCTGCAATCATAGGTTGCTTGGAGCATTGAATGAACCTTTCCATCTTCAATGCTATCTCTTTCCAACCTGCATTTAGGGCCAGTTCTGAAATTATAATAACTGATCTCTCCATTCCATGCAGCAAGATAATACTCATGGATCTTCCATGCTCATTTGCTTTCGTCGTACATAAGATTTCTGAAAGTTTCTCCTTGGTTTTCCACCTCCTGATCTCATTCTTCCCATCCTTAGACGCTTCTTTGAGAATAGAGCAGACCCAACTCATGCTCATCAGACTCATAGTTGATCTTCTCATCATGTTGCGATTTCTCTCCACCCATTCAAACCAAGTGTCTGCCAACAGACCATCTGGTGATGTCAAAAGATTTGAAGCCTGCATTGAAATAAATTCTATTTTCTTCCATTGGAAAATAAAAAATTGATGACTATTCGAGAAAGAAGAAGGTTGAGAAAAGAAGGTGAAATTATCACAGAAGCTGACAGCTTAGGGATGGCAGAAGAAAGGTGTTTCTGATGGTTACAGTGTTGCAGGAAGGTGAGGTAGTGAATTTGAGAGAGTTTTGATGAAAGAGAAGGTTGGGGAAAGTGCTAGAAGAGCTCGGTTAGTGTTTTTTAAGAGAGAAAAAAGAGACTGGTCGGAACAGTGATTCCTACTACCGGCTTTTAGGTAAGAGGGTCGATTAGGGTTTTTAAGAGAGAAAATCAAACGGTCTGGTTGGAACAGTGTCAGATCTGAGAGGAAGGATCGACCGTGAAAGGTATTTTGAGAGAACTGGGAGAGTTTTGAGGAGAGCGAAAGACGGAAGATGATTTTCGTCTCTCCAGTTTTTTTTCTGGTCGAAACAGTGATTCTGGTGACCAGCGTCTGGTCGGAATAGTGATTCCGACGACCAGCTTTCAGATCTGAGATGAGAGGTCGACCGTGAAGGGTATTATGAGAGAACTGGAAGAGTTTCGAGGAGAGAGAAAAGCGAAAGAGGCAGTCTGGGGAGGTTTAAAAGAGAGAGAATCCAAGGTCAAGTCGGAACAGTGATTCCGATGACCGGCGAAAGGTTAGAGGAGAGAGAGTGACAGACAGATGGGGATCTGGGAATTACCTCGGTACCTGTGTCAGAGAGCATTTTGATTTACTGCTTCCTCGTCAGCCTTATTTCTACTATGACTTATTTTGCAAACATAAAAAAGATCACAATAATAGTAATTTGAAACTACATTGATGTACGTTGTCTCCTTGTTGCTCTATGCTGATAATTCAGTATCATGGTTATGGTTGGCGCCTCGACATAAAATTACCCCTCTTCCTCGTTGAGTGTTGGTAAACACCCCCCTTTCCCCCCCTCCAAAAGAAAAAACAAAAAAGATTCTCTCTATCTCTCTGAGATCAATGACATTTAATAACAATGACGAACGGATTTACCAGATAACAGAAGCATAGACCACTTGTACCAAGATGTTAGAGATGTCGTTCATAAGCATAAGCCAGAAAATACAATTTCATGCACCGTTTATATTTTGAAAATAGACAGATAGAATGTGGTTTTATCTTCCAAGGTTGATTCTTCTGCCATCAAATGTACACGTATTTTTTTCTTCTCTGCTTGTGATCCTATACCAATATCAAGCTTGAAGTACGAAAATATTAACATCTTATTAGCACTAAATTCTACCAAGTTCCTGGCTGGAGACTCATTGTGACGGACATCATATGATTAACTCGTAATTAAAAGATTAAGCTCTAGTTCTGGTATCGGTAATGTACTGCGAGGAAGAAAACCCTAATTGTGTGTTACCATTGTAAAAAAAGAACTTATTTGTCTCTGTTCTCTTTACAAAAGAAACACCTGCTAATAATTTTTCTCCTCAAATTACTTACTACATAAAGATTTTCAAGATACTAGAGCAGAAGTGTAGCCATTTCCGCGACTTTTTATGATTCCCAATGAGAGAAAAGTTTCTACTCAATCATTTAAGTGCCAGTCTTTAGATAGATCTAATAATCCATGCCCCTGTGTCTTCTTACATTCCTTTTCCCCCCACTCATTTTTGATAAAGTAAATCCTAAACCCTACACACTTTCCCCCCCAACTCATTTTCATATCAAATAATAGGTTGCTGCCCGTGAAGACCCTTAGTTGCTTAGATTAAAGTAACCAGGGGTGGATGCAACATTATGTTACCGGGTTCATATGAACCAGTACTTTCAACGTGGAACACAAATTTATATGTAAAAATTTACTAAAATTGCAACAAATGTAGTAGTAGATTTGAACCCATAAGATGAAGCCACCTTTGACTCTTGAGATTTGCGAGTGATCCTGATCTTTCTTCTTGAGTGCCTCATGTGCGTCTTCTGGCATGTGTTTCTTGTGATTCTTTAGGGCTTGCTTCCTTCTTGTCATCCTTGTTATCCTTTTGTATTAAAGCTTTACTTTCTGTTCATGCTTTCTGCAAGTTCAGCACATAAAGATGTTCTTGATGAATACTATATGATAAAATTTAAAACGTAGTAGTGTGAGCTATGCCGTCTGTCTAATAGAAATTGTTGCTGTACAGGCTTTTTTTTGAGAAAGTAACAGTTGTATGTATTTGACTAGATCAGTACATAGGTTGTACTGAAAACGATATTTACAGATTACATCATAGGAAAAATAGGAAAACTGGTCCAAAAATTGAAATTCTAACAAGAACCTAGAATTTCTATTATGGATTCAGTATCCTCTAGGTAGCAGCTTAATGCAATTCAGTTTGATCTTCTGTACTTCACTGCTGCTGTCCTCAAAACACCCGGAGTTCCTCTCTTTCCAAATTGTCCACCAAATGCAGGCTGGGACAATCCTCCATCTATCTCTGTCTGAGGCTCCTACTCCTGCCTCCTCCTAGCTATAAAGTAGATGAGTAATCCTTTTTGGAATTACCCAAACAATGCCTCTAAGATTAATAAAAATCCTCCATAGCTGGACTATAATCCTACAGTGTAGAAATAAATGACTAACCAACCCCTTCACCACACAAATGCTGTACAGGCTTTTATTTGAAAGAAATGTTGTAAAAAGTAGAAAACGCACTGCGATTTTTGGTAATGTGCTAGTTGGGTTAGCGGCTGTTACAAAATGCAATCTCTCTTGGGTAACTGCAAGAGCTATTAGTTGTCTAGTGTTCCACCCTTATTTCAAGTGATCTGCTCTACACGAAGGATTAACAACTTAGCATTGTCAAAGGCTAAAAGTACAGAAAGGGCAAAGGTCTATTGACCTTTCAAGTGCAAAGCTCAATTAGAGCACAGAATTAGTGCAGAAATGTGCAGAATCTAGAAAAGATGAAAGAATATACGCCACAAGAAAAAATACCTATAAATACAGCAACAATGATACTGATAGAGAAATTAAAATATTGTGATTCAGTGGATTTATGAAGAAAAAGCATGTAAATAAGTTGAAAAACCATATCAAATTTTGGTTCAGATGCAACGATGCAATTTCAAGTTTTCTTCACGTTCCTAATCTCCTATTATAAAGTATTCACCTCCATGTGACCTATAGGTCACAGGTTCGAGCCATGGAAGCAACCACTAATGCTTGCATTAGGGTAGGCTGTCTACATCACATCCCTTGGGGTGCGGCCCTTCCCCCGATCTTGCTAAAGCGGGATGCTTTGTGCACCGCGCTGCCCTTTTAACAATTATGTACTATATGTACTGTTAATTACTGTTCCTTTTTTTAAAACAAGAGCTCATGAGCCGTAGTTTATTTTCGCGATTCTTCAAAAATGCTATTAGTCGGTGGTTTTTGCTTAGATTTCCTCGTATCTTCGCTGCTTGGAATACACCTTTTTCAAGGCTTAAACCACACACACCGTTGTGGTTTTTCTTGAGTGATGCACTTCCAATTTAGAAATCCCGTCCTTTGAGTACTTGGTGGTGAGTTTTCTTCTTGTTTCTTCTTTCCTGCTGTTTTCTTTGTCCATTTGCACTATATTTTTCTTGTTCTTTGATAAACAACTGGTTTGCTTGATTTTATGCAGTCAATGAATGAACCACTAGATACAGCTCTTAACAAAAGTTCTTGCACGCAAGCTAGTGTAGCTCATATGAAACCACAGGGTCTTGTGAATGATTCCAGTTATTGGCTTGTTAGAAATTGGAAGGGTGCTGCTCTGAAGCAGATGTTTCAATCATTAGAGAGTAATGGTGGTTTGAAAGGATGTATTCAAGAGGCACTGGCATCACATTCAGAAACTGGTTGTGCTATTGAAGCTAAGGTATTTCCATTGCAAGTATCGATAACCTAATATGCAGTAGTAAATCTCTATTTCCTTTGTTGTTAGTTGTTCTTTGATAGCTCGTTGCTTGTTTTTTCAGGAATCTGGAAAACGTTGTGAAGATGGGAATATATGTTCTCTACCATCACAGTCTGTATCTCAAGGAATCCAGAATGGAACAAAAGCAGTGTCTAATGGATCAGTGGATGAGTCAAAAAGTTACACAGCGACAGAGCTCTGTCAGCACATGTTTGTTGATATTGTCAAATCAGAAAAGTTTGCGCAACTATGTCATGTGCTTTTTGAAAATTTTGAAGGGATCAAGGCTGACAAATTTTTTGATATCAATCTTATTCACTCAAGGATGAAGGATGGATCTTATGAGGGTTCATCCCTCCTTTTTCACTCCGATATTCAACAGGTACTGTATTGTATCTTCTGTTTGCTCTTTGGATTCAGGAAAGTATCCATGATGTGCATTACTTGGACTTAGCTAACAATCTAGCAAGAATGTCTTAAAGTTCCTGCAATATGATTTTTCTGTAATATACTTGATCCATCTTTCATCCTCTCCGCGTAGTTTCTCATTTTCTGGGTCTGATAAAATGAACTCTCAGCCTGAGCGTAGTTTTAAGATACTTGTTATTGACATTTATTCATTGTTTGCTTTAGCTTGCGCATGTGTTAAGTTCTATGAATCTTCACGTTGCATTTTAAAAAAAGAGTGTTTTTTTAACGTTCTGACTTCTCAGAATGGTAGTTGGTTGGGTAAGAATACTAAAAGCTATTACCTTCTATTCCCAACCACACTGCATTTCTTCATGGTTCTGCCATGGTCCCACATGTCTCAATCCCTATATACTCTTAAAGGATTGGTACAATCTGTTACAGATTCCATATGTCGTGCTGTTATGCTGCATTAACTTCATACGTTGAAGCATACAACTAACATATCCAGGAACTTTATTGCACATAGGAGACACACTTAATGATTTTTTTAATAAAAACTTAAAATTACAAATAAATTGAAGTAATTTAACTGACTAAACAACAACAACAAGACACACACAAGCGATTCAATCAAAATCATTAGTCCTCTGTTTGTACTGACCTTATGGGAGACAAACATTACAAAATTCACGAGACATAGGTTACAATATTTGCTAGCTATCATGTTTATCGTTGCATGCTTACCTTATATTTTCCTTCCATATAATGAGATAGCAATGAAGAAAATTTAATGAGAACGTAATAAATCTTCCGCAACAATATTTATCAAAAATTTGTAAATAAGAATATAAAATAAAATAAAATTTTTGTAACTCGTTTCTCTTGATAAAACTGTGATTAAATAAATGAACTGTCAATGTACATATGGGCACACTCCTATTGGAGATTTTCTTTTAGAATAGTAACATAAATTGGAGAAATTTTATAAGAGGTGATACACAAGCATGACTAGTTGTTTGAGGGATTTTCAATAAAAGGATGAGTGTAAGGACCAATTATGACGGGAAAAAATATGGGACCCATTATCTTTTCTTTCATTTTTCTTCACCTAACTCCCCAAATTCATTTCTGCCAAAACCACAGCTCATTACAGTAACAGAAGCGTCCGAAGTTGCTGGTAATGCAGGTTGTTACTTGTTACTTTAAGAAGCATCCTGAATGGGGATTGCAGAAACTTTTCCTCTAATGGTATTACTTGCCTTGTATGTATTTTGGTGGTAGAACATATCTTGCTCAGAGATATCGAAAGCAAAATATTTGTATTGTAAGATCCCTTGCAGTCTATGTTTATTGTTACTCAATAAAACCCATAATGTCAGAAAAGAAGAAACAAATCTTTCTACTTTCTACCAATTTTGAACCAATAATAACTCATCAAGATGTTCCTCATTCGCAACCTTCTTTTCAGTTCCGTCACTACCCACTTGCAGTTTCCAAAGTTTTTAATAACACCATCCTTTGTTTTAATCTGCCAATCCTTTTTCCATTTTCACTATCCATATTGTCAATTCCTCGCAAATGCTTGTACTTTCCTAATCTTTTGATAATTCATTACCCAAATCAAAATAGAGGGGAAGGGAGAAAATACAGATGATCGAGTTGTGGATTGAACTGTGGCATCCCCATTTCTGACTTTGAACTCGGGGCTGGGTTGTATTGAGATTTGGGGGCTGTTCTGATGAAGAGAGAGAAAAGATAGAGTAGGAAAAGGATGGGGGATGTCGAGTGAGAAATGTGGAGAGGGGATAGATTGAGTGACTAATGGTGAGGAGAGGAGGAGAGTGAACGAGATATTGATATGGAAATTACGGGTTCTACAATTTACACTTGTCATGAAATGAGAATCTCATACAACTAATAGTACTTGGGTGTCACACCAAATAAAATTTCTTCTCCTATTAAGACATTCGGGAAAGTTACAAAAGCTGCATAGAGCGTTAATACTGAATTGAAATTGAGTAGCTATACCTGATGATAAATCTTAGTTACTGGGGAACCTTGTTAGATTTCCCTCCTAAACCAAAGAAGACCATTTCCGTTGCAAATCCTAGGAACCCGTTCAGTGTTGTATAAAACTTGCATCTGCATTCCTTCTTAAAAGAAGTTACATCTGCATTCCATTCAAATCAATATGGTGCTCTTGAATAGAAACTATTTCGTGTATCTCTTGGAATGATTAGGTTTTGGTGTGAAATTCTTTGATGCAACATAAATATCTCTGAGGAAAAATTCAGAAGGTGTGAGTTCTTTGTTTAGGAAGGTTGATGATGGGTGGTAAAGTCTTCTAGTCAAATTAATGATTTTTTTTTTTGGGGGAGGGGACTAGGAGTACAAGTTTGAATTTTGGATTCCACACAGGCGGCATAAAAGGTTCAACTATTTTTTTTCGGTTTCATTTGTTAGGCTTTTTGCTATGTAACATCGTATTGCAACAACAACAACAGACCCAATATAATCCCACAAGTAGGGTCTGGGAAGTGTAGTGTATACATAGAGCTTACCTCTATCTTGGGAAGGTAGAGAGGATGTTTCTGAGTGAACCTTGGCTCATAACAACAATAACAACATACCCAGTGTAATCCTACAAGTGAGTTTGAGGAGGGTGGGATTTACACAAACCTTACCTCTACCTTTGTGGGGGTAGATAGGGTGTTTTCGATAGACCCTCTACTCATAGAGACGAAAAATATGCAGTAGCAGCAAGCAAAAACAATAGCAAGATAAAATAGCAAGATAATAAGATAACCGAAGCTAAAGAACCAACATATAGTAATAGAAATCTTAAAAATAAGAAAATACAAGAATAATGTTAAAACAAAGGGAAAGGAAAAGAATTGCGTTCGATTACCCACTACCCTTCTACCTTAATCCTTGACCTCCACACACTTCTATCAAAGATCATGTCCTCAGTGAGCTGAAGTTGTGTCATGCCCTGCCTAACGACTTCACTTTAATACTTCTTCGATCTACCTCTACGCTTGCTCAAGCCCACAACGGCCAACCTCTCACACCTTCTTATCGGGGCATCTGCATCTCCCATCCTCACATGCCCGAACCATCTTAGCCTCACTTCCCGCATCTTATCATCTACGGGGGCTGCTCCTACCTTGTCTCGGATATCTACATTCCTAATCTTATTGCTTCTGGTGTGCCCGCACATCATCTCAGCATTCACATCTCTGCTACTCTCATCTTCTGAACATGAGAGTTCTTGAGTGTCCAACACTCCACCCCATATAGCATACTCGGTCTAACCACTACTCTGTAGAACTTATCTTTTAAGTCTTGGCAGTACATTCTTATCACACAAAACACCGGACGTGAACCTCCATTTCATCCATGCCACCCCAATACAATGTGTAACATCCTCGTCTATCTCCCATTACCTTGGATAACTGACCTTAGGTACTTGAAACTTCCTCTTTTGGGGATGACATGTGTGTCAAGTCTTACGTCCACGTTTGCTTTCAGAGTCACATCACTGAACTTACACCCCAAGTATTCGGTTTTAATATGACTCAACTTGAAACCTTTTGACTCTAGGGTCTATCTCTAAAATTTCAGCCTCGTGTTAACTCCACCTATCATCTCGTCAATTAGTACTACGTCCACAAATAACATGCACAAAGGCACCTCCCTTTGAATGTGTTGCATCAGTACGTCCATTGCCAAAACAAATAAATAGGGCCAAGAGCGGATCCCTGATGCAACCCTATCACTACTGGAAAGTGTTCTGAGTCTCCTCCCACAATCCTGATCCGGGTCTTAGCACCATCATACATGTTCTTAATCACCTAGTATAATCTGCCAGAACACCTTTAGCCTCCAAACATCTCTAGGGAGGTTTTGTCATATGCTTTTTTCAGGTCTATGAACACCATATGCACGTCCCTCTTCTTCTCCCTATACTGCTCCACCAACCTTCTTACAAGGTGAATAACTTCTGTAGTTGATTGTCCCGACATGAATCCGAATTGTTTCTCTGAAATAGACACACCTCCTCACCCTCGCTTCCACCACTCTCACCCAAACTTTCATAGTGTGGCTTAACAGCTTGATCCCTCTATAATTGTTGCAGTTTTGGATATCACCCTTGTTATTGTACAACTGAATCATCATATTGCACCTCCATTCTTCGGGCATTTTTACCGTCCTAAAAATGACATTAAACAACCCAGTAAGCCACCCCAAACCTGCCTTGCTCGCCTTCTTCCAAAATTCTACAGGGATTTCATCGTGCCCGGTCGCTCTTCCCATGTTCATCTTACGCATAACCCCCTCCACCTCAACTTCACGCGCCTACAATACCCAAAATAACGACGACTCTCGTAGTGCTCCAAATCATCAAGCGCTATGTATAATTGTATTGCATGCCTATTCTCGTAGTTAAAAGTAGGCGCGTTATGATTGTATACTTTGGTCTTTGTCCATGAAAATAGTGTCATTGTTTCCAGTTGAATGAGGGATACTTTGATTAGTAAAATGGTGTAAAGAGCAGCATAACGAGGGAAAGAGCTTTAGCTTACGTGTACATTTGGCTTGCTGAATAATACATGTGAGTGGTGAAAGCTATGTTTGATTCTAGCAGTTAAATAATGTCTTGTTTCGGGAATTGGGTCTTCATAATCTGAGGAGATGGTTTTACAAGGAAAGATGACATGGACATTCTTGATTAGTGAAGATTACACACTTCTAAAATCTTGGAAACTAAGCTATCTTACTACTGCCAAACTAGCAGGGGATGGGATCCCGGTGTGTTCTCCCGCTGTTTTAATTTACATAACTGTTTTGATTGTCTACGTAGTTATCTTTTAAGTTAGATTATTGTACGGTTTTTAATATTATCCGATGGAAAGTGTGAAAGTAGAATATTCTGTTTAATGGATGTGCACTAGTGTAATGGCTTATTGCACTTCAATACTATGAGTTTTACTGATCGGGAACTTTGCCTTTTTGTAAAAGGAGTTAAGATATGGATCTGATTGGTTTGAGTACCCCGAGGAAGGTGCCAGATCGACTTCTAGTTGTTGTGGATCTTATCTTTGCTTAGGGGTTATCTTTATAATAAGGAAAAATCTGGGTCCGGGTTGTTTCACCTATCCTATTTGCTTGAGTACTTTTAGCTCATCTTAGTAATTCTTCCTCTTTCCAAGGTTCTTTTATGAGTTGTAAAATGACAGATTTTTCATTTGTCAATAATTGGGTGGAGTAGTTCTATTTGTCCTTTCTAGAGTTCGCACTTCCTTCAAATTACTTTAAAAGATTGGTAAAAAGGAAATTCCTTGCATGAAATCCTGTATAGTTCAATATTTTTGCGATGCTGCTTGTACCTACCTGCATTACTTTAGTACAACATACCCAGTGTTATCCCACAAGTGGGGTCTAGGGAGGGTAGAGTGTACGCAGACCTCACCCCTACTTTGGGAGGTAGAGAGGTTGTTTCCGGTAGACCCTCGGCTCCTGCATTATTTTAGTATGTTAAGATAATTGATTGTGTCTAACTTAACGCCAAAAGTTAGTTTATGAGGTGAGAATTTTCCAAAGACCATAAAGGAGACAAACCCATTCTTTCGACCAATATGGAACAGTTAACACCCCCTCCCTCCCCCCACCTAGACCCCGTACGTCTAGCCGTGGTCATTTTGGAAGCGTTGGCAGCATAACATAGTTTCCCAATATTGGGTAAAACCAAGAAATGAGATTGTTTTGTCTCTGATACTATGTTAGAAAATGGAATTTGGGCCTAAGCCAACTGTAAAAGGTAACTCATGCGGTGAAATTTCTCAAAACCATACACCGAGACAACCGCCCATTCTTTCAACCAATATGGGACACTTAACATAGTAGAAAGGAAACAATGAGCTAATGTTGATTGGTTCTCCCGTAATAGTTTTTGCTCCCTGTCGACTAATGCTTCTTAGTTAGTATTTGATATTATTATTATTATAACTATGCAGTGGTCCTCATAACTAACCACAATCATGTCTTGGGTTTCTTGCACAGTTTATCTTTAAATCAGAAATGCTGTCAAACAGCAAAGCCTAGACAGTATTATAGGCTTTTGCTCAACCATTGCGGTGATTGTCAGATTCGAGGAATTCGGGTTATGACTAATTAAGTTTTACTTGTACTTCCTGAATTGGTTAGTCTTTTAGAGGTAGTAATAGGGTATAACATATATTCCCTCCGTCCCAATCTCTTGGCACCATTTGACTTTGTACGGAGTTTAAGAAAGAAAGGAAGACTTTTGAAATGTGTGGTCCAAAAAAAATCTTACATAAATGTGTGGTTGTAAATCATTTGTTAAAGTTAAATTATTTCTAAATATAGAAAGGTGACATTCTTTTGCGACAGACCAAAAAGGAAATGGTGCCACATAAATTGGGACAGATGGAGTAATACCTTAGGATCGCCTCATTGTTGTGGAGATATCCGATCATGCAGAAGTTTTACTTGAAGTTTACCTCAAGGAACGTTCTAATTCAGCCATAGGAAGTATTGTCTAAAATAAGATGGTTGTAATATACTTACAAAATGCACTCGTGATAGATATAGACTGGGGAAAGAGTCCTCCAGCAAATCAGTAGTTGGTGAAGATATGTTACTGTTGGCATGCCCCTGCTAAAATTAGATCGTTGGTTTCAGAGTCTGAATTGTTGGATCGGTACTTCTATATTGGGGCCCTTTTTTGTTGATAAGGTCAAGTTTTATTACTAATAAAGTACCAAGATGCTACAGAAAAGTACAAAAACCAACAGCATAAGAAACATCAGCATATCAAGTAATCCCTCCTAGCAAGCTTTAGAAATCCATGTACTGATCCAGGGTATCTACCCTACTGCTATTACACCAGAATATATTTTGGACCCCCGACAGTTTGACAGGGTATATCATAGTCAAGCTGTTTTTAATGATGTATTTGCAATCATATATTGGTAGCTCCGCGATCTTGTTCGAAAGGATATATCACTTTTGATAGATTGGGTGCTAAAAGCCTAAAACTATTTTAGTGGATTCGTGATTTGTGTTGGCGTATCAGTAGCGATATATTTGGGGGTGTGGGATATTCTTAGTTGGTAGGACGTATCCCTGTGGATATACCATATTAAATTCATAAATTAGTTTGAGAATATAACGCTGATGATATATTGGACCTATATCAAGTTCTTGGTTGGCGATAATAAACTTGATTAGTAGTTCATTGTGCCAACATCAACAATGATATGTTCAGAGCTGTGACAAAGTCTTAGGAATCGAGTGTATGTCACCATTGATGCATCCTTGGTAGAACTAGTATAATGAACTTAGTTTCTGATGATATTTTTGTACTGATATATCTTGAGCTATGACATTAGGAAGTCTAACGAATTTGGCAAGGCACTACGGAACAGATAAGATTTTTTGCTACATCCTTTCTTATTTTAAAGTAAGAGACAGTTAATATAGGGTCCCAGGGGAACATGGTTCTAGTGTTCATCTGAAGCAACAAATTGATTATGTAGCATTTCTTAATAGTTGATGCATACTTCTGGAATTATCACCTGGTCAGTGGTCAATAATGTAATTAAGCAATGGATGGTTTGGACGACTAATGTGGGACTTGAATGTGCATGCATTGTCCTATTTTTATGTGCCGGAGACGGTCATCTCTTCTAACTCGTGTACCTTCATCCTGAATTATGCAGATGTGGACAAAGCTTCATGAAGTTGGCAGTGGAATGATTGCTCTTTCAAAGAGCCTTTCAGAAATATCAAGGGCTTCTTTCCGAGCTCAGGTATGTGGTTTCTTTGGTTACATTGAGCTGCTTCCGTATTTTGCGCACACTGCTGGTAAAACTGACTCTGATTTTAACCTCCTTAGGTGAGCGGTTCAATGCATGAAAACACTGAAGATGCAAAAGAAGAGGCAAGTCTTCTTTTCTGTAATGCTTTAGTGTTTCCATTTTTAGTGGTAGACTGTTCTTCAGGTTATTTTGGTTCTCTAGTTAGCTGCTTGGAGGAGAAACAGCATGTGAAAATTGTCAACCCTAAAATTTCAAATCCTTCACTATTCTTGTAGCATAAAATTTCTCACTCAATGTAAAACCTCCCAATTCTGGAAATTTGGTTGTGGCACGTGACCGCCACCAACCAAGTACTTGCAGTTATTCCACATTTCTTGGGAACCACTTAGGCAAACAATGTTACCAAGCTCCTAGAAGTGGTGTTGCAATCCCTTTATGGGGAGATACCATCTAAAATAAGCCCTTTATGGGGAGATATAGGCACCTGCCTTATATAATGATGCTCATTGGACCCAAGGGTGTGATCTACTGTCAGTGAAGTGGTTGCATACCTTAGAGACCATGGTTCAAATTCCAGCAAAGCCAAAATTACAGTAGGTAATTTCTTCTCATGTGTTCAAGCCTTGGGTGCTGAGTTTCCTGGTACCTGTGCTAGTGCAAGGTAGCAGGTACCCGATGGAACAATTGAGGTGTGTGCCACTGTCCTGAACACCACCATATGAAAATAAAGCTCGCTGTATACTTATATTGCTTTTGGTTTCAATCCTTTAGGTCCACATCCTTGAGAAATTATTCTCTTAGTTTAATATGAAAGCGTAAGTATAAAATTCTTTCTTTTGGCTGGACTCAGCGCTGTAATTTGATATCTACATATGAAACCGAACAAGTAAAAATCACCAAAATTCTGAGGGATTGCCTTGGCGTCGTATTTTTAATTCTTTCTACAACTTGAAACTGCTATATATATAAGTATTAGAAAGTTTACTATACTTTATTTTTGATGTTTACAGTTAGTTGCTAAAATGGAACAAGCAGAGATCTATGGTGTAGATAAAAGATGTGCTTGCCGATGTTGTGGGGACAAAGCGGATGGCAGGGATAGTTTAGCTTGTGATTCATGTGAGGAGATTTACCATGTCTCTTGTGTTGAGCCTACTGTTAAAGAAATTCCCCTGAGAAGTTGGTATTGTCCCAAATGTACTGCAAAGGGAATTGAATCGCCCCATGATGACTGTGTAGTATGCGAAAGACTCAGTGCCTCTAGATCAGTGGTAATTGAAGATGGGGTTGAAGACCTTACATCTGAAGACATGCTTCTGGAATTGGAGGAGAGCACAAATGGTTTAGGGGATGATGAATTTAAACTGTGTGAAGGAGTTACGGATTTGACCTGTTGCAACATATGTAAAACTGAGGTGAGGAGCAATGGAAATTCTAGAGTATGTGGTCATACCTTCTGCCCTCACAAATTTTACCATGAGAGGTGCTTGACTAGAAAGCAGTTGGATGTTTATGGCTCCTGCTGGTACTGCCCGTCGTGTCTGTGTAGAGCTTGCCTTAAAGATTGTGATGATGACAAAATTGTACTTTGTGACGGCTGCGATCACGCTTATCATATTTTCTGCATGCAGCCACAACGCACTTCAATTCCTAGAGGGAAATGGTTTTGCAGAAAATGTGATGTGCAGATACAGCGTATACGCAAAGCAAAAAGGACATTTGAGACTTTGCAAAATGAAGTGAAGAAGAGAAATGAACAATGTGGAGGATTAGGTGTACCAAAAGGCAAGGATGAGGAAGCTTTAAATAAATCTGGAGGCGTGGATATGCTTCTAAATGCTGCAAAAACTCTGAACTACCAGGATGATTTATCTGCTTTAGGATCAAAAGACCGATAGGATTAGATTATTGCATGAATCACGGCAGCACTCTGTATATGACGGATGTGGTTCCAGTCCAGTCGACAGTGGTACATGACCTGGTTGCTGGATCTCTGTGGCCTGTAACAATGCGACAAGTGGCAAACTGACTCAGATTTTGGTAGCATACAATTTCTTGTCTAGCTGATAGTCTTAACAGTCGTGCCTGTAGTGTTTCAGATTGTATTTTCTAGTACATATTCTTTCTGTGATCATCAGCAACTGATGTTCCATGTCTTGTAAAATGAGGGAAGAGCATAGGGATTAACCCACTTTCTGAATATCAAAGTGAAGTATTCTGTCCTGATCTGTTGTATATGCTATTTGCTGCATTGACTGTATCCAATTAAATAGGATCATAGTTAGCATTAATTTGTCTTGTTCTAAATCCGCCTATTTTCATGTTGATGCTTCACTAAACTCCACGTCAACTAGGTGTTCAGAATGGTAGGCTGATTGTTCCACTTAAAAAGTGCATGTTATAAGTGATCCGTCAAATCACACCAAAGCAAAGTAGAAAAGGTAAAAACAAAAAGACGAAAGTAACTGTTCGGTTACCATCACCATTGTAAAACAAAATCTTTCACTGGCTAAAACTGAACTTCATTCACTCACCAGAAACTGTAGATGTACTAATCCGAATTATCAAACTAACAGAGGCATGAAGTAACTCTAGGTTAGAGGCCATAGAGGATCATCTATATTACAAGTAGACATTTCAGTGTCGCGCATCGTGTTTTATCATTTTCAACCCTTCTGGCTATTCTCTCTCCTCACTGATATGCACACATACAACGCTATTGCTGCACCAGTATTTTGAGAAACAGCGACTCGAAGTCAAATGTGGCAGAAGATATTCCTTAGCCTCAGGATTTTATCAGCTTATCAGGACAAAGCAGCATACCCTTATGTTTCTAAACCTTCAAGCGCTCTCAGTTTTGTCCACTACAGCAAAGCGGTTTTGGTTCATGCTCAAACCTGATGTCTGTAACTGTTTTCTCCTCTGAATATGATGCAAGGCAGCTTGTCGATCATTACGTGCCTCAGCAGAATCTGGCTGCAAAACAATTCCAATTCACTTGGGTGCATAAATGGTAGACTAAACACGTCTTCATCAAATACAGAGGCAGTCAATATAACATGCTTAGCATTATATTCCACTGAACATTTTAGAACAAGGATGCGACAAAGGAATGATCAATAGAGTTTGGCTGTTGCTTAAATCTCAGAAGACAGTTTGTTCTCCAGATACAAAGGTAATGTTGATCTTGGGGAATTACATTAAAAGCAGAGAATATCCATTTATTCATGAAGGAGTGCTGAAGGAAATATCTCAGTGAAAAAAGGATCCTTGGAGGAAGAAGGCATGAGCTATACGTTGATGGCTAGTGCTCTGTCTATGCTTTCGATAGCACTATCAGGCTCACCATAATTCAGCTGTGCTCTACCAAGGGTGACCCATGCCTGCAACAGACAAAAGAACTAGCAATAAGCAATAGCATTGGAATAAAGTAGTGTCCATTCTAGAGATAGTTGAAATTTGACTGTTGTCTGAGAATCAGAAAGGACTTTGTATATCAAAACTAGCCCATTTTGAAAAATTAGTCTTAAAAGTATTGAAACTGAACAGATCACAGATAAAAATTACGGAAAATGGTCAAATATACCCCTCTACTTTGTTTTATTAGCCAACTTTATCCTCTGTTAGTGATTGTGAACAAATATACATCTGCCATCTACAAATTAAATTCCCGATTTTAAAAAAATTATCCAATCCCTGACCCGCCCCGACCCAGACCTGATTTCATCTTCTTCTTCAAGAAAATTTTGATCCAATCTCCTTCAATTCTAAATCAAATGAATTCAAATTTGAGATGTAACTTCTTCAAAATTCAGTGAACAAATCCCAACCATCAATTTCTTCAAACAAACGTTGAATCAACAAAATCCATTTTCAAACTTTCTTCAAGCTTCAATGTTTGAAGAAAATGCATTGTCTAAGAAGAGAGATCTTTCTATGCCAAGTAGAAGAAGTTAGAACAAACTTAACTATCTTACTCCCGTTTACATTGCAAAGAGTAAAATTAACAAGATGTCATGTTAGAGCTTATTGTTTATATCAAAATTTTCAACTTCAATATCAGATGTACACATATTTCAATTGCTTTCTTCTAACTTCAAAAAATGGCAGGCTTTACCTACATAATGAAAGAAATAATCCCTCGATTATTTTCATTAATTGAAAGACTATATATACAAGTTACATATTTCCATAATAGGAGAATCCTATTCCTAAAACCTTATTCTTCTTGGATACTAACTATACATTTATGGTAATACAATTATTATGGTAAGTGTACAATACTAATTACATTACAACATTACCTAAACTAGGATACTAAATATTTACCATAAATCACACGGTACAAATTAGCCAAACTGAGAGCACATCCGAGAATATACACATGTATATTGTGTGTATATTGTGTATATTTAACACCCCCCCGTAGTCATAGAGGGCGGTCTTCGAACGCTGAGACTGTCCCTAAAATCTTCAAAAAGGATCGAGGGAAGACCCTTCGTAAAGATGTCTGCAATTTGATATCGTGACGGGACATGACAGACGCGTACCTGACCCCGAGCAACCTTTTCACGAACAAAGTGAATGTCAATTTCGATATGCTTAGTGCGTTGGTGCTGAACCGGATTACCAGACAGGTAGATGGCACTAATATTATCGCAATAAACCAAGGTTGCCTTCTGAATGGGACAATGAAGCTCCAAAAGTAAATTACGTAACCAACATGATTCCGAGACCACATTAGCTGGCCCTCGATATTCAGCCTCGGCACTTTAGTCGGATAGAGTCGACTGACACTTTGCAGACCAAGAGACCAAGTTGTTGTCAAGAAACATACAATAGCCCGACGTAGACAGTCTGGTGTCGGGACAACCACCCCAATCAGCATCCGTATACGAGACAAGTGTGGATGTCGAGGAAGGATATAAATGCAAACCATAGTCAAGTGTACCTTGAATATACCGAATGATGCGTTTGAGTGCATTCGTGTGCTCAATTCTGGGATCATGCATGAACAAACACACCTGATGGACAACATATGTAATATCCGATCTTGTAAAGGTAAGATACTGAAGGGCCCCTGCAAGACTGTGATAGCGGGTCGGATCCTTGTAGGGTACGCCAGCTGCGACACTCAGTTTGGGCTTAGTATCAATTGGAGTGGAAGTGGACTTACAGGATGACATCACAACCCTCTCGATGATCTCAGCTGCATACTTCCTTTGAGATAAGAACAACCCATCAAAATATAGAGTGACAACAATCCCCAAAAAGTAACTCAAGGCCCCCAAGTCTTTCATAGCAAACTCAGAGCTGATCATTGTCATGATAGACTTGCGTAAGGCATCGGAAGAGGCCGTCAAAATAATATCATCCACATATAACAGGATATAGGCCACGGATGAACCACGGCGGTAGATGAACAATGAATTATCCGATCTGCTGTGAGTGACCCCAATAGTCGAAACATAGTCTGCAAATCGCGTTTACCAGGCCCGGGGAGACTGCTTAAGCACATATAAGGACTTCTTTAACAAACAGACATGATGAAGATGTTTGGGATCCCTGATCCCAATGGCTGATGCATATAGACTTTTTCCTTGAGATCATCATGTAGGAAAGCATTCTTTACATTCAACTGATGAATAAGCCATGCCTTCGAAAGAGCCAAGCTAACCACAATGCGGATGGTAGCCGGCTTGACCACCAGACTAAACGTCTCACCACAATCAACACCAACCTGCTGAGTCTTACCATCACCCACAAGCCGCGCCTTATGTCGGGCAAATGAACTATTTGAATTTTCCTTATGAGCAAAAATTCACATAGACCTAATAATATTAATACCAGATGGATGGGGTACCAACACCCATGTCTTATTATCAATAAGACCATTATATTCATCGGTCATGATTAAGGGGTAAGGGTGATTTAAGAACATTAGAATGTAAATTAAAATATCTTTTTGGTGTAAAAATTCCCCGTTGACTACGGGTGACTGGACCATGACTCGGGGCAAAGGCGGGTGGATTTTGGGAATTTTCGGGACTCAGGACGGACTGGCCAGCAGGTAGTGAGCCTGCTGGCCCAAATCGGTAACCTGGAGCCGGAACTGGACCAGCTCCAGAATTGGGCTGGACTGGACCAATCGTAGGAACTGGCCCAGTGGCTGGACTGGAATCGGCAGTGGGCCCGTTGGAGAAATTTGGGTGCAGGAGACGTCTGAAAAATGCTGAATAATATACGGGGATATACTATCATCCAAAAAATTATACGAACTAGGCACGGGAGTATTAACTTTAGCAAATGGAAATTGGGATTCATAAAAAATGACGTGGCGATTAATGATGATTTTATTAGAGGATAAATCAAAGCATTTGTAGCCACGATGATTAGACGGAAACTCCAAAAACACACACGGAGTAGACCGGGGCTGAAATTTGTTAATTGTGGTGGACGAGAATAATGATAACACAAACACCCAAAAACCCGAAGCAAACTTGCATCGGCCGATTCATGATGGAATCAGAGTTTATCGCTTTAAACAAAGCATGAAAGAAGTTGAGTAACTTCACGACTCCTTAGAGGACGTCCCTTATGGGGAGAAACTCGTGCCTTCAGCAATTATACACTGTGGCTAGCCGATCGGCTTTAGGAAGGGCACAGATGACGGCGTCTGGACATATCTGTCAGATCTGTCGGAGACATGAGACCGTATGGCAATTGATCACCACAGGTGTCACTTCCTTGATTACTAATCAAAGGATATAGCAGACCATTTAACTAAGGGACTACTCAAAGATCAAGAGTTCTGCCTTTTTAGAGGAATGGGCTTAAAACCCAAACAATACAAACCTTTGTGGTGGTAACCCAACCATACTGACTGGAGATCCCAAGAATTTGGTTCAATGGGATACTAAGTTGCAAAAGGTTGAGTTGAGGGCTTCGGTGGAAGCAAGAGCACTTTGGAATATGATTTCTGTTAAGAAACATGAATCCAAAGCCGTTCTCGCGATAGACATTAAAGTGCTACCTGCATGGTGGGTGAAGGTTAAGCTTCCAAACCTTTAACGATCCTCAAACGGTTGAGGTTAAGGTTAGAGAAACTTTTAATGATTCCTAACACTTGTGAAGTGGGGTATAGCAGGATACCTTATAGGAGATCACATATTTAAGTGCAAGGACAGTCCGCCTCAAAGGAACGCACTTAAAAATCCAAGTGTGTCAACGGCCACAACGGACAGAACAAAAGAATAAACGAATAAAGATGAGGTATTGTGTTGGTACCGTTGTCTTGGCTTACATTAAACACTGACGGTTCAAGAAATCACGTTCACCACGCAGTAAGTAAGTCCGATGGTATTCAACTAGGGAAGGTTCAAAGCGGAAGCTACTTCTCTTGATGCAATATCTTTTCGCTGTAAGATTGCTAAAAGTAGGCACATTATGTGTGCGCCAAAATCTCTTTCAAGAGGGGATTGTTGGAAAATTACTTTTGTGGAATTAATTTTATCCTATTATTTATGACTCGAACAATTGGGCCCCGCACGTCGGAAATATCGTTTCCACACACGTGCAATCTTAGTGCCAAGTATCATAAATTTCGGTAATGAAAGAGATATTGGTACGTAAGTGAAATGTTTGAGACATAGATTAATGGATGGTTATTTGCTAAATGACAAGTGTTCCACGTTGGTAAACAAAGGAAGGATTTTGTGAGGTGTAAGATGAAACGGGTCGGAAAAGGGCGCGGAGCCGAGAAGGGCCACGGCGCCTCCCAGACTGGGCCACAACGCCGGAGTGGCAGTAATCTCTGTGATGAATTAGCGTCGCGGCGCTTCATGGGCAGTGACTGCTCGACGGAATCCCAAAAGGTTTGGCTCTTTAGGGGGTTTCAATGGCATTGAATCCACCCAATAATGGTCATTACTTGGACCATTATTTGGATGCATTTGTTGGGGGTTTAAATGTCATCCATTACATGGCAATTGATAGCCATTGTGGGGGATTTGAAGAGGCCATCTTGCACACCTATAAATTGAGGCCTTGACTCAATTCTATAGAATGAGAGATATGCACATATGAACAGAAAAATAAGTTCACATCATCACAAAGATATTAGATTTTCTTGATAGCAATCCTTCTCTTAACAATCTTCATTATTCGTGTTCTTCGCTGAAATCATTTGTGTAGGCTTTGCACACTTGATAGTTTGTTGTTTCATTTTGGGAGACTATTGTCCACACTTCCGTAAAGCCTATATACGGGGGCAATCTTGTCTTAAAGACAGAGAGTCGGTGTTGTGTTTATCTAATTGGTTGCTAAGTGTTTTAGGTGTTAACTTAACCGACGAAGGACTCTAACCGTTCGTATTCTCAGCAGATCTACAAGCCACAAGTGTAGCAGTTCATGTTCTTGTATTTCCGAATACAAGTTCTATATTTGAAGTTTCATTCAAGATCAAGATATTGACAACTTGTTGTTGTACTCATTGTTGTTTATCCTTTCGATCACTGTAATAGTTATTTACTATTCATGTTGTTGCTTTACATATTCCAACAGAAATAACAAAGAAGATGAATAATGGAGTAATAGAAAATCTAGGTTAGCTTCTCAAACAAGAAAATATAGAAGCAATGATGAAATTTTCACACCAATAGAAGGGAAATAGCAACATATTTCCTATTAAAACAAACATAAAAATTATCTTTATATATACCATCAGATTTCAGCTCGTAGATAACATAGAAAGCTTAGAAGCAAAAGAAACAAAGAGAACTAAAGAGTATAAAGGGAGGAATTAAGTGAATAAAGAAAGATGTCTGAAGCAAACCGCCGTGGAGTGTAAGAATAATTATGGGATTGACCCATAATTATTCTTACATGGAGGAATGGGAAATAATAATGAGAATGATGCAAGGAGTTCTAAAACAAAAAGTGGGAGTGTAATTCCAGCAAAGAAGAAGCTGGTGACAAAGATGATATTTGAAAAAGGTGTTCAAGTTGTTTCTTCTGTTATTAAGAATGATAAGAAGAAGATTAATTCTCGTGATGATTCCACTTGAGTTGATCACTTACCTCCCACCTATGTTGCTCGGACTCTTTAAAAATGTTGACGGGTGCGTGCCGAATCATTCAAGATTAATGCATTTTTGAAGGATTCAACACGAGTACAACATCATTTTTGAAGAGTCAAAGCAACATATATAGAATCCCACAATAACCTTTCATTTCTTGAATATCTACGAATATACTACTTCTGAATTTCTATTTATGGTTCTGTTGGTTGTTCTTGTGCTCAATTCTGAAGTCCCAAAGATGGTCAATTTGTAGTTTGCGCTCTTGTTGTTAAGTGTAAGTTATACTACTCCCTCTTGTTTCAAAATGTTTGTCTTACTTTCCTTTTTAGTCTGTTTAAAAAAGAATGTCTCTTTCTTTTTTGGGCAATTCTTTCATTCCAACTTTCCTCCTGACATATTTAAAACTACAAGATTAAAGGTAATTTTGTACACTCAACACATCTTTAATTTAAGACCACAAGATTCAAAAGTCTTCTCTACTTTCTTAAGTTTTGTGCCAAGTCAAAACCTGACAATCTTTTTAAAACGGAGGGAACAATATATATGTGATAACTAACGTTTGTCAATTCATATGTTGTATTCCTATATTAAGTATGTTTGTTTCCTTTTACAATCATGTAACGAATCTAAATAGATCTTAAGATCTGTAATAAAATCTTAATATTAATTATTAAGATGCTATCATTCAAGGATTTTTGTAGAGCTTGCATTTTACTATCACTCTTTATATCCACTTTCACCTATACCTACCATAGTTGTTGTCGCCGGCCACTACTACTACTACGACAATCACCTACCATCCACCAACAACAATTACCATTGGCAATTACCACAATCAGCCTCATCACCACTAGCCAACCACTATTTATAATAATAACTGCCACCCACCGTTATTGGTCGCTACCACTATTATCTTCATCGTCATTCACTATAATTACCAACCATCATCGTTATCATTACTGTTATGTGCCACTACAACTAGCTAAGTATCTTCCATATAAATGTCAGAATTTCAATATTGCTATCCATAATCATCACTATCAGTCATCATGACCGCCAGTCAATACTCATAACCGTCACTATCAACCACCACGATCGCCCGTCAATACGCACAACCATATTGACCACCATATAAGTTTATTTTTAATATATTATTGAAGTAAAATTAGATCAATTAGTAGTTTATTTGAATTTTATATTTATTAATTTCAATAAAAACAAACTTCATATATTCAGATGTTGAGAAAGTAAACTGTCTTCATTATTTACTATTTAATAAAAATATATGAGGTCTAACGTCAATCCCCGTGAATCCCTTATTACTCCATCCTAGCCGGCTCATGCCACACCCAACTCGGTAAAGGCCTGACCCCTCCTCTAAATTTAATGGGCTAAGGTTGTGTTTAGACTTCAGGTAATTAATTGGTATGCAGAGGGCCTGAGTTTTTAACCGGCCTGAGAGAAGACCTTCCCATTAGAGGAGGAAATTACAGCTAACGATCTTGAAAATTGGTCATCTTGAATTTTTTATCCTTGTGTGTCTCATGCAGTGGCGGATGTAAGATTTTCAACAAGGGTTCAAAATATGAAGATGTTTACAGGAGAAATTTATAAGATGAAAAACGAATCGGGGCGGCGCAAGACAAAACTAACTTTAACTCACTTTATCATGCCTCATTTAGCTTTTTTTTTTGCTACTTTTATCTTGCTCCATCGCGTCCTTTATAAATTTTCTTGTGTTTTTTTCTCTTTCACTTTGAAGTGTTCTACTTTATTTTAAAACTATTTTATTTTTTTCTCCCTAATTAACGCTCCTTCTTCAATCATATATTACTTTGAAAATAGAATATGTTCTTTAAAAAGGTGTAAGGATTGAATCACTAATATTATAATACATATCAGAGGCTAAATAAAAGGTGTCACTAGTTTTTGAGTTCATGTAGTTTAATATATTAGGTTTTTTATTTGAGAAAAAGACAAATAATATAACGAACAAATCAAGTAAGCTTATGTTTTGTTCAGTTTTCCTATCTCGAGAACGGAATTAACGAAATGGAAAAGAAATACCATGAATCAAAGAAAATAAATTCAATTTATTAGATATTGATAAATCATCACAATTTTTAAATTTATTTATTCATTAAATTTTATTTACCTTATTTCTTTAAACATTTTTCTATCTCAATATTAAGTTTAATAACTATTCTTCGTTTTCTTAAAAATTATCTTCGAGTTAGCACATAAAAGAGAGTTAACTTAAAAACAAAAAAAAGCAATAGAGATAAAAAGAATAAAAAGTAAAAAGAAAAAAAGGTCAGCCTAATAAATTTGAACAAAAGGCAAATTGAGAAATAGAATATAAGAGGAAAATAACCAAAAAGAAGAAGAAGAATAAGCTTGTTACGGTGAAAGATATAAAAGTTAAAGACAAATATAATAGCAAAAAAGAAAAGAAATCTGTAATAAAAGCTGCAGTCACACGTTGAATGCTAAAGCCTAAAATATAAAAAAAAAAATAGAGGAAGGCGCTGCAGAGGGGCGGACTTTTGGACCCCTTCAACCATTAAGCTAGACTTTTGGACTGTCTTAAGGAAGTTCATTAACTATATATACTAATAATTTTCAAGTTTGACCTTATATATACATCTTAATTTTCTGGCGAATAAGGTTCAACCCGACTCTTACCTAGATCCTCCCCTGATCTTGTGAGAAATTTTCAATATAATTTTTCGGCGAATAGGATTCAACCCTGGACTCTTACCTAGATCCTCCCTTGATCTCGTGAGATAATTTTCAATATAAAAGATAATTTTTTTATCAATCAGACAAATTACTTGCTATTAAACTTAAAGTTTGTTCGTGGGGCAACAACCGTCAAAAGTTCAAGATCAGCCAATTTAAAGGTCGTTCTTGTAATATTCCACAACTACCATCGACCACCATATAAATTTATATTTTAATATTTTGGTTATATAGTATTAAATTAAAATTATCTTTATTTGAATTTATTTAATAATTCTCAATGAGGTAAATTTTATACGTTCAGATGTTAAGAAAACATGTAGTTTTAATTGCTTAACATTTAGATCTTAATACAATAACTTAGAGCTTGTTTGGATTGGCTTATTTTAAGTACTTTTAAACCAAAATAGCTTATAAGTACTTTTGTGGTGTTTGAATAAAATAAAAAAAATGCTTTTAAGAACTTATTTTAAAGTCAAAATAGCAAAAATAAATCAAAAAATATGATTTTTAGCTTATAAATTCAAAGTCATAGGTCCATGCAAAGGGGCTCTTAATATGCATATGTGTGTTTAGATTAATCAGACGTCTTAATCTTATTACTCATCTTAGAATGAAGATGTGTATTCAGATATTTTAATAACAATAAAATAAATGAGGCCTAAACTAAGCTACTGAGATGAAGACATTAATATTGACATATATTCACAAATTACAATACTCCATACTCCATAGTTAACAGAAGCCTAGTTGAAGTAGACAAGCGTTTGAAATTGTGAGGTAATTCTTATTCTTGTAAGTAGAAGATTAAAACAAGCAGAACAACAAACATAGAGGAATTACTCCAACAAAGATGAAAATGGAAAATAATGTTGAATTTTAACCTTGAGCAGAAGAAGACTTGACATATATATATATATATATATATATATATATATGCTCCCTCCATCTCATTTTCTTTGATTGTGTTTCACTGAACACTGATTAATTTTTTTAAAAATGTATACTCTAAAAGCATAAAAGAACTAGTAGATATTTGTGTGATATTCTCATTAATTAAAGATATATTTAAAAAATTTAAATTTAAATTATTACTCTAAGCATTAAAAAATATCATCTTTGGGATTAATTAGGGAAAAAATAGTGAGTACTAACTACTACTACATTATCTTCATTTGCTTGTTTGTTAAGTTAATTTTCTTTCTTGCCTGTCTTGATAGACTTAGCAAGAAATGAATACTAGTCAAGCAAGGACAGACAGACTGACCCCATATAATGCATGCGCAATTGTACTACTATTAAAACTTGAAAAGGAAAAGATCTTGTCTTCTTCGGTTTTTTTTTTTTTTAATAATCCAGGTTTCCAGACTTGCGCCTGACTACTTCACTGGTATTACCCAGACGTCCTGGAGGTAATAGCACCGATCCTTCAACACTATTACCAGGTAAATCGCGGGATGTGCTCCGGTGACCAGTTTTCTGGGAGCGTACAACTGATTAATGAGACAAGGTCAAATTTCCCAACATGCAGAGTTTCTTCGTTCTTCGGTTTTATTTTAGTTGACATGTTTTTAATGTTTAGGTTTACACCATACACTTTTGAAAATTGTAAATAAAGAAAGAAAGAACAAGAGTTGATTTAATTTCTACATTAGATTGTCTGTTTCCCCCCCCCCCCCCCTACAATATAAAAAAAGGGGCAGTCCGGTGGCACTAAGCTCCCGCTATGCGCTGGGTCCGGAAAATGATCAGATCATAAGGGTCTATTGTACGCAACCTTACATTGCATTTCTGCAAGAGGTTGTTGTTTCCATGGCTTGAACTCATGACCTCCTGGTCACATGATTCCCCACATACAATAAATATATATAATAAAATTCACTTTTGAACATAAGTCTAATGATGAAGGAAGGTAATCACCACCTGACCACATCAAGGCTCTTCTAGTTTTGACGTATAATGTTTTAGTCATGGATCAACAAGGCCATTCAAACTGATCCCCCTAGATCTTCAAAATGTTCCTGCTGATTTCAACCTTTTTTTGGGCTTCGAAATGATAATATTATTAAAACACTAATTATGTATTACATAATGGAATTGTCCTATTTTGTTCCATTTAAGTCTTGTACAAATGTTCAAAAATATATTAGGGAGGAGATAAAAAAAAATATAAAAGAACATTATCTACTGGCTCGCCGTTTGAACTCTCTTCACCCGGTCCAAAACTTAAATAACATAAAAACTGAGGCATTGAACCAAAATATCCCAATAAAAAAATGTTACATGAGTATCTTTTGCGCAAAAATTCCCTGCGCAAAAATAATAGATGACCTATAGTTTACCGGAACGTTGGCAAGCCCGTCTATTGAAGTTGAGTAGCTCGAGATTAGCGGAAACAAGATGCTTGCTGAAAGAAAGTAACTACTAGACCACTATATACTAAAGAATTGATAAATTAGAACAAAAGATACTCTCTAAGATATAGATGAAGCCTGTAACAGTGTTTAGAATCAGCAGTCGCCGACCACTAGTACAACAACTCCTACAGACGACAGTTCCTCTAAACAGTTTACCCCTAGTTACTCATAAGCTCTTTTAACATGCGTAGACATCCATCATTTGATAGGATAGAAGAGCAAACCAAATTAAATTGGTTGCCAAACAGATATGACCACCCTTTTAGATCAGTTAAAAGACTATAAATTTAGATTAGGTTATTATAAGCATGTTGCACCTCTAGAAAAGGTTTCTATCCAACATCAAACCCAAGCTAGACAAGTAATTCTTGCAGAAATTACCCATTGTTATCATATGATAAGACAGATAGAACACCTAATAGAAGCCCAAAGTCTTTAATAGGTAACGCCGATTGGCTGTTAAGCCGATACTCCTGTCAGTTTTGAAATGAATAGTTCAGAACACCATAGTATCGTAAATAGTGAAAACCTCTCCACTTCAACTATGAAAATAGCCAAGGTGGAAAGAGATTTACAAAATTGGGATATTCCCAAACAACCTTTTAAAACTATTTATGAAACGGGAAAATTTGATTTTATAAAAAATTATAATATCAAAACCTGTGAGTCGACCATAGCCATCAACAATTCCAAGGAAATTGTTAGGCTATTGTCTGCACAAGACATTAACGGTTATAAAAAAGATTTTAACTTCCTACATATAGGATTAGTTCAAGTTGCGGTTAAACCCTTATATCGTTTAGGGTTAAATACGCCCATCTGCCTTCTCTTACGAGATGCCAGGATGTTGAACTTTGAAGACTCTCTCTTAGGAGTCTTACAAAGTAATTTAGCCAGAAGACCAGTTTACTTCAACTGTTATCCTAACTTTTCCGTGGATATCCACGATGATAATATTTTAGATACGTTGACTTTAAATATAAAAACTAAAAATATGAATAGTAAGGTTAATACCAAAGAAATTGTTGTTATTTACAGAATTTATTATAGGTTGATGAAAACTACGTTAGCTCCTAAAGCTAAATTGATGAGTAATAAAGGTGTTACCATGCTCATGGAAGCTAACCAAGAGCACAACAACATCTTCGTCCCTAGAATGCTTCGCTGGGACGAAACTCTCGCTAAAGATGAATGGCGCTTTGACGCCATCACCCCGCCTAAGATTGAACCAGAAAATTCTAGAATTAAGAATATAGTTCAACACCAGATGGATCAATAAACCTAAAGTTTCTTAGATCCAACTCAGGAAGTTCTTCCAAAAGATTCTCTACAGATAGAGCATCTTCCTCAAAAACCCGGGAGGATGACTTCGACAATGAAGCTTTAATCCAAGAATTAGAGCGCAAAATTAATGGTGTAGATTTTTCCAGTAGTATTCCAAAGGTTCACTACGAGTCCGAGGTACGACCAGGAAGCCCTACCCCTAGTGACTTACGAGGTTCATTAGGAATGATTAAGGTAGAGAATAATTTTAAGATTAATTCTAAATACCTTAGAGAATGTTGGGAACACCCTGACAACACCATTAATAGAAACTGGTATGTAGAAACATACACAGAAGATCAAAGGTTAACATTCGGAAAACCTGGATAGCCGATATGAAGAGGTTACATTGTAACATAGAGTTTTTTAGGTGGTTCCAAGTCACGGGACAGTTAGGAAGCGAACCTAATTCGCTAAAAACCCTAGTTAGCAAATGGTATACAAGTACCAAAACCGTTAACTCTGTCATTCCTCCATTAGAGAAGATTAAGATCCCAGTAGAAGGTGAAGTCGTTGAAGCCGCCCCTTTCAAAAGGAGCATAGAAAACCCCACTGGCAACCCTACCAACGAGGATGTCAACAAGCTTATCCAGCAGAATAATTATACCAATCAGCTGTTACACGTAGTGTCCACTCAGCTTGTCAAAGAAAAAGAAGCCTCTAGCCCCCTTAAAGAAGTTAGAGCTTTCAACCCTTTATTCAAAATTCCCGAATTTAAAGCTAGTAATTACCCCAGTCTAGATACACCTACAGAAAATAGTAGTGATATCCTAGATAAGATCAATGCCAAGCTTCAACTAGGTGCTCCAGCCATTAAAACCATTACTGACAAGGAGCTGATGTAAACAGATTGTCCATACATGTCAACACTAAGAACTATTACCCTAGAGCTCTTTCCCTGACATGCAATTCGAAGAGAATATCTATTTATCTCACTCCTCCCATTTGGATTAGAGATAGTAGAATGGAATATAGATGGCTTGGCTGAAGGTCAAATCTATAATAAGCTCCATGAAATGGGAATAGCTATCACTGCTCTAAAAATAAAAAAGATTGAGGACAAACAATGTGCCTCCATGATAGTCGCAGGTTTTACAGGTATGCTAAAAAATTGGTGGGATAACTACCTCACAGACGTAACCAGACAAGGCATAATAAATGCGTCCTCCTTCCACCATGAAGCAAGAGGGGATGGAACTGTTGAACAGAAGGTAGTCTCCGATGCTACGGCAACCCTCATCTACAACATAGCCAAGCACTTCATAGGTGAACCCAAAGTATTCCAAGAAAAGAGTCTGGAAATACTTAGCAATCTATCCTGCCCAAAGCTCCATGACTTTAGGTGGTATAAAGATATTTTCCTTAACAAAGTTATGATCAGAGAAGATTGTAACCATGATTATTGGAAGGAAAAATTCATTAGTGGTCTACCCCCCTGTTTGCGGAAAAGGTTAGAACCACAATTAGGAATAAGTTTGAAGGAGAAATTCCCTACAGTAATTTAACCTATGGTGACATAGTTAGTCTGATAAACCTTACAAGTTTAGAACTATGTACTGACCTAAAGCTTAGGCACCAACTCAAGAAAGAAGGTCGACTTTCTACCATTGAGCTAGGAAGTTTTTGTCAAGACTTTGGATATACCAAGATCACGGCCCCTTCCAAGGCTAGCGCTAAGAAACACAAGGCGTCTAAAAACCCAGCAGTTCATCCAGAAAGGATTATAGGAATCCTACGAAGAAACCTTATAAACCTAGAAGAACTACTAAGCGTAAGACAACCCCAGTTTCCAAAGATACCAAGTGCTGGAATTGCGGCAAGGCTGGCTATCTAGCTAGTTCTTGTAAAGTTCCTAACAAAAAGAAGGATAAGATAAACCTTCTTGAACTCAACCCAGAACTAAAGGACAAACTCTTCCCCATTTTAGGAGAACCTAGTAACTCCTCAGAATCAGAAGAATATAGCGACGAAGATCTCCTAAATGTCGACTATAGTTCAGATAGTTCAGATTCTAGTAATGAATGCGTCTGTTCAGGAACATTCTGTTCATGCGATTCCAGTGTTGTCAATGTTATTTCAAAAGACAACCAAGAATTCTTCTTTGACATGATCGAAAAGATCGATGACGAAGACCTTAGAAAGCAATATCTTTCAGAACTTAAGAAGCTTATTATCAGTCATAAGGATAGTAAAGCTACTATAGAACCTTTCAACATGAAACAGGCCTTTAACAAGTTTAAGGTTGTCAAACCTCCCAGTTCTTCCATTCCAGATCTTCAAACTGAAGTTTCCAATCTCAAACAAGAGATTAAAGATATCAAAGAACGTCTAAGTACTTTAGAACTAGAATCTTTCGCTAATAAAATTATTAGGGAAGCAGATGAAGAAATGAATAGACCATCTACTTCTAGAGGAGGAGCAGAGGTAAACTCTGAAGGAGAAGATGACTCTATGAGCCTAGATGGATCAGGTCTAAAGATTAATCTCCAAAGTAAAACCCCTTTCTTATCATATCCCGATAAGATTAGTTATCAATAAGAACTTAGTTCTCAACAAAATTGCCTTATTTGACACAGGAGCAGATCAAAACTACATTTCAGAAGGTCTTATCCCTACCAAATACCTAGAAAAGAGCACTTCTAAGCTCTATTCTGCCACAGGCGAGAAGCTTAAGATTAATTATAAATTGTCTAAAGCTCATATCTGTAATAACGGAGTCTGCTACATCAATGACTTCGTTATCACTAGGGATATTACTGAAGAAATTATCTTAGGTACTCCCTTCGCGACCCAGATAAAACCTTATACCGCTAACCTTGATGGTATCTATACCAATTCTTTAGGAAAAGAAATTATTTTTCCCTATTTAAATCCACTTTCAAAAGATGAGAGTAATTTTGTTAAACAAAAAACTGTTTTCCGGATACAATTATTATCCAATCAAATCAACTTTTTAAAAGAAGATATTCAAGTCAAAAGAATTGAGGCAGCGTTGAAAACCCCCTTGAGCTTGCCGACAAAATTGGCACTCTTCTCAAAACAATTGAGAAAGACGTCTGCTCAGAACTTCCAAACGCGTTTTGGGAAAGAAAGAGACACGTGGTATCTTTACCATATGTCGACAATTTCAACGAGAAAAATATTCCCACTAGGGCCAGACCTATACAAATGAGCCACGAGCTCATGGAGTATTGTAAAAAGGAAACAAATGATTTACTTCAAAAGAAAATCATCCGGCCCTCAAAATCTCAATGGAGTTGTTCAGCGTTTTACGTTAACAAAAGCTCCGAGCAAGAAAGAGGTGCCCCCAGACTATTATCAATTATAAACCATTAAACCAAGTTTTAAAATGGATCAGGTATCCCATCCCGAATAAGCGTGATCTCCGAAAAGGACTTTCAAAGCTAATATCTATAGTAAATTTGATATGAAATCTGGATTTTGGCAAATCCAGATTGAAGAAAAGGATAAGTATAAAACTGCCTTTAACGTCCCCTTTCGGCCAATTCGAGTGGAACGTTATGCCTTTTGGGCTCAAGAACGCCCCTTCCGAAGTTCAAAATATTATGAACAACATATTTAATGCTTTAAGCTTATTTTCTATAGTTTATATTGATGATGTTCTTATATTTTCAGAGAATCTTGATTAGCATTTCAAGCACCTTAATATCTTCATTAATAGTGAAGAAAAATGGATTGGTTGTAAGTGCTAAAAAGATAAAACTTTTTCAAACTTCAATCGGTTTTTAGGCCATGACCTTTATCAAGGAACCTATAAACCCATTTGTAGAGCCATAGAATTCTCTACCAAATTTCTAGATGAAATTACCGACAAAACTCAGTTACAAAGATTCTTAGGTAGTCTTAATTATGTTGCCGATTTTATTCCTAAAAGCAAATTTGCGAACCCCTTTATAAAAGACTTAAGAAAGTCAGAAGAATAGACTAGATCTGTCAAACAGATTAAGGAAGTTGTCCAGAAACTCCCATGCCTAGGAATACCTAACCCAGAAGCATTTATGATTGTAGAAACCGACGCTTCTGATGTTGGCTATGGAGGCATCCTTAAGCAAAGGATTTCTCCAAAAGATTCTGAACAATTAGTTAGATTTACTTCAGGAGTCTGGAACTCCGCCCAGAAAAATTATAGTACTGTCAAAAAAGAAATTTTATCTATAGTACTATGTATTACTAAGTTTCAAGATGATTTAGTAAACAAAGAATTTTTATTAAGAGTTGATTGCAAAGCGGCAAAAGATGTTTTACAAAAAGATGTTAAAAATCTTGTATCAAAACAAATTTTTGCCCGATGGCAAGCACTTTTATCTAGCTTTGATTTAAAAATAGATTTCATCAAAGGAGAAGAAAATTCTCTACCAGATTTTTTAACTAGGGAATTTTGCAGGGTAACAATGAGGCCGACCTTTCCGGGCCTTCGCCCAATGAAACCCCATTCCAACCAAAACCAGAAGATAAAATGAAAAGTCCTTTTGTTATTCCAGAAAAAATGCCCTTTATATCCCAGATAAATCAACCCATCCAGCCTTAGCGGCCGCATACGAAGGAAGGTTTTCTATATTAGCAGATCTTCCTAAAGGTACAGGTAAATCCACAGCAGTGCCTTTTAAGGCATCCCCTTCTCTGGTACAAACCAAAGAAAGCTATGAGATGAAACCTCCTGGATCATACTCAGAAGCAGTTAAACCTATCACTCCAGGAAAGAAAGAAACCAGTCTACCAGCAGCAGTAGGTACCAGCTCCCATCCTCCGAAATGGGAATTCATTTACAGACAAGCCCTTCCTATAATGGCTCTCGATAAACAATACGAGAACTTCAGAGTGCATGATCTCCTAAGACCTTGCTATACCAATTACCAGTATGTGGAGACTACAGATCCCCATTAAAACCAGAAATTTTTTTGAGTTTGTTTTAGTCGATACAGACTCTGTGGACATCGAACACAATTACTTTAAAAATAACCCAAAAGCTATTGAATTTTCAAAATTCACAATCAAAAAGATTTTAAGCCCTTTCGGATGGTATACAGATCATCTGCATACTCCAATCCCTTTTTCAAAACCATTTTAACCAGCAACTTATAACTGGCATGATTATAAAGAAGCATGGTTTAATTTTTTGTATGTTAGACCCAACACGCATACTTGGTTTATCAAATATGCTGAAGGGTTAAAAGATAAGGTTATTCCCCGCTGGTTTTACGAGTGGTGGAATATTTTCGGAGGTACCCTACAGGTGGCAGCTCCAAGTTTCCAGAGTAAATATGCAGGATTCCTTGAGGAACAACAGATCATCACTCTCCCAGAGTACATCAAAGAATGCAAGTTCTTTATAAATAAAAGGATCTCTTATATCATTAATTGGTCCTTTGATCTTAAAGAAATGGACCGAATAGGTACTTAAGCAAAGTTATTAAAATTAAAGGATGGAGCCCTAAAGTGAAGGAAGAAACAAAGAAAAAGAGTCCCTCCACTTCAGGTTCCGGTGCTTCGAAAGCATAAGTCAGGCGAAGGCTCTTGGAAGCCTTATCTAAACTTAGAAAATGATGATGAATCTGGAGAAGTCCTTGAACTACTAGATTCAGCGTCTAGTTCAGGAGAACCAGACAATGGTGATATGCTGGCCCCACGAGGAATAGCACAATCATACTATCTGGACCGACCATAGAAGAAAAATAGGTAACGACAAAAGTCGTAAAAGAAAAGCAAGCGACTAAAGTCGTAAAGAAAAAGAAGATAGTGACAAGGAATCTACCAACAGTAGATAACCTTTCTAGAAAAGCAAAAGCAAGTGACCCTTCAAGAAAGCAAAGGACATTCTGAAGAGCCGCTTAATCTGAACCATTGATGTAAAGTAGGAACTTTATTTCTGAGGCCTATTTAAGGTTCTCAACTTGTAATCATGCAGGCACCCCGAAATTTACCCCCTCAGAAATTTCTCTATCCCTATGCTTTCCGCTCTTACCTTGTATACCTATGCTTTCCGCTCCCTGTTTATGAAATAAAACTTGTAAGTTGGGCCTAAGGTGGGCCGGGTTTATCGGTCGGGTGCGGCCAACCTGACCCACTTGACCGGCTTAAATTAAAGTGCCTACATGAAAAAAATATTAAAATTTTGGAGTTCTTCATTGTATTGAGCCTAAAGTTTTGAATAATTTAATGATAGACATGAAAAGTTGAAGTTGAACGGTTTGAGTGCTTGTTCCCAAATTTGTGAATCATTAAATCTTCTATTATTTACATTTATGAATTCCTTTTGTGTCATGCATCAATATATCTTTAAAACACATCTAGCTGATATGAGCTATAAAGTAGTTTTTCCTGTCAATTAGATTATGATTGGGATATGCTTGGTTGGAAATAGTAATTCAAAGTTGTAGAAAATTAAAGTTAGTTGAGATTTGATATTTTAATTCATGTTTAAATAAAATTTATAGTTAGAATTCATATAGGAATAAGTTTTGTTATTTTGAGTTAAAATAGATTTTATATTATTATAAATAGGGACGTTGTTAGCTATTTTTAAAACAAGAAAGAATAAAAGAGAATAGAGATTGTAGAGATCCTTTCAATTTATAAATAAAATATTTTTCCTCATGCTTCCTTTACAAAAACTATGATTTCTATATTTTAGGAGACAAAAATGGTAATGAAGATAGTGAAATTACATGGAAAAGTAAAATCCATTTTCACTTTGATTGGTAAATATTATTTTTTAAAATTAAACTAATATCACGAGTAATACGGAGTACTTCATTTCCAAGAAATGTAGGAGTATAACAATTTCATAGATCGTTAGCTGAAATGAAGAAATACACAAACAATAACAATAAATGACAACCTCACAAAACCCTCCAACACACACACAAAATGCAATAATAAACAAAAGTAAAACTTGTTTCTCGGTATTTTAATTAGCTTGAAAAATAAATTCGTAGTTTCCTGGCTCACCCACACAAACAGTTTATAATAGCACACATGACTTCACATTAAAATGAACAATCCGAAACCAAAAACCCACACAAACACATATTCCATCCAAGATAACAAAATAATTCTTCTTTCAATCTTACATGATGAGCTAATAACTCAGAAATTCAACTAGAAGTTACATGAAAACTTTCATGATCATAAACAAAAGCCTCGAAACTCCTATAAATAGCTCAAGATATGAACTCCTCAAAGCATCACAAGTTAAAGCAACAAAGCAATACATTACACTTCCACACATTACATACATAAATTCTAAGAGAAGAGAAGAGATATGGAGAATAATGGAAAGGGTAAAAGGATACGGTGAAGGCACATCTAAGAAAGGAAGTGTACTTCCAAAGAAAGACAAGAAGTCAGTGAAGGCCATGGCTTTTGTACAGATAGGCAAAACTGCAATGGCCCCTTTCAAGAACGATAAGAAAAAAATTAATCCCTTTGATGGCTCTAATTCTGAGTCCGCTTAATCTAATGAACCTGCTTTCTGCCTCATGCTAATGTTATTGAATAAAATATTTATTTTATTCAGATGTATTCCGAGAGTTTAACTTATATACATCGACAATATCGTAAAGAATGTTTACAATGATTCTTTACACGGTTGATGTATACAAGCTGGTAAACTCATTTCCTTTAATTTGTTAATTATATTATCCGTCAAGAATGTTGTAAGTTATAATACGAGTCTTCGTTTCCGTTTGTTAATTTTCCTCTTCAATAGTGTTATTCCGTTGTTAATTTCTGCTTGTAAACTAAAGAGGACTACACGAATTTTCAATTGTGAATATTTAAAGTTGTTGGAAATTAGCCTTTGGCGGGAGTTGCGACCGACCAACTTTAACGGCTTAAACACTAGTGTTACGTATGTTGGAGAATCCGGTTCTTCACACATGCATGATGTACTAAGTACGTAGATAACCGTAGGGCCAAGAATCGTCAAATTTCATTGAGAAATGAAAGACATATTGGTTCACGAAGTAAGGTGTTTGAAGCATGGAAAAGTGTGGTGTGTGATCAATTCTCCCTCATCGGTAGAGGAAGAAAGAATTGTTGTGTCTATAATACTTTTGGGACCCCAAGGGGTATCCCATGTGTTTAAAGGAGGGAAGACCTAGATGTGCTTCGGTTCAAGGAAAGACCACACGCGCGCCGCCGCCCGCCCGTCCGGTCCGGTTCCGGTTCCGAGTTCCGTGTTCTCGGGTTCTCGGGTTCACGGGCTGTGGGCCTTCTGATATTATCTTTTTGGGCCAGAAAACTTTGCCAGAAGTACAGTTTGATCCCAGAAGTTTCAGATGTGCGGTTTGGACCGAGAATTCTTTCGTCGGATGTACGATTCGGTCCCCGAAGTTTCAAGATGTACGATTTGGTCCCCGAAATTTTTCGAAAGGCGAGAATTTCGACGGTCCGAACGAAACGTCAAAGACTCAATTCAGCCATTTATTTTGGCTGAATTACACCTCCTATAATGGCCAATCCGTTGGCAATTTTCTCCATTTATGTGGTGGCTTTACTACCTCCATAATGGTCATTATTTGGCCAATAATGGCTGTTATGGAGGCAGTCAAATAGTCCCTCTTCCTCCTATATAAACACCCCTTACACCATTGTTGAGGCACACTTGATATACACGAAATTACACAAAGCAGAAAGCAAAGCAGTTTCTTCCTAAATCTTCCAAGCATCATTTCGTTATTCAATATTCTTCACGGTAGCTTTTGAGTTTCCTTTGCTCAATAGTTCCATTGCTGTTTTATCTTGGGAGACGAATTGTCCAGGACGTATAAAGGATACATACGGGGCAATATTGTCTTAAGGACAGAGTGCCACACTCGACTCAGCAAAAACCGCTTTCCAGTTTTCTTGTTCAACAAAATAGTAATTTCAGTTTTGTTGTTATATTGTAATTTTCAGTTTTATAGTTGAATTGTAATTTCAATTCTTACATACGCAGTTACTTGTAATTTCCGTTCCTGCAATCCTTGTAAACTCCAACAAAAGTAACTATCGAAATTGCTATATTATGATGCCGAACGAGAACCTACCCACGCTAAGCAAACCGGCTATCTCATCAACACTTTTTTTTTATAACTAACTAACTTTTGTTAATTAGATCACCAGTGCAAAAACTGTATAGATCCATAGTCTAGCCATCACAACTAGCTATCCAAAACAAGAAATCACTTCAAAAACTATAGCCTAGTTATATGGATAAAGACACTACAAAATAAACTGAAAACTGGTAACTCTGGAGTAGTGTGCTGATGCTAGGACAAACTTGAATATTGCAGATATATGCTATCAACATCTCAACTTCTCAGCTCAAAGATCCTCAGGTTTCTTTCTATCCAAATGGAGTGGATTACTTCAGCATACAGTATTCTGAAGATTCTAGCTCCTTGGGATTTCCCTTTACCACATTTGAGACCATGCTAGATGATGACTCCATGCTTGTGGAGGAGGACTGTACTGCCTTTGTATTCGTGCCTGCAGCCTATCTCATAACTGGTTTGTTATTAATTTAATCAATTATATCAATCAGTGTTCATTATATATATACATATATCTAACACTACAAGAAACTAAAAGATATGTGTGACATCATTATATAGATATATATCGTATTATATAGATAAATTAAATGTCATTAATTTTATCATGGGCATTTCAGTTAATATCGGTAAGAAATTTACGATATTTTTAAAAGTAAAAATTACCTTACAAGATTTAATTGTGTAAATATCTTTTAAATTATCAGAGTTTCATATGCTATAATGCTAGGTTTGAGGGGCTCATTAGCTATTTGATCTCCTCTTTCACACATCAGAGATAAGATTGACAAATGTGCTCATCACACAAGGGTTTACTGGAAAATTATTAGCTTGGGCACAAGCACCTGGTCCACCAACACACACTGATAACAAGCCCAAACACACACACAAAAACAAGCATGAATAAAATTGTAAATCCTAATATTTCTTGTTTTTACTCGGATAAAATGCCTTGGAAAATTGTGAATGTCAAGCTATATATAGAGATGGGTATTTCTTAATCTATTTTTATGATCAAGGGAGCTTGGTACGTGCGACCACAAATACACACACACAATAGAGATTAAAATTAATTCAGATGAGAGAAATAACAAAGAAGAAGAATAAGCAGTTTGTCTAAAAGAATTTCATCCAATTAATTTTCTCTTTGTCCCTTTCTTGGATACTTGTTTAGTAAATGATCATATTTCTATTTTTTCTTGCAATTTAAATGCCTGTAGGACCGCAGTCTACCATAAAAAAAGGTAAGCGATTTAGCCCCACTTATGCCGTGGAGTGACCCCAACAAGTTGTTGCTAGCAGGAATTATATTCAGTTTCAAGGACAGCCCGTTGAAGTTTTATGCAAACCTACACATCTACGATCAGACCATCGGTAAATCACACCACACCGCTACCCCGCTGCTCCTCCACCACACACACCTACACCTCCCTCTCTCCATCTTCCTCAAATCAAAAACACCAGTCCCTTTCCTTTTTTCCGGTGGAATCACACCAAACAACTCCAAACTCCGGCGAAAACCCGGTTCACCTAGCCACTTCCACACTAGATCTCCAAGCTCCGGTACTCGACTTTTTGGCGAAAACTCAAGTGAACAATACTTTCAGTGCTGGTGAACAGTAATTTTCGCCGGCAAACAGGTTCGATTCAACTGGAGTTGGTACTTCTGGTTTTCCGTATCCATTCTTTGTCCTTATCCTTGTTGTTAAATTTTGCCGCTTAGCTGTATTGATTCGTGACTTTACGTTCTTGCATTTACCCTTTGTGTCTTTAGTTTATAGCATTCTTGGCATAGTGGTTTTACTTGCCTCTAGATTCTTGTTAACTTGTGTTTTCACTTTGATCCCTTCCTGTTAGGGTAAACGTTTGAGTAGTTTATTATTTTATAGTTGCTTTAGTGGCTTTGGTAACTGATGGTAGACTAGGATCATGTACTCGGTCGGGGACGGGGGGCGAGGGTTAGGAAGAGTAAGTGGGGTAAGGGAGATGCTAGGCTGAGAATAGGGTCTTGGAACATTGAGACTTTAACGGGAAAGTCCAAAGACCTAGTTAAGATTCCTAAGAAGAGGAGGATTAATATAACATGTGTCCAGGAGACCAAATGGGTAGGACCTAAGGCTAAGGATGTGGACGGGTATAAGTTATGGTTCTCGGGTAGGTCAAGGTATAGGAATGGGGTAGGCATTTTAGTAGACATAGAGCTAAGAGATCAAGTGGTAAATGTTAGGAGGGTCAATGACAGGATGATGTCGATTAAGTTGGTAGTTAGAGGGTTTACTATGAACATTATTAGAGCTTATGCGCCGTAGACAGGCTTGGACGATGAAGATAAAAGGCATTTTTGGGAGGATTTGGATGAGGTGATGGGTGATATACCACCTACTAAGACTTTATTTGTAGGAGGGGATTTCAATGGACATATCGAGTCACTTCCGAGGGGTTATGACGACGTGCATGAAGGCTTTAGCCTCAGGGACAGGAATGGGGGAGGCGTCTCACTTTTGGAGTTCGCTAGAGCTTCTGGGATGGTGATAGCCAATTCGAGGTTCCTGAAGAAGGAGGAGCACTTGGTGACTTTCCGTAGTTCAGTGGCTAAGACTCAGATAGACTTTTTGCTTCTAAGAAAGCTTGACAACGGTCTTTGTAAAGACTACAAAGGTTATTCTTAGGGAGTATCTTACAACCAGACATAAGCTTTTGGTGATGGATTTGGAGATCAAGATGGAGAAAAAGAGGAGGGTTGTGGATGACAGGTTAAGAATCAAATGAGGGAGTTTCACCATGGCTAGTGCAAATGAGATGTGGGAGATGTTGATGACCAAGGGGATTGGGGGAGTAGTGGGGATGCGACCGGTATGTGGGACAGGAAGACCAGTTTCATTCGCGAGGTAGCTAGAGAAGTGCTTGGGGTCTCGAGGGGTAGCCGTGGTGGGCATCGCTGGGACTGATGGTGGAATGGTAAAGTTCAAGAGAAGGTGGAAGCGAAGAAAGTGACGTATGCGAAATTGGTAGAAAACAATGATGAGATGGAGAAGTGGACGAATAGATAACTGTATAAGATGGCGAGGAATGAGGCAAAGCTTGTGGTTATGGTAGCGAAAACAGTGGCTTTTGAATACTTGTATGTGGAATTTGAGGAGAAAGACGGGGATAAGAAGTCTTACAAACTAGCCAAGGTGAGGGAGATGAGGGTCCGTGACTTGGATCATGTAAGGTACATCAAAGAACGAGGACGACAAAGTACTGGTGGAGGACGCGCATACTAGGGGAAGTTGGCAGTCTTACTTAGATAAACTCTTGAATGAAAAAGGAGATGAGACATTATGCTGGGAGATCTGGAGCAATCTGGTAGGTAACGAGATTTTGGGTATTGTAGAAGCATTAAGGTTGAAGAGGTTAAGGGTGTCGTTCGCAGGATGTGCAGGGGACGAGCGATCGGCCTGATGAGATCCTAGTTGAATTTTGGAAGAGCGCAGACAAGACGAATTTGGAGTGGTTGACTGAGTTGTTTAACGTCATTTTTAAGACGATGAGAATGCCCGAAGAATGGATGTGGAGTACAATGATCCCTTTGTATAAGAACAAAGGTTATATCTAGAGTTGTAACAACTATAGAGGTAACAAGCTGCTAAGCCATACTATGAAAGTTTGGAAAAAGATTGTGAAAATGAAGGTGAGAAGAGACATGTCTATTTCCGAGAACCAATTTGGATTCATGTTGGGGCGTTCGACCACATAAGTCATTCATCTTATTAGGAGGTTGGTGGAGCAGTATAGGGAGAGGAAGAGAGACTTACATATGATTTTCATCGACCTCGAGAAGGCATATGACTAAGTTCTTAGAGAGGTTCTATATAGGTATTTGGAGGTTAGAGAAGTACATGTGGCGTACACTAGGGCGATCAAGGATATGTATGATGGAAATAAGGCCAGGGTACGGATAGTGAGAAGAAACTCGCAGCACTTTCCAGTGATGATAGGATTGCACTAGGGATCAACTCTTAGCCCATTCTTATTTGCATTGGTGATGGATGGATTGACGCGACAAATCCAAGGGGAGGTTCCATGGTGCATGTTATTCGCAGACGACATAGTCTTGATTGATGAGACTCGAAGCGGAGTGAACGCTAAGCTGGAGTTTTGGAGACAAGACTCTGGAATCTAAAGGGTTCAGGCTGATTAGGACAAAGATAGAATACTCTGAGTGCAAGTTCAGTAACGGGAGCGACCTTGAGATAGGCGTAGATGTGATGCTTGGTACTTAGGTCATTCCAAATAAAGGAAGCTTCAAGTACCTCGAGTCTATTATCCAAGGGGATGGAGAGATTCATGACAATGTCACTCATCGTATTGGGGCGGGGTGGATGAAATTGAGCCTCGCATCTGGAATCTTATGCGACAAAAAAATGTCACCAAAACTTAAAGGTTAGTTCTATAGGGTGGTGGTTAGATCGACTATGTTGTATGGGGCAGAGTGTTGGCCAGTCAAGACTCCACACATTTAAAATATGAAAGTTGCGGAGATGAGGATGCTGAGATGGATGTGCGGGCATACAAGGAGGATTAAGATTATAAATGATAATATCCGAGACAGAGTGAAAGTGGCCGCGGTGAAGGATAAGATGCGGGAAGCGAGGTTGAGATGGTTTGGGCATGTGCAGAGGAGAGACACAAATGCCCTAATGCGGAGGTATGAAAGGTTGGCTATGGACGGGTTCAAGAGGGGTAGAGGTAAGCCGAAGAAGTATTAGGGAGAGGTGATTATACGGGATATGGTCATTTAGATGCGCTTTATACATAATTTTTTTAATAGCTCATTATTTCACTTGTCAAAAATCATACCAATACTTCTAGACCATCGAAATACATATAAAATTATCCCTTAATAGTACATCCCAACACTTTAAGAAAATTGCAGCAAATTAAATATAAATATTTCCTTTGTTATTTTGTCACCTTATATAACTAAAACTGAAGCTTGCAACAAAATAAGAATTTTTTTACATGCATTATAAACTCACAACAGGTTTTGGGGAGTAAAAGAAGTAAATTTCAAAGTTGAACCCTTTTGAAAGTAAAATTCAAAACCATACTACTTGGGGAGTAAAGTTCAAAGATTTATCACTCCAGGAGTAAATTCAAAGTTCTACTACTTCGGGGGTAAGGTTCAAAATTCTACTATTTCGGGAGTAAAGTTCAAAATTCTACTAACATGAGAGTAAATTTAAGAGTTCTACTACTTCGGGAGTAAATTTCAGAGACTTATTGCTTCGAAAATAAATTTTGAATTCACTACTTCAAGAGTAAATTTCAGATTTACTACTTCAAAAGTAAAATATAAAGTTTTACTACTTTCAAAGTTCTACTACTTCCGGAGTAGAGTTCAAAGATTTATTACTTAAGGAGTAGAGTTTAAAATTTGCTACTTTGGGAGCAGATTTCCGAGTTTGCTACTGCGGGAGCAGAATTCAGAGTTTACTACTTCGTGAGTAAAGCATAAAATATTTAGAATATTTTTTTCTCAATTATTATACCTCTTCTGCAGTTAAGTCGTGATAACTTCACACCAAATACACGTTCGTATATATAAGCTTTACTACATATTGTCACATTCACTTCAGGAATGGCTATGTACTTATAACATTTATCAAAAAAATTCATTCTTCAGGGATAGAACATATCTCAACGTGCCTTAAATATATCAAATAATGATAACTTAGAACTTCTTTAAGATCTTGCTACTTCAGGAGCAAATCGAGGCATATATATGATGTGGAGAAATTTTTTCTAACATAACCTCAATACATCCATTCGTTGCATTGGGGGAAAAAAGAAACTAAACATTTCTTTTTCTTTTTAAATCTCAATATATAGGAACATAATCATTACCATCATCATATTTAAATAGTAATTGTGTAAACATCAACATATATAAAATAGAATCAAGCTATGTGTGAATTCAAGGACCATTATTTAATTAATTCGGCACACTCATATTGATGAGTTTCATATATTGAAATCAAATAATTGCATATATCCACAAGATTAAGAAATCAATATGATACCATTGTTAAGGTGAATTTGTAAAACACATACCTTTGATCTTTTCAAAATAAGTGCTCAAGGTAGAGTTTCGTAATGATAATGTGTTGTAAAATAAGAGTGAAATATACAAATACTGAACAAAAAAATAGAGACAAGAAATATGAGAATTAATGCCTTTATTATTTATTTCTTTTGTGTTTACAAAATGATGAAAAACATCTATTTTATAGGGTATGAGACCACAGAATATTATATATCTATATAAGAGTATTAATAAGATAAGTTAGATAAAAATTAATAACATGCATGTATATCTAAACGACATTCACTCTCAATTAATGAATACAATGAATTTATAACAATACCCTTTATTTACTTTCTAATCTAAAAATACCACCAAACTAAACTTGACGGCTTTTTTCAATTTAAAATAGCCACTTGCATAATATGATTTGCTATATATATAACTTAATTTAAAAAGTAATTTTCTTACACCCAAACCCACCTTGAATAATCTGCCAGGTTTCTTTTAGGCTATGATCCATAGGCTGAAGATCCATTAGGGAACTTCCAAATAATTCCTCCCAACCAATTAGTGTCAATGAAATTTACTTGACAGACCAGCACAGCAGCAAGTACACTTTTGCCGATCTTGTAGCCCTGTGAAACTGTAGTAATCTTGTCAACTTTTGGTCCAAAAATTCACTTGCTAGGAAGTGTTGATGATTTTATTTTAACTTAGGTAAGTATTAGAAATTTAGCTTATGATATTTTGGTTGAAACCATGTCGAGTTACTAAAACTCTAATTTGATAGGTGTATATTGTCTGAAATTTGTTACACCTACTATTTATTTTAGGTTCAGAACAGGATACAATGTAACTCTTTAGGTAATCGCAAAGGTATTTATGAATAATTCTTCATAAAAATATTATTTATAATCTTAAAGAGAGAATTTTTTTAAAATAAGGTCGTGGATGGAACCCACCAACTAATTTATTGATTTATGAGATAAATAGTCCAAACAAAGGAAAATAAAGTGTGGTCTAAACAAAGCAAATGAAAGCTATCTTTTTTTTTTTTTTTTTTTGACAAAGAACAGCAGCCTACTCTATCGAGAGTACCACAAGATACACTCGGACCGACTCGGACTGACGCAATAGTCTGCAAACCACGTTAGCCGATTAAACACACTTGACAAGCCATTTGTCACAGGTTCAATCAAGAAAATTTATGCAGGGATCGAACTCGTGACCTTGAGTCCCGCGCTCTACTGCTACAACAAATTGGCTAACTTGCGGTTAAAGCTATCTGAATATTGGAGAAAGGGAAAGTGAGCTTGGAGTCCAGGTGTACTTGTTGGTAGAATTCTCAATATTTCCTTCCGGTGATTCATCGAGAGCATAGAGACTATGTGTTCCTTGTTTGTGCTCCGTTGCTTATTCTGTCTGTGTTGAGTTTATAATACAGTCAATAGATGTTTGAGCAGGAGAATGAGCATCATTCGACACTAATACCACTCATTGTTCATTCACCTTTTGATGTATTATATTTCCGAACTTATGTATTCTCCCGCAATTGTGTTTTATGTTGTTGCCTTTGGTCTGCTCATGTTGGTTATCCTTATTATGATGCTCCATGTGTAAGAATTGTGATTTTCTTTAGGGTGTTGATGTTGCTTATCTTTGATTTCTCTCTTGTTGTATTGGTGTCTGTGCTGGTCCTTTGAGAGAAACAATTTAGTCCATTTATGCTTCTTCCTGCAAAAAAAAAAAAAAAAAACATTGTTAGTGTAAAAAAAATCCCCTTTTGCTCTCCTCTTCAATGATTTGAACAAGGTGATTTCCTTCCTTCTCCAATTCCATCATCAATGCCTTTTGCAAGGTCTGACCCTGAGATAGAGTTCCATCAATTTATCACTATTTAGAATTCCTCTTCCCTGAGGGTCAAGTTCCCGGAAACTATTAGCCACCACTGATCCTTTATCTAGAGCTTGATTAGCTAGGTAATCAGCTAGCTTGTTCCCCTCTCTAAAAATGTGATTTATGACCACAGTCTTTTCTCCCATAAGTCTCCAGGTCTCCTCCATAATACCAACAAGGGGACTTTCCAAGTTCTCTCTACAATGCTTTTAACAGAAGAAATCAGTCTATATTAGAATTCTGTCAGCAGGGGAAGACTCCATGTACTTTAAGGCCTGTAGGATTGCTAAAGCTTCTGCTCGAGTGTTAGTGCATAGGGGTTTCTCCATTTTCTTAGCTTATGCTCGCAATATGTCTCCATTGTTATTTCTCACACAGAAATCCCAAGAACTTCCCAGATTTCTCCTTGATGCTCCATCTGTGTTAATCTTAATCCATCAGTGTCTCGTGGCTTCCAAATCACTTTAGTTATCCTCACTGCATAAGTATATTTCTGCATAGCTTCCACTACAGTACTCCATCTATAAGGAGCATATTTGAAATTCTTTTTTCTCACCTTCAGAAAAAGAATCAAGGTATGCATAATTTGATAGATTACCTTAGCATTTAAAACTTTCCCTCCATGCCTCAGTGTGTTCCTCCTTTTCCAAAGCTCTCAAACTATAATAGAAGAAACAACTTGATATATGTACTTTACTTGCTGTTGTGCTGGAATATTCCACCATTTATGAATTAATTGAGTAAGTTGTACATTCTCTGCTGAGATTCCTACTGGTCCACATAAATTCAAGAATCTAAAAAACTTTTTAATAGGTCTAGTATCTGATCTGGTAGTAATGAAAAGTGGTGAGTGATCTGATCCTTGCTTGATAAGATGATCCACTTCTATATTAGGATATAGACTCTGAAGGGCTTGATTCCCTAAACATCTATCCAGTTTTTTGAAAATACAGGCTGCATCTAATCTTTCATTCCACCAAGTATACATACTTCCAGAGAATCCCAAATCAGTCAGCTGGCAATTGTCTATACAATGTCTGAAATCTTCTGTTTCAGCAAACTGGATTGGTAACCCTCCAAACTTCTCTACTTCATCTGTAATCACATTGAAATCAATTCCCATAAGCCATGATTGAGTCATATTAGTTGTTATTTCATCTAGATCATCCCACAATGTAATCCTAGTGGTCCTGTCAGTGCTGGCATATATAACTGTCACATAGAACTCCTGACCATCCATAAGATTAGTGAGTTTCAGTGATAATAATTGCTCAGTATCCATCTGCACCTCCATTTGCATGCTATCTCCCACAATGAACCATATTTTGCCATTTATGCTGTGAGTAGCAGAACTCATATTTAGCCACAGTTTGTACATATCAATGTGCCTATAATGCTAGAAAAGCTCCATCAGTGCAATGAAATTGAAGTATTTTTGTTTGTTCATCAACACTACTCTCTCAAAGGCCTGTTGGATATTAACATACCTTATATTCCATATTAGTGAGCAATTCGTTGAGAACTTGTCTTGGCATATGCTTTCCTTGTTAGTACTCCACCCACTGCCTTAGGTGGAACACTTTTATCTCTTATCTTGTTGTGTCTCCCCTCTTTCCTTGCCTTAGCAATTTTCCTAGGTGAGGCATCTCCTTTATTCTGTTCATCTACTGCTGTTGTTGCAGTGTATTCCAAATCATTATCATCCCCAATATCCACTTCTCTTTCTAAAATCATCTTTTATTGTTTTTCTTCATTCTGGCTGTTGATTGCATTATTGCTGGCCACCAGTAGTCTATTCACTTCCCCTATCCTGTTCTGGCTATCCTTTCTGCCATTTGCTTTTCCTTCCTCATCCTGAATCTGGTTGTGCTTTTCTTTGCTTATTGTTGTGTCTGTCTGCCCCTCTTGATTATCTGCTACTACTGATAATGCTGCCGAATCACTAGGAATTTCATGCATTTCTTTGCTTTGCTGCTCTGTTTGCTTTGCTGCACTTGCTTTATGGTCTGCCTTCAGTGTTTACTCATTGCTTTATTTTTTCTGTGTAGAAGACTGGGTGTTCTCTACTCCCTTATTTTCTTCAGAAGACTTCCCCATAGCTTTATCAGGCTATTTCTCAGGTATATTGCTTACTTTCTCCATTTGATTATCTGCTACTTTATGTTTTTCAGATTCTGATATCTCTATAGGTTGAGATACCTCTTGTCCTTCCCCTGTCTGCTTTTGAGTGATATCCTTGTTAGCCATCTTCCTCTTATTAGTAATGGTCCTCTCCGAATCTTGTAAGCTTGGGTCTTCCTGCTGCTGATTGTTTGTGATATCTCCAGTATTCTTGGCCAATGATATATTTTGTTCCTTCTCTTTTTCTTTGCGTTGTTTCTGCTCCCTTACTTGCTCTGTGTTGCTTGTTTGTTTTCCAAAGATTGATTCAACCCATGGCTTTGCTGATTCTCTTATTGCTTCTGTGAGATGATATTAATCTTCCTTGGGGAGTCTTTCATTAATATCAAGGTATATATAGAGTACAATATTCATCCCTTATACAATAGGAATCCTAAGCCTATACAAAAGAGAAATCCTAGTCTTACCATAATTATATTTATACAATATATGGAAATATTCTAATTATGGGTAGGGAATATATTGTTTTCTATATTTACACATTTACACACCCCCCAGTCGGAGCGGGAGGAGGCCGGACGCTGAGACTGGATCTGAAGTCAAGAAATAACTGTCGGGAAGTCCTTTGGTAAATATGTCGCATACTGATAGGATGATGGAACATGTAACACTCTGACATGGCCTAACGCAACTTTCTCACGAACGAAGTGTAGGTCTATCTCAATATGCTTGGTTCGCTGATGTTGAACCGGATTATGAGAAAGATAGATGGCAGAGATGTTATCACAATACACAATAGATGCCTGACGCAAATGACACTGAAGTTCTAACAATAAATTTCTGAGCCAACAAATCTCAGCTACTACATTTGCAAGGCCTCTCGTACTCGGCCTCGACCGGAGCGAGATAGGGTAGCCTGTCGCTTGCGACCAAGAAATCGATTATCCCCTAAGAAAACACAAAAGCCGGAGGTGGAGCGTCGCGTGTTCGGACACCCCGCCCAATCGCATCCGTATATGAAAGCAACCTATCGGTGCGAGAGGGTATAGGTGCAAACCATAATCAAGAGTGCCCTTAATATATCGAATGATACGCTTAAGAGCGAGTGAAATGAGACTCCCGGGGGCATGCATGAATAAGCACACCGCCGAACAAAGATAAGCTATGTCTAGCCGGTGAATGTGAGATACCGAAGTGCACCCGCAAGGCTCCTATACGAGTAGGATCGGAGGCGGAGCACCATCCATAGCACCGAGCTTAGTTTTGGAATCAAGCGGAGTAGGCACCTCTTTGCAGTTCGTCATCTTAGCCCTGTACACAATCTCTTCTGCATACTTACGCTAACACAAGAACATATGATTGGCAGACCTGGTCACTGATATCCCCAAAAAGTAACTCAGCTTCCCCAAATTAGTCATTGCAAATTCGGACTTGAGCAAGACAATAATCTCATTTTTCAATCCATCGGAGGAGGCAGTAAAAACAATATCATCCACGTAAAGTAATAAGTAAGCGGTGCTACTACCTCGATGAAAAATGAAAAGTGATGTATCACTCTTCCGCATACAAACCCAATCGCAAGATATACCGGCAAAGCGATCATACCACGCACGGGGGCCGCTTCGGGCCATATAGTGACTTACGGAGACGGCACACATAGTGAGGAACCGCCGGATGGGTGAACCCCGGTGGGCGATGCATGTAGACTGTCTCTCTCGGATCCCCATGTAAGAATGCATTCTTCACATCAAGCGATGGATCGGCCGGTGTTTGCCCATGGCAATGCTCAAAACTCGTGCGGATGGTAGCCGGTTTGACAACCGGGCTGAAGGTCTCACCACAATCAATGCCCTCCTGCTGATTTGTGCCATTAGCCATAAGACGAGCCTTATACCTCTCAAGATCTCCATTGTCTCTGAACTTGTGACGAAATAGCCACATACAACGAATGACATTCACCCCTCGTGTCTAGGTACTAGATCCCACGTGTGCTGTTTAGTTAAAGCATTGAATTCCTCATACATAGCCGCATTCCAATTAGGGTCTTGTTTGACCAATTTTGGGTTCTTTGGAAATGGAGAGATGGTTTGGGCAGACAAGTTGAAATGGACTTTGGGTTTGAAGATTCCATGCTTTGAACGAGTTTCCATTGGATGGGTAGGGACAGTGGGTGGCGGAGTGATGTCTGAGATGGGGGGTAGAGTCGGATAAGGAGAAGGTGGGGGAGAAGCCGTCGGAGGCGCCGCGGCTCCTGGATCGAGAGTCGCGGCGCTAGAAGGTTGACAGGCTTCTCTGAAGTTTGGGCGCCTCAGCACAGGGCCGCGGCGCTGTCGACGGTGTTTCAAAAGATTGCTCTCTGGAAATCAGGCGCCGCGGCGCCTCCCCTCGAGGCCGCGACTCTGACGACGGAACAGAGGTTGTGAGTTGTTCGATTATGAGGGGAGATATGGCAGACTCGTCAAGAAATGAGTAGTCTTGTTTTTGAAATTTTGGAAGATTCGAAAACGGGAATGTGGTCTCGTCGAATGTGACGTGACGAGATATGTAGATCTGACGAGTCGACAAGTCATAGCATAGATAGCCCCTATGGTTCGGCGGGAATCCTAGAAAGACACATGGAGTGGACCTAGGAGCGAGCTTGTGAGGGGCGGTGGAGCTAAGGTTGGGATAGCACAAACAACCAAAAATCCGTAGATGATCATAAGAGGGGATTCTATGGTAGAGGATTTCGGTAGGGGTCATATTGTGAAGAGTGCTAGTAGGGAGAATATTTAGAGTGTATTCTGACATTTTAGCAGCATAGACCTAGAAGGGTGGAGGGAGGGAGGCATGAATCAATAGGGTGCGAATCATATTGTTAATGGTGCGGATGATTCTTTCAGCTTTACCGTTTTGTGGTGAGGTGTGAGGGCAGGAGAAGCGAAAGACCATGCCATTATTGGTACAAAAGCGGTGAAATATAGAGTTATTGAATTCACGACCATTATCGCACTGAAATGATTTTATGCCTTTTCCAAATTGTGTTTGAATGAACTTGCGAAACTCAAGAAATTTGACACACTTCCGATTTAAATTTAAGAGGGTATAACCAAACGTAGTGTGAAAAATCATCAAGCAACACAAGATAGTATTTATGACCGAGAGAACTAGAGATAAGAGATGTCCATAAATCGGCATGTATGATATCAAAAGGAACAAATGTAACACTAGTAGATGATTTGAACGGAAGACGAATATGTTTGCCTAAAGAGCAAGAAACACAATTTTAAGCAAGTTTTCCATTACAAGCAATGAAATTGTTGCCTCTAAGAAAATTAAAAACTGGGACTCCTGGATGACCAAGCCTATTATGCCAAGTTGAAGAAGAAACAGCCGCTAGAGTGATGGGAGAGCAAGATCTGGCAGCGGAGGTGGAAGTGAATGGATAGAGATCCCCCGTGCTATTGCATCTCGTAAGAGGTGTCCCCGTATGAAGATCCTTCACAGTAAAACCAAAAGGGTCAAAATCCACAGAGACAGAATTATTACGAGTAAATTGGCGGATAGATATGAGGTTCTTAATCATGTGTGGGGCATATAGGGTGTTTTTTAGGGAGAAGGGTGGATGAGGAGGTTGTGTGTATGAGGTACCATAACCCTTAACCGGAATGCGTTGTCCACTACCAACCGTAACATATTGAGGATGTTTTAAACTAAACGAGTTTAGGAATAGTACCTGCAGACCGGGTGACGTGAGATGTGGCGCCCGAGTCCATGTACCAAGTATTGTCGATTTGTTGCATAGAGAGGTGTCGAACGCCCGACCCAACTCGGTGGGTGTCATGCCGGGAGGAGGGCTGCGGGACCCGACCTTGCATGAAGTGGGCTCGCCGTGGGGGGGCGGAGCGGGGCCTAACAAACCGGGGTAAGAATACGGATTGTATGGCCGCCGGTACTCGAATGGACTTGGCGCCGCGCGCGTAGACGAACTACTGAGGAGCCGCGGCCCAGTTGTTCTGCAATCTCTGTTGTTGTTGCTGCTGTTGGTTCTGGTGACCGCGACCCTTGCCACGACCACGACCTCCTCTACCGCCGCGGACTTTTCCACCCTTGCCGCCGCGGCCCTGCCGCTGTTGGGAGTTGTCTGGTGGCGTCGATCTTGGGGTTGCGTGTCGACGCCTAACACCTACCGGGCGTGCTCATCCCGCTTAGCACGACGGGTTTCTTCGAGCAACAATTGTGAGCGAGCTTTGTTAAAACTCGGTAGCGGATCTGCCTGTTGAATAATGGTGGCCAAAGTATCATATTCGTCCTTAGTAAGGCCAGAAATCATTTGTAGCACCATTTTATCGTCAGTGACATGCGTGCTGATGTTGGAGAGTTGATCCGCTAGAAGTTTAAGTCGCTTGCGTACTCGGAGACATTGGAGAAGTTTTCAAGACGTGTTTTGTTGAACTATTCTTCCAAATACACGGCACGAGTGTGCTTGTTGTCCGAAAAATTTCCTCCAAACGATTCCACAAGTCAAGGGGCTTGCGAATTCGATTTCATGATAGTAAGGAGCAAATCCTGAGAGATACTACCATATATCCATTGTTTGACGCGGCGTCGAGACGATGCCGATAGAATCATCAACCTCCGTAGGGCGCGGAATAGTGTCATCAATATGGTCAAGCACGTTATAGAGACATGCATGATTGCGAAAAGTTCAACCCAGGGAGAATATCTTGGTTGTTTTCTTGATCAAGAATAATGGGAATATGGTTCTTGATGTTGGAAACGAGAAGGGCGGGATGAAACGGGGGTGATGACTTTGTGGTGGGATTTGTGGAGGTAGAGGCGTCAGAAAGTGTGGAAGAATCAGGGATAGCCATTTAGAGAAGAGAAGAAAGGAAGAACAAAACCCGAAAAGCAAGAAGAAAATCTGGGAGGGCCGCGGCGTAGGAGAGGCAGCCGGCGGCTGTGGAAGAGAAAGGTTTTTAGGGTTTTGTTTATTTGGCTCTTGATACCATGTGAGATGATATTAATCTCCCTTGGGGAGTCTTTCATTAATATCAAGGTATATATAGAGTACAATATTCATCCCTTATACAATAGGAATCCTAAGCCTATACAAAAGAGGAATCCTAGTCTTACCATAATTATATTTACACAATATATGGAAATATTCTAATTATGGGTAGGGAATATATTGTTTCCTATATTTACACGTTTACAGCTTCCTCTCTGCGCCTCTTCCTCCAAACCTGCCAGTGTGCTGAATTTGTTTCTTGTATGAGTGGCTGCAACTTTTTTATTTGTTTGTTGTTTTCTTGTCTGCTTACTTGGTTAGCAGTATTGCCTTCTCCCTTCTCCTTTTGGTCCTTTACTTTCCAACAATTAGGATCATTTCTGTTTTCCACCACTTTTCCTGATTTGAGTATCTTGTTTGGCTGCTGTTTTCCATTGTTTGCATTACTGCCATCACTTTTCTCCTTTTCCCCCTCTGTCCCTTCTCCTTTGCCGTTGTTTTCCTCTTTGGTAGGGGGCTTTTCCTTGCTGGTACCCTTCTCCTTCTGTTCCTCTCTTTTCTCCTTGCTATCTTCCTTTGTTGGTCTAAACTCTGGATACAAATTCCAACATTCATGCTCACCATGTTCCTGTATGTTGCAATTGACACAATACTTTGGTAAGTAATCATATTGTATCGTTTGCCATTTGGATTTAATTTCATTTGTCTCTTCATCAATGCAATTAATCTGAACCCTCTTGGGTAATTCCTTCAACAGGTCCACTTCAACTTTGACTCTTGCGCAGCTAGGACGAGTTTGATTATTGGTGGCTTTATCAATCACTAAGGGTCTACCCACTGCATTTGCCAATGAAAATAAAGATTCCTTATCAAAGAGATTAGTAGGCAGTTCTGGAAATGAGATCCAAGCTATGACAATTGTGGTTTCCTCATCCGGTTTAAATCAAGGATCCCATATAAGAAATCTAACCGGAAAAATTCTATGCCTGAATTTTATTTCCCATGGTCGAGAAGCTAAAGTGGCATAATCTTCTAATAGTGATAGACAAACGAGAATGTGTCTCTCCTCCAGCAGCCCTAAGGTACAAGGGCCCTTGATCTTCAATTGTGTTGGCATGCATTTCCTTAATTCATGAAGATCTGGCCTTCCATACGAGAATTTAGCAACAAGTGCAAATTGCAAATTTTATCGCTTACATAATATTTCAAATTCCTTCTTTGTCCATGTGACAGAAGGTTTTCCATGTAAGTATGTCACTGGTTTGATATCAATTGGTCCAAGTTTTGGTGTATTTGTGAGTGTATTTAATGCTTTAGCATAATCTACTTTGGGTTGGGTATGATCTGCAGGCAGACCAGCCCTCGGAGGTGGCTGGCCGTCGGCCGGCGCGGCCATTTTGAGTGGTCTGGGCTAGGGTTTATGGTGGGAAAGGATTTTCTAGTACTTGCCATGTAAAAAATATTTATATTGGTCCACGGCTTCCCTCTCTCGCTACCAACTTAGAGAAGTAGTGAAACACCTACAACCTCTCGCCGTATTATCATTTCTGTATGATATAGAAAGGATATAAAGATATGTGGATTGCCAGTATAAAGATGTTTTTATATTATTTGTGCAGTTTAACGTGCGATAGTATTCTTGTTATTATTTTAATCAAAATATATCAATTAATGCTCATTATAAAGATCTATCACTACAATAAAATAGAGATACAACAACATAATATGTATCGTATTATACTTTGCAAATTCATTTAATTTTTAGTATCGATACATAGGTTAAAGTCGGTAAGAAATTTACACGCATTCTTAGAAGTGACAATTGACTTGACTTAATTGTGTAAATATCTTTTAAATTATCAGAGTTTCATATACTGTATTGCTAGGTTTGAGGGGCTCATTAGCTATGTGATCATCTCCTCTTTCACACATAAGGTTGACAAATGTGCTCATAAATAAACACACACTGATCACAAGCCCACACACACATACAAACACAACAAGCTAAGCATGAATAAAATTGTAAATCCTAATATTTCTTGTTTTTACTCTGATGAAATTCCTTGGAAAAACTGCCAAAGTCTCTATCTATACATAGAGATGCATGGGTATTTCCTTATATATTTTTTATGATCATATTTCCAAAATGAAAAAAAAGCACAGGCCTTTTCCTTAATTCTTCCTTAGAATTGCACACTTATATTAACTGTAGGTTACGTTGAGCCATGCATGACATAGACGACAAACACACACACACACGTATTAGAGATTGAAATTAATTCGGAGGAAAGGAGAAATAACAAAGAAGATGAATAATGAAGTAATAGAAAATCTAGTAACTTTGCAAGGAAGAAGATGAATTCAGAAAATTTGGAGTATTTTCCAAGTGTTGTATGTAGTGTTCTTCAATTGAGCCAAAGGCCTCAATTTATAGTGTAAGAAGAAGACCCCTCAACTAGCCAACTAATGACCTTCAATAGCCATGTAATTGCACTTAATTGAGAGGTTACATTCAGCCAAATAATGGTTGAATTCATGTGTCAAGTAATGGAGAATCAATGCTCCAAAAGCAGCCCAAATGTCAGAACTTTCCAACTTCCCGTCGCAGCATTCTGCCTTCGAAGCGCCGCGGCTCAAGTGACTGGCCAACCAATTAGTGTTGGTACTCTATTGTACTTTATAAAGCAGTGCGGGAAGTAAATAACTATTACAAGTATTTGAAAGGATAAACAAATATTCAATATTCAGAAATTGAATCTTGTTGAACAAATAGGCCAATCTTCAAAACTTCCGCAAGCTTGTTGTGTCTTGAATCTTGATAACCTGAAATCAAGAAACAACTAAATATGGATGGTTACAACGTTGTGTTTTGAGTCGAGTGATTGCCCTCTGTCCTTAAGACAAGATTGCCCCGTATATATGCTTTTATGTTAGCGGACAATAGTCTCCCAAGATAAAACAACACTTTAATCTCAACGCTACAAAGCCAATAGGTTGAGCCTGACGAAGAAAACAAATATGAATCGACTTGCTGAAGATATGGAATAGGAAGGAAGAGTTTCTCTTTACTCTTCTCTTTTGTCTCTGTGTATATAGTGTGTCTCTGTAGTGTATATCTTGTGTATATGTGTGTATTTCAACACTATTTTTTCGTCACTATTTTTTCTATTTTTCGTGACTGTTTTTCACTATCTTTCGTGCTGTTTTTCCAGTCACGAATTGCACTGACTTTCGCCACTGGTTTGTGCTGTTTTTCGCCACTGTTTTGCAGTGGTTTTCTGTGCTATATTGCTTGTCTTTCCGATCACGAATTGAGCCAAAGGAGGCTCAATATATAGCATGGAAGAGGGGTTGTACAACTGCCCAAAACATGGTTGTTAATGGCCATTAGGAGGGCATTAAACAACCAAGTAATGGTTGTTAATGGCCATCAAGAGGGGCTGAATTATGGACATGAAGAAGGGTGATAATGGAGGAGTTAATCAGCCAAATAATGGCTGGTTAATGCTCCTGAAAACGGGCCCAACGGTAGGCAGAAAGTTTTCTGCCTTCCGTCACCCCAAAATCAACTTTACAGAAACTCTGGGGACCAAACTGTAAAATATTAAACTTCAGAGATCAAACTGTACATCTGGCAAAGTACAGCCCACGACCCGAGCCCGAGACCGAACGGGCGAGCGGCGGCGCGCGTGTGGGCTTAGCCTTGAACCCAAGCACATCTAGGTCTTCAATCCTTTAAACACATGGGATACCCCTTGGGGTCCCAAACCCTTTACCACATTAGAGACTTATATATAGAGCAATTCTTCCTATTCCCACCGATGTGGTAGATTTGTCCCACACCATATTTTCATGCCTCAAACACCTTACTTCGTGGACCAATATTTCTTTCATTTCTCAACGAAATTTGACGATTCTTGGCCATACGATCATCTACTCACTTAGTAGATTATGCATGTATGAAGAGACAAGGCCTCCAACATACGGAACACTAGTGTTTAATTCATCAAAGATGGGTGGACGCATCTCCCTGCCAAAGGCAAATTTCCAACAATCCCCTCTATGAAAGAGAGATTTTGGCGCACACACAAGGTGCCTACATTTCAGCAATCTTTCAGCGAAAAGATATTGTATCAGGAGAGGTAGTTTTCGCTTTGAACCTTCCCTAGTTGAATACCATCGGACTTACTTACTGCGCGGTGAACGTGATGTCTTGAACCGTCAGTGTTTAGTGTAAGCCAAAACAATGATATCAACACAATAACTCTTCTTATTCGTTTTCTTTCTTACGTTTTTGTCCGTTGTGGCCGTGGACACACTTGGATTCTTAAGTGCGTTCATTTGAGGCGGCCATCCTCGCACTTTAATAGGTGATCTCCTACAAGGTATCTTGCTATACCCCACTTTATAAGTGTTAGGAATCATTAAAAGTTTCCCCAACCTTAACCCCAACCGTTTGAGGATCGTTAAAGGTTTGGAAGCTTAACCTTTACCCACCATGCAGGTAGGACTTTAATGTCTATCGCGGGTGTCGCACCCGTTTTTGACCCGCAGGGTCAAAGCGGAGCACAACGTATCCGGTGATTCCTGGGTATGATTAAGGAGTCGCCACCTAATTATTCTACGGTGAATTAGGACACCTGAATATTAACTAAATGCTGCAATATAACTCCACTTTTATGGTCTGTGAAACTAATGAAATTCTAGGTAAGGGTTCTTTATTATCCTAAAGGGAAAGGATTAGGCATCCTTTAAGATCCGCTAACTTGCGGTTATCCAATCAAACTCAGGTTAATATTATACTACGAAAAATGCATGTTTAAAGTATAAAGTTAAAAAGATATTTGCAAATAATTGATGAAAGGGATGCATGTTGTACAAGTATTCATTTGTATAATATTAAGAAAATACATGTAGAAGTGGAAAAATTATGCATTTGTGACAATTAATAGTAAGGAGAAAAATGAATTACTTATAATGCCAAAGAAGTAATTTTGGAAATCATTTTGAGTTGTGCAATTAATAAAGTGAACAGAAGATGATCAAAGTAGTTTTGAAATTTTTAAATATGCCCGACGAGCCTAAAATAAATAAACTAGCAGAGGGTTTCTATGTTTGAACTAACCGGACCTATAAGTAAATAAGCTAGCGAAGGGTTTTAACTACCCTACTAATTATCCATTCATGGCCTAATTATTCTAAATATCCTAACAATCACACAAAACATTAAATAATTATTACAGACCCAAAATTAAAGAATAACAATGAAAGGGAACTAAAGCGGATGACGACGTCATCTCGCCCTATTTGTTTTGAAATCCGGAGTTTGGAGAATGCAAGGAAGGTGGATGCGGGTCTTCGTTTGACACTAGCCATGATGAGTCTCATAACGAGACTCTTCGTTGCTCCCGATGCGTTTCATGTACATAAAGAAAAGAAAAGGATTAGTAAACGGGACATGGACATATGTACATAAGGGGTGAGGGAAAATGAGTAGCACAGTTAAATAATATCTAAAATTATCACACATAACTAAGTATCATTAGTAGAACTAGCTATCTATTATGTATTTATTATAACAAGTCACATAAATAGACTAACAAGCCTAACGGGTAGCAGTCAAAACATTTTATCTTACTGTTGGGCTGGGCTGGGCAGAACGCATCACGCACAGAAATAAAAGGAAGGCCCAATAATTTATAGTTTTCAGACTTTAAAGGAATAAGAAACAGAGAAAACAGGCCCAATACAATATCGGTCCAATTCTCAATGTTAAACAGACATGCAAGCCCATTTTCTCATGAAAGTGAAGCTGATATAAAGGATGTCTGCAATATACGTATCCAAGTGTAACAAAAGATCAGCTTGAATATACAAGTGCATGTATATCCATGTCATATACCCTATGTGTTCTTGAGATATGACATTTCCAGATTCAACAAATTTAAAGGAAAATATGTCGGATGTTTGAAAGAAACAAGACAGTAAAAGCGTAATAAGGCTAAAGTCATTATCAAACACACAATCTTATCCACTTGTAGACAAACATACTCACGTAAACTAGTTTATGAACCAAAGAACCACATGTATATTCTAAACCGTTAGTCTGAACATGGACAGTTTCATATCATCATCAAGGGCCAAATGATATCTAATGGGTTTCAATACAACATAATAAATAGTTTGATTGGGAATGAGGGAAGATAAATACCAGGTAAGGAATAATGTACTAGAAGTTAAATAATTCAAACTAGTTAGGCTAGACTAACCATATGATCATATTCAAATTTTATACCTTAAGGCAAAAAAAAATGAACAAGTAGAACATGCCATGAGGGATAAGGGAAAGAGATCCATAGACATAGACACTCAATTGCTTGCGTACATGCGTAACCAATAAAGCATAAGCACACTGATAATCAGGCGACACAAGCTAGTTGCCACACTTCTTTATAGAAAACAAGTTATCAGTCCACATAACAGCTTATACATATCATCTCTAAACAGACTATGACACTTATAACACTCAGTTAGCCTATATATCACTACATGGTCTAAATTACATAAAAAAAAGAATAGAGCTAATCACAGGGAAGCATAACTTAGCATATTTTAAACTAGACTCAATCATGATGACACTCGTAGAGATAGGATAGGCACATGAGTAGACTCTGGGGACATGCTAACATAGGTATGATTCAGATAATCTCAATAGATGTGAAATGATCTAGTGAATAAGGTAATGCTATCATGGGACACTTTACATTAGGACAAACAAATCAAAAATATAGTTAGTTTAGAAGGCATAAGAGAAATTTCACACTGGCATAGGGACATTGGACCAAGCAAATAGACATGTGATTAAACTAGTTGCTTTATTAGCAAAGGTTTGACCATTTCAACATGCAATCTCTGCAAACTAGGAATCATTCAAACTAGATTAAATATTGTTTTTTACTTAGTTAAAACCAGCAGGACACAACAAGACTCAAGGAAGGCTTCTATATTGCATAATGATGGTCTTATATTAAGTGATCAAGGACAAATACATAGTTGTGGGATAAACATGAGCAGGGCAACATTTTATCAGGATAATGCAGATGGTCACACAACACACTGTATGAAATAGGCATGACACAGTTAACATGATGGGATATTCTATTGATTACTACTAATCCAGATAAGTTTGATTTAAATGACAATTTCAGAATGAAAACTAGCAAATGATAAATCTACAGGTCTGTCCCAAATCAATAATATGTCCAAGCAATACTCAATCCAAATTCATAAGTTATTTTATACTAACAGGGACATGATTCCAGTTGTGCATAAAAACACATAGTAGGACTGTCAAAGTGAGCAAATAAGACCAGAATAACAAAGACAGGATATTCAACAACTCAAATCATATTTAATACATGCTGTTTTTGGAATTTATAACTTGATATAGATACATATACTTCATTATTAGTTCTAAACCAATAAAAAGGGTGTAAACAGGTCACTGGAATGTATGTCCAGGCTCCCACAGTCCCAAACCTTTTAACTATTTGATATTTCAGAATTGCTTAGACCAAGATACATACATGGGACCATGGTCATACTGTTCACTGGACATGCGAACACTTCCAATAAACACAGTAAGGTCAAAATGAGTGTCAGGCAAGTCTTAAATTAGATAACTATCATATCATAGCTAACAAATAAACCAAATACTTATCAGGAGGATGAGCCAGTCAAAGAAAACTCAACAAGATAGACATGCTTCAACATTTCTTTTAGTCTAACATGATCATACAAGGTCTATAAATCAACACATACACACACAAAGCTATTTATCACATTTTACTATCCTGAACTCAGGCATACAGGTTCGTAAACAATAAAGTAAGAATTTAAAGCCGACCTATCTAAACACTACTCATTTGATCACAAAGAAAACATGCAAGCAGGTTGACATGCATCTAAATCCACAAAGAAATTGAACTTTATCCCTACTTAACATTGGAGCTCAGACATGTAAAAGAACCAAAGCATAACCACATATTCAGACCTTAATCACCACAGATCATGACCTTTAAAGTAGAATAATGACCTTATCATATTAGTCATGCTAAAATATAACTAATTTACATCATAACCTCACTGAACAGGTGTTGAACAACAGTCTTAACATATTGTGTTAAATGTAATACTAATCATGAATTAAACAGGTGGAAACACTATATGAACCACACATAAACATCTAACTATTCATAACTCTTCTAAACAAGTACTAACAACACACGCCTCATATCATAATCTGCATAAGTTTAATAATACAAACAAGACATTTCTAAATCTCAATAGGTACTTAAACAAGGCTAACAACTTAACACACTTAGGCATTAAAACACAACCACATGAATAATCAGCACAGAATTAGCACCAAAACACAAAAAAAATACAGAAAACAAATCGAGAGGAATGTGTTTTACTGACCTTCTCCAGGCAGCGAACCGAGGAGTGTTTCGAATTGTCGACCCGCTCGGAGGAGTTTGTTTATGCGATTGAAAAGAAACAAAGTGTTTGTGGCTTTGCCGAGCCGGAACCGAGAGTAAAAAGAAAGGGATTTTGAGAATCGAAAGCTGTTCAAGAGAGGGTTTTTTTTCTGCCTATCTTTTCTCTGAACAAGCCTAAGAAAATGGTGAAAATTTTTGGTTCGACTTTTTAGAACCGAGAGTTTTCGTCCAAAAAAAAAGCCCCATTTCAAATGGACTCCACATGCTAATATTTATAGGATGAACTTAGGGTTTGCTAGGGCTCCTTTGGGCGGGATTTTTAGGCTTTAGATTTTGAAATTGGTCAAATAAAATCCTTCAAAATCCGAACGTTTGATGGCTTTGCAGGCTTCACGTGATTCATAGCACGAAAATGGAGCAAACATCCTCTGTCCATGGTTGACAAAACTTGTAGCTTTGTCTAGAAGAGGAAAGGGGAGCTGCTGTTGCTCTGTTTTTTTGGGAAAGGGTGAGAGAAAAAAATGGTGAGGGTTCGGCGGTGTAAGGGTGGGGCGGTGGTAGTGATGGGGTAGGGGTGTAGGGTGTGCGGCAATTTGAGGGTGCGTTTGGTTTTGTTTTGTTTTGTTTAGGGTTTTGCGGTTTAAAGGGTTGGGGCGATGGGTGATGGGCCGGGTTCAGTGTTGGGCCGATTGGGGTTTCAGTTGGGAAGACTTGGGCTGGTTTGGTTTGGGCTGTTTTAGTTGTTGGACGATGGGGATTTAATTGGGGAATTTGGGCTCGGGTCTTGGCCGATTTGGGCTGTCGGTTGTATTTGTTAGGGGGTGGCCGATTGGGCTTGGTAAAGGGGGGTTGTGTATTGGGCCTCCTTTGGTTGATATATTTTTTTTTTGGTGAGGGGAATAAAATGGGATGTGGTGTTTGGGCTAGTTTGTGGGAATGAAATTAGTTTGGGTAGAAATTGTTTTGGGTTGGGAAATGAAATGGGTTATGGATTTAAAAATATAAAAGGGGTTTAATATTAAAAAAATAAAAATGTAAAATTATTTAGAAAATAGTATAAGATGTGGTAATAATAAAACATAATATTTGTGAAATGCTTAATGCTTAATAAAAAATAAAGAAATACGATGTCATTTTTTGCTAAAATAAAATAATATAGAATATTACAATAGAAACTACGATCATGATTTAAAAAGACAAATGGTTGTAGAAATACGAATAATAATAATAATAATAATAACAACAACAACAACAACAACATTGAGAATAATAATATGTATATATTTGCCTATATGTATATATATACAAAATATTTTTTGAGGTGTCACAAATAATTAAAATTGCAAATAAATCAAAAAGAATGGGACAAAATTGGGTGTCAACAGCGGGAACAGCTTTGGATTCATGTTTCCGTACAGAAATCATCATCCGAAGTGCTTCTTGCTTCCACCGAAGCGCTCAACTGAACCTTTTGCCGCTTAGTTTTCCCATTGAACTAAATTCTTCGGATCTCCAATCAGTATGGTTGGGTTACCACCACAAAGGTTCGTATTGTTTGGGTTTTAAGCCCATTCTCCTAGACAGGCAGAACACTCGATCTCCGGGTAGTCCCTTAGTTAGTAAATAAGGAAGTGATACCCGTGATGATCAACTGCCATACGGTCTTATGTCTTCGACAGATCCTGACAGATATGTCCAGACGCCGTCATCTGTGTTCTTCCTGAAGCCGACCGGCTAGCCACAGTGTATAACTGCTGAAGGCACGGGTTTCTCCCAATAAGGGACGTCCTCTAAGGTGTCATGAAGTTACTCAACTTCTTTCATGCTTTGTATAAAGCGATAAACTTCGATTCCATCATGAATTGGCCGATGCAAGTTTGCTTAGAGGTTTATCCAAGACCTACCATACACATTTACTTGTGGTTTTGGTGTTCTTCAAATCTGATGTCCAGTTTGCATCACTGTGTTCTCCCAGAACCCTGGACATCCAGAATACTATAATCCGTAGATAAGTGAATAATTCAGATAACGTCATATCCGACTTAACGCCTTCAATTGATCATGTATTAAGATCATCAGTGAACCTTAGTTTAACTGATCTGTTTGTAGGACGATACCAGGTTGGTTGTAGTGTGTACAACACATTGAACTACACATGACCTGTGCATATCGCTCCTTGTCTATGGGTGCACTATGATTCCAATCAGTTCTATGATTCATATCCATTGGTGGCTTCAACGAGACTGTCAACTATCGACCAGTCCGTTAGATGTTTTAGAAATCCAATTCCTAAGATGTCATATGTGATACCCATATCTTTCATATCGAGACTTTGTTTTCAATAGACTTTTACTTTCAGGCTGTTGATTCTCCAACTGTTGACTTTCTAACTTCAGAGTCAATGTTTCTGTGGTCAGATTCATTATTTCTGTTTTATCTGAAACTTTCAGGACCAAAATGTAAACATTTCAGGGATCAAAATAAAAGTTCAGGAAGAAGCCCAACAGTCCAGCAAACCAACTCTGATCCTCTTCTTCCAACTCTCCGGTTGGGAAGGCTGTTTCAACATCCATGCCACGCAAGACTACAATGGCCCTGGATGTTAAGCTACTCACATGGGAGCATATTTTACAACCCAAAGGTTCTTTCCCCGGAGGAAGATCAACCATTACACAAGTATGGTTCTATATGATGGAATCTATTTCTCTCTTTAGCTTCTTTCCAAAGCAGCGTTTTTGCAGATGACAATCCTTTGTTAATTGTCCATGGTTCGTTTTCAACCACACAAGCTAGAAGGACTGGAACAAGTCTTTGTCCCCTTCTTTGCTCCGTCTCAGTTCAACATCTAGAATCCCTGAGTTCTGCAGATCTGGAATATTAAGTTCCGGATAGCCAGCAACTTTCGAGTCCTGTAGATACAGAACGTCTAGTTCCAGACAGTCAGGCCCTCGCGGGTTCTTGTTAACCTTGAGATATTACTTCTTTTTCCTTTTCAAGGAAAGTTATCTTCAAAGAATTCAGCATTCTTTGACACTAAGAGGCGATCAACACTACTGTTATTTGCAGATCCAGTGGATATGCAATCTACAGTCTTAGGTACAACTTGACCTGTTTCAGTATTCCAACTTTTACTAAGCCACCCCACATAATTTGGGCGTACGACTTTGCGCTTGGCTAACACCGTTGGACTGAGGTGAGAAATGAACAGTCATTTAATGAACGATGCTTCACATTCTCCCCCTCTATCACTACGAATTTCGCAATCCATAGGCTTATTTGATTTCCAACTTCTGCTTTGTATCCGCTTCAACAACTTCATCTTTGCTTTTCAACAAACAAAGGATACAATATGTTGTACCATCATCAATGAAGGTCACAACGTACTTGTCTCCCCCCTCTATTTTGTATAAACATCAAATCACCCAAGTAGGTGTGACTAAGTTCTAGAGGAGCGGTGCTTCTTTCGCTATTCCCTTGACGGAATTTGGAAAGATGATTTTGCCTCTTCGCCTACCTCACATTTGTTTTGAGGGTTTATGTCGACAGAAGGCAACAATCTCAATATCGTTAGCTTTTGAATGACTTGCTATTTAACGTGTCTTAATCTATGATGGCATAGATGTACGAATTACAAATATATCATTCATTTGGCTACAGACATACTGTACCATTCTTAGTTATTACAGACCTGTTGGACTAGTCTCAAACCAGCTTGACCAACAGCGTCCCTTAAACCAAGTTTGGGACATGTATCACCTTATCTTAGAGTGATTCCATTCCCTGAAGTCCTATTGAGGACAACATATCCAACCCCTTCTACTTTAGAGGCGGCGTTGCTTCACATGAACAACCTCTTGCCCGTGGTTAGGGCGTAACCAGATCATATGTGATCTGGATACTCTGGCCCACTCCAATTGCTTTGGCAGACTGAGTGTCTAATTTCTTTTCTGCCTTTCTTTAGGCCTTCAGATCATTTAAGACCTGGAAACTCTGGCCCACCTTACTAGGTGTCCATTACTTTTCCTATGAAATGAATTCTGGCCCCACTCCAGTCGCCCGAGGCTTTATATGACTGAGTGTCCAATATCATCATATCAAAGGAATTTTGGCCCACTCCAGTCGCCTGGAGGCTTTGTATGACTGAGTGTCCAATATCATCCTATGAAGGATCTTCTGCCAAATAGTGTGACAGATTCAACGTCTTTAACTTTTAGACTTCTTCCGTTATGATTGGTGCCCAGATAATTCTTGGCGCTTACGTAAGAGTGGTAACAGTTTTCGCACAGTCAGTGGATCTTTCTCCCTCGTATGTGCGAACATACTTTACACACTTTTAATCATTACATTTAAAAGAACGGATCTTTTTAAGTCGTTTACAAAATCCAATATCTAAACGGGAAAGAAGAAGAGATTAAACTTCTGATTTTTAAAGCGTAAGGAATATAAATTATTTCGGAAAACATTTTCATATTCCTCCTTACTTTAAGCCATTTTAATCAGAAATCATTTAATCTTATTTTTGACAAGTAAGAAAAATAACTTATCCCAATTTCAGATTCTTTGTCTGAGACAGATATAGGCCTTCTGCTGCGAGATAGAACCACATCTTCAGCCTTCTCCTCTTGTCTCAGTTGACATCCTCAGTCTCTCGTGAGCGCTTGTTCCCACCACTCTCGGGAGAGGTGACACCATGAACATGTTGAACTTCAACAATATCATCATCATTGTCTTCAAGCAGAAAACCACAGCCATATCCAGATTTGGTCACACAACTTTTGACCAACATCTTTCGAACACTAATAGTAATACAATACAATCTTGTCTTAAGTTGTTGGTACTTTATTGTACTTTATAAAGCAGTACGGGAAGTAAATAACTATTACAAGTATTCGAAAGGATAAACAAATATTCAATATTCAGAAATTGAATCTTGTTGAACAAATAGGTCAATCTTCAAAACTGCCGCAAACTTGTTGTGTCTTGAATCTTAATAACCTGAAATCAAGAAACAACTAAATCTGGATGGTTACAACGTTGTGTGTTGAGTCGAGTGATTGCCCTATGTCCTTAAGACAAGATTGCCCTGTATATATGTTTTTACGTTAGCGGGCAATAGTCTCCCAAGATAAAACAACACTTTAATCTCAACGCTACAAAGCCAATAGGTTGAGCCTGACGAAGAAAATAAATATGAATCGACTTGCTGAAGCTATGGAATAGGAAGGAAGAGTTTCTCTTTACTCTTCTCTTTTGTCTCTGTGTATATAGTGTGTCTCTGTAGTGTATATGTGTGTATTTCAACACTATTTTTTTGTCACTGTTTTTGCTATTTTCGTGACTGTTTTTCATTGTCTTTCGTGCTGTTTTTCCAGTCACGTATCTTCTATTTTTCAGTCACGAATTGCACTGGCTTTCGCCACTGGTTTGTGTTGTTTTTCACCACTGTTTTGCAGTGGTTTTCTGTGCTATATTGTTGTCTTTCCAGTCACTAATTGAGCCAAAGGAGGCTCAATATATAGCATGGAGGAGGGGCTGTACAACTGCCCAAAACATAGTTGTTAATGGCCATTAGGAGGGCATTAAACAACCAAGTAATGGTTGTTAATGGCCATCAAGAAGGGCTGAATTATGGACATGAAGGACATTGATAATGGAGGAGTTAATCAGCCAAATAATGGCTGGTTAATGCTCCTGAAAACAGTCCAACGGTAGGCAGAAAGTTTTCTGCCTTCCGTCACCGTAAAATCAACTTTACAGAAACTCTGGGGACCAAACTGTAAAATATTAAACTTCAGGGACCAAATTGTACATCTGGCAAAGTACAGCCCACAACCCGTGACCCGAGCTCGAGCCCGGACGGGACGGGCGGGCGGCGCGCGTGTAGGCTTAGCCTTGAACCCAAGCACATCTAGGTCCTCCATCCTTTAAACACATGGGATACCCCTTGGGGTCCCAAACCCTTTACCACATTAGAGACTTATATAGAGAGCAATTCTTCATATTCCCACCGATGTGGTAGATTTGTCCCACACCATATTTTCATGCCTCAAACACCTTACTTCGTGGACCAATATTTCTTTCATTTCTCAACAAAATTTGACGATTCTTGGCCCTACGGTCATCTACTCACTTAGTAGATTATGCATGTGTGAAGAGACAATGCCTCCAACATGCGGAACACTAGTGTTTAATTCATCAAAGATGGGTGGACGCATCTCCCCGCCAAAGGCAAATTTCCAACAATTAGCGTCGCGGCGCTCCGGCGTTGCGGCTCCGACGGTGTGGCATCGCAGCCCTTCACGGCTCCGCGGCGATTTTCGACTCGTTTCATCTTACACTTCGTACACTTCTTCCTTCGTTTACCAACGTGGAATACTTTGTTATTTGGCCAATAACCGTCCATCATTCTATGTGTCAAACGTATTACATAAGTACCAATATATTTTTTTCATTAATGAAATTTGCGATACTTGGCACTACGTGTGCACGTGTGTGAAAACGACGTTTCCGATGTGCGGGCCCCCAATTGTTTGAGTCGTAAATAATGGAATATACTTAATTCCACATTTAGTAAATTTTCAACAAAATTATAAGATGAAAAATGAATCGGGGCGGCGCAAGACAAAACTAACTTTTACTCGCTTTATCATTGCCTCATTTAGCTTTTCTTTTGCTACTTTTATCTTGCTCCATCGCGCCCTTTTTAAATTTTCTTGTGTTTTTTTCTCTTTCACTTTGAAGTGTTCTACTTTATTTTAAAACTATTTTATTTTTTTCTCCCTAATTAATGCTCCTTCTTCAATCATATATTACTTTGAAAATAGAATAGATTCTTTAAAAAGGTGTAAGGATTGAATCACTAATATATCAGAGGCTAAATAAAAGGTGTCACTAGTTTTTGAGTTCATGTAGTTTAATATATTAGGTTTTTTATTTGAGAAAAAGACAAATAATATAACGAACAAATCAAGTAAGCTTATGTTTTGTTCAGTTTTCCTATCTCGAGAATGGAATTAACGAAATGGAAAAGAAATACCATGAATCAAAGAAAATAAATTCAATTAATTAGATATTGATAAATCATCACAATTTTTAAATTTATTGATTCATTAAATTTTATTTACCTTATTTCTTTAAACATTTTTCTATCTCAATATTAAGTTTAATAACGATTCTTCGTTTTCTTTAAAAATATCTTCGAGTTAGCACATAAAAAGAGAGTTACTTAAAAACAAAAAAAAAACAAAAAGCAATAGAGATAAAAAGAATAAAAAGCAAAAAGAAAAAAAGTCAGCCTAATAAATTTGAACAAAAGGCAAATTGAGAAATAGAATATAAGAGGAAAATAACCAAAAAGAAGAAGAAGAATAAGCTTGTTACGGTGAAAGATATAAAAGTTAAAGACAAATATAATAGCAAAAAAGAAAAGAAATCTGTAATAAAAGCTGCAGTCACACGTTGAATGCTAAAGCCTAAAATATAAAAAAAAAATAGAGGAAGGCGCTGCAGAGGGGCGGACTTTTGGACCCCTTCAACCATTAAGCTAGACTTTTGGACTGTTTTAAGGAAGTTCATTAACTATATATACTAATAATGTTCAAGTTTGACCTTATATATACATCTTAATTTTCTGGCGAATAGGGTTCAACCCCGACTCTTACCTAGATCCTCCCCTGATCTCGTGAGAAAATTTTCAATATAATTTTCCGTTGAATAGGGTTCAACTCTTGACTCTTACCTATATCCTCCCCTGATCTCGTAAGATAATTTTCAATATAAAAGATAATTTTTTTATCAATCAGACAAATTACTTACTATTAAACTTGAACCGTCAGCCAATTTAAAGGTCGTTCTTGTAATATCCCACAACTACCATCGACCACCATATAAATTTATAATTTAATATTTTGGTGATATAGTATTAAATTAAAATTATCTTTATTTGAATTTATTTAATAATTCTCAATGAGATAAATTTTATACGTTCAGATGTTAAGAAAACATGTAGTTTTAATTGCTTAACATTAAGATCTTAATACAATAACTTAGAGCTTGTTTGGATTGGCTTATTTTAAGTACTTTTAAACCAAAATAGCTTATAAGTACTTTTGTGGTGTTTGAATAAAATAAAAAAATACTTTTAAGAACTTATTTTAAAGTCAAAATAGCAAAAATAAATCAAAAAATATGATTTTTAGCTTATAAATCCAAAGTCATAAGTCCATGCAAAGGGGCTCTTAATATGCATATGTGTGTTTAGATTAATCAGACGTATTAATCTTATTACTCATCTTAGAATGAAGATGTGTATTCAGATATTTTAATAACAATAAAATAAATGAGGCCTAAACTAAGCTACTGAGATGAAGACATTAATATTGACATATATTCACAAATTACAATACTCCATACTCCATAGTTAACAGAAGCCTAGTTGAAGTAGACAAGCGTTTGAAATTGTGAGGTAATTCTTATTCTTGTAAGTAGAAGATTAAAACAAGCAGAACAACAAACATAGAGGAATTACTCCAACAAAGATGAAAATGGAAAATAATGTTGAATTTTAACCTAGTAGATATTTGTGTGATATTCTCATTAATTAAAGATATATTTAAAAATTGTATGTTAAATTATTACTCTAAGCATTAAAAAATATCATATTTGGGATTAATTAGGGAAAAAATAGTGAGTACTACATTATCTTCATTTGCTTGTTTGTTAGTTAATTTTCTTTCTTGTAAGTCTTGATAGACTTAGCAAGAAATGAATACTAGTCAAGCAAGGACAGACAGACTGACCCCATATAATGCATGCGCAATTGTACTACTATTAAAACTTGAAAAGGGAAAGATCTTGTCTTCTTCGGTTTTATTTTAGTTGACATGTTTTTAATGTTTAGGTTTACACCATACACTTTTGAAAATTGTAAATAAAGAAAGAAAGAACAAGAGTTGATTTAATTTCTACATTAGATTGTCTGTTACCTCCCCCCCATACAATATAAAAAAGGGGCAGTCCGGTGCACTAAGCTCCCGCTATGCGCTGGGTCCGAAAAATGACCAGATCATAAGGGTCTATTGTACGCAACCTTACATTTCATTTCTGCAAGAGGTTGTTGTTTCCACGGCTTGAACTCATGACCTCCTGGTCACATGGTTCCCCACATACAATAAATATATATAATAAAATTCACTTTTGAACATAAGTCTAATGATGAAGGAAGGTAATCACCACCTGACCACATCAAGGCTCTTCTAGTTTTGACGTATAATGTTTTAGTCATGGATCAACAAGGCCATTCAAACTGATCCCCCTAGATCTTCAAAATGTTCCTGCTGATTTCAACCTTTTTTTTGGGCTTCGAAATGATAATATTATTAAAACACTAATTATGTATTACATAATGGAATTGTCCTATTTTGTTCCATTTAAGTCTTGTACAAATGTTCAAAAATATATTAGGGAGGAGATAAAAAAAAATATAGAAGAACATTATCTACTTGCTCGCCGTTTGAACTCTCTTCACTCGGTCTGAAACTTAAATAACATAAAAACTGAGGCATTGAACCAAAATATCCCAATAAAAAAATGTTACATAAGTACCTTTTGCGCAAAAATTCCCTGCGCAAAAGGGATATTTGAGATGCTAAACACTTTGTATAATTTTTAATCTTTGAAATTCACATATTTTTCATACTTTAACCAAAGATTAGTCATGTTTCAAGACTCCGGAATGTCAATATTTTATATAAAACCCGATATTTTTTATGCGAACAATAATGTACGCTTAATACATCAAGGATACCTAAACGTTCGGATCGTCATTTTAGGGGTTGTAAAGTGTCTGAAGTAAGTTTCATTTGGAAACTTGTTATCATTAAATTTATTTGTTTTATTTTTAGGTTTTTAATTTAACCGTATTCTTTTTTAGTCAAGGCATAACTTTACTTCAAAGATTCCATGCATGTTCCACCTTACGGAGATGGAACAACATACTCATATGTATCTCGTCAATCCATAATAGCTCAGACCTATGATTATCCTGTAGACTAAGTACTGATGTATCGATGGCCCCGGATGAAGGTTGGGATCCATGGAGGTGTCGTATCTGTATTACCTAATACAATGTTAAAATTATTCATTAACATGTAATATTAATTATGTAATCCCTTATCAAAAAATTATACTAACTAACTAATCCTTTATCGGGAAATTATATTAACTATCTAAATTTGTGAATTTTTATAATTATGTTGTTAAATCCTAAACTAAGGATTAACTATTTCTAATTAATAATTGTTAATTAATTATTATACTAACTATAAGTAATTAACTAATATTATATTAATGATATTTTAATCCTAAATTAATGTTGTTCAATCCTAAACTAAGGATTAACTATTTCTAATTAATAATTGACAATTAATAATTATACTAACTATAATTAACTAACTAATGTAATATTAATAATATTTTTAATCCTAAACTAATGTTGTTCAATCTTAAACTAAGGATTAACTATTTCTAATTAATAATTGATAATTAATTATTATACTAACTACAATTAACTAACAAATATTATATTATGATATTTTTAATCCTAAACTAATGTTGTTCAATCCTAAACTAAGGATTAACTATTTCTAATTGATAATTAATTATTATACTGACTACAACTAACGAAATATTATATTAATGATATTTTTAATCCTAAACTAATGATGTTCAATCCTAAACTAAGGATTAAAGTAATGACAAACTAATTCATTTGACGGAAAATTATATTAAGTAACTAATTAATAATTAATTAAAAATTAACACATAAAATTATATAACTAGTTAGCACATTAATAATTAACATGGACTAAACAATTTTACAAATAAATAAATTAACAGTTAGATAATTAACAGATAAAAATATTATTAGGAGATTAGTATATTTTTTCATAATCAAACAATTAAAAAACAATTATCAAGTAATTAACAATTAGAAGATTAATATATTTTAATCAAATAATTAACAAACCATTAACAAATAAAAAAATTGAAAAAAACGGGCTGGTTGGGCAGTGGGTGGATTGCCCCTATTGCGCAAAAATCAATTGCTAAAAACACTACTTTTTCGAAATTTGACACTATGATCATGCTTAGGATTATAATTTATTTAACAATATAATTAGAAAGTTCATAGTAAAATACCTAGATTAAAGGTTATTTTTGAGTTTTGAAATCGAGTTCTACGACGCTTTATTCCGAAATTCAAGCTTCAAAACTTGTTCCTTGACTTGAATATATCGAGAATATTGACTTTCGGGTTAAAAATTAACACGATAACGACAGAGATCAAAGGTGGGACCGGCTGATTTCTACTTTAATGGCGGTTTGAAGAATATAAAATTTGAAGTGGGGGATCAGTGAGGAAGAAGCAGTCCCCGTCAATCTATATACCTCTTTTGCGCGGGAATTTCTTGCGCAATAGAACTTAACGGGCCGTTACGGTTAAGTTCTATTGCGCAAAAAATTCAAGCGCAAAAAGTACTTATGTTACGTTTTTTTTTGAGATATTTTGGTTCAGTGCCTTAATTTTTGGGTCATTTTAGTTCCGGATTCTGTTCACCAACATTATCTACATTATTCACTTCACGGTAGATGTGAATTAGCTTTGTACTAGTAAATTCTCTCAATAGGAAGATGGCCTACTAACTAGCAGAGCACGTTATTGGAAAACTGACACTTGAAGCTCCTAATTTTCTTGAGTTTAACTACAGGTCTTGCAAGGAATAGTGTAGACAAATAAATTCGGCATCTAGAAAATAATCAAGATCGACTAGAAAATATTATAACAATCGTAGTATATTATTTCAATATAGTGAATGTTACAATTTCTATAATGTTCCTTTGATTCTTCTTTTCGAAAATAAATTTAAGGGTCTTTGAGCTTGATCTTGACTTGTATTTGAACTCAAGAGCTTGAAATTTGATCTTAAATCTTCATCTTGATCTTTAAAACTTGTAGAGAAATACTTGGTTGCTTGAATACTTGTAGCTTGTAGAGAAATCTGCAGCGTTTGATCCACGAGCTCTATGTGACTTCTTGTTTGAATTCTGATGTTTTTTATGAATTATGAGGATCGGACCCTATTTATAGTAGTAGAAGGGAAGAGTTGTGTTGTGGACAAACTCTTTTTGGACCACTCAGATTGAAGTGATAGGACCATATTTGAGTAGCTGAAACATATTACTTGTACATGTGTCACATTTTAATTGACTTTTGATTTGACTAAGTAGCTGAAACATATTACTTGTACATGTGGCACATTTTAATTGACTTTTGATTTGACTAGACATGTCGAATCATTTTAGCATGTGACATGATATTTGCTTTTTTATTTGACTTGATGTGCCACATTATTTGACAAATAACATTAAATTAGACCTCTAAAATAAGATAATATATTGGGCTTAACAAAGTGAACTCATCATTTATAGTCAAATTAAATGGATTAGTCCAATGGATACAGATGTTGAGAAGACATTCTTAATTATTTAGTAGTCAATCTTAATATAATAATTAATATTTATACATATATTTAGATTCAGACGTCCTAATTTAATAAACAACTTAGTATTAAAATGTTTTTTCATCCTCAAACGTTTTAATCTTAATAAAAATAAATGAGGCCTAAATCAAGCTACTGAGATTAAGAAATTTAACACTTCGAATATGTATTACGTATTCAAATTTGTTTGAACGAAAAGAAGAGGAAAAAGCAGAGAAGATAGAATTCAATTCTTTTAGTTACTCTATCTGTAAGAAATTCTATTCATCTAGAACATAAATGGGATATACCTCGCTAAACTGGATAAAATTATTATTCTAATCTAAATTCTAAAAAAACATGTATGCATGTCGATTCATATTAATATAAAAGAGAGACCCATACACATTAATCATGTGCAAGAAAGGCAGGAACCAAATCTTGACTTTCTTTTTTTGAGATTATATTGGAGTTCTTATAATAACCAATACGTGGGAAACTTTGTAATGGGAATTAGGAAATTATAGTTTTTACAGACAATATAGGTAGTTTCGTCCGCATAATGTGTTTAAGCAACTAAAAGATGGACAGATTTACCTAGGATAAAATTCATCCTTCGAAACTATATCACATCCAGAATCTGATGAAGAAGATGAATTGAGACAATATTTTGTAAATACGCCATTATCTTGCTATTTTTGTCAAAAAAGTCGCCTGCAGATGGTCAATCCATCACCTACCGTAACTTGAGAAATTTCAATGCGATTATCTGCAGCAAGGAATCTGTTTAACTCAAGTAAGTAACTTCTTCCTTGTCTCATCAACTCGTCAACGACTCTTTCCTCAGGCATCACAAGTGTTCCATACCATAATGTGTTATCATACACTATCAATCCCCCAACTTTCACCAACTGCAGTAGTCTCTCATGATAGTTTCCGTAATTCGTTTTATCCGCATCCACAAATGCGAAATCGAAACCACCTTTGTTTTTCTCATCTTTCAGGAGTTCGTCCAGAACGGGTAAAGCCGGGGAGTTTTTGAAATCAATTTTATGCCCAACCCCGGATTTTTGGATGACTGGCAAGCCCATTTCGTAGGACTGTCGATCAGGGTCAATTGCTATGATCTTGCCGTCATCAGGAATTGTAAGAGCGGTGAGAAGCAGAGAGTATCCGGTGAAGATTCCGATTTCGATTGTGTTTTTGGCGTTTAATAAGTTCAAGAGCATGGCTATGAGTTGACCTGAATCAGGTGTTGTTCCCATGTAAAATTCTGGGTGAATTTCTGTTATAGCTCTTATCTCTTTGAGAGGTGTGGGTTCTCGTGGGTAAACACTAGTCTCAAGAACATAGTTATATAATTCTTCACTCTGCAATAACCCTTTATCCTCCCACATTGGTGAACCTTCAACCTATAAAAACAATACAATCAAGGAAAATACTTTGGTTATTGCTTGTATTAAAATCGATAGAGCCCAAGGTTTAAATCACCTCAACTTCTAAAAGTTGAAAAGCCAAACACTGGGTCATTTGGTAATTGGTAGCATGTACTCCCTCTATTATAAATTATATAACCTACTCTTTTTTTTTAGTCGGTCCAAAAAAGAATGACATATTTTCTTATTTAACAATAATTTAACTTTAAACTTTACCTTTTGCGCTTAACGAGATGATCTATAAGCACACAAATATTTTTGGCTTATTTTAGACCACAAAATTAAAAAGTCTTCTTTTATTTTTTAAACTTCGTGCCCAGTCAAACTACATCATATAAATTGGAACAAAGAGAGTATTAATTTATGCATAACACTTATAGTGTGTTCGGTAGGAAAGAAATGTAAAAATTATTTTTCTTAGAAAATGTTTTCCAGAAAAATAAGTGAATTTCTTAAGTTTTCCACCCAACCAAACACACTCTTAACCAAAATAATTAAAAGAAAAGAACACCGCCAGCACTCTTTCAATTGAAAATATTAATGAACCTATCAACTAACCAAGTATCTGAGATTCTGACTAGAGAAGAACAGGGGAGTGTTCAATTTCTGTAAGTACAAAAAAAATTAATTGAAAACTACCAGTAACAATCACGATTATATAATTGTTCTGGAAATTGTTGTTGAGAACTGACTCCTTAAAACAAAGAGATCAGGAAAAAACATGATGAACAAAGTTTAAGGAGTTGATTTTTCAAGTGGTCACCCAACTAGTTATTGGTATTTCAGAAAATCACTTTTTTTTGTTGAAGTAAATTTGAATGAAGAAGAAAGATAATTTTCTGAAATGATACTAAATGTTAATTGAGTGATCATTTCAGAAATCAACACAAGTTTAAGCAATAATTGAATTTGAATGCCTTTAAATATAATTCTAATGAAATATCAACTTTCAAGCAAAGACATCAAAGACAACCATATGTACATTAAATTTACTTGGTAACGGTCACGGATGTCAGTCAAAATGCCTAAACCAAATATATTTGGTAAGATTTTACTCAAATGGTTATATTTATCAGGTACTAACTTTATTCATCGAGGCTCATGAAGATTGGAGTTTTAATCAATTTCATTAATTTAAGGAGGTGGTCAAGTATGATAAGTAGAGATGACAGTGAATCTTGGACCCGATCCGGATCCGTTGGATCAAGATCCGTTTTATAGGATATGAATCTTCAAAATTTGGACCCGACAGATCCGGGGTTTCTGACGGATCGGATATGGATATGGATCTGGATCTTGTATTTGAGATTCGTATCCGGTCCAGATCCGACCCGTGGATCCGTTTTTTATTAATATATTCATAACCTAGAATGTAATTTTATAAGTATTTTCTTAAAATTGTTGAGCACATCCTTGCAAGTTTAATTCTCAAGAAAAGTTTAATTTATCCCCGCGTTAACTCAAAAACCAAAAAATAAAGAGGTAACTTCGATAATAAAATCAATGTTATTTTAGTGAATGACTATCATCTCCATAGACAAGTAGTTAAAATTATATTCACTTCATTTGTGAAGATTCCAAGCACATGCAAGTTCTGCATTGTGGAAATACTAGTCAGCATTTTCCACAACTATTGTCATTGTCTAACATTTTCAATTAATAGCTCACAATCAAAACGAGACAACGAACAAAATATCTCATATGAACATTTCAAAATTGAAACACAGTAAACTGTTAGCTAAGTAAAAATCGTTTGTCAGTTAAAAAAAAATCTTAGCAAAGCAAAATTTTTTACATGTGGATCCAGATCCGATCCATGGACCCGGTGGATCCGAATTTGGATATGATTTTTATGGACCCCGCGGATCTGGATTCAGGTATGAAAAATGGATCTGAATCTGGATCTAGTAGGCTCCGGTCCAGATCCGATCCGTTGCCATCCCTAAATTGATAAGTTCGGGGTTGGTCCATCTTTGTCCTTGTTATACCACTGTACAAATATAACCCTTTAATTTTACAAAATTATTAATGAAAATGTCCATGTGCAATGCCAGATTCAGAAATCAAAGGAAGCAAAAGTGGGTTCTGTGGTTCCAAGCCAACAACTCCTGATGATGGTCAGTTTTCAAAAAATCCTCAATTCCTTATACTCTATTTTTTTAAATATCTGTTTTCTTGTCTTTCTTGTAAGTTAATATCTGAATTAATCGGGTCCAATTAATCAGTACATAATACTCCCTCCAACTCAAAATACTTGTCGTTTTTATTAAAAGATATCTTGAACGACCGATTTCACAAGAGGTCGAATTCATGAAATGCTTGTCAACGAGATTCCAAGGCGCTTCACCAAAAGAAAGATTCCCCAAAATACGATTCATATTAGTTATGTCACCAACCTCTTTTCATATAATCGTTTGTTATAGGAATCGGGTGTTCGATCCTTACTCTTATTAAGACTCTATTATTTTATTCATTCATTCTCGGTGCAAAACTATCCAGCTCCGTCTCAAAATATTTATATTTTATCCCAGCATCCAAGAGCGAGTGCAATCATTAATGGAGTTGGCATTAAAATATAATACTTTAATTGAGGAAAAATAACATGGTGTAATATTTTAAGAGGTTAAAATAGTCAAAATATTTTCTTTATTAATATTTTCGTGTAATTAAAAAACACAGATTACTATTTTAGGAATATGAAGAAATGCACACCTCATCAGAAGCCTTAGATTGCAGATTCATCCTCGTCCGAGACTGAAATGCCAGCTTTTTGGGTTGCAGAATCCACCGCAATGAAGGCCTTTCAGAAACTGCCTTTAGAGCAGCAAAGTTAGGACCTCCAACACACGCCATGTCTAGCTCCCAATATTGTATGAAACTAAAACTAGTAACTCTGCTAGATCAACGCAAACGTCAATCAGTTATAGTGATATATTCGGGGAATCAACACTTATAAAGAGACTACATAGCAGCAAAAGCATAGAGATACGAATCTGGTGTGCGCACATTCGCAGGGGTCGATGCAGCTTTGGAGTACCTGGTTCAAAATTATTTAACCAACAAAAGCTAGATATGAATCCGTAGCTTTAAAATAAATTAATGGGTTCACTAATAAAATCTGCACATTTTGGTAGTTGCTAATAACTATTTGCTACCTACCCAAGTTTATTGTACCAAATCTTGACATATATTCAGAAATTACAACACTGGTAATAGTTAACAGAAGCATAGTTGAAGTAGACAAGAGTGAGGCCATTTTACTCTTCAGTAGAAAGATTAAACAAGCAGAACAACAAAGATAGAGGAAAATGGAAAATATAATGATGTTGAATATTAACCTTTGAGAGGACTTGAGTGTAGAGAGGGAACCCTTTAATATTTCTTCCCAAATATTTCTTCCAATTTCTCCCCTTCCACTTGAGAAACTCTTGTAGTATTATATAATCTGCTCTTCCACTTGCTACACTCGTTTTTTAATACTGTAATATCTTTGTCTTGGTTTGGTCTCACTGGTGGTGAGTATTTGTATACTATATAGAAGTGCTTATCTTCTTTTTGTTTTTGTGAAATTATGTACTTCATTTATGTGACAGTATTTAATAGTTTATTAATTGTAAGAACTTTTTTTGAAATTTTATAGTCTAAAACAAGTTATAAATACTTGTATAATTATAAATAATCATTAAGAATAAAATAAGAAATTGAAAATTAAATAATTTCTTAATATTTTTGTTTAAGAAAAAAAAGCATCACCTAAAATGAAACAACGTCCGTACTACACTATATTTGTTTCTTTCATTCTTTCTTGTAAGGCTTTAAAGACTAGCAAGAAATGGATATTCTCTCTTTCAAATTTATGTGATATGTTTTATTTATTGAGAATTAATTTAGTTAATTTTTGAAATTAAATTAAATTAGATTGACTCAATATTTTAAAATTAAAATTTAGATATTCAATTGAGACCGAGGAAGAATTAATCAAGTTGCAATTCTTCTAATGTCAAGATGATAAACTTTTCTTTTTATATATATTAATTAAAGTTTATATAATTTAAATAGCTTGTTTGGTCAAGCTTCTAAAATCAATTTATTTTAAAAAGTGTTGTACAAGGCACTCGCCCTTACTATCTCTGAACTGTTATGACTTTCTTACTTGCTACGCGATCTAGCGGTGCCATTTCGCTATCAATTTCTCATGCACTGTTATAATGCTAGCGCTACACACTTGGCGGCCAATCTTTTATTTTAAAAGTGTTTTTAAAAAAAAACATTTTTAAGGAGAAGCAGTTTGTGTTTAGTCAATTATTTTTAAAAAATACTTTTGAACTGCAATTGTGTTTGGCCAAGCATTTAAAAGTACTTCTAAAATGTATGTTTCTAAAAATTGCTTTTAAAAAAAGTGCTTCTCGAGAAAAGCTATTTTTAGCTTCTAAAAAGTAATTTTTGCTACTCTCCAAAATCACTTATTTTTTCCCAAAAATCTTGATCAAACAATTTAATTTTTTTAAAATAATTTTAAAAAAAAAAAGTTTGACCAAACAGGCTAAGAACTCGGAGAAACGAAAAGTATCACATAAACGGGACGGCGGATGGAATATTAATCAAGCACGAGTTTGAAGGACAGAGAATGGAACAAGACTGGCCCATTAAACGCGCAATTATATATATATATATATATATATATTTCAGACAAAGAAGAAGAGAAAGTTCACTTGAATACAAGTCTAACGATGAACAAAGGTATACTCACCACTTATGTACTCAAGGCTCTTCTAGATTTAACATACAATGTTATAGTCATTATTAAGGCCAGTCAAAATGGAAAAAATGTGATGATCCTCCTAGATCTTGAAAATTTTCCTGTTCATTTCAATCTTTTTTTTGAGCTTCGAAAAGAAAATATACTTCATCTAATCCAATTTATGTGATACATTTTTTTATTTAATTATTCAAAAAAATAATATATTTCTATATTCAGGGATGGTTTAACATAATTAGAGGCTTAAAGCGAAAGTTTAATTGGAGGCCTAATACCTAAATAAGTTTCATAAATATTTTATTTAAAATTTATTTTCCAACCTTTTTTATTTGCAAAATTATTACTTAATAATTTGTAACTTTCTTTAGATGAAAACTTATTACTTAGTAATTTTTATATAATCGATTACTTCAAAAAAAAAAAATTATTAATTTTAGGTAAGATTTTATCAATTTCAATGTTGAAAAACATTCATCCACTGAAGCAATTATTACATGAACTGTTAACATAATTCTATCAGTAATAAGTTAACAAAAGAATAATATAGTTAGAACGATATAATCTGATTCAAGAAGTTGATAGTTTGGTATAGCCCGCTTTAATATGTTTGTTGCAGCTTGAAAACCTCACAACAAAAAAGAATTACAATTCACATTGACACTTCTCGAATATTCACTATTTGACTCTAATTTTTGTCCGAGTATTTCTCTTACTTATCATAAATTTGAATAAAGAGAATACAAAAGGAGTTAAAGAGAATAAAATAATGTGAATGTTAGCGAACAGAGCGTAAAAAGGCAAAACAACATTTTTTTATTTCATTTATTTGAAAAAGGTTAAAGTAAATAAAATAATATAAATTTATAAGAAAATTATACTTTTTATCATAATTAATAAAAAAAATTAACACAATTTATTGTTGGTAAAATTTGGGGCCCTCCAAATTGAGGGCATGAGGCATATGCCTTACTTGCCTAACCATGAGCTGATCCTGTCTATATTAAAAATAATTTAATTTAAAACTTTTTTGATTTACAATTACATAAATATTTATGATTTATTTTATATCATAAGCTTTAAAAATCTTTTTTTCTTTTTAAAATTTTGTGTCTAATTAAATTATATAATATAAATTGAGACGTAAGATGTAGTAATTATGTATTACCTGGCCTACTAACAAAAAAAGGCACGTTAATGGAAAGTCAAATATTTGGACAGTGGAAGCTTATTTTCTTTGTTCAACTACAGGTCTTGTAAAATAATTACCGGTAAATACACGTAACAAATAGCATGAAAAATAAACCAAGTCTTTATAGCAGGCTAAATTTCATTTATGTGACCAATTTCACAAATCTTATGATTAATCAACCTTAAAAGACAGTCTGGAGAAGTAACATGAATTTTGAAGACAAATCAATTCTATAGTATCTAGATATTTTATATTTTAAGGGCAACGTGGAGTGGAAGGAGTGATCAAGGGACCACCAAGGTAGGTGGAAAATAAGCTTCAGCAAGCGACAAATTAATAAACACAGTAATCTTTCTTAGATTCCCGCAAACTAATCTGTCTGCAACAAGCACAGACTTTTGGATAAGGCAAATGTTGATATCATTTTCTACAGTAATAACTTGATTGAAGGTTCCAAAAAAGCCATCATAAGAAATAAAATTTATTATAAACGATGACATGTTTTCTCCTAAACTTCGAAGAAACTTATTAAGTTATAAAGATATTCATCAAAATGAATATCATATTAAAACAATAGATGATATGAATCTTGAATATATTTGTATCACTAAGGAAGTCTCTGGCCAGAAAGTTGTTATAGAAAAGTTTTCTGTTTTTTCTTCTTGCTTATATTGGATAAAAATTGATGTAATTGAGGCATATTCTGTCGTAAATCAGAAGTTTACTGACTCCAATACGTTTATACTTTGACATGATCGACTGAGACACCCTGGATCTATAATGATAAGACGAATTATAGAAAATTCAAATGGGCGTCCATTAAAGAACCTGAAGATTCTTTTAAATAATGAATTTTCTTGTCCTCCTTGTTATCAAGGCAGGTTGATTATTAGGTCATCACCTACAAAGGTTGGGTTTGAATCCCCTGAATTTTTGGAATGCATACATGGAGATATTTGTGGACCTATTCACCCACCTAGTGGATCATTTAGATATTTTATGGTTCTACTAGATGCTTCTTCTAGATGGTCTCATGTGTGCCTACTGTCATCTCGCAACCTAGCGTTTGTGAAATTATTGGCACAAATAATTCGATTACGGGCACAATTTACTGATAATCCGATAAAGTCTACTCGCCTTGATAAATGCTACAGAGTTTTCATCCCAAACATTTAATGATTATTGTTTATCAATTGGGATAAAAATTGAACATCTTGTAACTCATGTTCACACTCAAAATGGCCTTGCAGAGTCATTAATCAAACGTCTGCAGTTGATAGCTATGAAAACGAGAGGTATTTTTGACCGTGTAAGAAAATATTTTTGACATCCAGCTGATGAATGGACCATGCTTTCAAGAGAGCCAGACTAAGCACATTGCGAATGGTTGCTGGTTTGACCACTGGACTAAATGTCTCTCCACAATCCACGTCAACCTGTTGTGTTTTACCATCACCTACAAGACAAGCCTTATGCCTTTCAAAAGAATCGTCAGAATTTTCTTTATGAGTAAAAATCTACATATACCGAATAATATTAATAACAGGCGGACGGGGTACCAACCCCCACGTCTTATTTTCAATAAGAACATTATATTCGTCATCAATGGCCATTTTTCAATTCGGGTCATGAAGGGCAGACACTAGGTTATGTGGTAGGGGTGATTTAGTGATATTAGAATTAAGATTAAAATGTCATTTTGATTTAAAAATACCCCGTTGGCTACGAGTAACAGGCCCTTGACTTGAGATAGAATTAGATAGGATTTGGGTAATTGTTGTATCGGCAGTGGACTGGCTAGCAGGTAGTGAGCCTGGTGGCCCAATAACGGTTGGATGAAGACACGGAGGTAGGGGAGAATTATTTGGGCCAGAAACTGGACCGAGACGGTCACTGGGTCGTGACTCGGGAACAATACCGAGACTGGGACTCAGCCGAGACGCTGGAATAGTGCCGAGAATATTTAGGACAGCAGGCAGTGGGCTGCTAGAAGATTTTGATCACGGGGCTATTGGGCTAAATGATAGACGACGTACGGTGAGAGCCCATCGTCCAAAAAATTATAACTAGACACGGAATAAGACAATTTAGCAAATGAAAATTGGATTTCATCAAAAATAACATGACGACTAATGGTGATTTTATTAGCGGATAAATCAAAATATTTGTAACCACGATGATTAGATGGATAACCCAAAAACACACAAGCGGTAGAATGGGCCTGAAGTTTGTTAATTGTAGTGGACGTAAAAAGTGAATAACACAAACACCCAAATACCCTAAGATGAGAATACGAGAGGTCTTTATGATAAAAAAAAATTGGGGTGATTGATATGCTAAACCTTTGCTAGGAAGTATGTTGAAGAGGTAAGTAGCCATTTGTAACGCATGATGCCAAAAAGACGGAGGTAATGAAGCATGTTCTAGTAAGGTTCAAACAATATTATTAATAGTACAAATTTTTCTTTCGGCCTTCCTATTTTGTGTGAACGTATGAGGACAAGAAAACCGAAAAGATATGCCATGAGTGTCACAAAATTCCCGAAATGGCCCATTATCATATTCCCTACCATTATCATAATGAATGTTTTTAATTTTCCGTTCAAATTGGGTACGGATGAAAGCTCTAAATTTTAAGAATGTGGAAAACACTTGAGACTTTTTAGACAATAGAAAAGTCCACAAAAAATTAGAATAATTATCCAAAAATAAAACATAATAATGATGTCCCAAAGAACACAAAACAGGAGATGTTCATAAATCACTATAAATAATGTCAAAAGACATCGACGTACTAGAAGTACATGCTACAAACGGTAATCTAACATGTTTCCCTAGAGGACAAGAAGGACAAATATGAGTACTACTCATACTCTTACAATCAATAAAATTATTATTTTTAAGAGAAGAAATAATAGACGACCCCGGATGACCCAAACGTGCATGCCATAAAGAGGGAGCAAGAGTGGCAAATGTTGAAGGTGTGGCCTGACTCGTGGATGGTGGTAGTGGTGATTGGATAAAGCTCGCCCCGACTATTACATCTCATTAGGGTATTCCCGTCTTGAAATCCTTCAGAGAAAATCCAAAATGGTCAAAGTTAACAGAAACTCAATTATCAGTTGTGAATTTTCGGACAGACACCAAATTTTTAATTAAGTGAGGGGCATGAAGGACATTTTTTAGGACTAGAGATGGATGTGGTGGTGGGGGACAAATTTGTGTGACTATAACCACGAATTGGAATTGAATTTCCATTACCAACAATTATGCCACGATTTTTGCTCAAATTGTAATAAGACGAGAGATTACCTTGCTCGGATGTCATATGAGAAGTGACTCTGGTGTCCATGTACCAATTTGCGTCCGGGGGATTCAATACAAGTGTATGCATCGCGACCTCAATATCCCTAGGTGTCGTACTAAAAACTGGGCCCATAACAGCGAAGGCCTGCTGAGGCCGAGGCCAAAGCAGGCCAGCCGGCTACTTGGGCTGGTTGTGTTGGAACTGCGAATTGGGCCTCTGTTGGCCACTGGCCCAATTCGCTGGAACACCTGGAAAAAAATGATAAGCCCATATTGGGCCACTAGCCCAGCAGCCCCACGACCATTATGCATTAGCCCAAGGTTGTGGCCAATGGTGTTGCGGCCCAGTCGGCCCACTGTCACCACGTCCGCCACTGCCGTCACTGCTCCGACCACCGCCACTGCCTCCTCCACCGTCGCGACCTCCACCGCGGTTCTTACCATCATTTTTCCGATTTTGACCCTTTTTACCGCCACCGTTGTTATGATGTTGGCTAGAATTATCTGAGAATGAGTGAGGATCATCGGAAGTGGCCATCATCATGACGGAATTATCCCTAGTAGTCGCCTTCTTAGTCAAGTCGGCCTCTTCTAATGTGATCATGGAACGGGCCTGGTAGAACGGCGGAAGAGGATTACTCTGACGAAGAAGTATCCCAACGCCATTATAAGCATCGGATAGGCCTGTAACCATCTGAAGAACAAGAAGATCATTGGTGATGAGCACACTAATGTTCTTGAGTTGATCCACCAATTCCTTCAATCTTTTACAATAGGCTGAGACATTCGGAAAATCCTCCATGTGTACCTGGGAAAATTCCTGCTCAAGAGTGACATCACATGAATTTTTGTTATCTTGGAATATATCACACACTCTATTTTAAGTTTCATCGCCGTGGTGTCGGGTTCAATGATCGTCTGCAAGAGGTCGGTAGAGATAGTGGAATAAATCAACTGGAGAACGGTAGCATCAAGGGTAGTCCATAACGCAGGGTCATCCTCGGAGGTAGGCACCTTATCCTTGCATGTTACCGAGAGGATGATGTGATGAATGACTTGATGCGAGCGTGCGTGAACCTTAAATAATTTCGCCCACGTCGCGTATTGGATGTTTTCCATCTCAAGAACAATATGGATGTGGTTCTTGATGTTGGAGACTGTAAGGGCAGGATAAAACGTGTTCTTTGAGGTTGACATAATGAAAGAACAAGAGGAGAATTAGAGATTTGGAAAAAGAAAATTTGGGAAGAAAAAGAAAGGTGGCCGACGGCCAGGTCACGGTTGAGAGGGCTACGAAATTGCGTGGAGAAGGAAAATATTTTCCCTAGACTTCTGATAACATGAAAGAATATAATATCTTGATTATTTTCATTAATGAAGAGGTATATATACAAATATAGAATATCTAAATATGGAAAATAAATCTATCTTTTCCTAATACAAAACTAATATCTTTTTCTACTATAATACTAATATGATATTACACTTGTACAAGAATTCTACACACATGGTATATTAAATGACATCTACCGGTCCATGTGGTATACATGCGGTATACCACTGTCTATTAATAACAAAGTGTGCACACTATAAACTTTTTTGGTTATGTATAATTTTTCAGAAATATATATGGTCCAAGTGGGAGATTGTTAGAAATTCTCTATTTAGTGGACTCACATATTTAATATAATTGTACATAGATATGCTATCAATTAAAGATGCTCATTTTTCTGATAATAAAAGTGTTTATTTTTATGGGCTATATTTTATATGTGTAGAAACCTAATTAACTCTTCAGTTATAATTTATGGGTTCATAACTAAAGAGTTACACATCTTCTGAAAGGTTACATTTGAAGAGTTATGTCTTTTCGGAAGAGGTGTCTCACTATATGTATTGGTTGTGGTCTCTAAGTATGTTACTGAATCTTTTCATCTATGTCCCATTAAGAGAAGTACCATAAAGAAAATAACAATACTTAGAAGATCATGACTTCCTTCTATCGATTCTTACAATGGATCAAGGTAAGTGTCCATACTATTCTTCTAGATTTATACCGTTGTCTAATGATTTACTTGTGATCTTGGTTGGATTAAATTTAATTTCCAACACATATATGATATAACTAAGGGCACCTGCTTATATCACTTTCTTAGCTCTTTCGATACTGGACATCCAAATTTGTCTATATTTTCCTTCGAAGGTTGTCTGTATAATCTTTCTCTTTAGAAGTCTCTACTGCACTGTAGACGTTGTACAAGTCATCTTCTAAGGCACTCAAAATGTAGCCTTTGCACAAAAAATCAGCCTGTTTCCAAGCCTCAGTAACCATGAATTGTTGGTTGTCAGGCATGTCGGCGGCAGGCACGGGAGGGTCCTCATTGGTGAACTTTTGCATACCAAGGGTGGTAAGCCAAAAGAACATTCTTTGCTGCCATCCTTTAAAGTTGGCACCGGTGAACTTCGCAGGTTTCTCAGCCGGTGGCACAGCGGTACGGGTTGTAGGAGTAACCGCTGGTGCAGTATTTGCAGAGGTAGTTCCAGTCTCAATTGCCATTATTCGTTTGTCACTGTCAAATTGACAAATTGTTTTAGTTAGTAAAATCAGAATAGCAATTCAATCACAAACTTAAACGATGAAGATTTTATTTCTTCAAATCGTAGTATAATTATGAAACTTTAGTTTTCCAACGAAGTTTTTAAATCTTCGAGTCAGAATACTAATATTCATATGGAGTAGAAAACTACACAAGTTTTAATCTCCAAACCAAAATACAGCAACGATGAAGTTTTTATGTTCTTCAAATCGTTGTACAAGTATGAACTTTAATATTCCAATGATTTTTTTTTATGTCTTCAAGTCAGAATATGAAATTTCATACGGAGTAGAAAACCACACAGGTTTTAGTCTCCAAAACAGAATACAGATTAATCAAAAAATATAATTTCCTTAAGATTGTTATTAATTTGTATTCCAAAAAACCAGTAAATAATAAACACTGAAAATAAACAGAATCAGTGTTGAAAAATAAGAATAATTTTTTCAGAATATAATCGAGCTCACTTAGTTCAAAGTGTGTCCATAAGGAAATTATTCCCCTCACAGTACTCGAGGTTGATGGAATATCCCCTCCCAGGATAGAACGATTATCTTACCAGAATAGTAGTACTCCAAATTCAGGTAGCGGCGAACCACTCACAGCAGTATGTCACACAGAATTTGTTTATGCAGAAGAAGAAGAAGTTTGTGTTGTTCAGAAAATTCGTAAGTAATATTCTGAGGAATCAAACGAATTTATAGCAATGGAAGTATTGTTTCTGAAGGTTTGCAACCTTTCTGAACAGCCACTGAAAATGGTGGGAAATTTAAATAAGGAAAAGAAATCGGGTCGCGGGTCAGACACGCGGATCCGGCCGGGTCGCAGGTCAGGGTCACTAACGGGTAGGATTGGATAAATTAATTAATTTAATTAAATAATGATTAATTAAATAATTAAAAATTAAATAAAATTTGGTCCAAATCCGAATCCGAAGCCGAAGCCGAGCCGAGCCGAGCGAGCGACGACGACGGCGCGAGGGGTCCTTTCCCCCTCAACCCTTTTACTGACAAGAAGGAGTAATTCTACTTATAAGTAGAAGAACTTTTCTTTCCACTACCGATGTGGGACAAATGCTTATTTTATAAAGCAAGAGGGAACTCCCACTTTTCTTTCCATTACCGATGTGGGACAACTCCCACTTTTCTTTTCAATCATTTCCCATTCACCAATATCAATACCCAACAATCCCCCACATGAATGGGGAATGGCTATAATATAAAAGTGCGGACAAGTGTGATATACAAGCGAGAATTGACTGCATCTGGATAAGTAGGTTTCCCTTTGAACTTTCCGTAGTGAACTTATATCGGATATACTCGATCAATCGGTAGATTTGATATTTTTGAACCGTCGAACTTTGTTGTATACCTAGACAACATAAGTCACACAATCAACCCTCAACCATTTATGGTTCTCACGGTTGTGTTCGTTTCAGCCATGAACACTTCCTGGTTTCATGAGTGCGTAGAGAATGGGCCTTCACTGTCATTCCCCTTTAAAGCGGCTTACACTTAACACTCACATAGGTGATTTCTAAACATGTGGTCCTATAGCCACATTATCTGGTCATACACGCGCATTTAGATAATCATTAAAGAACCTTAATGCTTTATTAACTCATTAACAAGCCATAAGGTTTTATCCTTATTTCTGAACATTGTCTTCATCCGAGAATGGGTTGAGTTATTTGACAATGTTGAACCGTCAGTCACAACTTTGTTTGATCTCCTTGAACCTAGCTCTTGGGATCTCCAGTCTGCTAGGTAGAGTTACCGCCATGATGACATGTCCTCGGCCTTAACCCTATTCCCATTGATGATCTACTAACTCCCTCTCTAGATAAGCCTTTTGTAAGTGGATCCGCCACGTTATCTCTTGACTTTACATAGTCAATCGTGATAACGCCACTAGAGAGGAGTTGTCTAACGGTATAGTGTCTTCGTCGTATGTGACGAGATTTTCCGTTGTAAATTACGCTCCCTGCCCTACCTATTGCTGCTTGACTGTCACAATGTATACATATAGGAGCCAAAGGTTTGGGCCAGAATGGAATATCTTCTAAGAAATTTTGGAGCCATTCAGCTTCTTCACCGGCCTTGTCTAAAGCTATAAATTCAGATTCCATTGTAGAGCGGGCGATGCATGTCTGTTTTGATGATTTCCAAGACACTGCTCCTCCACCAACGGTGAAAATATATCCACTCGTGGATTTAACTTCAGATGATCCGGTGATCCAATTTGCATCACTATATCCCTCAATTACTGCGGGATATTTATTATAATGCAAAGCATAGGTTTGAGTGTGTTTTAAATACCCCAAGACTCGTTTCATTGCCATCCAATAAGTTTGATTGGGATTACTCGTGAATCGACTCAACTTGCTTATAGCACATGCTATATCTGGTCGTGTACAATTCATAATATACATCAAACTTCCCAAAACTCGTGCATAGTCCAATTGTGAGTCACTTTCACCTTCATTCTTTTGAAGTGCAAAACTTACATCAATTGGAGTCTTTGCAACATTGAAATTTAAATACTTAAACTTGTCAAGTACTCTTTCAATATAATGAGACTGCGATAATGCTAGACCTTGTGGAGTTTTATGAATTCTGATGCCTAAGATCAAATCAGCAACTCCTAAGTCTTTCATATCAAATTTGCTAGCCAGCATACGCTTCGTAGCATTTACATCGGTAATATCTCTACTCATTATCAACATGTCATCAACATATAAACAAACAATGACTTCATGATTTGGAGTATTTTTAATGTAAACACATTTGTCACACTCATTAATCTTAAATCCATTTGCCAACATTGTTTGGTCAAATTTCGCATGCCATTGTTTGGGTGCTTGTTTAAGTCCATAAAGTGACTTAACAAGTTTGCACACTTTCCTTTCTTTACCAGGAACCACAAAGCCCTCAGGTTGTTCCATGTAAATTTCTTCCTCCAGTTCTCCATTTAAGAAAATTTGTCTTGACATCCATTTGATGGATTTCAAGACCATATACGGCCGAGTGCTACTAACACCCGAATAGATGTTATTTTTGTTACCGGCGAGTATGTGTCAAAGTAATCAAGGCCTTTTTTGTCTATAACCTTTGACCACAAGTCTTGCCTTATATTTGTCAATAGTGCCATCACTTTCATTTTCCTTTTAAAAATCCATTTTGATCCTAAAGGTTTATTTCCGGAGGAGGATCAACCAATTCCCATGTATGGTTGTTCAAAATTGATTCAATCTCACTATTGACCGCCTCTTTCCAAAATCTTTGAATCGAAGAAGACATCGCCGCTTTAAATGTTTGAGGCTCATTTTCAAGCAAGAATGTCACAAAATCTGGTCCAAAGGAAGTAGATGTCCTTTGACGTTTGCTACGCCTTGCATCCGCTTTACTTGGTGTATTTTCCTTTGGTTCTTCCCGCGGTCGTTTAGATCTTTCACTTGACGACTCACATTCAGTTTTATACGGATAAATGTTTTCAAAGAATTCAACATTATCTGATTCAATTACCGTATTAACATGAATTTCGGGATTGTCCGATTTGTGAACCAAAAACCGACAAGCTTTGTTGTTTGTAGCATAACCAATAAAAACACAATCCACAGTTTTTTGTCCGATTTTTACCCTTTTGGGCAAAGGAACTTGGACCTTTGCTAAACACCCCCACACTTTGAAATATTTTAAGTTAGGTTTTCTTCCTTTCCATAGTTCATATGGGATTGTGTTTTGATGTGGGGCACCCTGTTGAGTATTCGGTTAGCTGTAAGGATAGCTTCCTCCCACAAGCTTTGCGGTAAACCGGAACTTATTAGTAAGGCATTCATCATTTCCTTTAATGTACGGTTTTTCCTTTCCGCAATTCCATTTGATTGTGGTGTGTAAGGGGCAGTGGTTTGATGAATAATTTCATATTCTAAACATATCTCTGCAAATGGAGATTCGTACTCTCCACCCCTATCACTTCTAATCATTTTTATCTTTTTATTCAATTGATTTTCCACTTCGTTTTTGTATTGCTTAAATGCATCAATTGCTTCATCCTTACTATTAAGCAAATACACATAACAATATCGAGTGCAATCGTCAATAAAAGTTATAAAATATTTTTTTCCCACCGCGAGATGGTATTGACTTCATATCACATATATCTGTGTGAATTAAGTCTAAAGGATTTGAATTCCTATCAATAGACTTAGATGGATGTTTAACAAACTTAGATTCAACACAGATTTCACATTTAGATTTATTACACTCGAATTTAGGCAATACTTCTAAATTAATCAATTTTTGCAAGGTTTTGTAGTTGACATGTCCTAAACGAACATGCCATAAATTATTTGACTCTAATAAGTAAGACGAAGCTGAATTTTTTTTAATACCGTCAACAACTATTACATTGAGTTTGAAAAGGCCCTCGGTGAGGTAGCCCTTTCCTATGAACAATTCATTCTTACTTATTACAATTTTCTCACTAACCAACACGCACTTAAACCCGTTTTTGACGAGTAGTCCATTTGAAACTAAATTCTTCCGAATTGTTGGAACGTGCATAACATTGTTGAGAGTCGGGACCTTGCTTTGAAGTCATCTTCGAAGTATCTTACCATATCCTTCAACCTTGGGCTGTTGCAAAGTATTTCCCATAAACAGTACCTCTTCGGGTCCGGCGGGAGCATAGGTTGCAAATGCTTCTTTTGTAGCGCAAACATGTCGAGTGGCACCAGAATCAAGCCACCACTCCTTTGGGTTTCCAACCAAATTGCACTCCGATAGCATTGCACACAGACCATCCATATCATCATTCTTTTTCACCATATTGGCTTGTTCTTTTCCCTTGTTCTTTTTCGGGAGACGACAATACGGGGCTTTGTGGTGACTTTCCCACAATTAAAGCGGTTGCCCTTGAACTTTTTCTTGTTGGAATCCTTTTCCTTTCCGAGAAGGCCTCTTCCTTTTCTTGTTCTTTTTCAGAGCAGCATCTTCAACGATGTTTGCCCCTTCAATTGGTGAAGTCTTACGGTACCTCTTCTCAGCGGTTTTGTTATCTTCCTCGATCTTGAGACGAATCACAAGATCTTCCAACTTCATTTCCTTTCTTTTGTGCTTAAGATAATTCTTGAAATCTTTCCATGAGGGCGGCAACTTCTCAATCATTGCAGCCACTTGGAATGCTTCATTTACTACCATACCTTCAGCAATAAGGTCATGGAAGATAAGTTGAAGCTCTTGAACTTGGGTTCCAACGGTTTTTCCATCCACCATTTTGTAGTCTAGGAATTTGGCAACCACAAATTTCTTCAAGCAAGCATCTTGATTTTGTACTTCTTTTCAAGTGCGGTCCATAGTTCTTTGGAAGTCTCTCTGCTGCACCGTAGACGTTGTACAAGTCATCTTCTAAGGCACTCAAAATGTAGCCTTTGCACAAAAAATCAGCCTGTTTCCAAGCCTCAGTAACCATGAATTGTTGGTTGTCAGGCATGTCGGCGGCAGGCACGGGAGGGTCCTCATTGGTGAACTTTTGCATACCAAGGGTGGTAAGCCAAAAGAACATTCTTTTTGCCATCCTTTAAAGTTGGCACCGTGAACTTCGCGGGTTTCTCGGCCGGTGGTGGCACGGTACGGGTTGTAGGAGTAACCGGTGCAAAGTATTTGCGAGAGGTAGTTCCAGTCTCAATTGCCATTATTCGTTTGTCACTTTGTCAAATTGACAAATTGTTTTAGTTAGTAAAATCGAATAGCAATTCAATCACAAACTTAAACGATGAAGATTTTATTTCTTCAAATCGTAGTATAATTATGAAACTTTAGTTTTCCAACGAAGTTTTTAAATCTTCGAGTCGAATACTAATATTCATATGGAGTAGAAAACTACACAAGTTTTAATCTCCAAACCAAAATACAAACGACAACGATGAAGTTTTTATGTTCTTCAAATCGTTGTACAAGTATGAACTTTAATATTCCAATGATTTTTTTTTATGTCTTCAAGTCGAATATGAAATTTCATACGGAGTAGAAAACCACACAGGTTTTAGTCTCCAAAACGAGAATGATTAATCAAAAAATATAATTTCCTTAAGATTGTTATTAATTTGTATTCCAAAAAACCAATAAATAATAAACACGAAAATAAAAGAATCGGTGTTGAAAAATAAGAATAATTTTTTCGAGAATATAATCGAGCTCACTTAGTTCAAAGTGTGTCCATAAGGAAATTATTCCCCTCGCGGTACTCGAGGTTTATGGAATATCCCCTCCCGGGATAGAACGATTATCTTACCGAATAGTAGTACTCCAAATTCGGGTAGCGGCGAACCACTCAAAAGAAGTATGTCACACAGAATTTGTTTATGCAGAAGAAGAAGAAGTTTGTGTTGTTCAGAAAATTCGTAAGTAATATTCTGAGGAATCAAACGAATTTATAGCAATGGAAGTATTGTTTCTGAAGGTTTGCAACCTTTCTGAACAGCCACTGAAAATGGTGGGAAATTTAAATAAGGAAAAGAAATCGGGTCGCGGGTCAGACACGCGGATCCGGCCGGGTCGCGGGTCAGGGTCACTAACGGGTAGGATTGGATAAGTTAATTAATTTAATTAAATAATGATTAATTAAATAATTAAAAATCCGGCCGGGTCGAGGGTCAGGATCACTAACGGGTAGGATTGGATAAGTTAATTAATTTAATTAAATAATGATTAATTAAATAATTAAAAATTAAAGAAAATCTGGTCCAAAAAGATTATCAATCAATCAGATAATCCGAAGCCGAAGCCGAAGCCGAGCGAGCGACGACGACGGCGCGAGGGGTCCTTGCCCCCTCAACCCTTTTACTGACAAGAAGGAGTAATTCTACTTATAAGTAGAAGAACTTTTCTTTCCACTACCGATATGGGACAAATGCTTATTTTATAAAGCAAGAGGGAACTCCACTTTTCTTTCCACTACCGATGTGGGACAACTCCACTTTTCTTTTCAATCATTTCCCATTCACCAATATCAATACCCAACAAATATAATCGAAATAATCTAATTCTATTTTAATTAAATAATAGGAGATTATAGTATAATCATTTTACTCCAAGTGTATTTTATTCTAGTACTATTATAATTTTAAAAATTGGTCTTACTTTTCAAAGACTTAATAGACCTCCCTCCCCTCTAATTTGACGGTCTAAGACTTCCTTTAGGATGAAATGGATAAATATTCACTTTTTTATATTGTTAAAAAAGTAGTTACCATCTGAAACTAATTAATATTTGTCACCTTTTAACGCGGAAAAAAAATATTCTAACAAATATATCTCTACCTAAAAATGAAAAGTTTCAGCATTATGTTGAAGTTTGAAGCTTTTTACAAATGAAACTTCATCATACTTTGTGTGCTTGAGTTTGAAATTCCCTAAATGTGAAATTATAACACAACATGATAAAATTTCAAAGTTTAACATATGAAACGCTAGTAAACTGCAATTGAGTGCAAAATCTGAAAGTATATTTATGTCCTAGAGATAATTTGTATTAGGACAAATGTACTTTATACACATTCATATTATTATTAATGGAGATTAATATTTTGGCATTTGTAATTATTAAATTATTATTTGATTGTTTGTAATTATTCATTAATGTGCATCCCCTGAGCTTACATTGTCATTAATAGAGTGAGATATTAATGATAAAACGTAACTCTTAAAATAGCCTCGACGAATGATCATCAAGAATGGGATATCGATGATATGTGATAAGTCGACATGTGGTCTGCATCACATCCTTAGAGGATGTAGTATGTCTCACTTGCTACGAGTAATGGTTACTCGTGATGGACACATGGATACTTTGGAAGTATTGATATACCCTGCTGATAAATTGTTTGTTATACTTGTCTAAAGTATGATCAGCGTGTGGGGGATAGAAGTCCTTAGACTTGAGGTCAATACGCGCCTTGTCTACAAAGTAATGTACTTTGATCCAGTTCTAAGCTCAAATGCCTTATAGGTTGAGATATGACTTGTATTGGGTATATTACGATGTAGATTGAAGGTGGTAGTTGAGCCAAGATTAGTATTCATTCCTCGGATGTATATTCGAGAGAACACTCGGATTCTCAGTGATATTAGGTTGACTAAGTCGTTGGCCAACACAATAGACATATTTAGAATATGGTCTAGTTGTCAACTAATATAGATGAGATACAATGATTAAGCCATTTGGATAGACACTTGACAAATCCTAAGCTTGATCGGGTGTGTCGTGAATGAAAGGATTTTATCTTACCACATAAAGGTTAAGTTTACCGGATTCGTGTAAACGTACTTCACATATTGAGTTCGTCTTTCGGCGCCGTCTAGGAGTTCCGTGTAGACCTTAATTTGATTAATGTCGATATGAGAAGGCCTGTAGGGTCACACTAAGTCGATTGTCCATTTCGATCTAAGGATGTATTGAGAGAGTAATTAAAATGTTCGATTTAATTAAGAATGCACGAAAAAATAAAGTCGAGCGCCACGGTGCCCATACCCTAGGGCCGTGGCGCCTCTGCCTCAATTTTTGGGCCAGGCCCAAGGTCAAACCCTAATCCGGTTTTGACATATTTTTCAACTATAAATAGAGGCATTCACCTCATTATTCAACACACCAATTCTAAAAAACATTCTAAGCCTTAGAGACTTAGAATCAAATATTCTCGAACCTCTGCCGGATTTCTTAGCTTTCCGAAAGAGAAGTACATTGAAGCTTTTGAAGCTTGGAGCTTGCAATCGGAAGGGCAACCGCATGTTCACCTTATAGTAGATAAAGATTCCAGATAATACTAACTTGTAAGTAAATGTTTTATGTTACAAGTTTCATTGTTGTATAACCATACCAGGAATTATTATTGGGGTAAGTAAGAAACAAAACTTTTAAACTTCCGTTGTGCATTACTTATGTGTTTTGAACCCAACAAAACCCTACAAAATCTACCTTTATGTGAAACTTCATTAAAAAAATACAATTAAGTTTCCAACTCTTACATGTAAAAGATGTGATAAAGTTAGCTTTTACAAGTTAAACTTCGGCACGCTGTGATAGAATTGTATAATTTTTCTAAAGTCCTTTAACATAGTTGAAATTTCTAGTTGGTATTCTCATTCCTTTTGTTGCTTCATCTATTCCTCAGATTTCCTTCGTCTGTCGATAGTGCCTTTAATGCCTGTGCCAACACCAAAAAAATAGCAGAGTTTGATTTAAAAGTTCTAAATTATGTCACACTATGTTGAAGTTTTACTAAAAGTTTAAACTTCATTATATATTGTGATAGAATTTACCATGTTTTAGCTAAAGATATTTTATTGTTCGTATTATGAAGTAATTATTTTTCAATTATTATAAATTGCGGCTAAACTTTAAATTACGTTCCAAGAAGTGTCTAGACCATCCAATTTTTTTCATTCCTTTAGCTTGACGCACATCTTATTATATGTCCCTCTCCTATCATTCGTCTCAGTTGCTAGATACGCTAAAAGACAAATATAACTATCTCAATTATTTTACCGTCAATATTAGTGTATTTAAATAAGGTCAAAATATTAAATACGAAAGAAAGGAAATGAAGAAGGTTCATAAATCATGACCGCCTTATTCCCCCCTTCAACCAAACCCCATATTGCTTCTTCCTCCACCTTCCTTGTTTTTACATTTTCATTTTTTACAGCTTCTGAATAACTTCCTCCACAATAAAACAACTATTTGAAGTCTTAAATCTTAAAGATTATCAAATATTGCAATTGATATGACATAATATTTTTTAGAGAAATATTATTCTCTAAATCAAACTATAAAGATTACTAACAAATGGATGTAGGCTCTAAAGGAATTGAGCTAGCTCAATTTTATAAAATTAGACTCTCTTATGAACTACTCCTAATAGGTAACATATCGCAGCTTTGTGAAAATAAAAATAAAGTTCAAAATGCAGAAAGAACTAAGCAACATTCTCCTAGACCGGACTCCTGCAAAGTGAAAGTAGAAGCCAAACAAGTATAAGGACCACTAAAACTTGTGGTGGGATGGTAAATATCGGCTTATCATTTCATTCTTAATTAGAGGTCTCGAGTTCAAATTTAGAAATGGAGTCGAGCGCTAAGTAGAACTTAGGTTAACATAAATCCGAATTAGTCCGGCCCAAATGAATACGGAATTTTTGGCCGGAAAACAAAAAGAAGTAAAAGTAACACTTGGCTAAGGTTTCTACTGACCTATTACAAAAGGTAGGAAAAAAAAGTGAAACAAACCATCATTGTGTTGCTTCATATAACCGTTATATAACGGATCCATATGTTATACCCGGCTACATAATTCAAATATTTGGTGAAAAGAGCAAAAGCTTCCACCTTTGCACTTTTTCCTTCCTACCCAATATTGAACTATTCTTTCCGCATTCACATAATATACAATTCTTATAAAAGACTTATCAACGTTTACCATTCAAAAAATTTCCCATCAACTCTTCTTTTTCACCCCTCAATTCCTCCCCCTTCCCACTATGGGTTCTTGCATTAGTAAATGCAACCCTCAAAGAAATCCCCAAGAAGATGATGATCATCACCATGAATGTGTTAAAGATAAACTTGTGATTTCACAAGCTCCCATATCTCCAAAAAAATTTCTTCCTTCTTCAACTATCCAACAACATAGTAAACTCGTCTCTTCTTCTCCTTCTTCCTCCTCTTCTTCTTGTTTGGTATCTCTTTCATCGTTTTCCTCTACTGCAACAAACGTTACATTATCTTCATCTTTGTCATCATCATCTTCCTCCTCTATATCCTCTTGTTTCAAGGATCGTTCTTTCTCGAACGATTTCTTGTTGTCTTGTGCACAAGAACACGATCATATACTTGACATCAAGAAAAACAAAGCAACTAATTGTGTTAGTCATCAAAATACGTCAACCATGTCTACAAGTGTCAAAAAATACTCGCGATCACCATCATCCACTTTGTCAAAACCACCAAGTCCTCGAAGAGAGTGCAATTCGACGACCCCCAAAAAAAGGCCACGTGCCAATTCGCCAGCAATGGTTCGACAAAAGAGTTTTAGAAAAGAACCTGATCAACAACTCATCAAGGGAGGAAATATTAGTAATAATACTTCAAATATTACCTATACATATCATCATTTTCCTAGTACTAGAACAACCCTAAAATCGCCATCTCCAAGTCGAAGATTTCCTTCCAATAATTTGAATGGTGAGAGCTCTTTTAGAAAATCAATTGCTTCAAAAGGGAACAATGGAAGTGTTGTATCAAGATCATCATCTCTTAGAAGAGAGAATCATTTCACTCCAAAAAATGAAGGAAAAATGAGAAGTGCTATTCCGGTTTCTCCAAAAATTGATGAAATGGAAATTGGAGAAGTGAAGTCAAGTGGTCAAGATTTGGACTCTTTTCTCATGGAGGACATTAATAATCCTCTTATTGCATTGGATTGTTTCATTTTTCTCTAGAGTGGGATCTCTATGTACATTTTTTTTCGAACGAGAAAAAAACTCTTTTTTGTTTACGTTTTTGTTTTCTTTACTTCTATGGGTATCAAGAGGAGTTGAACCCAGAATTTGATGGTGAAAGTATGGCACTTTCTACCATGTTAAGATCTTGTCTTGTTTGGAACGACAAGCATGTTCATAACGTGTGATTTGTTTCATGTTTACACAACTACATTCCATTTTTTTCGAGTTTATAATTATTGTATACTCCTTTGAAAACTATCATTTCGATAGGAAAATAAAAGGAAAGATTTATTGTGTGTAATAGAATATTTTTCAATATTCTTTCATTAATTGCATTAATTGTATATCTCCTATTTTAGTTAGAATTATAATCCTTTTATAATTAGGTTAATTAATTAACTAGTTTGTATCAAAGTAAATATTCTTTTAACCTTATATATATTATAAATCATTCTTCAATAAAATTAAGGAACATATTTCTTTATGGCATCAGAGCATTCCCATCCGTGGTTATGGTCATTCCTCCCTATCCACACCACATCCACCACTAATCTTAAAAAATGTCTTTCATGCCCCTAAACTCATTAAGAATCTAATCTTCGTGCGACGTTTCACAACTGAAAATTGGGTTTTCCTTGACTTTGTTCCTTTTGGTTTTACTGTAAAGAATTTTACAACAGGGAGATGAATAATGAGATGTGACAGCACCATAGATCTCTACCCTATTTCAAACGCCGTCAACAATCCAGCCTCAGTTTCCTCAACATTTGTTATTGTTTCGTCTTCATTATGACATTCTAGATTAGGACATCCGGAAGACTCTGTTTTACGCTCTCTTAGGAAAAATAATTTTATTAATTGCAACCATATTTCTAGGACTCCTATATTGAATCTTGCATTTTTGGGAAACATGTCAAATTACCATTTTCTGCATCCACAAATTCTACTTTAATGCTTTCTGATATCATACATAGTGATTTGTGGACATCCCCTATTTTGAGTAAGGTTGGTCATCGATATTATGTGTTGTTTTTGGACGATTATTCCAACTTTCTATGGACTTTTCCAATTGGAAATAAATCTCAGGTCTACCCTTTTTTTCTTCATTTAGTGCTTTCGTAAAAACACAATTTGAAAAGAGCATTAAATATTTTAATGTGACAATGGCAGGGAATTCGATAATAACCAATTCAAACAGTTTTGCTTTAAAAACGATCTTACCTTTCATTTTTCCTGCCCTCACACATCCTCCTAAAATATTAAAGCCGAACGAAAAATCTGAACCATAAACAACCTCATTCGTGCCCTACTTGCTCACGCCTCAATTCCCCCCTTAATTCTGGCATTACGCACTCTCCATGGCCACCTATCTTCTAAACATAATCCCAAACAAGTATCTAGCTCAACGGTCGCTCATCCAAGTTCTGTTTCATAGGAACCCCTCCTACCAACACTTGCGTATTTTTGGATGTCTTTGTTACCCTCTCCATCCGACCACTCACAAACTCCAACCCTGGTCTTCCCCGTGTGTATTTCTGGATTACCCTGCCAATCATCGTGGTTACTCATGCTATGACCTATTGAGCCGTAAAATTATTATTTCACGCCATGTCCTATTTGATGAGTCTCAATTCCCTTTTGTATCTCTACACTCGCCACATCGACATTTCTACGACTTCCTAGATGATGGCCTACATTCTCTTATATTTTTTATTTATTTTTATTATTTATTAAAAATTTAGCAAAAGCTTTCTTGGAATTGTATCAAATGTTCATTTTTTTTATTTTTTTTGAAATTTTGATGAACCGAATTCATATTTTTCAGTCGACATATTTAAATTTCAATCAATAAAAAAAATATTCCTACATAATAAAATATCAAAAAAATTGATAAATTTTAGATAAGAAACTAATACTAAAAATTTAAATTAAAAAATTGATTCAATAATTTTATTTGACAATGATAATTGTTGCTTCATACACTTCCAACAATGCTTGATATCCAAGAAAAAAAAGATCAGTATTTTGTCATGCACTTTTACTTTTGTTTATTCCCAGAACAATATTGCTAGAAGAAATTTTATTGGAGGACGAAGATAGAATAAAGTGTAGTGTACATTGATGTTAAAAAATGAGTATCTTTGAGAATACGAAAAAAAATGAAAGGTCTTACACAAACTTTGATTGGAAAGGGTGAAATGAGAAGAATAATGATTATCTTGTTGCATCTCTTCCATAAGTTTTGTATCTACACGTTACGAAGGTGATTTCAAGGCTCACTTGTTTGTCAAATTAAAATTTAAAAGATGTCTTTTCTTTTTAATGAAAAGTTGTAGTAGTTTTTATATATAGTGGTACAAAGTAAGCGCTCCAAAAGTTGGATAGCCTAAAATTTTGGCTTTATCAGTTTTACGTAATAGTTGGCTCTGAATATGAATAAATAAAATAAGACGAGCTTGCAATTCTTTGTATTTTCTTTTTCTTTGCAGAAACAATAAATGGTATCAGAGCTTTTTAATCCTAAGGGCTTGTGAGTTGAAAAAATCATACAGAAAATTCAGCAAAAGTAGAAAGAGAAAACCTGCTTAAAACTCAAACTGTTATGGCTTTAAGAAATTCTCAATTCATTCACCCCCTAATTTCTTTGAAAAAAATTATTCTGTTTGGGTTATAAAAATGATAATCTATTTGTGAGCATATGATTTATAGAAAGAGGTAGGGGTTGGTGGAGAACCTAATCCTTTGCCAAATAACTCAATTATGAATCATATGCTGAAATGATAAAAATTAGGTTTTCTTTGAATTAGAATTCAAATTATGAGAACCTAATCCTTTGCCAAATAACTCAATTCAAAATTATGACACAAAAGATGTGGCCATTATAACTTGAAATCAATTTACTAGGCTCAAAGAATGATTTAGTGAATGATTTGTCTGAAATTGAGATATGTTATGATGTGTGTGAAAATTGTCAAATACTTCCTCCGTCCCAAAAATATTGACATAGTTTGATTTGATATAAAATTTAAAAAATAAAAGAAAATTTGTAAAATGTATGGTCCAAAACAAGCCTTAGATATTTGTATGATCGTAAATTATCTCATAAAGTTAAATTATTTCTAAATATATAAATGTGTCAATCTTTTTGGAATAAACTAATAAGGAAAGTAGGCTAATCTTTTTGAGACACATGAATTAGGAAAGCAATACAGATTATCTTTTTCTAAGTCAGCAACATAGAGAGAAGGTGAGAAGTTACAACTGGTTCATTTTGACACTTGTGGCCCAATGAAAACTCCTCCCAATGGTGACAAGTATTTTATTCTTCTTATAGATGATTTAACTCCAATGACTTGGGTATAATTTTTTAAACAAAAGTTTGAAGTGTTTGTTGTTTTCAAGAAATTGAAAGCTTTTTTTGAAATTCAAAGAATGTTAAAAAGTATCAAAACAGATAATGGGAAGGAGTATACTTCAAGTGAATTCCATTTATTTTGTGATAATATGAAAATTGAGCATCATTTTGCAGTCACTTATTCGATCAAAATGGAGTTATTGAATAATTCTTGAGATCGCCGGGTGTATGATTGTTGAAATAAAGTTGTCCGAAGTCTTTTTGGGCTACGACCGTAAACACATCAATTTACTTGCAAAATAAATTGCCAACGGACCGTGGATGCGATGACACCTAGTGAAACTTAAAGTGGTATAAATCATCAATTAGAGCTTTAAAGGTGTTTGATTCGTTATGCTATACTGCCAAATGAAGTAGGCTTGATATAAAAGCTGAAAAAGAAATTTGGTTGGTTAGAATTATACTCTAAAGGCTATATAATTTACAATATTGAATCTGAAAAGGTTTTTAGGAGTAGAGATGTGAAAGCGGATGAAAATTCTTATTATGATTAAAATGCTTTTCAAGTTGAAAAGATGGCCAATGAACCGATTTTCAAGATTCAAATGAAGATTTGAAAGCAAAAAATGATGAAGAGACACTAGATCACTGGCTGAAATTTATGAAAGATGCAATCTTGCTATCATGGAACCTTCAAACTTACAAGATGAGACTGAAGACAGAAGCAAACGATGAATGAAATCGAAAATAGCCATGATTGAAAGACGAGGCATGAAAACCGTTGACAACATTGAAAATAAGCAAGTTATTGAAGTTAAATGAGTGTATATAGTGAATTGAACACATATGTATCTATGGAAAGCACAAAGAAAGACTGGTTGCTAAAGCTTATTCTCTATAACCTGGAATTGATTACTTAGATACTTTTATACTTATTGCAAGAATTGACACCATCAGAATTTTGATTGCATTGGATGAGCAAATAAAGTAGAAAACCGGGCATTTAGATGCTAAATCTGCTTTCTTAAATGATGTTTTAGAAGATGAGATTTATGTATCTCAACCCATAGATTTTGTGGTTCAAGGAACTGAAGGTAAGGTGTATAAGCTTCAAAAAGCTTTATATAAGTTGAAGCTCCCAAGGCTTGGTGTAACAAAATTGATGCCCAGTTGTGCAACTAAGGTTTCCAAAAAAGTGACAATCATGCTACACTTTATGTGAAGACACCCCTAATAATGACTCATTATTTATTTCTTTATATGTTGATCACTTGCTTGTTACAGACAATGATGAGCAAGAGTTGCAGAAAGTTAAAGTGAAAATGGAGAAATAATTTGAAATGTCAAATTTGGGAGAAATGAAATGTTTTTGAGGCTGGAAGTATACTAATCAAAGGCTGAAATTTTTCGTAATCAACAAAAGTATGCTTTGGAGATTCTGAAAAATTCAGAATGCAAAACTGTAAATTAGTTCCTACACCATTAATTTTGAATACCAAATTTTCAAAGAAAGATGTAGCTGAAAAATGTGATGCTTTATTTTATAGAAGTTTGATTAAAAGTCTCTTATATTTGACGGCTTCAAGACCTGATTTAATGTATGTTTCAGTTTGCTTTAAAGATTTATACAAAGTCCCAACAATATTTATTTTGCATGTTAAATAAGGTAATATACCCGTGATATACACTGAATATACATCAGTATATATCACAGGTATACAGAAGCAGTAAAGCAGTGGGCAGTTCAGGCCCAACACGCTGAGGCCCATCACGGGTGGCTGTCAAGCCCATCACGGGCAGTGGCTGGATTGGTATATTAGGAAAGTATATTTTGTGTATATTGTAGTGTATTTGTTACCTAAGTTAGGATATACACTTACCATAATTAGGATATACACTTACCATAATTGTATAGTTAGAATTATGGTAGAATAAGATTTTAGGAATAGAATAGGAATAGGATTCTCCTATTTTGTAACTTATATATATATATCTATTCAATCAATGAAAATAATCAAGGGGATTATTTCTTTCATGGTATCAAGAGACTAGGTCTAACAAAAGTTTTTTCTCTCCCAACTTTTGCCTCTCTCGGCCGAGACACCCTTCCCCTCCCCCCCTCGGGTTTCTCTCCCAAAGTTCGTCTTCCGCTCTCAAACACCTCTCTTAAATTTCCCCTCTTTCTTTGTTCTTTCAATATGTCTAAGAACAATTATCACCCTGCCCTCATGGTTTCTAACGTCAAGAACAATATCCCTATTGTCCTTGAGATGGAAAACGTCCAATATGCGACGTGGGCGGAGTTGTTTAAAATTCACGCTATCTCCCTTCAAGTTCTTCATCACATCATTCCTCCCACTAGACACCTTCCTGCGGAGGATCCTGAGTTATGGATTACTCTTGATGCTACCGTTCTCCGATGGATCTACGCCACTATTTCGGTGGACCTTCTACAGACAATTATTGAGCCGGATACCACGGCTATGGCTGCATGGAATAGATTGCGTGATATATTCCAAGACAACCAACATTCACGTGTCGTCACACTCGAGCAGGAATTCTCTCTAGTTCGAATGGACGAATTTCCGAAGGTTTCTGCATATTGCAAGAAACTAAAGGAGTTGGCGGATCAACTCCGGAATGTTGGCGCACCGATAACTAATAATCGTCTAGTTCTACAGTTGGTTGCCGGTCTTTCGGTGGCCTATAATGGTGTTGGAACTCTCCTTCGCCAAAGCAACCCTCTTCCTGACTTCTATCAAGCCCGCTCCATGCTTACTATGGAAGAAGCCAGTTTGGCTAAAAAGGCGGCTACCGGAGCAAGCCCCATCGTCATGATGGCGTCCTCTCCTAGTTCTCCGGGTTTTGTTAATAATTCGGGCCAAAACCATAATCATGGTGGCGGCAAGAATAATCGCAAAAATAATAACAAAAACCGCGGGGGCAAACGCGGCGGTTCTGGTGGCGGTTCCGGTGGTCAGCAAGCAGGCGGTGGGTCCCATCCAGGGAACAGTGGCCCACCACCCCCGAGTCCCAGCAGTGGGGCCCATGGCAGTGGGGCTGGGGCAGTGGGCCGTGGGCCAGTAGCCCTCACAATTCCAGCGGCTAGTGGGCTGTCCAACAGTTCAGGCCCAACACCCAACAGGGGCGGCCCACTGGCCAGTGGCCCGGCAGCAATGGCAGCAGCAGCTACGGCCTAGCTCCATCACGGACAGGAGTTCTTGGGCCCCGACCTCCGTAAGCCCATCATGCAGCAGGCCCCACTCAGACCGATATCGAGGTCGCGATGCACACGTTGGGGTTGACTCAACCGGACCCAAATTGGTACATGGACACCGGGGCCACTACTCACATGACTTCCGAATCAGGTACTCTCTCCTCTTATTCCAATTTGAGCACCCCTCGGGGTATAATTGTTGGTAATGGCAACGCTATTCCAATTCAGGGTTATGGTCAGAAAACGTTGTCTACCCCTAATCCACCCCTTCTCTTGAAAAATACTTTACATGCTCCTAAATTGATTAAAAATTTAGTGTCTGTCCGAAAGTTCACTACTGACAATTCCGTTTCCGTTGAATTTGATCCTTTTGGTTTCTCTGTGAAGGATTTCAAGACGGGGAGTCATCTCATGAGGTGTGATAGTAGGGGGGATCTGTATCCTATCATGCCTGGTTTCAGTCCATCGAGTCAAGCCTTGTCATCAACATTTGCAGCCATCTCTCCTTCCATGTGGCATGCTCGTCTGGGTCATCCGGGGTCTTCTATTTTATCAGTTTTAGATAAAAATAGCTTTATTTCATGTAAGGGTACGAGTCGTACTCCACCTTGTCAGTTTTGTTCATTAGGGAAAATTGTTAAGTTGCCATTTGTAGACTCCAATTCTCATACTTCAATGTCATTTGATATCATTCATAGCGACTTATGGACGTCTCCTGTTCTTAGTTCATTGGGTCATCGATATTATGTTCTCTTTTTAGATGATTATTCTAGATTTTTGTGGACGTTTCCAATTGTGAATAAATCACAAGTGTTTTCTGTCTTCATCAAATTTAGAGCGTTCATTCGTACTCAATTCGAAAGAGAAATAAAAAATATTCAATGTGATAATGGGAAAGAGTATGACAATAGGGAGTTTCAGGAATTCTGTGCTAATAATGGGATCAATTTTCAGTTTTCGTGTCCTCATACATCTTCACAAAATGGGAAGGCCGAAGACAAAATTCGTTCCATAAATAACATTGTCCGAACTCTCTTAATTCATGCCTCCATACCTCCATATTTTTGGCATCATGCTCTACAAATGGCCACATATCTTCTTAACATAATTCCGTCTAAAGGTCTGACATATTCTTCCTCCCTCAAAATCCTATATAATAAGAACCCTTCTTATTCTCACCTTAGGATTTTTGGATGCTTGTGTTACCCGTTATTCTCATCCACCACAATTAACAAACTTCAGGCTCGGTCTACCCCGTGTGTATTTTTGGGTTATCCGTCAAACCATCGTGGTTATAAATACTTTGACTTATCCGCCAAGAAAATCATAATTAATCGCCATGTCATTTTTGATGAAACCCAATTTCCGTTTACAAAAGTTCATACTCCCGAGCCTAAGTCGTATAATTTTTTGGATGACCAAATATCCCCGTATATTATTCAGAATTTTTCGGACATCTCCCGCACCCAAAATTCTCCAGCGGGCCCACTGCCCGCTGGCCCCACAGTTTCGTGCCCAGGTTCGGCCCACCGGAGCAGTTCCAAGCAATTGGGCCGGCCCAATCTGGAGGCCGGTCTAGACGACAATTCCAGTTACCGATTTGGGCCAGCAGGCCCACTGCCTGCTAGCCAGTCCGTCCCGAGCCTCGAAAATTCCCAAAATTCCCTCAATTCTTCCTCGAGTCATAGACCGGTCACTTATAGTCAGCGGGGTATTTTTACACCTAAAAGACATTTTAATTTACATTCGGATGTCTCTAAATCCCCCTTCCCAGCAATCATGTGTCTGCATTAAATGACCCTAATTGAAAAATTGCTATGACTGATGAATATAATGCTCTTATTGATAATAAGACGTGGGAGTTGGTGCCCCGTCCATATGGTATTAATGTTATCAGGTCTATGTGGATTTTTGCTCATAAGGAGAATTCAGATGGGTCATTTGCTCGACATAAGGCGCGACTTGTTGGTGATGGTAAGACTCAGCAGGTTGTGATAGATTGTGGTGAGACGTTTAGTCCAGTGGTCAAACCGGCTACCATACGCATTGTGCTTAGCTTGGCTCTTTCAAAGACTTGGCCAATTTATCAGTTGGATGTCAAGAATGCTTTCCTACATGGTGATCTCAAGGAAACAGTCTATATGCATCAGCCGTTGGGTTTCAGGGATCCAAACCGTCCTCATCATGTATGTTTGTTGAAGAAGTCCTTATATGGGCTTAAGCAATCTCCAAGGGCCTGGTACACGAGGTTTGCTGCTTTTGTTTCAACTATTGGGTTCACTCACAGCAGGTCAGATAATTCCTTATTCATCTACCGCAGTGGTTCGTCCTTGGCCTACATTCTGTTGTATGTGGATGATATCATCTTGACTGCCTCTTCCGATGCCTTACGCCAGTCTATCATGACCATGCTCAGTTCTGAGTTTGCTATGAAAGACTTAGGGCCTTTGAGTTATTTTTTGGGGATTGCCGTCAAGCATCATTCAGGTGGTTTGTTTTTGTCTCAACGAAAGTATGATGCTGAGATAATAGAGAGGGCTGGGATGTCATCCTGTAAGTCCACTTCCACTCCAGTTGATGCAAACCCTAAGCTAAGTGCCGCAACAGGTGCACCATACGAGGACCCGACCCGCTATCGCAGTCTTGCAGGGCCCCTCCAGTATCTTACCTTTACCAGACCGGTTATTACGTATGCGGTTCAGCAGGTGTGTTTATTCATGTATGATCCCAGAGTTGAGCACGTGAATGCAATCAAATGCATCATTCGGTATATTCAAGGGATACTAGACTATGGGTTGCACTTGTATCCGTCATCTACATCCACACTTGTCTCTTACACGGATGCTGATTGGGGTGGTTGTCCCGACACCAGACGGTCGACTTCTGGCTACTGTATGTTCCTTGGCAACATCTTGGTCTCCTGGTCGGCAAAGCGTCAGGCAACTCTATCACGCTCAAGTGCAGAGGCAGAATATCGAGGGGTAGCGAATGTGGTCTCCGAATCATGTTGGCTACGTAATTTGCTTTTGGAGCTTCATTGTCCCATTCAGAAGGCATGTATATTGCGATAACATTAGTGCCATCTACCTTTCAGGTAACCCAGTTCAACACCAACACACTAAGCATATCGAAATGGACATTCACTTTGTCCGTGAAAAGGTTGCAAAAGGTCACGTTCGCGTATGTCATGTCCCGTCTCGTTATCAAATTGCAGACATCTTTACAAAGGGTCTACCAGCGGTTCTCTTTGAAGATTTTAGGGACAGTCTCAGCGTTCGAAGACCGCCCGCTATAACTGCGGGGGTGTGTTAAATAAGGTAATATACCCGTGATATACACTGAATATACAGCAGTATATATCACATGTATACAAAAGAAGTAAAGCAATGGACAGTGGCAGTGGGCAGTTCAGGCCCAACACGCTGAGGCCCATCACGGGTGGCTGTCAAGCCCATCACGGGCAGTGGTTGGATTGGTATATTAGGAAAGTATATTTTGTGTATATTGTAGTGTATTTGTTACCTAAGTTAGGATATACACTTACCATAATTAGGATATACACTTACCATAATTGTATAGTTAGAATTATGGTAGAATAAGGTTTTAGGAATAGGATTCTCCTATTTTGTAACTTGTATATATATCTATTCAATCAATGAAAATAATCAAGGAGATTATTTCTTTCATTGCAGCTGCAAAAAGAGAGCTTAGGTACTTAAACAACAGGCGTTAGCTTGTTAGGTGTTTTTCACGGCCTCCAATTTGGGTTGTGACATGTTGTGTACCTGTAGTAGTTATTTATAATCTTTTTGAACTCCCCTTCGCCCGCTCGGCTTCGTGCTAGAAGCTATATTGATTTCGCCTCTAGGCATGAGAGATAGCTCATGATTGGTATATGGATCTCTCTGTGTAGTTGTCGGCCTTCTAGAAGCTCCTTGAACTAAGGAGACAATTCCTTCATCAATCATAAATGTCCCTGATGAATTATTAGGTGGTATGAGTATGTTAAGGGAGCTTTTTCTAAGTGGGTCGCTTCGCGCAAGACACTGCTTAGGACCAAGGGGTCACACAACACGTGTATGATCTAATTTACACATTTCATCCTTCAGCCTCCTTACGTCAATTCCACGAATCTCTTATTCATTCTCATTGAACGGCGACGGGAGAGTAAATCAAACTAGCAAAACTCACATTGGGCTTAGGAATTATAAGGCTCGAACTAATGATTTCTACCATGTCAAGGTGACACTCTATCGCTGAGTTATATCCTCTTCTATTTTGTATCGAAAATTAGAAGAAGGGATGGCTTTCCTAATTCCTAAAGACAACGTACTAAGGAGAGTAAAGTGCTCTACCAAATGGGGACAGCTTGTTGCGCACCCCTTTATTGCCACCAAATAAAATTTTATACTCCTCTTGTCTAATGCATTGCTTTTCATTTTTCTCAATTAATCCAGTGAAAATATAAGGAAATTTAACATAAGTACAGGCAGAATCAAGTTAGATGGATTGTAAACCAGAAAGAAATTTAAGTGAGACAGGACAAAAGATATAGGAACTGTTTCTTCTTGTTCCAACTATTCAGTAGAATTTTACTTATGTTGCTTTCTTATATTATTTCCAGAAAGTTTTATTTAGATTGAAAAAAGGATACCAAAGGATCTTTTTTTTATGTGTATTCAAACAACAAGAATCAAGATTTTGAAGGCTATGAACAACTCTGAGGACAAAAATAAGAACAATTTATCTCTGAATTTCATTGAACAAGACAAAAATTGTTTTGTTACATGATATCTGCAAATCTAATTTACTCTATAATTTGATATGTTCATCATAATCTATAGAAATATGCTTCAACATCATCATAAGCTAACAGCCCATATCTTCACCATTTAATCAATTTGGTCATTCCAAGTGGCACCTCAAATTCTTTACAAAGGTATCCACTCGTTAGCTTTTGATGATCTTCAAGCAGAAACAATTTTATCTGTCTAATGTTAGACAAATTGATCTGAGCAAATACTACTCGGATTCATTTTCGACAAACCGAGCAACTTTTGATCCATTTTCAGCTCTATACATCTTCAGATTGATCTAAAGCTACTCCAATTCTTATACTTTTCCATCAGAAGAAGTCATTTTTCGGTTTAATTTCGCCGTTGTAGAAGTAGTCACAGAATTTGTGCCTTTAGAAGGAGCTGAAGAAGGAGAAGGCAATTTCTTGGGAAGCATTTGTTCATAAGTAGAAGCCTTAGGCAATCTTGATCCTTCTGAAACAACAATACTAAAAAGAAGAACAAAGATCAGACAATGCCTCCAAGAACCTGACATGATGAAAAAAATTCAAGAAGATTGTTTTTGTGTGTGCAGAGAGAAAAGACTGTTACAAGACTTTTAAAGACTTCAGCTTTACATATTTGGGGTTTTGATGGTTTAAGAAAGGAGACATGTTGAACAATGTGTTTAGTTTGCCAACTTGTTTGTTAGAGAAAAGTTGAGTCAATGGCAGACAATATGGAATTTAAGAATTCTGCAATGTTTTTGAAGCTAATGTTGTTGCTGTAATTTATTTAATGTAAGTAGGAAAAAGCACATAAAGATATATAGTTTAAAGAGGAAGTTATGGAATGTTGTTTGCTAATGTGGTCCCAAATATGTTCAAGATTAGTGTTTTATATTAGGAGACAATGAGGGAACAAATCTTTGTTGTCAGCCTATCTAAAGTAAAACGGAGAATAATCTCTTAATTATTTTTATTAATGTAAATGGTTAATACACATGATATACAATAGTAATTCTAGGTTATAATTACGGAAATTAAATATTTTCCTACCTAATATAAAATATTACTACAATAATTACAGATATACAAAATCACTAATTATACCAAAAAAATATATTTCCAAATATTAGTTAGGAAAATATTTAATTTCCGTAATTATAGCCTAGAACTACTATTATATATCATGTATATAAATAATTTACATTAATGAAAATAATCAAGAGATTATTCTCTTTCATGGTATCAACACTCTAGGGCAAACTTTTTCCTTCTCCACAAAACCTTCCGCCGCCCTACTCTCCTCCCCCCCCCCTTCGGCCATCCACCTCCCTTCAATTCTAACACAAAGAATAACTTTCATCCTGCCCTTGCATTCTCCAACATCAAGAACAACATCCCTATTGTTCTTGAAATGGAGAACGTCCAGTATGCAACATGGGCAGAACTCTTTAAAATTCACCAAAGGTCTCATAGAGTCCTCCATCACATCGTCAAACCAGAAAAAGGAAAAGAGAAGGTGCCTTCCACCGATGATGAAACAGAGTTGTGGGCAACTCTTGATGCTACGGTGCTCCAATGGATTTATTCCACCATCTCTATTGACCTCTTACATATAATTATCGAACCCGACACCACGACAATGGAAGCTTGGAATAGGTTGCGTGATATATTCCAAGATAACAAAAATTCTCGTGCTATGACCCTTGAGCAAGAATTCTCCCACATAAATACGAAGGATTTTCTGAATGCCTCAGCCTATTGTCAAAGGCTCAAGGAGTTGTCGGATCAACTCAAGAACGTTAGCGCGCCCATCACGAATGGTCATTTCATTCTTCAAATGGTTGCAGGCCTCTCCGAGGCGTAAAATGGGGTTGGAACTTTTCTTCGCCAAAGAAATCATCTCCCACCGTTCTACCAAACACATTCCATGCTCACCTTAGAAGAAGCAGGATTGGCTAAAAAGACGGCTACCGGAGCCAATTCTGCCATGATGGTGGCCACATCCCACGAAACCGATGACTCTCAATCCTTCTTCGAAAATTATGGTCAAACCCGTAACAACAGGAGTGGCAAAAAGGGTCAAAACTGTGGAAAAAATCACGGTGGCGGTGGCAAGGGTGGTGGTCGTGGCGGTAACGACGGCGGCAGTGATGGACGAGGAGGAGGCAGTGACGGTCAGCAGGGGACCGGGCCATAAAACCCCTGGCAGCAGGCTTGGGCCGTTGGGCAGTAGCCATGGGGCATGCCTTGGGCCAGTGGGCAGTGACCCATGTTGCCCTACCCGTTCCCAATACCAAACTAGGTCAGGCCCAGTGGACATCAGAGGCAGCAGCAAGGCCATTCTGGGCCACGAAATACCTCGGCCTCAGCAGGCTTTCGATGTTGCAGGCCCACCCATGACGTCGACCCATACGGATATCGAGCGGCAATGCATACACTTGGGTTAAATCCTCCGGATGCAAATTGGTACATGGACACCGGTGCTACTTCTCATATGACATCCGCGCCAAGTAATCTCTCGTCTTATTTCAATTTGAGCAAAATTCATGGCATAATTGTTGGTAATGGTAATTCAATTCCAATTCGTGGTTATGGTTACACAAATTTATCTCCCCCGAACCACCTTTAGCCTTAAAAAATGTCCTTTGTGCTCCTAACTTAATTACAAATTTGATGTTTATTCGGAAATTTACAATTGATAATTGGGTTTCTATTGACTTTGACCCTTTTAGATTTTCTGTGAAGGATTTCTCGACGAGGATACCTCTAATGAGATGTGATAGTCGAGGCGAGCTCTATCCCATCACCGCCGCCACCACCACCACCACTACTAAATAAGCCACACCGTCAACATTTTCCGCTTTAGCACGTTCCTTATGGCATGTGCATTTGGGTCATCCGGGAGCGTCCGTTCTTTCTCCCTTCAAAATAATAAATTTATTGAGTGTAATAGTACTCGTAGTACTAATGTTTGTCCTTCATGTCCGCTTGAGAAACATGTTAAATTGTCGTTTGTTGCCTCCAATTCTAGTACTTTATTGCCATTTGATATTATTCATAATGATTTGTGGACATCTCCAATTTTGAGCTCTTTGGGACACCGTTATTATGTGTTATTTTTGGATGATTATTTCAATTTTTTTTGGACGTTTCCATTATCTAAAAAGTCTCAAGTTTATTCCACATTCTTATCATTTAAAGCATTCATCCGTACTCAATTTGAACGAAAAATTAAGAACATCCAATGTGATAATGGAAAGGAATTTGATAATGAGCCATTTAGAGAATTTTGTAAGGATAATGGTATATCATTTCGGTTTTTTTGTCCACATACGTCCTCACAAAATGGGAAAGTCGAGAGAAAAATCTGCACCATTAATAATATTGTTCGGACATTACTAGCTCATGCTTCATTACCACCTTCATTTTGGCATCATACATTACAAATGACTACTTACCTTCTTAACATACTCCCTAGCAAAGGATTAGCATACCAATCACCACTCAAAATTGTTTATCACAAAGACCCTTTGTATTCTCATATTAGGATGTTTAGATGTTTGTGCTATCATTTTATTCCCTCCACTACAATAAACAAACTTCAAGCCCACTCTACTGCGTGTGTGTTTTTGGGTTACCCGTCTAATCATCGTGGTTACAAATGTTATGATTTATCCTCTAATAAAATCATAATTAGTCGCCATGTAATCTTTGATGAAACCCAATTTCTGTTTGCTAAGTTACATAATTTTGTGTCTAATTCTTATAATTTTTTGGATGATGGGCTATCACCGTATGTAGTCCACCATTTGGTTCGGCCCACACCGTGGGATTTGGACCAACAGACACCGGCAGGCCCACTGCCTGCTGGCCCGATCACTTCCCGTCATCAAAATATGCCAGTAGGCCCACTGTGATACGATACGGGATGGCACAAGGGTGATTATGAGAGCTAGGTTTCGTGGTGGAACTCGACTTCAAACCAATGATGATCCATGGAGCATATTAACCACATTTGAGGAGCTTCAAGGGGTCTCAAACGGGTATCTTCACACCTAACACCCCTTGATGATGAAGGATAAGCCTTTAAAGGCCATTGAAGACCTGTGTGTGAAGATGATCAAGCTATGGGAAATAACATGGAAGGAACTAGACACAACTCACTCAAGTTCCTTCACCCGAGATTATGCCGAGGAGCTCCAAGCCATATGAGTCTTGTTCATGTAAGGAACGACCTTGGAGATCCTTAGGGACTCAACTTGGTTGAAGAAGAGAAGCACGAGATTGGATGAAGATGTCAAGACCGGGAGGTGGTTATTTATGCAAAGAGGGCAATCTTTAAAGACAAAGTCATCATTTCTTGAAAAGACCACCAAACAAGGCCCTTACTTCATTAAGGTAATAATTGTACTAGCTTAGTAGTCTTCTTAGCCTAAGTAGTATAATACTACATTTGTTATTTCATTACTTAGTTTTTGGATTAATATTGATTGAGAGTGATTCTCTAGTATCTAGGTTCTAGATTGTAGTGTAGTATAGTGCTCCTAGCGAGTGTAGGGTTAGTCTTAATCTCTTCAATTGAACTTCTCTTTGAATGTATCCACGTTGGTAATTCAAGCGTGAATTCAAGTCTCTTCTCCATTGGTTTGTGATCATTTACTTGATTTCAATCCCTTCTTTCTTCTATTCTCACCTATATTTCTTCTATCAAACCTATCTTACTTTGTGTTGTTTAATTCCGCATATTTGATTGTTATTTTCATACGTTCCCAAGTCGGATCGTATCATTTGGTATCAGATCTTAGGCTAAAGGATTGTATCTACAATTCTTAATCCTTGGTTCTTCTATTTTGAAAATCCAAAAAAAATCAAAATTTCAAAAATTTCTAAAAAATATTGTGTTAATTTTGTTATTTTGACACTAGATTCTTGTTCCAGTGTTAGTTGAACCTAAATTTCAATTTTCGTTCAATTTGGAGGTATTTTGAGTATTTTACCATTATTGGAGCTTCAATGTTTGAAACTTGAAAGTAGATTTTGGCGAAGGAAGGTGATATTGACTTCAAAAGTTAGTAGGTTTTGTTCTACTCATCAAGGGGATCTTGGATATTAATTTTGATGGAAATTGAAGGTCATTTGGACAAGTATTCAAGAATCCACCATTGAAGGACCTTTAAACCTTCAAGAACTTGAAAGTGGGTCTTGTTGAAGAAGGTGAAATTGGAACTTGAAACCTATTGGGTTTTGTTCTCTACATCATGGAGAGCTTAGATTAAATTTTGGTGCAATTTGAAGTTAATTTGAGGTGGATTGAAAAATTGGGTGTTCTTGGTGTTCTTCATGTTCTTGAATTATCTTCATAAATTCATGGTGAAGAAGACACTCAAATGGAGCTTTTGATCCAAAAAAGTTCAAGGTGTTTGTAGGGCCAAAAAAAGGAAAGTTCTAGGTTGGTTGGGGCCCACAATCAGCCAATTTTCAGAATTAAAAAACATTTTTTTTTCGAAAATGGCACGTCATCAGTGAAACACCACTGCCGCATCAGCACATATCCGACGTAGCAGTGCCAGCTCAGCGTTGCGTCAGTTGAATCAGTCTGCGTGGCAACCACGTCAGCGCCAGTCAGCCTCCACACGCACTGCCAAGCCCAGACACACCTGCAGGCGCATAGGGCCCAATTTCAGAGGGCTGACAGCCCTATTTTTCCCTATGTTTTGCGTTGTTTCAGCCCCTATTTCTGGCGTTTTGACCCGATTTTTGCTCAAATTTCTCCCGATTTGATTTCTTATCATATTCTTAATACTTTAATACTTCTAATTAATTAAAAACAAGTTATTAATCTTACTTATTTGCTAATTAATTCATAAATTTCATCACTTTTCATCCTAATTCTCAAACAGATTTCTAAGTGTTGAAATTCGATTTTTCTTCTTTCTTTCTCATTTCATTAATTTTTTGAGCTAATTAACAATTAGTAATTGTTCTTACTTGATTGTTAACTAGTTCTTGAGTCCGAACTTTTATTTCGTGCCAATTCTTTCAAGCTTTTATCGTTTAAACTTCGTTGTAATTTCATTAGATCTTGTCCATTTGCTTTGATTGTCCGTTCTTGGTGTCACATAACTTCCACTCCAAACCGATGCTTGGATACTACTAGGAAACAATTTGAAATTTAAGGTTCTTGACGAGCTTAAGGATAATCTATTGAGGGGGAAAAAGGCAAGAGTGGTGAAAACAATAGAGTGGTGCTAGCCAAGAACAAACGAGTGCAATATAAACATTGTTGAGGAGCTCTTATTATTAATCTTGTTTGCTTATTTTGTAGGTACACGAAGAGGTGTCATAAGGAGATGAGTTATAAGGAAACATGTCATTTATCGCTTCGGGATCTTGTGATGATGATATGAGAGGCTATGGCTCTAGTGATAGAGGTTATGACCATGATGATGATGGAGCTTATGGAGACGATGGTAGTCATTATGATTATGAACCATATGATGGTGAAGAGCAATACTCTGGAGGTGAATATGAGGTAAATGGATCTCATAGATCTTATGAACAAGATAAGGGAGTAGAAGAGCCTAATGAATAGTCCTATGGTAAAGACGATGGTTATAAAGATCATCATACTACACACCACGGATATGGGGCGACTTGAGGTATAGTTCTTTCTCACACATACCTCATGAATCAATTTATGAAGAGTCGCATGAAATAAGGAGTTGTGATGAACATGAATATAATGGTTATGCACTTTGTGGTGAATATGACCGTGGGGGTAGTGGACTTGAGTATGAACTTTGTGAAGAATTTTCTAGAGGATATTCACGTGCATCCCCTCATGATACTTTATATACTAAGAGAAATTGTATAAGTGTGGGGGTTGGAGGAGGTAAAAGTCATCCTAGAAGGAAAATAGAGTGTACATTTCCTACTTCAAAAAGTACAATATCTTATGTTCCTTATCCTAATACAAACGTGACATGTTCTCAATATGGATATGATGTTGAAGGTTGGAGGGAAACATCGATAGGCATTGGGAGTAGAGGGAACCCAATGTATCAAGAGGGGATTGATCCAAAGAGGCGAACTATCAAAACCAAGGTGAATGTTTGTGGATGTGTGAGATTCTCTCTTGTTCTTGATGATGATTGTTATACAAACTTCATCACCCCTCATGTGGTTGAATGGTTGAGGATACCTTGTGTTATGTGATAATATCCTTATTATGATGAGGGAGGGTATTGGGTTGATAGGAAAGTGAAGCTATACATTACACATGGTGAGTACCAATATGAGATTTGGTGTGATGTTCTTCCCATGGATACTTGTCACATATGTTTAGGATATCCTTGGTTCCAAAAATATAGGATTCCATACGAGCAAGAATGGTACAAGTATGTAGTGGACAAGAAGGGGAGCTTTCTTTTTCCACCCATACCCCCTAAAGAAGAAGCAAGTACAAGTGAACCGCTTCCTAGAGTGAGTAGTTTTGATCTTTCATATTTTGATAGGATAATAAATGCTCTCCAACAAATATTTGCTCAACACTTTTCCAAGGAGCAACCAACACAAGATGAGAAGGCTATCCCAAATGAAGCCAAATGGAAGACTGAAGTGAAGGTCCATCCTAACCCTTCAAAAGGAATATTGGGAGTTCATCCCTCTTCTAATGAACATGAGAGATACAAAATTGAGTGGAGTAAGGGAGAGCCATGTGACAACTCTAGAGTGGAAAAAGAAGAGGTTGTGCGGAGTGACGTGAGGGAGTTGTCACAACTTAATTCTAACCCTTCTAACCTTTCTACTTCTTCTAGTTGTCCTGGTTCTTTTGTAGGTACTCATGAGGATGAACACTCGAAAGAATCCCAAGTTTTTTTGGGAAGTGAAGTAATCCAAACCTCTTCAAAAGAGGAAATCCAATGCAAGGCACTTGATCGAGGTAATGAGTGATATGTACATGAGCTACAAGGTAACAAATCTAATCCTTATACGCTATTGAACTTGGAGGAACATGTTGAGACTAATAGCCAATTGAGTAAGGATGAAGTTTTGTCTTATGTGGAGCATAGTGGCTATTTGCTAAGTAATGATGATGTCCTTGTTGGAAGTATGCACACACTAGTTGATCATTTTGATGACCGAATTTATTCTTCTTGCAAGATCGATTTATGTCCACCTAGTGTGCACACTTGTGATTCTACACTAGATGACTTTACTTGTGGTAATCATGTGAGTGAAACTTGTTGACTTTTAATAAGACTCAAGGTTATGATAGTGTTGTGTGTCATGTAGAGAGTCATGACGTTGATCTTTTTTGGAGTAACATTACACGCCTTCATTCACCAACTTTAGATAATTTCTCTTTCCTTAAGAATAATGTCTTATTCGATTATGACATGATTGTTGATGACGATGTGCATGCTCACTTATTTTTTGGTGTGGTAGGTGTCACCACATTTGGGGGTTACAAAGTCTATAGGAATCCTGTTGACACCCAATTTTGTCCTATCTTTTATGATTTTATTTGTAATTTTCAATATTTTTGACACTTTAAAATAATTTTAAAATATAGGCATATATATGTATATATATATCATTATTATTTGCATTTTTTATTGTCATTTGTATTTTTATATCATAATCATACTTTTATCTTAATATTATATGTTATTTTATATTTCATAAGACGACATCGCATTTTTTATTTTTTATTTTTTATTTTTAAGCATCAAGCATTTCACAAATATTATATTTTTATCATATTATCATCTTTACAATTTATAATTTTTGCAAAGCTTTTTTATTTGTTTATACATAATAAAACCATTTTATATTTTAAACCCATAACCCATTCATTTCCTCCCAAAACAACTTCTACTCAACCCAAAAACAACTTCTACTTAACCCAAAACAATTCCTACCCAACCCAAATTAAAACCCATTTTCGTCCAAGCCCAACCCATCACCCATTTATTTCCCCAACCCAAAACAATTCCAAACCCATCCGAAGCCCATCCGGATCAGCCCACTTCCCTTTTAACTCCCAATATCCTTTTATTCCCCCTCCTTTTTAAACCAACAACCCTAAAAAAAAAGAGGACTTTTCATTTCTCTCCCAACCCAAACCCCCACACGCCGCTCACCCCCCATACCCGCGACCCCACACCACCGGCCACCCTACCCCACCTACGCCGGACAACCTACCCCACTAGTCGCCGCGCACACCACTACAGCCCCCATACCCTTCGTCGCTGCCATTACCGTCACTGCAACGCCGGAGCTCCAAGCTCCGGTGAACCTCGAATCTAACAACCCCTCAAACTACCACACCGCTACCTCACTGCCGTCGGCTCCACGCCGGAGTTCGACGAATCACCGCCAGCTCCGGTGAACTCGAACCCGACCGATTGCTGCCTCTCCGTTCTCCCTACAACCTTCACTATCTCCAGCGAACTCCATGAACGCCGGCGACCTTAGCTACTGGCTCACTGTGGTGTTTTTCATTGTTTCCGATTTGGGTTACTGTTCGGGTCGGGTCAACCCGATTTAGGTAAAATTTCCTGTTTTATATTCTTTTATATGTGTTGTTGGTTACCTGAAATTTGGAGGAAATAGAGTCGGGTTGAAATGTCCGATTCGGGTCGGGTAACTGGTCCGAGTCGGGTCGACCCGATTCGAATAGATTCCCAGATTTTTGTGTTTTAATATTTTGTTGCTGGTTATCTGTAATTTGGAATGAAATCGATTCGGGTTGAAAACATTCGATTTCGGGTCGGGTTATCGATCCGGTCGGTCGGGTCGACCGGTTGGGTTAAATTCAGATTTTTGTGTTTTAATATTTTGTTGTTGGTTATCTGTAATTTGGAATGAAATCGATTCGGGTTGAAAACATTCGATTTTGGGTCGGGTTACTGATCCGGGTCGGGTCGGGTCGACCCGGTTGGGTTAAATTCCAGATTTTTGTGTTTTAATATTTTATTGTTGGTTATCTGTAATTTAGAATGAAATCGATTCGGGTTGAAAATATTCGATTTCGGGTCGGGTTACTGATCCGGGTCGGGTCGACCCGGTTGTGTTAAATTCTAGATTTTTGTATGTTTATATTGTGCTGTTGGTTATCTGAAATTTGAAGAAAATCGATTCGGGTTGAAAAACATCCGATTCGGGTCGGGTCATTGACCGGTCGGGTCGACCCGGTTCGGTTAATTTCCAGATTTTTTGTATGTTTATATTGTGTTGTTGGTTATCTAAAATTTGGAGAAAATCGATTCGGGTTGAAAAACATCTGATTCGGGTCGGGTCACTGACCCGGGTCGGGTCGACCCGGTTCGGTTAATTTCCAGATTTTTGTATGTTTATATTGTACTGTTGGTTACCTGAAATTTGGGAAAATCTGTTCGGGGTCGGTGTCATTGTTCGGGTCGGGTCGACCCGATTCGAATGAATTTCCAGATTTCATGTTCTATATTTTGTTGTTTATTATCTGAAAAATAAAAAAAATGTTTGATTCCGGGTCGGGTCAACCCGAAATCCGGGCCGGACCACTGTTCAGTGTCCGAGTTGGGTCACTGTTCAGAACCCGGGTCTGATTTTTCCGAATCCTGCTTCAGTCCAAAAATTTCAGAATTTTGGTCGGACGTTTTAATTGCAAACTGTTGGTTTATTTTGGCATTTAAATATTCATACACGGATATCTTGTATTTTGTTGTTTTATCATTTTAACCAATACTGCTTTAGGCCAATGAAATTGAATTCGAGGCCGCCTCCCTTTAGACATCATTTCTCGGTTTTTACTTTACCGCTTTAATGCTTTACTGCTTTACCGCTTTGAATAAATATTGCATTTAGGCCGATGAAATTAAATTCGAGGCCGCGCTTTTCTTTTTTTTGTTTTGTTTCTCTGTTTTTTTAATTTACTGTTTTCAACATCCGTGCCACGGATATGTACTGTTTTACTGTCTTACTGTTTTAAACTAATTATCGCGTCTTTTCGGGAATTGCCTCTCGATTTCAGTTTTTACTGTTTTTGTTTAGTTTACTGTTTTTGAATTAAATACTGCGTTTAGGCCGATGAAATTAAATTCGAGGCCGCACTTTTTTTTCGTTTCGTTTCTCTGTTTACCGTTTTTTTTAACATCCGTGCAATGGATTACTGTTTTATTTGTTTTAACTAACACTACACTTAGGCCGATGAAATTAAATTCGAGGCTGCGCTTTTATTTTTCGTTTCTCTGTTTTTTTAAATTTATTTACTGTTTTAAACATCCGTGCCATGGATATGTACTGTTTTTACTGTTTACTGTTTTTTGAATTAAATACTGCATTTTGGCCGATGAAAAAATATCCGTCGATTTTTGAGGCCTCCACAGTTGTAAAGACGGAAAATAAAGCTTCTGGGAAAATGATGAAAACTTAAATCTTTTCACCCGAGAGACCAACATATTCGGTAGGCAAGGCAACTAAAATGACCAACGAGTAATATGTTCGCAGCCACGACGTGATTGGAATGATCTTTTCAGAATTTAAGTCTGAGCCCTCCGTAATCAAAACATTTATTGTTTTGGATACGGATCCGAAGTTATGTATATTCAACTGTTTCTAACAGTTTATTATTGACAGCTTGCAAAGATAAAGTCAAAGAAGGCAAATACCCCTCGGAGATTTCTTATTTTTGTTGTTGTCTTTTACTTTCTTTAATTCAGCTTTATTTTCATTCTGCATTGTAATATTATTGTACTCGTGAAATTATTGAAATATTTAGAATAGGTAGACATAGAATTAATTAATAGGGTAGTCCAAAGCTGGAAATCCATCGCTAGTTTATTTATTTTAGGCTCGGGTAGTTTTAAAATTGAAAATCGCTAGTTTATTTATTTTAGGCCTGTTGCCCATAATAACACATTGCATATATTTTTATCAATTTTCATACAAATGCATACTTATACTTTTTTTTTAGCTTTACATGTATATTAATGCCATACAAATGCATACTTGTACAAAATGCATCATTTTATTAACATCTTGCAACATTATTTTTATATTTGTAAAAACATGTATTTTCTTAGCATAACAATTAACCTGAACTTGATCGGATAACCGCAAGTTAGCGGATCTTAAAGGATGCCTAACCCCTTCCCTTTAGGATAATAAAGAACCCTTACCTAGAATCTCATTAGTTTTGTAGACCATAAATCGGAGTTATTTTGCAGCATTTAGTTAGCAATCAGGTGCCCTAATTCACCTTTAGAATAATTAGGTGGCGACTCCTCAAAGCAAGCATTTTTTAATCCATCCGGAGGAAATCGACGCCATCGCGTCGCGAAGCCCGCGGGTCAAAATCGGGCGCGACAAATCCAATGTGGAATGATGACGCTCTTCCCTATGATGAAGATCTTCCTTTAGGAAATAATAATACACTTACGGGGAAGGAGTATTTGAAAATGATAGGTGAAACTTGTTTACAAATTGCTAATTCTTCTTTATGTGACCAAAATTGTAGTAGCATGCTTGATCTTGTTCTTGAACCTACTAGTGAAGCTACATTTGAGGACACTATATATGAAGAAGTTGTTTTGAGTGACACATTTATTTACTATGTATTTGCATATGATGACGCTCATGTTTGTATTTTGGGTGCATCTTATGTTGAAGGGGGTTCTTATGGGGTAAATAGTTGTGATCTTGACCAAGATGTGTGGATATCTCTTTCTTTTGACCCCGGGGAGGGGATTTATGTGACTTGGTCATTATACTACCTTGGGAATGTTTTTGTTTGAGAGAAGAGGAACAAATGTGTTTCATGTCGTCTAGAACCAATGTAGCATTGCATGCTTTGTATTTTGAATCCATTGGTTTCTTTGATTTATTCTCATTTCAGGATTGGAGGAATAAACTTCTTAAAACCTCACATGTGCGGAGTTTGTTCATGATAACCATTGATGTGTGGTTGTACCACAAGTTCATCCGTACTTGGAGTGAACGTATGATTATTTCCTTTTGTGCTAACCCTCATGATTTAAGGACCATATTTTCGTATATCTTTCTTTGGTTTTTGCAAGGTTCGGATTCGAGGATGAATCCTTTTGAAGAATGGGAGGATGATACGATACGGGATGGCACAAGGGTGATTATGAGAGGTAGGTTTCATGGTGGAACTCGCCTTCAAACCAATGATGATCCATGGAGCATATTCACCACATTTGAGGAGCTTCAAGGGGTCTCAAACGGGTATCTTCACACCTCACACCCCTTGATGATGAAGGATAAGCCTTTGAAGGCCATTTAATACCTATGTGTGAAGATGATCAAGCTATGGGAAATAGCATAGAAGGAACAAGACACAACTCACTCAAACTCCTTCACCCGAGACAATGTCGAGGAGCTCCAAGCCATATGAGTCATGTTCATGAAAGGAGCGGCCTTGGAGATCCTTGAGGGACTCAACTTGGTTGAAGAAGAGAAGCATGGGATTGAATGAATATGTTAAGACCGGAAGGTGATTATTTATGCAAAGAGGCCAATCTTTAAAGACAAAGTCATCACTCCTTGAAATGACCACCAAACAAGGTTCTTACTTCATTAAGGGCATAATTGTAATAGCTTAGTAGTCTTCTTAGCCTAAGTAGTATAAATACTACATTTATTATTTCATTACTTAGTTTTTGGATGAATATTTATTGAGAGTGATTCTTTAATATCTAGGTTCAAGATTGTAGTGTAGTGTAAATGCTCCTGGCGAGTGTAGGGTGTCGCGCCCGATTTTGACCCGACCCCCCGCGAGAGGTCGGAGCGGAGTACGGACAACTTCCAGGTGATTCCTGAGTAAAGAATTGAGGAGTCGCCACCTAATTATTTTTTATGGTGAATTAGGACACCTAAATATTTAAACTAAATGCTGCAATGTAAACTCCAATTTTAAGGTCTGCGAAACTATTTGAGATTCTAGGTAAGGGTTCTTTATTATCCTAAAGGGAAGGGGTTAGGCATCCTTTAAGATCCGCTAACTTGCGGTTATCCGGTCAAACTCAGGTTAATTATAACTAGAAAAATATATGTTTTTACAAGTATAACAGATTTAAAGATGTTTGCAAATAATTAGTAAATGATGCATTTTAAAAAGAAAGATACATGTAGAGATTTTTTAAATATGCATTTGTATGGTATTTAAAGAGAAATACATGTAGAGTTGAAAAAATATGTTTTTGACAATTGATAGTAAAACAAATTATTTATGATGCCAAAGAAGTAAAATTTGGGGAATCAATGAATTGTAAATTGACAAAAGATAAACTTATTCGGTATGATTTAATAAAGCAAATAAAAGATGACAAAAGTTGTTTTGAAAAATCTTGAATACGCGTGACGAGCCTAAAATAAATAAACTAGCGAAGGAATTCTAAGTTTGAATATAACCGAGCCTACAAATAAATAAGCTAGCGACGGGTTTCAAATCTTAAACTACCCTATGAATTAATCCTAAGTTTGCCTATTCTAAGCATTTCAATAGTTACATAAGTGCGATAAATAATATTACAATACAAAGCGGGATAAAAGCTGAATTAAAGAAAGAAATAAAATAAATAAACACCGAGGAATAATCTGCCTTTATTTACTTTAATCCCTGCAAGCTGTCAAGAACAAACGGTTAGAAACAGTTAAATACAAATAACTTCATATCCGTATTCAAAACAGTGAATGTTTTGATCACGGAGGGCTCAGACTTAAATTTTGAAAAGAACATTCCAATCACGTCGTGGCTGCAAACATATGACTAATGTGGTTTATTTTGATTGCCTCGCCTACTAAACGTGTTGGTCTCTCGGGTGAAATAGAAAAGATCACTATAATCACGTCGTGGCTGCGAATATATAATTCACCTCGCCTACTAAACATGTTGATCTCGGATGAAATAAAAGGTTTAAGTCTTCATCATTGCCCAGAAGTTATATTTCCGTCTTTGCAATCGTGGAGGCCTCAAAATCGACGGATATTTTTCATCGGCCAGTGTAGTATCGTGTTCAAATCAGTAAAATTAAAATGAAACAAGAGAAGCAGCATAGCGTAAACGAGAAACGAGAGCGATAAAAAGTAAAAAAGAACGAGAGGCAATTTCCGAAAAAAGACGCGATGTTTAGTTTAAAACAAGTAAAACAAGTAAATCGGATATTTAAATGCTTTGAAACAAAGTGGGACCGAAACAGAAAGCAATGTCGAAAGGTGCGGTGTTTATTTTTAAAACAAGTAAAAAACGGTAAACAAGTAAAACAATAATCCGAATCCGAGCAAGAATCGAAACGTAAAACAAAGCGCCGAACAGACGCGGTATTTGTTCAAAACCGTAAAACAATGATATCCGTCGCAAGAAATTTAAAACAGTAAACTTAATAAAACAATAAGATATCCATTGCACGGATGTTTAAAAACAGTTGAACGAAAAAAAAAAAAAAAAAAAAAAAAAGCGAACGAAAGAAAAGCGCGGCCTCGAATTCAATTCCATCGGCCTTAATGCGATATTAATAAAACAAGAAAACAAAGTGCCAAAGAAACGAGCGTGAGCAATTTAAAATACCCGACCGAGTTCGAAATTCGGAAATATCCAAATCGGTCGACCCGACCCGACCCGAATCGGTGATTCAAACCCGAAATCGGATGTCGGCATTACCGGTTTCGGATAACCAACAACAAGAATATGAAATGCAAGAATTGCGGAAATATCCAAATCGGGTCGACCCGACCGGATCGATGACCCGACCGGATCGGTGATCCAAACTCGAATCGATTCCAACACCAAATCCGGATAACCAATAACAAGAATACGGAATGCAAGAATTCTGAAAATGTTGCCCAAACCGGGTCGACCCGACCCGGATCAGTGATCCAAACTCGAATCAGATTTCAACACCAAATTCAGATAGCCAATAACAACAACAGCAATAATGCAAGAAATTTAGAAATTTAAAGCGGGTCGACCCGACCCGGGTCAGTAACCCGACCCGAATCAGGTAAAAAATCCGAAATCGAGTAATTCCACCAAATTCCAGATAACCAACATACAGGAATATAAAATGCAAGAGTTTTGAAATGTTACCCAAACCGGGTCGACCCGACCCGGGTCAGTGACCCGACCCGAATCGAAATTCAACCCGAAATCAAATATTCACCAAATTCAGATAACCAACATACAGGAATATGAGCATGCAAGAATTCTGAAAATAATACCCAAACCGGGTCGACCCGATCCGAAATCAGTGAAGAACAACAAAAATGCAAACAGATTTTCGGACTCAAGTTCAAGAACAAAACTCACCTCCTTTATTTCGAATCTTGGGCCTATTTTGGACTTGTATCTTGAACAACAAAGACAGCAAATGATTTAAAATCTAGAACACAACAAATATTTTATGTATATATGGAATAGTCTTCCGAAAAATCCTTCGAAAATCTGTTTTTATCCACCAAAAATCTCCTCAAAAATCTCTTCGAAAATCTCTGAAGAATCCCCCCTCAAACGTAGAACTAAAGGGGGGTATTTATAGATATCAACCCCAACGTTCAACTCGTCGAAGTTGAGTTTGAAATTTGAATTAAAGGCAAAAGAAATCTGAACTTTGGAAGCGGATTTTAGGGGTATGGGTATGGTGAAGTGATGGGAGGGGTGTGGTGGTGTCAGGGTTTGGTGGCAGGGAGTTGGTGGTGGCAGTGGGCGAGGTGACCGGTCGGGTATGGGGGGTATGGAGTGTGCGGCGGTTGAAGGTTTTTAGGTTTAGGTTTTTTTTTTTGTTTTTGTTTTGGGTTTTGGGGTTAAAAGGGGGAAGATGGGTGATGGGCTTGTGGGTCGGACGAAATCGAGTGGGCTGGCGATTGGGTTTTTGGGCTGGGGCGATGGAGAATAATAAAAAAAAGGGAGTTGGGCTGAGGGGTGAAGGGAAAATGGGAAAGGGAATTGGGCCGCGGGTTTGGCCGACTGGGCTTCGGTTGGGGGAATTGTTTTAGGGACTTTGGGCTTGTGGGAATAAAGGGGAAGGGAATAAGGGAATTTAATTGGGGAGTTTGGTTTTGGGCTTGTTTGTTTGGGTAGAATTTGTATTGGGTTGGGAAAAATGAAATGGGTTAGGAATTGAAAAATATAAAAGGGGTTTAATATTAAAAGATATTATATATATATATTTTTTTTTGTAAAAGATGTGAATTATTTAAAATAACATAACGACGTGATAATAATAAAATATAATATTTGCGAAATGTTTAATGCTTAATAAAAGGGAAATGCGATGCAATTTTGCGAGAATAAAATAACATAGAATTTCGGATAAAACTTATGATTATTATAAAATGCAAATGATATAAAATATGCGAATAATAATAATAATACGAGGATATACACATATATGCCTATATTTTAAAATTATTTTAAAAGTGTCAAAATATTAAAAATTACGAATAAAATCATAAAAGATGAGACAAAATTGGGTGTCAACAGATGCCCCTCTTTGGACGGAGACGATGAAAGAGTTTTCGGCCAAAGAAGTTGACTGAGTAGCCAATTTTGTCCCGATCATCGGAAGTGCATGGTAAGAAATAGAATCCCCGGGGGAAGTGAAGTTGCAAAAAGATGGTGCACATTCAAGCAACAATGCCCCAGTGTCGACTTAGGATGACACTGGTCGCAGATGCGAGAAACTATTGGAAAAGAGCGGATCGACGTTCGAAGTAGGTCGCTGACCAATTTGCCTCGGTTCGCCGTAAGAGATAGTTCCACGTTGTGATAAAGTTCCTGCAAATTAAAAAACTCCTGCAACCTAAAGCTTAAGATATAATTAGTGTATAACTGCTGAGAAAATGTAGAGAATATAACTTGGAAATACCCGCATTAGGAGGTGGGCGCCTAACTGAAATTAAAATACCCGCATTATGAGGTGGGCGCCTGACTGAAATTAAAATTCCCGCATTATGAGGTGGGCGCCTGACTGAAATTAAAATTCCCGCATTATGAGGTGGGCGCCTGACTGAAATTAAAATACCCGCATTATTAGGTGGGCGCCTGAAATGACGTCATTGGATTGACGTGTTGTGTTGAAGACGTCGTTGTAATATTGTTGACGTCGTTGTAATGATGTAAAAGACAGTTGTTGTGCTGTCTGTAACGTCGAGGACGTTGTTGTAATCTTTGTTTTGTAAAAGATAATTGTTGTCTTTGAAGACGTCGTTGTAATGTTGTTGACGTCATTGTAGTCTTTGTAAAAATAAATGTTGTGCAGAAGACGCCGTTGCGTAGGCGTGTTGTTGATGGCACCGTTGTATGGGCGCGTTGCGGATGACATCATTGTAATGATGTTGATGTCGTTGTAATGCTGTAAAAGATAGTTGTTTTGCAGGAGACGCCATTGCGTAGGCGTGTTGTTCATGACGCCGTTGTATGGGCGCGTTGTTGATGGCACCGTTGTATGGGCGCGTTGCTGATGACATCATTGTAATGCTGTTGATGTCGTTGTAATGCTGTAAAAGGTAGTTGTTTTGCAGAAGACGTCGTTGCGTAGGCGTGTTGTTCATGACGCCGTTGTATGGGCGTGTTGCTGATGGCACCGTTGTATGGGCGCGTTGCTGATGACATCATTGTAATGTTGTTGATGTCGTTGTTGTAAGAATGTAACACTGATGTCGTCGTTGTATCGACGTGTTGTGTTGAAGACGTCATTGTGATGACGTTGTTGCAAGAATGTAATGGTGATGACGTTGTTGCAAGAATGTAATGCTGTTTGCTGTAAGAGATAGCTGTTGCGCTGAAGACGACGTTGTAATGTTGTTGACGTCGTTGTAATGATAACGCTGATAACATCGTTGTAATGTTGTTGATGTCATTGTAATCTTTGTAAAAGATAGTTGATGTCTTTGCGATAACGTCGATGACGTTGTTGTAAGAATGTAATGCTGTTGTCATTGTAATGCGGTAAAAAAGTAACCGTTGTGCTGAAGACGTCGTTGTAATGTTGTTGACGTCGTTGTAATGATAAAGCTGATGACATCGTTGTAATGTTGTCTTGCTGTAAAAGATGTAAGTGACGTCCTTGCCGTCAGTTTGCTGTAATATGGTTCCACGTTGTGCTGAATCTTCTGCCGATTCAAACTCATGTGGATTTGTGAATTGAAATGTCGTCCGGCACGGGCGAAAATGTGATGCGACGTCTTTGCCGTCAGGTTTGCTGTGTTGTCGTTCCCTGTGATTCGAAATAACATCTTTGTGCAGACATAATAGTCGGGACCCTGTAGGTCAAGATGATGTCTTCGTATAGATGCAAAACATGAACGTAATCCTTGTAGTGAGCTGTGATGCCAAAATTCTTTGGGAAATTGATCATAAGTGATGTGGCTTCCCTGCTTCTTTCAACCTGAAGAACCTGTATTCAAAGAAAATTTGTGAGTTTGGGGGAGGGGCGGTTGATTCGCGTTGACTTTGTAGCTTCTGCTCTTGATAGTTGCATGTTCCGCTGATTCGGACCTGTAGCCCCTATCTAGTTCCCAGTCTTGGCTAACCGCTAATGGAAACTGTTGAAAATAATTTGTTTATGAGAAAGTAGGCATATCAGTAAAAGTTCTTGTCGAACTCTAACGAAAATATTTGTTGAAAATAATTTACTTATAAGAAAATAGGCATATCCGTAAAAAGTTCTTGTCGAACTCTAATGAAAATATTTGTTGAAAATAATTTACTTATAAGAAAATATGCATATCAGTAAAAGTTCTTGTCGAACTTTAATGAAGATATTTGTTGGAAATAATCCGCTTATGAGAAAGTATGCATTTATGTAAAATGTCTGTCGAGCAGTGACATGCGGTGAAACAAAGCAAACGTCTTATCCAAAATTCTTCTGGCTGAAGACTTATTTTGCCGATGCTTTTCCATGTTTATCGGCGTCCTCTGGCAGTGATCCCCAAAAAAAATGCCCCAGTTTCTAATATGTGAGGATGATGATCTTTCGAACGGACCACCAAGTCTTGTCTGGGTTGCTTGCATGTCCTATCAGGGTGATCAGATGGGTGCATTTTGTCATATGTGAGATAAAAATATTTCCTAATGGTGGGACCGAAGCCGATGTGGCCGCCTACGTATCCCGCCGAGAGAATCAGGTCATAACGTAGTTCAGGTAAGCAAAGGGGATTGTAAGGGTTTTTCTAAAACATGGGACCGAAGCCGATGTGGCCGCCTACGTATCCCGCCGAGGGAATCAGGTCATAACGTAGTTCAGGGTACAAGTAAACAAATGCGATTTTTTGGGAAATTTCAGTCTTAAAGAGGCGAAACCCTATGTGGGTTCTATGCGTATCCCGCCGAGGGAGCGCAACTTTTTACAACATAGAAAAAGTATTACATAGAGAATAACTAATCTTAGATATGGTATCTCTTCACTGCATCTGCATTGATGGTTTTTGGCCATTCTATTCTGATAAGGTTGCCCCGGACAACTGCGTCCATCTGCTTTTCATCAATCAGTATATGATTCTGTATCCACTTGGCTGCGAAAGATATATCATTGCCCCAGTAGAAGTTCTGATTGTAGTGCGGTAGCCCAAGAGTACAAATGGCAAACGTCCGTGCCAATACTTATAATTATCAACCATCTTGATGTTTCATCCAAAACTGGCTTTGGCTTATTCCAAAAAATGCCCCAGTTCTTCCGGTTGTGAGTCTTCCTCATATCCTTCGAAGTCTTGCTTGTTGTTTGGGACCTTGTTTGCTTGTTTCATTACATGTCACATATTATCGGCAAATTTAGTTTGCATGATGAAAAAGAAGAAAATTATTAGACGAAACAGATTTTAAAATAGCAAAAGCAATGCAAATGTGTCATTTTTAAGCTTTCAAAAGGTGGAGGCAAAATACATTAAAATTCATAAATGCGATTCAGGCCTCAATTTAAATCGCATTTTTCATTGAATACTAATACAATTTGGGTAGACATGATTGAGAAATAAAAGATGGGGTGCTCCGCCAATTTTAATCAACACGAATCAACCTTTGGGGGGAATAAATTAGACAAAATAAACCTCCTGAAATAAAGAAAACCAAGTTAGTATAAGACGAGTAATTATTGCTTCAAATAATATGCATAGCATGGAAAGCAGTAGAAAATAGCAAGCAAATTGTATGAAATTAAATGCGCATCCTAACAGGCATGGGGCCTCCCTTATGCCGGAGGTGGGCCTAAACGCCAGATATGCGGGATTACGACAGGTTTGATCCAAGCTGCTGAACTGCAATGCTTTGTCGGAAATGAGACAAAATGAATGTACATTTTCCAATTTCAACATGTCATGATTAGTCTTGGATTAGTCTATCCTTATCACGCTACACATAATATGCTGATTGGTCGTTGGGTTGTGAGACCCGTAGACATCTTTGGTAGATTTCTTAATTATGGAGTCGATACCAAAGATCGACCCACCTAAGGTGTATGCATGCATGACTTAAAATAAAGGGTGGTATAGCTCTATCTTAAATTTTCTAAGATTTGGCTGACTAGACTCAAGGTTCCCGAGCGGACTACTCGAGTGAGAAGGCTACGCGGCCACCGGATGGTCCGGACACTCCGCGCATACGCCAACTCTCCTAAAATTTGGTAATTTGAAAGAAATTTGCGAGTGCGCAAAACACACTTCGCGTGTAGTGTGTGATAGTGTCAATTTTCCAGAGTGGAAGAAATCTGAGCGGAATGCCAATTTAAGGAAAGCAGTACAACAATATAGCAATTAAAGCAGTTATGCATACAAAATTTCACAAAGGAAACAAATCAAAGCATTAAATCAAATAATGAGTAAAAAGTAAAGCACAATAATAATTAACCTGATTTTGCTATGGTTAAGAACCTGAAATCCCCAGAGGAGTCGCCATGCTGTCGCGCCCGATTTTGACCCGACCCCCCGCGAGAGGTCGGAGCGGAGTACGGACAACTTCCAGGTGATTCCTGAGTAAAGAATTGAGGAGTCGCCACCTAATTATTTTTTATGGTGAATTAGGACACCTAAATATTTAAACTAAATGCTGCAATGTAAACTCCAATTTTAAGGTCTGCGAAACTATTTGAGATTCTAGGTAAGGGTTCTTTATTATCCTAAAGGGAAGGGGTTAGGCATCCTTTAAGATCCGCTAACTTGCGGTTATCCGGTCAAACTCAGGTTAATTATAACTAGAAAAATATATGTTTTTACAAGTATAACGATTTAAAGATGTTTGCAAATAATTAGTAAATGATGCATTTTAAAAAGAAAGATACATGTAGAGATTTTTTAAATATGCATTTGTATGGTATTTAAAGAGAAATACATGTAGAGTTGAAAAAATATGTTTTTGACAATTGATAGTAAAACAAATTATTTATGATGCCAAAGAAGTAAAATTTGGGGAATCAATGAATTGTAAATTGACAAAAGATAAACTTATTCGGTATGATTTAATAAAGCAAATAAAAGATGACAAAAGTTGTTTTGAAAAATCTTGAATACGCGTGACGAGCCTAAAATAAATAAACTAGCGAAGGAATTCTAAGTTTGAATATAACCGAGCCTACAAATAAATAAGCTAGCGACGGGTTTCAAATCTTAAACTACCCTATGAATTAATCCTAAGTTTGCCTATTCTAAGCATTTCAATAGTTACATAAGTGCGATAAATAATATTACAATACAAAGCGGGATAAAAGCTGAATTAAAGAAAGAAATAAAATAAATAAACACCGAGGAATAATCGCCTTTATTTACTTTAATCCCCGCAAGCCGTCAAGAACAAACGGTTAGAAACGAGTTAAATACAAATAACTTCATATCCGTATTCAAAACGGTGAATGTTTTGATCACGGAGGGCTCGAACTTAAATTTTGAAAAGAACATTCCAATCACGTCATGGCTGCAAACATATGACTAATGTGGTTTATTTTGATTGCCTCGCCTACTAAACGTGTTGGTCTCTCGGGTGAAATAGAAAAGATCACTATAATCACGTCGTGGCTGCGAATATATAATTCACCTCGCCTACTAAACATGTTGATCTCGGATGAAATAAAAGGTTTAAGTCTTCATCATTGCCCGAAGTTATATTTCCGTCTTTGCAATCGTGGAGGCCTCAAAATCGACGGATATTTTTCATCGGCCGAGTGTAGTATCGTGTTCAAATCAGTAAAATTAAAATGAAACAGTAAGCAGCAGCAGTAAGCAGAAACAGAGAGGCAGTAAGCAGTAAGCAGTAAAAGAACAGAGGCAATTTCCGAAAAAAGACGCGATGTTTAGTTTAAAACAAGAAAACAAGAATCGGATATTTAAATGTCGAAAAAGTGGGACCGAAACAGAAAGCAATGTCCGAAAGGTGCGGTGTTTATTTTTAAAACAAGCAAAAAACGGTAAACAAGTAAAACAATAATCCGAATCCGAGCGCAAGAACCGAAAAGAAAACAAGCGCCGAACAGACGCGGTATTTGTTCAAAACCGTAAAACAATGATATCCGTCGCAAGAAATTTAAAACAAGTAAACTTAATAAAACAATAAGATATCCATTGCACGGATGTTTAAAAACAAGTTGAACGAAAAAAAAAAAAAAAAAAAAAAAAAAGCGAACGAAAGAAAAGCGCGGCCTCGAATTCAATTCCATCGGCCTTAATGCGATATTAATAAAACAAGTAAAACGGTGCAAAGAAACGAGCGTGAGCAATTTAAAATACCCGACCCGAGTTCGAAATTCGGAAATATCCAAATCGGTCGACCCGACCCGACCCGAATCGGTGATTCAAACCCGAAATCGATGTCGATTCGGGTTTCGGATAACCAACAACAAGAATATGAAATGCAAGAATTTCGGAAATATCCAAATCGGGTCGACCCGACCCGGATCGATGACCCGACCGGATCGGTGATCCAAACTCGAATCGATTCCAACACCAAATCCAGATAACCAATAACAAGAATACGGAATGCAAGAATTTCGAAAATGTTGCCCAAACCGGGTCGACCCGACCGGCCGTTGACCCGACCGGATCGGTGATCCGACCCGGATCGATGATCCAAACTCGAATCGATTTCAACACCAAATTCGGATAGCGATAACAACAACAACAATAATGCAAGAAATTTAGAAATTTAAACCGGTCGACCCGACCCCGGGTCAAGAACCCGACCCGAATCGGGTAAAAAATCCGAAATCGAATAATTCCACCAAATTCCGGATAACCAACATACGGGAATATAAAATGCAAGAGTTTTGAAATGTTACCCAAACCGGTCGACCCGACCCGGTCGTTGACCCGACCCGAATCGAAATTCAACCCGAAATCAAATATTCACCAAATTCGGATAACCAACATACAAGAATATGAGCATGCAAGAATTTCGAAAATAATACCCAAACCGGGTCGACCGGGTCGGGTCGACCCGACCCGAAATCAGTGAAGAACAACAAAAATGCAAACAGATTTTCGGACTCAAGTTCAAGAACAAAACTCACCTCCTTTCTTTCGAATCTTGGACCTATTTTGGACTTGTATCTTGAACAACAAAGACAGCAAATGATTTAAAATCTAGAACACAACAAATATTTTATGTATATATGGAATAGTCTTCCGAAAAATCCTTCGAAAATCTGTTTTTATCCACCAAAAATCTCCTCAAAAATCTCTTCGAAAATCTCTGAAGAATTCCCCCTCAAACGTAGAACAAAAGGGGGGTATTTATAGATATCAACCCCAACGTTCAACTCGTCGAAGTTGAGTTTGAAATTTGAATTAAAGGCAAAAGAAATCTGAACTTTGGAAGCGGATTTTAGGGGTATGGGTATGGTGAAGTGATGGGAGGGGTGTGGTGGTGTCAGGGTTTGGTGGCAGGGAGTTGGTGGTGGCAGTGGGCGAGGTGACCGGTCGGGTATGGGGGTATGGGGTGTGCGGCGGTTGAAGGTTTTTAGGTTTAGGTTTTTTTTTTGTTTTTGTTTTAGGTTTTGGGGTTAAAAGGGGGAAGATGGGTGATGGGCTTGTGGGTCGGACGAAATCGAGTGGGCTGGCGATTGGGTTTTTGGGCTGGGGCGATGGGGAATAATAAAAAAAAGGGAGTTGGGCTGAGGGGTGAAGGGAAAAGGGGAAAGGGAATGGGCCGCGGGTTTGGCCGACTGGGCTTCGGTTGGGGGAATTGTTTTAGGGACTTTGGGCTTGTGGGAATAAAGGGGAAGGGAATAAGGGAATTTAATTGGGGAGTTTGGTTTTGGGCTTGTTTGTTTGGGTAGAATTTGTATTGGGTTGGGAAAAATGAAATGGGTTAGGAATTGAAAAATATAAAAGGGGTTTAATATTAAAAGATATTATATATATATTTTTTTTTGTAAAAGATGTGAATTATTTAAAATAACATAACGACGTGATAATAATAAAATATAATATTTGCGAAATGTTTAATGCTTAATAAAAGGGAAATGCGATGCAATTTTGCGAGAATAAAATAACATAGAATTTCGGATAAAACTTATGATTATTATAAAATGCAAATGATATAAAATATGCGAATAATAATAATAATACGAGGATATACACATATATGCCTATATTTTAAAATTATTTTAAAAGTGTCAAAATATTAAAAATTAAAACATGATTTCAAGTCTATTCTCCCTTGGTTTGCGATCAATTACTTGATTTCAATCCCTTTTTTCTTCTATTCTCACCTATATTTCTTCTATCAAACCTATCTTACTTTGTGTTGTTTAATTCAGCATATTTGATTGTTATTTTCATATGTTCCCAAGTCGGATCATATTGCACTGCCTGCTGGCCCAAATACCTCCATTCCTTCAAATCTACCAGCAGGCCTACTGCCTGCTTGCCCATTGCCTACTGGCCCACATTCAGCCATCCCTTAGCTTCTTCCAACAGGCCCACTGCCTGCTGGCCTAAATCCATCCAGTCCGCATTTTTCGCCAGCAGGCCCACTGCCTGCTGGCCTAACCCAGTCCAGCCATCACTGACCCATTGTTCTCCCAACCTGAATCCAGTCCGACGACGTGTCTTCTATATTGGGTCAGCCCACGTCGTCCACTCCTATCCAGCCCATTACCACTCTGGGACAGGGGCCCGTTACTCGTAGCCAATGGGGCATTTTAAAACAAAAGTGCCAGTTTAATCTTAACTCTAATTGCACTAAATCACCCCTACCACGTAACCCCGTGTCTGCCCTTTGTGACCCGAATTGGAAAATGGTCATAGATGACAAATATAATGCTCTTATTGAAAATAAGATGTGGGGGTTAGTGCCCCGTCCACCTGTGTTAATGTGATTCATTCTATGTAGATTTTTGCTTATAAGGAAAAATTTGATGGTTGTTTTGAGAGGCATAAGGCCCGTCTTGTAGGTGATGGCAAAACTCAACAGGTTGGTGTGGATTGTGGAGAGACATTTAGTTTGGTGGTCAAACCGGCAACTATTCACACTGTTCTCAGTCTAGCACTCTCAAAATCATGGCTCATTCATCAGCTGGACGTGAAAAATGTGTTCTTGCATGATGAACTCAAGAAAACTATATACATGCATCAGCCATTGGGTTTCAGGGACCCCACTCGTCCTAACTATGTGTGCTTGCTGAAGAAGTCCTTGTATGGGCTAAAACAGGCTCATCAGGTCTGGTACAAAAGATTTGTATATTATGTGTCTACTCTTGGGTTTTCGCACAGCAGGTCTGATCATTCTCTATTCATCTATTGTCACGGTACTTCTATAGCATACATTATGTTAGATGTGGATGATATTATATTGACTGCTACATCTTACAAACTGCGCAAGTCTATCATATCTCTTCTCAGCTCAGAATTTGCTATGAAAGACTTGGGGCCATTGAGCTATTTTCTGGGTATAGCTGTCACTCGTCATGCAGGTGGTCTCTTTCTATCCCAGAGGAAGTATGCAACAGAGATTATTGAATGGGCTGGCATGTCATCATGTAAGTCATCTCCTACTCCGGTTGACACTAAACTGAAGTTGAGTGTTACGTCTAGCACACCTTATGATGATCTCTCCCACTATCGTAGTCTTGCAGGCTTCAATATCTTATATTTACGTGGCCCGATATTACTTATGCAGTGCAGGAGATGTGTTTATTGTTGCATGATCTGAGGGAAGAATACATGCACGCTCTCAAACGCATTGTGCGTTACATTCATAGTACTCTTGATTATGGTTTACACTTATATCCGTCCTCGGTATCTACTCTCATGTCTTATACAAATACTAATTGGGGTGGATGTCCGGATACCAGACGTTCGACATCTTGTTATTGTATGTTTGTTGGTGATAACTTGGTCTCTTGATCGGCTAAACGCCAGGCCACTTTGTCGCATTCCAACGCGGAAGCCGAATATCGAGGGGTAGCCAATATGGTGTCTGAGTCCTTTTGGTTGCGTAACCTCCTCTTGGAGATTCATTTCCTATTCAGAAAGCTACATTGGTCTACTGCGATAATGTTAGTGCGATATATCTCTCGGAGAATCTTATCCAACATCAGCGCATTAGACATATCGAGATGGATATTTACTTTATTCGCGAAAAGGTAGCTCGTGCACAAGTACCTGTCTTGCATGTCCCCTCATGTTATCAAATTGCTAACATATTTACTAGGGTCTTCCCTTAGATCTGTTTGAAGATTTTAGGGACAGTCTCAGCGTACAATGACCGCCCGCTATGACTTCGGGGGTGTGATAGAATATATGGAAATATATTATTTTGGTATAATTAGTGATTTTGTATATCTCTAATTATTGTAGCAATATTTTATATTAGTTAGAAAAATATTTAATTTTTGTGTAGAATTACTATTGTATATCATGTATATAAACCCTTTACATTAATAAAAATAATCAACGGATTATTCTCTTTCACCAATCCATATAGCGACTTAGATAATAAGAATCAAATGAACTTTCAACAACCCAAGATTTTAATTTTACACTAACATCACTAAGTAAATTAAAATTAGCCATGTGGAATGTAATATGAATATCCGGTACTATAAGAAAAACACAAATTTGTGACAGTTTATTTATGACGGATAGGTCTGTTACAAAATTGTGATGGACTTGTGACTGTTTTATGACGGAATTCAATAATGTTAGACAAAATTTGTGAGGGTTTTATTCTTCCGTTATAAAACTTTTGTGACACTCGAATTTGTGACGGATTCTTCCTATCACATATATTAGTTTTCTTGTAATGAATTTACCTATTACACGAATCCCTCCTTCTTAGCAGAGTGCACAAATTACAGTGTCGTTTCCCCTTGAACCCTCTTTTACTGGAAAATTACACTAGATATATAAAGCTAAAATTTACTGCGAAAAAATTCTGCCTCCCCCTGGGGAGGAATTAAATGCCAACTCAAAGTAGTAGAAAATATTAAAATAAGATAAAAGCATGTGCTAGTAGAAAAATAGCTAGAACCCTTATAAGTTCATGATGAACTAAATATTTGTCTAAGATTCCTCAATACCAATAATGCAAACATGAGGCATGTGCATTTAAAATTATAAAAAGTATAGCTACTAAGACAGACAATCAATATAAGAAAAAGGCCAACATTTCTTGAGGAAATTAAATCCCAAAAAGAAGCATAAGCTACACTTTTGTACACTTTGCAGCCAACAAAGGGAATTGTTAAACAAGCATTGAGAGATAATGACAGTCGGTAGTGTACGTGCAGTTCAATCATATACTTGAAGGAGCAAAAAAAGTGAATAATTAGAGCAACCCCTTGTTTCTGCATAGGGCAGTTGTATTTTGTCTAGATTATAAAAGTTACTAACTCTTTGCTTTCATCATAGGGCAGCTCCTTTTTGTTGAAGAAATATAAAATAAGTTGTCTAAATAATAAAAAGTTCCAACTCTAACCCTTTGATTCCTAGCAATAGCTTCTTTGTGTTGAAGCACAGTTATCTATTTCCATCAAGTAAATAGAATGTTTTTTTTATTTTTCCAAAATCTCTCTTACTTTAGCAGTGCTATGTCTAGGATTACAAATTCTCATCATTAATTTTTCGTTCCCAACAAATTGTGAAATCCAATCATTTTTAATCACAGCTAATGTATCAGAGTTCTTGTTCTCTAACATCTTCATCCCCTGTGAAGGAGGAAGAGATTTCAGTATAAAGTGTATTGAAGTGACTCATCTAAAAGATTAAGTTGTTAGAATGACCACAATTTTAATATCTAATTATATTCTCAATAAAGTGGTATACAACTTCAAACAAACAATTAACTACATTTAACTCTGGGAAGATAAAAAAGTAAAAGGGGACCTCTACACAATTTTTGGCCTATCGTTCAAACGGACCCTAGCTCGTTGGATTGGTCTATTGGCAAATGAAACCGGGGAATTAAAAATTTTGTTCTTTCCTACGGACATTTATTAAATTGTCACTATTGTTTTTCAATTTGAATTGCAGCAACGCTCTCATTTGAACTTCATATACGAGAATTATAAACAAGAATTCGAGACTTGAAATGAATCCAAGTAGAGGTTCTTTATCAGGGCATAAGGAATATCACGCAAAAGACAGTTTGGAAGATAAAAAACTAATTTCTTAATAAAAAACGGTGGATGAGCAGTAATGGCCGGAGAAGGGGCAAGTACATTGCTGGTCATATAGTGCGGTGGTATAGGGAAATTCTTTCATAACAGTAAGTTTATTTTAGTTCTATTTTGATCAAGAAACACGTTGTTAGATATAAAGCAATACGGTAAATAAATATTACAAGTGTTCGAAAGGATAAACAAACAATCAAGATTATAATTGCCGCAAGCTTCTTGAGTCTTGAATCTTGATAACCTGAAATCAAGAAACACTAAATCTGGATTGTTACAACTGTGGCTGAGTCGAGAGATGATTCTCTGTCTTTAAGACAAGATTGCCCCGTATATATGATTTTACGTTAGCGGGCAATAGTCTCCCAAGATAAAACAACAACTAATCAACACTACAAAGTAAATAGGTTGATTCTGACGAAGAAAACAAACATGAAATGACTTGCTGAAGAATGAAAAAGAAAAACTCTTTTTGGACTGTTCTTGTTCAAGACTTGTGTCTTCTCCTTCTTTTCTCTACCCTCAAAATTAGAGTAAGGTTTTCTCTTTATAGTGTTTATGAGGAGGAGAGGTATTAAGAGGCCGTTTAAGAGGTATAGTCATGGCCAGAAACATTTTGTAATAAGTGCAAAACGTTTCAGATGGTTAATGCCATAAAAAATTACTTGGGGTCCAAAAAGATAATATCAACCCACAAACCCGAGACCCGACCCGACCCGGGCGGGTGGTGGTGGCATGCGTGTGGGCCTAGCCTTGAACCCAAGCACACCTAGGTCATCCCTCCTACAAACACATGGGTTACCCCTTGGGGTCCCAAACTCTTATCCATTTTTAGGCTTATAAAAAGAACAATTCTTCCATTTCCCACCGATGTGGTAGATTTGTCCCACACCATATTTACATGCCTCAAATACCTTACTTCGTGGACCAATATCTCTTTCATTTCTTAACAAAATTTGACGATCTTTGGCCCTACCGTCATCTACTCACTTAGTAGATTATGCATGTGTGAAGAACCAAAGTCTCCAACATGCGGAACCCGAGTGTTTAAGTCATTAAAGATGGGTGGATGCAACCCCCATCAAAGGCAAATTTCCAACAATCCCCTCTTGAAAGAGAATTGGTGCACAGAGGGTGCCAAACTTCAGTAGTCTTTCAGCGGAAAGATATTGAATCAGGAGAGGTAGTTTCCGCTTTGAACCTTCCCTAGTTGAATACCACCGGACTTACTTACTGCGTGGTGAACGTGATGTCTTGAACCGTCAGTGTTTAGTGTAAGCCAAGACAATGATACCAACACAATAACTCTCCTTATTCATTTTCATTCTTATTGTTCTGTCCGTTGTGGCCGTGGACACACTTGGATTCTTAAGTGCGTTCATTTGAGGCGGCATGTCCTCGCACTTAAATAGGTGATCTCCTACAAGGTATTTTGCTATACCCCACTTCACAAGTGTTAGGAATCATTAAAAGTTTCCTCAGCCTTAACCTCAACCGTTTGAGTATCGTTAAAGGTTTGGAAGCTTAACATTTACCCATTATGTAGGTAGCACTTTAATGTCTATCGCGGGAACAACTTTGGATTCATGTTCCTTTACAGAAATCATCATCTGAAGTACTCTTGCTTCCACCGAAACGCTCAACTAAACCTTTTACAACTTAGTTTTTCCATTTAACCAAATTCTTAGGATCTCCAGTCAATATGGTTGGGTTACCACCGCAAAGGTTCGTATTGTTAGGTTTTAAGCCCATTCCCCTAGACAGGCATAATTCTTGATCTTCGGGTAGTCCCTTAGTTAAAGGGTCCGTTATATTATCCTTTGATGTAATCAATGGGAATGACACCCGTGGGGATTAACTGTCATACGGTCTTATGTCTCCGACAAATATGTCCAGACGGCGTCATACGTGACCTTCCTGAAGCCGATCGGCTAGCCACAGTGTATAACTGCCGAAGGCACGGGTTTCTCCAATAAGGGACGTCTTCTAAGGAGTCGTGAAGTTACTCAACTTCTTATCATGCTTTGTTTAAAGCGATAAACTCCGATTCCATCATCAATCGGCCAATGAAAGTTTGCTTAGAGGATTTTCAAAGACACACCATACACATCCACTTGTGGTTTTGGTGTTCTTCAAGTCCGATGTCCAGTTTGCATCAATGTGTTCTCCCAGAACCGCTGGACATCCAGAATACCATAATCCGTAGATAAGCAAATATTTCATATATCGTCATATCCGATTTAACGTCGTCTATTGATTATTTTTAGAATCACGAGTGAACCTTAGTTCAACTAATCTACTTTGTATGCCGATACCAGGTCGGTTGTAGTTGTAAAATACATTGAACTACATGTGACCTGCGCATATCGCTCCTGGTATATGAGTGCACTATGATTCCAATCAATTCTATGATTCATATCCATTGGTGGCTTCAACGAGACTATCAACTACCTCACAAATGAGTTTGGAATTAGACCAGTATGTTACATGTCTTAGAAATCCCAATTCCTAAGATGTCATCTGTGATACCCATATCTTTCATATCGAGACTTTTGTTTTAATATGACTTCCACTTTCAGACTGTTGGTTTTCCAACTGTTGGCTTTCTAACTTCATAATCAATGTTTTTGTTGTCAGATTCATTTTTTCTGTTTCACCTGAAACTTCCAGGACCAAAATGTAAACATTTCAGGGACCAAAAAGAAAGTTCAGGAAGAAGCCCAACAGTCCAATCAAACCAACTTTGATCCTCCCCTTCCAACTCTCCGGTTAGGAAGGTTGTCTCAATATCCATGTGACGCAAGACTGCAATGGTCCTGGATGTTAAGTTATTCTCAGGGGAGCACATGTCCAAGTAGCGAAGGCCTTATACTCGTCAGTAAATCCATCTACTTTGTACTCAATTTGAGTATCCGCTTTTACAACACAAAGGTTCTTTTTCCGGAGGAAGGTCAACAATTACACAAGTATGGTTCTATCTAATGGAATCTATTTCTCTCTGTAGCTTCTTTCCAGAGCAGCGCTTCTGGAGATAACAATTCTTTTTTAATTGTCCATGGTTCATTTCCAACCTACAAGCTAGAATACCTGGAACAAGTCTTTGTCCCCTCTTTGCTCCGTCTCGGTTCAACATCTAGAATCCTTGAGTTCTGTAAATCTGGAACATTAAGTTTCGGATAGTCAGCAACTTCTGAGTCCTGTAGATCTGGAACGTCTAGTTCCGGATAATCAGGCACTCGCGGGATCTTGTTAACCTTGAGCAATTATTTCTTTTTCCTCTCAAGGAAAGTTATCTTCAAAGAACCAAGCATTCTTTGACACCAAGAGGCGATAAGTACAATTGTTATTTGCAGATCCAGTGGATATGCAATCTACAGTCTTGACCTATTTCGGTATTCCAACCTCTACCAAGCTACCCACATCACAACATTTGTAGGTGGGATCCTTTCCATGTTTCACATGGGGGGTTATCCTTAACCTTATGCGGAGTTCTGTTGAGAATCGCATTAGCGGTAAGGATCGCCTTGCCCCAGATATTTTGGGCGTACGGCTTTGCACTTGGCTAACACTGTTAGACTTAGGTGAGTAAGGAGCAGTCATTTGATGAACGATGTTTCACATTCTCCTCCTCTATCACTACGGATTCCTCAATCCGTAGGCTTAGTTGTTTTTCAACTTCTGTTTTGTAGCGCTTATACGCTTCAACCGCTTCATCTTTTCTTTTCAACAAACAAAGGGTGCAATACGTTGTACCATCGTTAATGAAGGTCACAAAGTACTTATCTCCCCCCTCCATTTTGTACAAACTTCAAATCACCCATGTAGGTGTGACTAAGTTCTATAAGAGCGGTGCTTCTTTTGCTATTCCTTTGATGGAATGGAAAATGGATTTTGCCTCTTCGCCCACCTCACTTCATTTTGAGGGTTTATGTCGACATAAGGCAACAATCTCAACTTCGTTAGCTTTTGAATGACTTTCTATTTAACGTGTCTTAATCTATGATGGCATAGATACACGGATTACAAATATATTATTCATTTGGCTACAGACATGCTGTACCATTCTTAGTTATTACAGACATGTTGGACTAGTCTAAAATCAGTTTGACAAACAGCGTCCCTGAAACCAAGTTTAGGACATGTATCACCTCCTTTTAGAGTGATCCCATTCCCTAAAGTCTTTTTGAGGACAACCTCTCCAACCCCTTCTACTTTAGAGGTGACGTTATTTTACATGAACAACTTCTTGCTCGTGGTTAGGGCGTAACCGGATCATATGTGATCTGGATACTCTGGCCCACTCCAGTTGCTTTGGCCGACTGAGTGTCCAATTTCTTTTCTTCTTTTCTTTTGGCCTTCAGATCATTTAAGACCTGGAAACTGTGGCCCACTCCAGTCGCCCGTAGGCTTTGTACGACTAAGTGTCCAATACCATCCTATCAAATGAAGGATCTTATGTAAGATAGTGTGACAGGTTCAATGTCTTAAGATAAGTCATTATCTTTTAGTATTCTTCCCTTGCGATTAGTGCCCAGACAATTCCTGGCGCTTGCTTAAGAGTGGTAACCGTTTTCGCACAGTCAGTGGATATCTCTCCTTCGTATGTGCGAACATACTTGACACACTTTTAATAATTACACCCAAAAGAACGGATCTTTTAAGTTTTGTTTTCTCGCACCAATCTTTAACCGGGAATGAGGGAGATCCAATTTTTGATTTTAGAGTGTATGGAATATAAGTTTTTAATGAAAACACTTTCATATTCCTAGCCTTTCTTTACACACTTTTATTCAGATATTATCTAAACACATTATAGACAAGGAAGAATAATTAACTTAGACCTTTTGGATTCTGGCCCACTTCAGTCAGACTGAGTGTCCGTTCCTCCTTACTATAATTCGGATCCTTTTTCTGGGACAGATATAGGCCTTCTGCTACAAGATATAACAACATCTTCAGTCTTATCCTCTTGTCCCAGTTGACATCCTCAACCTCTCGTGGGCGCTTACTTCCACCACTCTCGGGAGCGGTAACACTGTTTCTGCCAACAGAATTGTTAATGGAACTATCTTCAACCAGAAAACCACGACCATAGCCAGATTTGGTCACACAACTGTTGACCGACATCTTTCGAACACTAATACAATATTGTCTTAAAATTGTTGGATATAAAGCAGTACGGTAAATAATTATTACAAGTGTTCGAAAGGATAAATAAACAACCAAGATTATAATTGTCGCAAGCTTCTTGAGTCTTGAATCTTGATAACCTGAAATCAAGAAACACTAAATCTGGATTGTTACAATTGTGGCTGAGTCGAGAGATGGCTCTTTGTATTTAAGACAAGATTGCCTCGTATATATGTTTTTACGTTAGCAGGCAATAGTTTCCCAAGATAAAGCAGCATCTAATCAACACTACAAAGAAAATATGTTGATTCTGACGAATAAAACAAACATGAAACGACTTGCTAAAGAATGGAAAAGAAGAACTCTTTTTGGACTATTCTTGTTCAAGACTTGTGTCTTCTCCTTCTTTTCTCTACCCTCAAAATTAGAGTAAGGTTTTCTCTTTATAGTGTTTATGAGGAGGAGAGGTATTAAGGGGATGTTTAAGAGGTATAGTCATGGCCAGAAACGTTTTGTATTAAGTGCAAAACGTTTCAGATGGTTAATGCCATAAAAAATAGTTTGGGGTCCAAAAAGATAATATCATCCCACAGCCCGAGACCCGACCCGGGCAGGTGGTGGTGGCGCGCGTGAGCCTAGCCTTGAACCCAAGCACACCTAGGTCATCCTTCCTTCAAACACATGGGTTACCCCTTGGGGTCCCAAACCTTTATCCATTTTTTAGGCTTATAAAAAAACAATTCTTCCATTTCCCACCGATGTGGTAGATTTGTCCCACACCATATTTTCATGTCTCAAACACCTTACTTCGTGGATCAATATCTCTTTCATTTCTTAACGAAATTTGACGATCCTTGGCCCTGCGGTCATCTACTCACTTAGTAGATTATGTACGTGTGAAGAACCAAAGTCTCCAACATGCGGAACCCGAGTGTTTAAGTCATTAAAGATGGGTGGACGCAACCCCCATCAAAGACAAATTTCCAACCCATGTTAGTTCTGGCATAATTTAAACTTCTTATAAAGCTTAAAGTGTTGTTACGCTTCCTGTCTGGAAGCATGAGAAATTTACTGGCCAGCATGAGAAGATTAAGTTAAACTACTAAGTATACAATAGAACAGGTTCAACAAGAAATTGGACATATAAGCTCATATATAGAGTGGAAAAAACCTTGGAAGAATAATTCACTTACCCCTTCATTGCACTTCCCACCCCGACCAACCTGAAAGTAAGTTATGAATTAAAGAAGCCAAGAGAACTTCTACACAGGGAAACAGGGAAGATGCAGCTTTATGCAACCGATTTACTATTTAAATTTAGTATTTTCGACGCGGCGTATAAATTTATGTTTAAAAATTCTCTAAGATTACAACATTTAGTAATTCTAAACCTATAACTTTTAAATATAATAGGTTAGATGCTAAAGCTCTAACGATTGAACACATAAAATTTAAATTATAAATCAGCATCTGTAGAGAAGAGGTTGCCTCAAAGTTAAAAGGATTAATACATTGACAACTCCTTAAACTTGAGTAAATTTTATTTAGATACTCGAACTATGATCTGTTTCAATTGAGCATTATGATAAAATATTCCTAGTAGACACTTCTGACTCAAATATTGAAAAGATTTTGCACATGTTCTCAAACACCAATTATGTAGATAAGTTAATTACTTAAAATGTGTCTATTTCTTTTAATTATACGCATTGTCATTAAACCTCATGTTTGTTCCAATTGAGGATAATATTTGTAACTAAAAAGAGGTAACATGTTTTATGTGGTTAACTTAAATACCTAATAGACGCTTAATTTAATGTGTTATCTAATACTAAAATGACAGCTCGGTGCACTAAGCTCCCATTATGCGCGGGGTCCGGAAAGGGCTGGACCACAAGAGTCTAATGTGCTATCTAATACCAGTGTTTTAGAGGCGTTTTCGGGGCGAGTGTCGGAGCGTACCAATAACGCTCCGGAGCGCAAATGAAAGGCGTAAATCCATAGGGCGTACACCCTAGAATTCGGGGTGTAAGTTCCGGGCGTAAAAGCGTAAGATCCGAGTGTAAAAGTGTATGTCCCGGGTGTTAAATTTGATTTTTTTAAAATTAAAAATATTTTTGCTATAGATTATAATTTTTATTATTGGCGTAATGATATTTATACTTCATGTTGTCATGTTTTCATGTTGTAGTGATTTTTCTTAAAATATATAAATAACACTGTATTTTTTAAAATGTTTATGTCTGAAATTGGTATAGCACTATTTTGCTGAAGCAACTTCTTCCATTTTTTGTCGTTGCTATTATACTTTTCATCCATCTCCTTAATTAAAATATATAAATAAAATCAGTGTAAATATTAATTGAGGGTGGAAAGAACTAATAAATGTGGATATTAATAACGAAGTGGATGAAGATTTTATTTTAAAGATTATCTAGGTTATTACGAAGTATCATTTTTGTGTTGTTACCTTTCTCATATAATAATTTATTTATATTATTAGTGATTTATTACAGAATTTTAATGAAAATTTTATTTTTGTTTATTTTTTTAATATTAAAATTATAAAATTGAAGATACATGAGACATACACCCCGTAGATCCATGCGACTTATGCCCCGTGTCTCGGGGCTTACGCCTCGCCTCGAGCCCCGACCTCTTAAAACACTATCTAATACTATTAACACTTTATCATATGTTCAGATTCTCAATTAAAACATTTCTTAATTCGCATATTTAAATAAAATTTATTGAGAAATTTAAAAGCTTTCCATCCAGCAAAGTAAAAGTTCACTAAATTGCCGAGGAAAGTAGGGTGAACTGTGAAGGATGGACTTAAATTATTGAGAGGCCTTTCCCTAGACAGTGAGTTGGAAGGAGGTATATGTTTGCACCTCTCCCGAAGTGGTGGACCAAAATTAAAAGGCATACAATTGTGGTCTATGTTAATTGACAAATTTGGATCATCAAACGATTCAAATAAGACATTAAGATAATAATAATAATAATAATAATAATAATAATAATAATAATAATAATAATAATAATAATAATAATAATAATAATAATAATAATAATAATAGTTGCGCATGTGTGCATACTAATAGAATATTTCCAAAATAATTAATTGTATATCTCTTATATTAGGTAGAATTATATTTCTCTTGTAATTAGAATTGATTAATTACCTGATTTGTAGCAAAGTAAATATTTATGTAACACTATATATATTGTAAATCATTAATGAATAAAATCATGGAAGAATATTTCCTACATGGTATCAAATTCGAGGGAAAGATCCTAAACCCTAAACTTTTCTTTCAATATCGCCCCCCCCCCCCTCCCCCATCCCCCTCTCTTCCTTGCTCCACCGACCTCCCTTCTCCGTCCGACTGCCATGTCTGACTCGAAATCCAATTTTCACCCAGCCTTTGCTGTCTCCAACATCAAATCTCATATCTCCATCACTCTTGAGATGGAAAACGTCAATTATGCGACATGGGCGGAACTCTTTAAAATCCATTGTCGCTCACACCAGGTTATCCATCACATAATTCCATCGGAAAAAGGCAAGGAGAAGGTGATGAAGATCGATGATGAGAAAGAATTATGGTTGACCCTTGATGCAACGGTCCTCCAATGGATCTACGCCACAATCTCGAGTGATTTACTACATACTATTCTTGAGCCTTATTCCACGGCTATGGAAGCTAGGGAACGTTTACGTGACATATTCCAAGACAAAAAGAATTCCAGGGTTGTCACACTTGAGCAGAAATTTTCCACCACTGATATGGCGTATTTTTCCAATGCATCTGCATACTGTCAACGGCTCAAGGTTTTGTCAGACCAACTCAAGAACGTCAGGGCACCGGTAACTAACAATCAGCTCATGTTACAAATGGTTGTAGGCCTTACTAACGCATACAGTGGAGTAGGTACGCTCATCCGTCAAAGTAATCCTCTTCTACCATTCTACCAAGCTCGTTCTATGTTCATCCTCAAATAAGCGAGCTTTGCCAAGAAGACAACCACCGTGTCAAATTCCGCCTTAGTTTCTGCTCCGCCCGATGAGAATTCGTCACATTTTGAAAATTTGCCGCCAAATCGTGGCCAGAAGGGTCGAAACAGTGGTAACGGGAGCAAAAACCGCGGTGATGGAAAAGGTGGCAGAAACTACCGTAGTGGAGGTAGAGGCAGGGGCGGCGGCCAACAGCAACATCCAGCCCAGTGGCAGCCGCCAACCCAGTGGGGCAGTGTGTTGGTACCGTAGGTCTCGCACTGGCCTTGGGTCGTGCCTCCCTGCCCATTCCCCGCGGTAAATTAGGCCAGGCCAGCAGCCCAGGCACAGCGGACCAGCCAGCAGGTCCATGAATCCTTGGGCCACTGCCGAGCCAGTGGCAGCATGCCCACTCGGCAGTGGCGACCCCGATAGATATCGAGGTCGCGATGCACACTCTTGGACTTACTTCGCCCAACACAAATTGGTACATGGACATTGGTGCAACGTCTCATATGATGTTCTCACAAGGCAATCTCTCATCCTATTTTAATTTAAGTAATAATCGTGGTATAATTGTCAGAAATGGTCATGCAATTCCAATTTGTGGTTATGGTACTACAAACTTGTCTCCCCCGAACCCACCGTTAATTTTGAAAAATATCCTTCACGCACCTCAATTAATTAAAAACTTAATTTAAGTTAAAAAATTTACCACTGATAATTGGACTTCTATTGAATTTAATCCTTTTGGGTTTTTCGTGAAGAAATTTTAGACGGGGATGCATCTAATGAGATGTGATAGTCGAGGTGAGCTTTATCCAATCACCACAACCACATATCAAGCCAAATTACCATCCACTTTTGCAGCTTTAGCTCCATCTTTATGGCATGAACGTTTAGGTCATCCGGGAGCACCTATTTTTGCTTCCCTTAAACAAAATAAATTTATTGAGTGTACTAGACCTCGTAGTTCTCATGTTTGTCACTCTTGTTCTCTTGGAAAACATGTTAAGTTGCCTTTTGTTGTTTCTAAGTCTCGTACTGCTATGCCTTTTGATATTATTCATAGTGATATTTGGACATCTCCCGTTTTGAGCTCTTCAGGCCATCGATATTATATTCTGTTGTTGGATGATTACTCTAATTTTTTGTGGACGTTTCCTTTGTCGAAAAAGTCACAAGCTTTTTCCATATTTCAATCCTTTAGAGCATACATCCGCACTCAATTTGAACGGGATATTAAAAATATTTAGTGTGACAATGGTAGAGAAATTGATAATGGGCATTTTTGGGATTTTTACAAAACTAAGGGTTTGTCGTTTCGTCTCTCGTGTCCACATACATCATCTCAAAATGGAAAAGAAGAAAGAAAAATTCGAACCATTAACAATAACCTTACTTGCTCATGCATCTCTACCATCGTCATTTTGGCATCATGCATAACAAATGGCAACCTATCTTTTGAACATACTTCCGAGTAAACAAATAGCCTACCAATCCCACTCAAAATTTTATACCTAAGGGACCCATCATATTCTCATTTATGGGTTTTCGGCTGCTTATGCTATCCTCTTTTTACTTCTACTACCGTCAATAAACTTCAACTCCGGTCAACTCCGTGTTTTTTTGGGATATCCGTCAAATCATCATTGTTACAAATGTTTCGACTTATCCTCTAATAAAATTATCGTAAGTTGTCACGTAATTTTTGATGAAACAAATTTTCCTTTTGCCAAATTACATTGTTCTGGGCCTCCTACCTATGAATTTCTTGACGATAGCATGCCCCCATATTTGATCTATAAATTAGCCTCCCAAACAGGCCCAACGTGTCCCGGTGTCTCGGCCCAATTACCGAGCCCCGCGGCTACTGGACCAGCTGAGCCTCTCGCTGACAGCCCACTACCGAGAGGCCCAGTAGTGGGCAGTACGCCGGGTCTCGTCCCACCATCCATCTCGGGCAGCCCACCGTCCCCTGGCCCACTGCCCAATAGTCCAGTCATTGCCAGCTGTCGAGCAGTCCGTCACTCTCGTCCGGACCGACTCTAATTCCTGCCAAACGGTCTGTCACTCGTAGTCAACACGGGATTTTTAGGCCAAATAAAAAATATGATTTTCACACCCATGTTGCCAAGTCAACGTTGCCCCGTAATCATGTATCTGCCCTTAATAACCCGAATTGGAAAATGGTTATGCATGATGAATTTAATGCTCTTATTAATAATAGAACGTGGGATTTGATGCCCCGTCCCCCTAATGTTAATGTGATGTGGTCTATGTGGATTTTTAGTCATAAAAAAAATCTGATGGTACATTTGAGAGGCACAAACCCATTTTGTAGGTGATGGGAAGACTCAACAGGTTGGTGTGGATTGCGGTGAGAATTTCAGTTCGGTGGTCAAACCGGCAACTATCAGGACGGTCCTCAGTCTGGATTTTTTGAAGGCATGGCCGCTTCATCAGCTTGATGTCAAAAATGTCTTCCTGCATGGAGACCTCAATGAAACAGTGTGCATGTATCAGCATATGGGGTACAGAGACCCTACTTATCCTAATCATGTGTGTCTGCTAAAGAAATCATTATATGGGCTCAAACAAGCTCCTAAGGCATGGTACAAGAGGTTTGCAGATTACGTTTCACATATTGGATTTTCTAATAGTATGTCTGATCATTCTCTATTCATCTACCGCCAGGGTAATGATATTGCTTATATTGTTTTTTAAAATGGATGATAGTATTTTGTCTGCCTCATCTGATGCCCTTCGCAAATCTATCATGTCACTGCTTGGCTCTGAGTTTGCAATGAAAGATATAGGGACACTGAATTACTTCTTGGGGATAGATGTGACACGCCATGCAGGTGGTTTATTTTTATCACAAAAGAAGTATGCAGCAGAGATTGTTGAACGAGCTAGCATGTCATCGTGTAGGTCGTCTGCCACTCCGGTTGACACTAAATCGAAGTTGAGTGCTTCTTTCAGCAAGCCATATGCCGATCTATCACATTACCACAGCTTTGCAGAGGCCCTGCAGTATCTCACATTCATGAGACCCAACATCTCTTATAATGTGCAACATGTTTGTCTATTCATGCATAACCCGATAGAAGATCACATGCATGCTCTCAAACGCATTGTGTGTTATATTCAGGGTACTCTTGATCGTGGCTTGTATTTATATCCTTCTTCGAAAACCACTCTTGTTTCATACACAGATGTCGATTGGGGTGGTTGTCCGGATACCAGACGCTCCACGTCTGGTTATTGTGTATTTCTTTGTGATAATTTGGTTTTTTGGTCCTCAAAACGGCAAGCAACCTTGTCCAGATCCAGTGCTGAAGCAGAATACCGAGGAGTTGCCAATGTGGTGTCTGAACTTGTAGGCTACGGAACCTTCTTTTAGAGCTCCACTGTCCGATTCTGAAGGCGACATTGGTGTATTGTGATAATGTTAGTGCAATTTATCTCTCAGGGAATCCAGTTCACCACCAATGCACTAAACATATTGAGTCGGATATTACTTTGTTTGCGAAAAGGTTGCTCGTGGACAAGTACGTGTCTTACATGTCCCGTCACATTATCAGATTGTCGACATTTTTATAAAAGGTCTTCCGCTAGTTTTATTTGAAGACTTTCGGGACAGTCTCAGCATACGTCGACCTCCCGCTTCGACTGTGGGGGTATAATAGAATATTTCCACAATAATTAATTGTACATCTCCTATATTAGGTAGAATTATATTTCTCTTGAAATTAGGATTGATTAGTTACCTAGTTTGTAGCAAAGTAAATATTTCTGTAACACTATATTTATTGTAAATTGAAACAACCTCCGGCAGAAATGCAAGGTAAGGCTGCGTACAACAGACCATTGTGGTCCGGTCCTTCCCCGGACCCCGCGCATAGCAGGAGCTTAGTGCACCGCGTTTCCCTTTATATATATTGTAAATCATTAATGAATAAAATCAAGGAAGAATATTTCCTACACATACTACTTTTAAATTCTTCCAACTTTTTTATGTTATAAAGTTCACATAAAAAACCTTAGATTTCGAATTTCGATCATAATCTTTTTTACTTTTTTTGTATTAACTGTAAATTATCTTTCCTTTCTTGTATATTAGGCATTGATTTGAGTTTGAAAAACTCATATTAATGCTATTGATTAGGTCGTTCAACGTTATCTTAAGCTGATTTCTTGGTTGTGGTTCCACACTTTCTGGCTTTTTGCTCCTTTTCTTTCCTTGTCAATGTTCAAAATCAGTAAACTGGAAACATTAGCTCGTTTGGATGTATAATTGATTTTGGGAAAATTACGGCTCAATGTCTTTGGATGATCTAGTTTACAAAATATGACCAAATATATATTATACATATGATATACATATCTATACATATAGTATACATAATCAATGTATATACATTTTGTATATTTTGGTCATATTGGTGAATAAGTTAGGCCGAACTGTACATATTGGTGAATTTCTCAATTGTTTTGTATTTTTCCAACTTTCTTTTCTCAAGAAACAGTTTGATTATACATTATAGTTAATGTTTCACTGTAACTTGAAGAGTTTTTTCATTTTGAAAGCTGGTTCTAAGTTCTAACCACATTTTTAAGTAAAAGAAGATTTCCTTGAAAAAGTTCAACATTTTTTAAAGTGAAATGCATTGTCCAAACATAACTTCAATTTCCTAATTTTCTTCTTCAATTTAATTTCAAATATTACTTTTTTTTCCTGAAATATCACCAAATTGTTGCTAAGCCTCGTGCTATCTTGGCTCTAGTCTTCAGGAAGAGGGAAGAAGTACAATGAACATTATATACATGAATTACTGAATATGATTGAATTAAATAAACATTTTCACATAAGGTCAAATATTTTATGCATTATATTAGATACAACAATTGTAGAACTCAACTGAAATCCAAAGTTTATGTATGACTAAATCAAGAACCATGTTTTCTGTTTTCTTTTCTTGTCATCCCAATATATATGTCATGATCCTCAGAAAGAGGCAACCAAAACAGTAACCAGAACAACAAGATTACAATATGAAGTTCACAACCATTTTCTTTTGGTAGAATATATTGACAACTCTTTAAACTTGCAAGTAGATTTCAATTAAACACTCAGAACTACGACATATTCCTATTGAGCACATGAACATATGATTAAGTGATCTTACTAAAACACTTTCAACTCAAACTTTTGAAAAGTTTTTTGCGTTTGTTCTCAAACGCTCGATAAGTTAACCACTTAAAATATGTGACATCATTTAATTATACACATCAACATCAATTAAGACATGAATGAAACTGATGTTTGTTTGTATTAAATTGTACATTGCCCGTAAACAAGACGCGCAAGTGCATTCCCTAGATTATAATGTTAAAAACTTTCCATTACCCTTTCAGTAATTCTCGCTAAAATTTAAGGGTGCACAGAGGTAAAAGGAGTAACTACAAAGGTAATGGTAAACAATGTGAATGATGCAAATAAATAGGATTACAACTATGTTCTAAAGAACTATTGTCCGATGACAGTGCAAATGTTGCACCTTTGACTTAGTATTAACATTATGATGTTATAGTTTCAACTTCTTTCTAATAGCTGCATTGACATGAAACATGCCATGTATTGGGCTGTTGGAGTACGTAAATGCAGTACTGTATACTTTTTCCATTTGATGAAACACAAAGTTGAGATAATTATACAGAGAATGATGAACATGATAAAACTCAGTAGATAAATCAATAAATCATGCATACGGTGTGTTCACTCTATCGCGATGGCATTCTCTAATAATTTAGTGGAAATGAACTAAACTATATAAAGAACATCAAATTTGTATCTAATTGTGGAAATTTTTCCTTCTGTGCTTATGCAATGGCTGACTTGATGGTGTGTCTACTCTATCGCGATGGCATTCTCTAATAATTTAGAGGAAGTGAACTAAACTATATAAAGAACATCAAATTTGTATCTAATTGTGGAAATTTTTCCTTATGTGCTTATGCAATGGCTGACTTGATGATCTGTTCTTGGTTTGGACGCCAAAATGATTTTTGAACGAATAGCAATCCCTCACCGTTCTTTGAGTAAGACATTTTCACCTTCCACTTTACTGACCTAGCCATATTCTCTATTTCAAGTATCGTTTCAGCATTGTCCCGCACAATCAACTTCCCTTCTGGCCTCAGAATCCTGTCCACTTCTGCAAATACTGATGCTATTGTGCACCTGTTGGAAAAAGTAGGACGGGTTAAATAACTAAGAAAATTTTATTGCCAGTAAGCTAACAGCGCGGGTGCAGTAGGATTATTAACCTTTTCTTAATATCGGAGAAAAGATGATCTGCATGAAGAAGATCATAAGATCTGGGGTACGTGCTGAAGGATTCACACCAGTCGTGGTAAATGCCAAACAAGCCACGGTCATATATAATTGGAAGTGTGTCGGGTGAGTCAATCGGAACTACATTCATAACCCAGACTTTCAAGTCTTTCAATGCTGCAGCAAATCTGTATCATCAAAAGATAAGATATTTATTAAGAGCATAAACTTGTGATAGAAAGTTGACAATAAGTACTATGGAGCGGCCGAAAGAGGCGGACTCAGTATAAATGCTCGTAATACTTGCACCTAATCTGAACTGGGAAAAATGAACATGATAAAGGATCCACCATACATGTTCATTTTTTCAACAAGTACTATGGAACGGCCGAAAGAGGCAGACTCAGTATAAATGCTCGTAATACTTGCCCCTAATCTGAACTGGTATCAATAAACCGAACAATTACATGTTAATCCTAAAATTAGTTGGATCAGCTATATTTATCCTTTTGTATCCATTCCACGCTACTCAGGTTTTCTTTCCAAAGCTAAAATATTCGTCTTTTAAGAAAATTAGGGGTTCTGTCTACAGAGTTTATATAAATCTCACACTATCCCTACATGGACATACGAGTCCAACGAGAATAAAAGGACCCCTAACAAATAAAGGATTTAATGTAAGTGTAACAATCACTAAGCCGTAATTCCAACTAGTTGGTATATATTGCCTATATGGATCATTTACTTCCATTGTATTTTGTTCATAACTAAGCTCATATAGATTCCGAAAGACTGCAAGTCTTTTGAGACAATTTTCTTTGGAACACAAACACACACACACACACAACATATACATGTATGTAATATATACATAAAGAGAGGAATCAATTGAGTTAGATGTGTGTTTTTTAAAATCATGTTGATGGAAACTTCATCTAGCAAATATCAATTAATTTCATTAAAATCACTCTAAAAATTGCCAAAGTTTTTTTGTGAATTTTATTCCTTTAAAATATACCCGTGTGGTCCGGCCCTTCCCCGGACCCCGCGCATAGCGGGAGCTTAGTGCACCGGGCTGCCTACTCTTCAAAGAAGGCAGTGATCACAGAGGGAATGAGAATGAGTAGCTAAGAGATAATGAGGAAAATAACTACTGATAAAAACTTACCCTCCATAAATAGTTTTCATATCCATGACATTCCTTACTGAAGACCAGTTAATGCCAAGATCATTTAAGTATGATTTTGACATAACATTTTTCCAATGATCATAGTCTGCAGCAAAGTCTTCGGGGGCGGCTTTTCCATAAACTCCAACTTGAGAACTTCTCAACCAAGAAGGAAGTTTCTCCGACCTCAAAGGCCATTTTGCTGGCCACTTTGATCCATGTGCAGATGAATCTTCTGGCGCTTTGTGCAGACATGCCTGAAGTGTTATATTCCTGAATTGAGAAAAATAACGAGTTAGGATTTGTTTTCAAGTAGAGTGTTCAGGAGATGAATAATTGTAGTTTTATTTTTAATGGAAGAGATGATGTGAGGAAACGAATATAACCGTATATGGTGCCATCTCCCCTTTCTCTTTGCCAACATTGAATATTGACAAATCCCTAATTTGGTCATAGTATTACTTCAGCTTAAAATGGATTAAGTTTAATCTGGTGTGACATTCTAGTTCAAATTGATTTACACAACACAGGTCCTAGTAACTAATTTCTAAAATCAAAGCCATGTAAACATGGTCGAGGTATTACTTTTGGTTAATGTATTATATAATGTACACATGTCAATTTCCACACTTTCCTAATTGCAAATTTTCTATAGCTTTATAAACTTGCGTCTCCGAGTAGGCTATTTGGATTTAAGATTGATACAGCACTTTGCTGAGAGATGGTACTAGCTAAGAGAAGCCCATGCTCGAGTGAATAAAAGAAACGTACCAGGCAGCATCTGAATCATCAGCTTCTTCACACATTGGTGGGTCATTTCGTTTTCTACTCTGGTAGCAATCATTTGAAGTTGGCTTTCTATATATAGCTACACCTACTTCATTTAGTTTATCTTCATTAATTTCCACTAGTTCCCAGCACATTGACTTTGTTAGTTCAGACATAGCTGCAAGACAATCAGAGAGAGATTATCAGTCTATGATTTCATTTGCAAATGAGAAACGTTAGCTAAGTCAAGCCACAATTAATCACCTTCCCAAATTCCAACATTTTCTTCATCCTTCCGATATACTGGTGTAGCAGACCAAATGAAGTGACCACCAGGCCGCAAGACACGATTCAATTCTAGGAGAAGTTTGCCACCTGCAATACACTAGGAAGCTTACTATCGGCTTGACATTCCAAAACCAAGAAAAACTTGTTAAGAGAGAGATTTTTAATTCACCTTCGATATGCCACGGAACTCTACACCGTGCACAATGGACAGCATCAAATACTTTACCAGGGAACGGTAGTCTTTTAGTTCCCATAACAGCTGATATAGCAGGGATGCCCCTCTCAAGTGCAAATTGCACTTGGGCTTCGTGCTCATCCTTTGGGGCAAGTGACATTGCTAGTACATCTCTTTCAAAGAGGTATCCTCCAAAACTGGCCACTCCACAACCAACATCCAAAATAACACGTGTTTGTTTGCCCCATGAAATTTGAGGTAGGGTCTGCATTGCAAGCCATGTCAGCAAAGCATAAATAACAGGAAGCCGCAAACTAAACAATTTGTGATGCATGGAGCAAAAAATTGAACACCATGATTACGAAACAAATAATAATAGATAGGATAAAGTAGCATGGAAATTTAAGCAATAACTTACCTGCTGGATGAAATCAATGTAATGAAGAGCCCCTTGCTTAAACTGAGTACCTCCACCAGGGAAAGTAAGGTACTCTCCAGTAACTTTGACCCAGTTTTGGTGCCCCTTAACCTTTGCTAGCTTTCCATGAGGAACATTAGAGTACCATATCTGTTCAACCATAAAATGCAAAGTTAATTGGCTTATCAAATTTACTAATCAGAAGCAAACCCCTATGGATAAACAAAAACAAGATATACCTGCTCCCTGCTTCTAGGCCATCCAATTGGCTGCTTGTATCCTGACGGCAGAGGAACAAGGCAAGTTGAAGGTTCAGTAGGGCAATGCCTCTCACGATGTTCATAGTGTGAAGTACTTGGGAGCTTCCTTATAGCTTGCACGTTATCCAAACACGGAATATAATCTGGTCCGGCATCAGTTTTACATAGCTGCCACTTATAGCCCTTAGATGATGAAGAATCCTGTGACTCATTCTCCTTTTCAGACTCAGCAGCCTGAGTTGACCATGGCCCGTTTTGTGTTGTAGTTTCTTTCAAAATCTCCGATTGATCACCAGCTGGATAAATCTCATTCTCTGTTTCTCCCTTCTTTGCTTTCTCTGTTTCCAATTTTAAGTCACCATTTTCATCTGTATTTGAGTCTTCACCTCCGGTTTCTGACTCGCCACCGCTTGAAGTTGAGTCTTTCTCTCTCGAATCTACTTCCTCACTCTCGTTGCCAGACTGTGATTCATCACCGGATGAACTGGATTCAGAATTTTCTTGATTTTCTTCTTCATTTCTTAAATTAGAGCTATCTCCTTCACTTTCCTCATCTTCAATCTCCTTTAAAGACCTTCCCCTTCTGAACCCCTTCTCTCCCTGGAATGTTTCATCCTCTTCTCTCTTTGCATTGACTGGAAAATCCTGCCCCGGAAGATTCTTGATAACTTTCAAAGTCGAAGATATCTCTGAATTTTGAAGAGGTATACTGAATGATGATGATATCAGCATCCATATCCCAACGAAAGAAATTCCAACAAAAGTCACGACAGTGATTTTTGAACACCAATCAGATGATTTCCTCCCACCATAATGGGAGTAACTTTCCCCAGCCATAATATTCGATCTTTACTGTCCTGAACATTTTGAGAAAAATAAAGTGAAATATCAAACATAGTAGTGTAAAATGTCTTGTAAACTAGGTTAAAAAACTGAGCACAGTAAAACTACATCAGAAGCTAGGATCAAAACAATAGATTTACTGTGTTAGAAAGCACAGTAAATCCATCACAGTTCAGTTCTAGTGTCTTTGCCATTTAAAAGCACGTAGGGATAAAATTTACCAACATGAACATATAGCATAGATATTTCTATTTTAGTTTTTGTTTAATGAAACAAAGTGAAAAGGTTGCAATTGTTTTTTATCTCAAGCAAATCCAATGAAATATCAGGTGAACACTCAATACTCATAGCTGAATTCATTAAAGACATCACAGTGAATTCTAAAAGTTTACACAACCTTGAATTTGGGCCTAGCTTAATTCCAAAAAGAAACTTTAACAAGTAAAAAGCTTTCCATATCTGAGTTTCCAATCTCTAAGCATTTCACGTATACTGACAGACGCGGATCTAGGAAGGTTATGCGGGTTCAATTGGATCTATCTCTTTCGGCTCAAACTATGTATAAATATGTAAAAAAAAAAAAGAGTTAAAATGTATACTTATAATAAGATCAAACTCATTCTGAATCGACTTGAGTCCGGATCTTGAATTCGCCTCTGCATATACAGACCTCATAAACTTCATGAATATAGTAAAAAACATATGCCATTTTTTATACTCCCACATTACAAGAAAAACACATTTCTAGTCCATAATGATCCTAAAACAGAATACAGTATCAAAACTACAAGATCCTTAACCACATCCACAGAATTAAAAAACAAAAATATTCAAAATGGTAAGATCAATCTCAGATCAAAGTTGCAAATCAAGAACTAATCAAACAGTATATAACAAAACAAAAGTTTAAGCATTTCTACTAAAAGGGCAACATGGAGCACTAAGCTCCAGCTATGCGCAGGATCCAGAGAAACCACAAGGGTCTATAGGCCGTTTAACTTATTTAAACGGCTTAAATGCATGACGGTCACGCTTTACCGGTTACTTCAAGTCCCTTCTTAAGCATTCTACTAACAAAAGCAGAAATAAAGCTCACCCTTTTACCCAAAAAAGAGGAAAATGATAGGGAAAAAAAAGGTAAATAGACACATATTTACATTCATATAGTAATAGAAAGAAGGAAAATTTGTACCTTTAAGATGGGTATATAAGAACTTGCAAACGCAATTAATAATTTAGTGTTTGAAGTTCATTTCTTGATAAAAGGGAAAGAAAGATGTTGGGGTGTGAGAATCTTGATATTGTTAGAGATATATAAGGTGGTTAGCAAAGAGAGATGAAGATGGGGGTAAGCAGTGATGTTACTCATGAATGAGAATGAGAATGGCCGACAGCCTAGAATTACCAAGTCATGATAACAACAGCACTAAAGGGGAACAGAGAAAATAGTCAGATAGATCGGAAAGGGATTTATTGTAAAAGAATTTTATTATACGAGGTAACTTAAATATTACTCCCTCTCTCCCAATTTATTTCTTTTTCGATCGGTTAAAAAAAATATTTTTTTTTATTTAATAATAATTTAATTTTAAATTTTATTATTTATATTAACGAAATAATTTATAACCACACAAATATCTTTGATTTGTTTTAGATCACAAAATTCAAAAAATTCTTTATTTATTAAACTTCGAATCCAGTAAAACTACACATAAATTGAGATGGAGAGAGTAGTACATAAGTAAAGATTAAGAATAAAATAATTTATTTTCTATGAATAAGAGAAGGTTAAATCTTTTCATATTTCAATGGTGAAAGAGTAAACAACTTAGCTGCCACTTGTGTAAACTAATTTGGTTGGTCAAATTTTCAAAATTTGTTTATATTAAAAATATTTTTTATCATAAATAACTTTTGATTTTTTTTAAGAGTAGCTCATTCTTTGTTAAGGGGAAAGTCCTGAAGGCGAAACCCCCCACCTGTATCAGAGGCCCCTTGGTCAGGTGGGATATAAATCGAGGGATATGCGCGAGTGGCAGTCCTGCAAGGGAGAGGACCAACGGGACACGAACCCAGCAACAGCCTTTGCAATATTTCAGCAAAGACTATCACCACACGGATTTGAACTCGCGACGTTGGAGTGGTTGTACCCCAATCACCTTACCACTTACCAACTCGCTTATGCCCCTGGGGGCTAAGAGTAGCTCATTCTTCGTCTACGGAAAGATATTGCGCCTATTCGACCGATGCTACCCCGACTTATTAGTAGAGGACCTTCTCTTATCCCAAATTAATTTTTTCATTAATCGATTCTACAATTCTAAAGTTTTTTAGTATATTTAATTAGGAATGAAGTATTTCTAGAGTTCAAAAATAATTTTTATTTAGTCTTTAAGGAAAAAAGATTAAGTTATATTGAAGAATTAGTTTGTATTTTACTAATTAATTTAAAAGACATTTTTATTAATATTACAGCATTAACTCATGCGTGACTTATAGGTAGAAACTGTTTTTTTTTAATTTCTGTAATTACATCTTCTGCTACTACTAAAACGTACTTTATTTTCTTTTAAAAATTTTGATCAAACACTTTCAGTCTCCAAAACAGGTACTATCTTTTAAAGAAAAATAAGCATTTTGGGCTTCTCAAAAATTTCAGCAAACATGCTAGTGTATCCGGACAAGCTTCTCTAACCCGCAATGGTAGAGATAAGATCTACGTACATCTTACTTTCCGCAAACCCTACTTGTGAGATTACACGGCATATGTTATTGTTGTTGCATGATAGTGTATCCACACAATAGATAATGTTCCCCATCTTTTGCATTCAGGTCTTTCACATTTTCTCTAGGTTTTGAAACTGTGTGAAGACCAAGGGTAAATTACTAAGGGTCTTTCCTACTATAATTCTAATACCTTTTCCTAATACAATATTAATACCATAATTACACTTGTATATGAATTCTACAAATATGGTAAATTAATAATATAATTTTTGGTGCAATGGTATACACGGTTTTGACCGTGTATACCCTTCTATTACATCCCCGCAGTCATAGCGGGCGGTTGTCGTACGCTGAGAATGTCCCTAAAATCTTCAAATAGAACCAAGGGAAGACCCTTAGTAAAGATCTCATCAATTTGGTACCTTAAAGGGACATGCAAGACACGTACTTATCCACGAGCTACCTTTTCGCAAACAAAGTGAATATCCATCTCGATATGCTTAGTGCGCTGATGTTGGACCGGATTTTCAGAGAGATAAACTGCACTAACATTATCACACTTGACCAGAGTAGCTTTCTGAATAGGAAAGTGAAGCTCCAACAGAAGATTAAGCAGCCAACATGACTCAGACACCACATTGGCTACCCCTCGATACTCGACCTCCGCACTAAATTGCGATAAAGTAGCCTGGCATTTTTCCAACCAAGAGACCAAGTTATCACCAAGAAACATACAATAATCAGATGTCGAACGTCTGGTATCCAGATATCCACCACAATCATCATCTGTATAACACACGAGAGTAGAGACGGAGGATGGATATAAATGCAATCCATAATCAAGTATGCCTTGTCTGTATCGTACAATACGTTTACGCGCATGCAGGTGCTCAATCCGCGGATCATGCATAAATAAACACACATACTGAACTGCATAAGTAATAACTGGTCTTGTGAAAGTAAGTTACCGAAGAGCCCTTGCAAGACTACGATAGTGGGTAGGATCCTCGTATGGTGTGCTAAAAGTAGCACTCAGCTTCGGTTTGGTATCAACCGGAGCAGAAGAGGACTTATAAGATGATATGCCAACTCTCTCAATAATCTCAGCCGCATACTTCTTATGGGATAAAAACAGACCACCTGCATGACGAGTGACAGCTATACCCAAAAAATAACTCAAGGGCCCTAAATCTTTCATAGCAAATTCGGAACTGGGAAGGGACATGATAGACTTGCGCAGATTATCAGAAGAGGCAGTCAATATTATATCATCCACATATAATAGAATGTATGCCAGAGAAGTACCACGTCGATAGATGAATAGAGAATGATCAAACCTGCCGTGAGAAAACCCAATAGTAGATATATAATCTGCAAACCTCTTATACCAAGCTCGTGGGGCCTACTTAAGCCCATACAAGGACTTCTTCAGCAAACAGACATGGTGAGGATAATTGGGGTCCTTAAAACCCAAGGGTTGATGCATGTATACTGTCTCCTTAAGATCGCCGTGTAAGAAAGCATTTTTCACATCCAACTGATGAATGGGTCATGCTTTCGATAGAGCCAGACTAAGCACAATGCGAATGGTTGCCGGTTTGACCACCAGATTAAATGTCTCTCTGCAATCCACGCCAACCTGTTGAGTTTTACCATCACCTACAAGTCAGGTCTTATGCCTCTCAAAAGAATCGTCAAAAAAAAATTTATGAGTAAAAATCCACATAGAACGAGTAATATTGACACCAGGCGGACGTGAAACTAACTCACACGCCTTATTTTTCAATAAGAGCATTATATTCATCGTCCATGACTATTTTTCAATTTGGGTCATATAAGGCAGATACTGGGTTACGTGGTATGGGTGATTTGGTGACATTATAATTTAGATTAAAATGACGTTTATGTTTATAAATACCATGTTGGCTGCGAGTAACATGCATTTGACTCGAAATAGACGTGGATGTGTTTTGGGTAGGTGACGGGTTGGCTGAATCTGGACCAGTAGTGATTGGGCATGCCGGTCCAGTGGCAAGATGCAATGGACTCAGAGAGATAATAATTGGGCTAGTAGGCAGTGGGCATGCTGGCCGAGACGATGGGCTAGTATGCGGAAGTGGGCCAGCAAGTAGTGGGCCTACTGGCCGATATTCATGAGTTGGATTCGGGAGTTGTGGGCCAGCAAACAGTGGGCCCGGTGGCGGAGTTTGGTTACGGAATATCTCTGACAAATGATGAATAATATACGGTGAGAGCTCATCATCAAAAAATTATATAAACTAGACACAGAACTATACAATTTAGCAAACGAAAATTGGGTTTCATAAAAAATAACATGGCGACTAATGATGATTTTATTAGAGGATAAATCAAAACATTTGTAACCATAATGATTAGATAGATATCCCAAAAACACACAAGCGGTAGACCGGGCTTGAAGTTTGTTAATTGTAGTAGACGAGAAAAGCGGATAGCACAAACACCCAAATATCCTAAGATAAGAATACGAATGATCTTTATTATAAAGAATTTTAAGTGGAGATTGATATGCTAAACCTTTCTTCGGGAGAATGTTAAGGAGGTAGATAGACATTTGTAGCGCATGATGCCAAAAGAAGGGGTAAGGAAACATGGGCCAGCAAGGTTTGGACAATATTATTGATAGAACTGTGAGGACGTGTGAGGACAAGAAATACAAAAAGATATTCCATTAGTGTCACAAAATTCTCGAAACGCCCCATTATCATATTCCTTTCAATTATCACATTGAATATTTTTAATTTTCCGTTCAAATTGAGTACGGATGAATGCTCTAAATTTTAATAATGTTGAAAAAACTTAACACTTTTAGACAAAAGAAAGGTCCACAAAAAATTAGAATAATCATCCAAGAATAACACATAATAACGATGGCCCACAGAAATTAAAACGGGAGATGTCCATAAATCACTATGAATAATGTCAAAAGGCATCAACATACTACAAGAAGAGGCTACAAAAGGTAATCTAACATGTTTTCCTAATGGACAAAAAGGACAAATATGAGTACTACGCGTACTCCTACAATCAATAAAATTATTATTTTGAAGAGAAGAAATAATAGACGACCTCGGATGACTCAAACGTGCATGCCACAAACAAGGAGCAATGGCGGCAAATGTTGATAGCGTGGCTTGACCCGTGGAAATAGTGGTGGTGATGATTGGATAAAGCTCTCCCCGACTATTACATATCATTAGAGGTATTTCTGTCGTGAAATACTTCACAGAAAAACCAAAGGGGTCAAAGTTAATAGACACCCAATTATCATATGTGAATTTTCGAACGGACACCAAATTTTTAATTAAGTGAGGGGCATGAAGGACATTTTTTAGGACTAGAGGTGGATAGGGGGAGGGCAAATTTGTGTGACCATAACCACAAATGAGAATTGAATTGCCATTACCAACAATTATGCCACGATTATTGCTCAAATTGAAATAAGACGAGAGATTACCTTGCGCGGACGTCATATGAGAAGTGGTTCTGGTGTCCATATACGAATTTGTGTCCGGTGGATTTAACCCAAGTGTATGCATCACGACCTCAATATCCGTGGGTGCTCATACCGAGGTTGGGCCTGCAGCATCGAAAGGTTGTTGAGGTCGAGGCCCAGCAGCGAGCCGACCGCCGGGGCCCGATTCGGGGCTGGCTGGGCAACCTGCGGTTGCTGGCTAAAATTGGGCCTGGCCCAAGATGAAGGAAAAACTGGTATGGTGGCGTAGGCCACTGGCCCAACTCCACGACCACTGTGCAACGGCCTAAGTCCGCGACCAGTGATGATGTGGCCTAGCCGGCCCACTGCCCCCACGTCTGCCACTACCGATATTGCTCTGACGACCGCCACCGCTGCGGCCGCCGCCGCGGTTCTTGCCGCCATTTTTTCAATTTTGACCCTTTTTGCCGTCACCGTTGTTACGGTTTTGGCTAGAATTATCTCAGAATGAGTGAGGGTCATCGGATATGGCCATCATCATGACGGAATTAGCTCCGGTAGTCGCTTTTTTAGTCAAGCCGACCTCTTCTAATATGAGCATGGAACGGGTCTGGTAGAACGGTGTAAGAGGAATACTTTGACAAAAAAACATCCCAACGCCATTATAGGCCTCAGAGAGGTCTGCAACCATCTGAAGAACAAGACGATCATTGGTGATGGACGCACCAACGTTCTTGAGTTGATCCGCCAATTCCTTCAGCCTTTTACAATAGGTTGAGATATAAAAAAAGTCCACCATGTTGACATGGGAAAATTCCTGCTCAAGAGTGATAGCACGAGAATTTTTGTTATCTTGGAATATATCACGCACCCTATTCCAAGTTTCCATCGTTGTGGCGTAGGGTTCAATAATTGTCTGCAAGAGGTCCGTCGAGATATTGGAATAAATCCACTAGAGAACTGTAGCATCAAGAGTTATCCATAACGCAGGGTCATCCTCGAAGGTAGGCACCTTCTCTTTGCTTGTTACCGAGGGGATGATGTGATGAATGACTTGATGCGAGCGTGCATGAACTTTAAATAATTCTGCCCATATAGCGTATTGGACGTTTTCCATCTTAAGAACGATAGGATGTGGTTCTTGACGTTGGAAACAGTAAGGGCAGGATGAAACGTGTTCTTTGAGGTAGACATAATAAAATAACAAGAGGAGAATTAGGGATTTGGAAGAAAAATTGGGAAGAAAAATGAGAGGTGGTCGTCGGCCACGACTCGAATACCGAGAAGGGGGCTACGGAATAGCGGGTTGGAGAAGGAAAATATTTTCCCTAGACTTCTGATACCATGAAAGAATAATCTCTTGATTATTTTCATTAATGAAGAGGTATATATACAAATATATAATTCCTAAATATGAAAAATAACTCTACCTTTTCGTACTATAATTCTAATACTTTTTTTTAATACAATACTAATACCATAATTACACTTGTACAAGAATTCTACAAATATGGTAAATTAACAATATAATTTTGGGTCCAATGACCGTGTATACCCTACTATCACTGTGGTACCATTTACTTCCCTCATACAATCCAAGAAGTGAGGACAAGTACAATGTGATATTAAAACATTCGCTCGTGAAAATGACTTTGAACAATTGTTTGTTTATATCAATACTAAGCTTTTGAACCCTAAATTACTATGAGCGTATGATACTTTTAGTAGTTTCGTGGTATCTCTCAATCTTGAAATTGGAAAAGATTAAGAACAGTTCATAATGATGCGACTAATAATTACCTATGATGTATACTTGAAAGTGAGAAAGTTTACTGCATAAGAGTTTAATTATTGGAATATATTAATTGGATGGTTAAATCATAATACTTCAATCGGAAAGAGTGTTCACTTAGTCATTTACATATTTTTAAAGAAAATATTAACTTCTAAGTAAAAATAGGTAATTTGAGTGAAATACCCTTAATTAAATGGATATTGAGATTTGGTCACATAACACTTAATAAGGACAAATCTGAAAAAGTAAAGTTAATTCTTTCTTCATTTGTTAAGTGAACATTTTTTTAACTAAAAAATAAAGACTAAGTGAACACTCTTTTTAATTCGGAAGGAGTAATATATATAAATTATAGTATTCACATACAATATTTTCCAATGGGAATGAAAGGGAAATTGGGCCCTTTGCATGTGCCAAACAGGAAACTAGTTGATCTTCCCTCATTCTTCACCATCTTGGATACAAATTAAAAGACATAAATCACCGACACTTTTCATTTTATTAATTTAAAATTAAATGATTTGCTATATATATGGAAAATTTTCTTAGTCACGTGATTTTGCACGAAACTTGTTTAGCTTACGGAGCCAAATTTCCGCTCACTTAGAATAAGTGAAATGTGAAAGTATAGAGGTCTCGGTTCAAGCTCAGAGTATGAAAAAATACTTGGTAAGGAGCATTTTTCATAGAAATGAGCCCCATAGTGTGAATTCGGATATAATTAAACTCTAATGTGAGTACCAGACACCGATAGGGCAACAAAAAAATAAAAAAATATGAAAGCATTAAAGTGATAAGTTTTAATATTGAACTATATAATTAATATTCTGTATTTAGCTAACTAGAATTATAAATTTAACATTCAACTTTTAAAAACATTTTAATAGAAAATATTATTAAATGTTCAAAGGTTACCAGTTTAATTATAAGGGTATTTCTAAGATACGAGATTGCGGACTTTTGCCTTATGGGAACCATGTGAATTAATTTGAAGAGTCTGAAAATATACAACTAACTGAATCTTTCTTTTTACACTTTTTATCCATAGTAGCTAATAGAAGCTCGATGTAATAGTCAAAGGTAATTTAATTAGAGCAAGTTTTTAGGAGCCAAAAGTATTACTTTGTTCAGTGATTTTGAGGTATTCGGCTAAACATTAAAAGTGTTTTTGAGCAGCAAAATAACCTATAAATTTATGATTCTTGTTAATTTGTAGAAAAATATTCTAACAAAAAAAACAAATATTTATCAAACTATCTCTCGTTGGTTTAACTCATATATATGTCAAATATTTTTATTTTAAAACTAAATTAAAATAAGAAATTAAACCTTCTTAAAATAATATTTAAAATCTTCTCGATTTAAATAATACTACTTGTAAGATAAGTCTTTAATATGAAATAGTTAGAAAAAAAAATACTTCTCAAATGAATTGGTCAAATTCTAATTACTTCTCTGTAAAAGTATTTTTCTGGTTAACTATTTTGACAAAAGTGCTTCTCAATTAAATACTAGTTTTTACTTTTTAGTAGTTAGCCAAACAGGCTTTTATAGTCAAATTTTATCAAATTATGTTTTTATTTCATTTTTGTATGATCTTCTTCTTCTTACTACTCGACGAAATAGGGGTGTTTGCACAAAAAACTTTTTTTGTGCAAGTTTTGATCTCTTTTAAATAAAATTTGTAAAAATATACTGCAACTCATAACTTGGAGTATGCTGATCAAAACTTGGCCGCAAGTCCTAAATGGGTAAAAAAAACTCTTGTCAAAAGTCATGACAGACCTTCAGAATATTAGTACAAATTGTTTCATAATTTTGGTATAAATTTTTAACAAATCATGATAGATGATCGGAACTCGTGTGGGTAGAAACTTCACTAACACACTTTTGCTTCAAATTTGATCTAGATTGATCCAAATCAGCTAAAATTTTGATATTCAAAACTTACCCCGATTTAGATAGTTGTTTTTCGTGGTTTATTATTATATTATTTTTTATGAAATAATATTTATTTTTATTATTCGTAAAATTATATTGTACGGTGTTGTAAATATGTTGTAATCTCATAGTTATATAACCATGAAAAAATCTAATTTTTTAAATTACGAATTTAATGATTTTTGCTTGGTTACGTATTTTATTTACCCATTATACCCCCATCACCCACCCAAACCCACCCCCACCCCTTCCATTGAATAACCCGTCCTCCTCTCTTTGAAAGAAGGGTCGCTTCCGGTTCTGTCGGTGCTTGAAACAATTTTGTCTTCTCCATATTACTATATCTCTAGAGTCAATAATTTTATATGAGGAACTACTGAACTCAATCACTTGTTGCCGTTACTCTTCAGTTTTCTGTTGAGGTCTAACGCGGACACATGTGGTGCATGGTTGTCGTCAGCTCGTGTCGTCAGCTCGTGCCGTGCTCTCCTTTGTCTCATTGTTTATCTCGTAATCATTCGATTCCGCCCCTAAAGCTAGCTCCTACTCCTCCTCCTTCTCCTTTAGGATATGATCCTCCTTCCCCATCAGTTGAAACTCGTTATCCAGTCGATGAAGATCCCGAAACGGAGTGCCTAGTTCACAAGCATGTTCCATAGCTAGCCCGGGTTGAACCATACTCCGTGGAAGCACGGAGCTCTAAGCAACTCTCTTGGCTATAAGGAAAGACAGGCGCGAAAAGCCACTTGTACTTGCTTGTACCTTTACTAAGAAAAAAGCTAATAAGGGAAATATTTTTTTTTCAAATCCAAGCTTCGCGGCACTAGACTATATTTTCGTCATTTCCGGAAAGTGGATCACCAGCTAAGGCCCCTAAATGACCGCTCAGTGATAAAGGAGGTAGGGGTGCAGAGACAGCCATGAGGTTTGCCTAGAAGCAGCCACCCTTGAAAGAGTGCACGCAGCTGCTACGCCCTTGCTTCTTGCCTTATCTAGGACCTCCTTCTCTTCTGCCCACTCTCCGTTCACACGGTTCTCAAAGCAGAGGAGGAAGGGTGGGCAGCAGCCTTGCTTGCTGGGAGAGAGGAAGCTTCCGGACCATCTTTTCTAACCAGATAGCGAGTGTGGTCTCTTTCTTCTAGAAAATAAAGTGAAGCAAAACGCATGGCAAAGAAGCAGCCAGCTGACTACCCCCTTCCACTCGGCCTTTCTTCGCTGTGTGAATAAGGTCTTAGTCTGTATGGGCATTCTGGGTAGGTCGCAATAAGTCGCTAGTCGAAGGTTTAGACCAATCACAATTCATCACCATCTTGCTCGCCTCCAATTGATGACTGGCTATTATATAAGTGTTGACCTAAGCCCTTGCGCAGGGGCTCGGCTCCCAAAAGAGGAAGAGTCGTTATATTCCCCAGTTAGCGTTAATAGAATCTATCAATCAGTGTGAATACAGTGAGCGTGCCAAATCCCGATGAATAGACAGGGGATGGACAGTCCTCCCGTTCAGGGAAGAGAGAGATCAATCTCGGTCCTTCTGACCCGGCCCTCCAGTCCAAAAGGGTTCAAATTCTTATCTGGCAGTTAGCTAAGCGAGAAGTTGTGATCGAGGAAGCCCCGCCCAGTAGCGGGAACCGAAAACAAAGAAGGAACAAACTTGTCCTTTGGTCGAGTTTGCTTCACTTCCTGAGCCCTCACCACTTCCTGCGACAGCTAACAAGGGGCATTTAGGACAACTCGTTCATTTAGCACAACTTCATTCCGCTCGGGCCTCTCTTTTAAGCCTGAGGGGCGGTGAGCGAGGTAGGATAAAATGGTATTTGAACCAGGGCGGGCTGAGGAGGAGCTGGCCTCTGAGAGACTAAGTTGAGAATACCGCTCGCTATCTTTCCAGCCATAGGCATACCTGCTTACTTATCTAGGATCAAGGGCAACTCTGTCTGGTATCGGTAACGATTAACATATTCTTTTTTTTTAGAGAGGGGAACCCTTACTTAAGAATAGAGAGTGTCCGAGCAAAAAAGCAAGGCAAGGGATAAAGGAGAAGTACCCGGCCCGGCAAAGAAGGGTCTCCCATTAACAGCGTGGGGAAGAGAGGGGGGGGGGGGGGCTACGAGCCCTCTCTCGTTGTTGTTCCCGAACCACCCATCTCTTCCTTCCCCTTCGCCCGGGCGAACTGTTGGCTGTGGCCGAAAAGAGAGGTTCTGTCTTTCTTCATTCAAGTAACACTCACCGCCCCCACCCTACCACCCCACCCCACCCTTCCACCACCACCACCCAGAACCACCCACCACCCCAGAACCACCCACTCCTCTACCACCCCCATCCCCACCACCACCGAACCACAACCACTTACCCCTCATCACCCATCACCTATTTATCTTTTAAAGTTTCTATTTATTCTTTATCTTAGTTTTATTGATACATATACACTAATTTGTAATTAAGGGATAGAATATTTAAGTAAATTTATATATTATTATACATTATCATACAACAACAACATACTCAGTGAAATCCCAGTATCATTCAGTCAAAACAAATAATAAAAATATTATTAAACCATAACAAACGATACAATATATCCAAACATTGTATTAATTAATACAATACCATATTATACAATATCATACTGTACATTATGAAATCATGAGTAACGACCATCCAAACAATACGTTAGTTTTTCATAGGAATCCCAACAAATTTTAGTGGTTATATTTAACCCAAAAATCAATTAACTCACTTTGTTTTCTTCAATAATCAAGCTGAACAAAATCCAAGAATGGTGCTTTCTTCAACTAAATCAACCATAAATAAGCAATAGATCTTCAGTTTTCTATAGCACATATGAAGAAGATCCTTGAAAAAAATAAGGAAGACAGAGGAGAATAAGAAGGAAAAAAATGAAGTTATGACGGTGAGTCTATATTTGTAATTTTTGTTTCTAAAAATGGGACAAGTGTTAAATGAGCAATTTCTTGGACGAAAAAAGAAAACTGAAAAGAAAGAATTTATTTATTAAAGAATAATAAAAAGTATTTTCACTGGTTATCGTCCTTAAGGGTTTGTGTATAACTTTAGTTCCCGTTAAGAAAATTAGTACAAATATGAATATTTCATCAGATTGTAAGCTTCTCATCCTCATTCTTCATCTTCTTCATATGTGTTGTGGTAAACGGAAGCCTCATTGCTACTTTGTGGTGGTTTTAATTGGTTTGTTTAAATAAATTTGAAAAAACTATAGAGCTTGATTATTGAAAATACAAGGTGCACCTATTAATTTTTTAAGCTTTAAGTTGGATCTGACCACTGAAAATTGTTGGAATTGGTATTAGAATGTTGGATATCAACTTTGAAGCTATATGACATTGATTTGGACCAATTTGATCAATTTAGAGGAAAAATATGTTGGTTAAACTTCTTATGATCCGCTAGGATTTTGAACAATTTTCATCAAAGTTACAACACAACTTTACTAAAATAGGGATGATTTGCCAAGACTTATGGCGAGTCCATCTATTTTTTTAAATTATCATATAATTTATACTAAAATTCTTCTAAGTTGACAAGACCTGTGCCAAGCTCCTCCATTGGTAATTTAAAAATAGAAAAAATATAAATAAAAGCGTATACGCAGTCCATCAAAGCTTCAGGTGATTCGCGAAGTTCTTTTATACTAAATCTTGGTGTTTTTCCATGAGTTGTGGCAAGACAATTATCTTGTGATTTGCCAACAATTGAACTTTAATTTCTGACGTAAACATAATTTCGCATCTTTTTAAAATGAGATTAAAAGTTAATAGTCATCTTTGTGTAAATCTCTCTACATAAGGAGTAGAATAAGAGGCCCAACACCAAGCATTTCCAATTTTCATCAACAATATCGAGCAAGCCCAAACATGAAATGAGACTTCATATCATGTTATTTTCAAGAAGTCATCTATCGAAAAGACCTATCATTATAGAAAGTTATATCATCTTACTTTCGTTTAATTTGTGAAGGTAATTCTAATTATTAAATTTCAGTTTAAGTAGTTGGCCACATTGTTTCGGTTGATCAGTGTTCTTCTAACATATAAATGACCAATTAACTTTGCCTTCAAAAAGAAAAGAAGAATGCCTAACAGTATTACTTTAATAACTATCTCACTTAACATGTTTGAGATCACAAAATTTAAAGGACATTTTAATACATTGTCATATTTTTAGTTTAAGAACGCATAATTCAACAGTCCCTCTTACTTCCTTAAAACTTGTTAGGAAGGGCAATAGGGCGGGTCAAACTTTGACCTGCTAAGATTTCGACCCGCACTGCCCTACCTCATTTAGCATTTTTTGAAAAAATTGTCCTGCCCTGCCTCGCCCGCCCAGTTTATGTTATCTTTTATCTCTTTTCTTTATTTTTACTTTGTAACATGATTTTTTTTTAAAACTTCATTTGCTTTTTTCTTTAAATTGGACGAACAATCAATCCCTGAAATTGGATTTTTTTATCGTTAGAATTTCAAAATATAATTAGAATCACATATCTTAATCCTGCGCAAGGCATAGAAATTGTAATGATCTCAATGACTCAATTAATAGAATTAAATAGCTTCACCACAGTTGTTAGGTTGAAATTGAGATTACAATGAGAAACAGGGACCATGCTATCTAACAATTACTAAATCCAACTCCTCATTTGAACAATAACCAAATGAAATGCTATGATAGTGCATGAAGAAAACTAAAGGAAATAACTATATTAATCAGCAGTAGCTCTTGGCATAATTTCTATAGTAGTGGCAATCAAATGATTGTAACCTATAGCATAGGTCGAAACAGCAGACGGGAGGAAGATGAAGTAACATTCTGTGAAGGGAATTCTGCTCCCACTCGCCGTGCCCTTCCCCGTTTAAGCGTTGCCCTGCTTTGCCCCGTTAAGGGCTTGCCCTGTCTTGCTTTGCCCCGTCCGGTCCTGCCCCAATTGTCATCCCTAAACTTTGTTTTCAATCAAACCAACACATAAAACGAAATGAGTGAGCGCTTAATTTTAAATACGTAAATTTAGGAATATAAGATTTTAAATTTAAATATTTTATATTAAAGTACCTAAACGTGATAAAAGTATTTGATAAAGAGATTTTTTTTTAAAAAAAAATTCTATAGAAATCGTTAGGGCGTAAGAATGGATCTTGGATCTTGGGCCTAACTCAACCCCAAAAGCTAGCTAGGAGAATTTTCTATTGGGATGATGATGTCCACATGATTTTTAAGGTTGTGTTTATACATGCTAGGGTGAATGGGGTTACGTGGACACATGGTCACTATCTTATATTTTTCCTACCGTTGTTACTTTCGATTAATGGATGTTGTTTACTAATGCACATCTTCTTGATTTTGCGAGATTCAAATTCGAGGACGGATTATTTTCAAGAAGAGGGGAATGATAGCATCCACGGAGGCATATTTTCATTTAAGGAGGTGAGTGAAGTGTTCGAAGAAGAGCCCAAAAATTATGACAAAAAGTGGGATACGTGCTACATATATTTCATGGTCCAAATCCAAGATGAGAAAGATTGGGGCCACATGAATCCCAATAGAATGAGCCCACATGGACCCTAATAAGAAGCCAAGAAAGGAGTAAAATTTTCACCCAACAGAATGGGATGATTTGCACGAGGAATTGGGCTGAAAAGGTTATGCATCCGATGTGGGACTCTTAACACTCCCCCCGCACGCCCGACCTTGTTAACTGGAGCGTGGACAATATAATTTGGGGGCCCAACATCGGTGAACAAAGAATTGGAATGGGTCTGACTATGATAGCATGTAAAGAATAGATCTTGGGTCTAACTCAACCCCAAAAGCTAGCTTGTAGGGTGATGATTGTCCATGTCCATATAAGGAGTCCATGTTCCCATTCCATTTTCGATGTAGGACTCTTAACACTCCCCCGCATGCCCAAACCTCGTTAACTGAAGCGTGAACAATATAATTTGGGGGCCCAACATCGACGAACAAAGAATTTTAATGGGCCTGACTCTGATACCATATGAAGAATGGATCTTGGGCCTAATAATTTAGGGGGCCCAACATCGGTGAACAAAGAATTGAAATGAGTCTGACTCTGATACTATGTAAAGAATAGATCTTGGTCTAACTCAGCCCCAAAAACTAGCTTGTGATGAGAGGATTGTCCAAGTCCATATAAGGAGTTCATGTTCCTATTCCATATCCGATGTGGGACTCTTAACACTTATAATAATGTGGGATACGTTAAATAGGATGTGGAGATTACCCTAAAACATATGGTCGAACAAAAATGACCATGTTTGAATATTCGTAACAAAATAATGGAATAATAATACCCTATGTTAGTTAGGGTAATAATGACTATCAAAATTGACCCACCTTTTTTAATCTTACAAAAAATGACCCACTTCCTCCTCTCCTTCCTCTCTCTTTCGTGTTCTCTCTTGGCTTCCGATTCACTCCGCCGAAAAACCGTCGGCCATTCCAACGGTTGAAACCACCAAATGCCGGCTCTAGGAAATAAAAAAAGAGCGAGCGCTGCCGTAGTAGATCTGGTGGTGGAGAGCGAGCGCCGCCGTAGTAGATCTGGTGGTGGAGAGCGAGCGCCACCGTAGTAGATTTGGTGGTGGAGAGCGAGCGCCGCCGTAGTAGATCTGGTGGTGGAGAGCGAGCACCGCCGTAGTAGATCTAGTGGTAGAGAGCAAGCGCCGTCGCCACTCCTCTCTCTCAGATCTGGTATGGCTGATGGTCACCGGAGCTCTTCCGTTGCTGCTCGGTTCCTCCTCCTCCTCTCTCTCATATCTGGTGTGGCCGGTGGTCGTCGGAGCTCATCCACAACAATATCGTTAGTGGTGTTAGAGTTCGCCGGAAAATGAAACTCCGATGATGGCTGGTGGTTGCTACAGCTCCTTTGATGGTGGTGGTGTGTTGTATAATAGTGTATAATATTGTATAATAGTGTATACACACCTCTTATAAAATATTATACATTTTTATATACCCATATACATAATGTATTTGTCTTGTATAATATTGTATAAAAGTATTTTTAGCTATATTTTTGCAATGTGATTTTTGGGCTATGTTTTTAAGTTAGTGTTTCTGTAATCTCCCAAAATAATGTATTTATTCCTCAATACTTATGTATTCCAATGAAAAAAAAAGAGACTAAAATGTGATGTATTGTGTTTGTATGTAAGGCTGTGTGTTTTCGAGGATGAGAGTTATACACAAATGTAAATAAACTATTGGTCCATTTAATTGTCATGGATTTAGTGGGCCCTCCTTAGTCAGAAAATATTTTCAAAAAATATGAAAGTCCCAAAATTCCATTCTACTTTCATAATTCATATCCACAAATCCTCTGCTCTCCTCTCTCTTCCATTTCTCTCTCTCTCTCACACACACACACACATAAGTTTCACATTCTTGAAACACAAAGAAACAAAGAGGAAAAATAAATGGTTGTGAAGTCATGTTTAAGGGGATAGAAGATAGCAGAGAGAAGGAAAGAGGAGGATGAGTTTGTTATGCAGTCCATGGCCAGTCGTTTTACTACCCATTCTTCTTCTTCTTTCAACTGTTCTTACATTCACAATTGTAAAGTTAAACATTCAACAAATCCTGCTGTTCTTCTTTCTTCTTTTAGTGACAGAAAACCCCCTTACAACACCCTTGTCTTCCAGGTTTTTCTTTCCCTCTCTTATTATTTTGGTGAAAATGTTGTCAATAGATTGATAGTCATATTTTTCTGGTTTAATTTGCTTGGTAGATATGAGTTTCTTGTACCCCATCTGTCCCAATTTATGTTACACAGTTCGGATTCCGAGAGTCAATTATGTTAATATTGACCGTGTCAACAAAATCTTGTAAGTTTTTTGAGATAAAATTTTACATATTTGAAGACTATGTAAAAGGTATAAGTCACAATAATTGACAATTCAAAATATTTAAAATACATGAAAAATCACGGTCAAAGAAAAACTAGTTTCTCGGAATCCGAAAGGTGTAAATTGGGACAGAGTGAGTATATGGTTTCATTCATTTTTGTGACAATTTCTGTAGATTGTGTAGTGCATTCCCTACTGAGTGGAACTTGAACACTTTATTGAAGGACCTGTGCAATCTGTTTCAAAGAAAAGGCTTAAATTTGCCTTTGTACTAGTATTTGAAATTGAGCAACTGCCTCAGTTAAACTTTTGGTATATACCAATGTTGAATGAGGCCCATAGAAAGTGTTGATTTGCATGTTTTGCTCAGTAGTATAGAGAAAGAAAGACTAATCAAAACAAATATTGTTTCACTATTATTCACAAATCTAACTATCACATGTTAAAAGACAAATAAGGACTGTCTGTCTAGTTATCCCACATCGCTGAAACAACACAGTAGAAAGGTCTTTCTAAGAGTTGAGCAGTGGGAGTACAAGTCACGACCTTACTTGAACAGGATCTGTTGTATAGGTCCGAACCACTGTATCCTTGAGTCCTAAGGAGACAGGAAACCAAGTCTGGTGGATGAATCGTGGCCATTAGACCAGAGTGTGATTAACAGTCTCTATGGCCTTCGCTGAAACAACTCTTAAATCTTTTTTGTTAACCTTTTACTTGCTAGATGTCTATTGAGCTCAGACTGCCAAGAGACAAAATGTGCAACTTATATGGTTACAAGTTTACAATGTACAGTCCACAATGAACACTTAAACAACAACATATCCTGTGTAATCCCACAAGTGGCTGACCTTACCACAACTCGTAGTGTGTACGTAGACCTTACCCCTACCTTGGGAGGTAGAGAGGGTGTTTACTATAGACCCTCGGCTCAAATAAAAGCATTACAATGAACACTTTATCCTTCCAAAATAGATTATGTTCTTATTCAGAGTTTAGGACAATAAATTGGAAGCTTTTCAACTTAGAACACCCTAAATAAGATACACGGATTCAAATATTGCATATGAAATTCCATTTTGATTAGTTTTGAACAAGTGCAAATGAAGCGAGGCATTATGGGCCGACTAGAAGAAAAACAAAGCTTCTTAGACTCGGTCAAGTCGCTTATAGAATGCCATTGACCCCTAATGGAGTTCCAACCTTAGGTTAATTCTGAACCATTGTCGAAAGTTGAGGGGTTAAACTTGGACTTTTTCTGAAGAATTTGGACACGTGGAGTCTACCAATTTCAAACTGGAGCTCTGCTAACGGCAAGGGCAAATACTAGGTGATTTGCTAATGGCGTGGGTGATATTAGACCAAACGTTTAATGGAGTACAAAGTTGCTCAATTTTGATAGTCCAGCAACAGATTTGGACATTTTCACTTTATATAGTGCAATATGAGTTTCTTGGTATGAGTTCATCGTACTCTATGTTAATCTGTTAGTGCAATTGAACATTATATTGATGGATTCATACAGTTTTGTCTGTTATGTTAGATTCATAATTGGTTAATACCATTTTTAATGATTTCATAGATGTTTAGGGGTTAGTGTATTGCTTCTTGGCAGATGAATCTGAACAGTAAATTGAGGAACTTGTACAATTTGCTTCGTAATCTTTGTTTCCAATTGCAATTTGAGTACACTTGCTATGTCAATTTCTTGGATGAGTGTGCATCATAGAACATCCTATTTTTGTAACCTACGATTGGAAAATTTTAATTTCTTCCTGACATCTAGGAATTACTCCCTTTCCCCCTCAAGTAGTTCTTCTTTTATTACTTTTCCCTCCTTTTTCTGTGGCTGGGAATTGGCTGGGTGGAGCGGATTATGTTTATTCTGGAAAAATGGCTTTGGATTTTGCATATGCGATGAATGGAGCATTATGCTAGTATTTTAAAAGTTCAATTTTCAAATGTTGTTGTTTTGATTAGTACATTTTGAGATGATGTTTTAATGTACAGTAATCTGTGGAACCCTGAGCCTGAGAAGTTAGTGTTACTTACTGAAAGCAAGGCATAACGTACTTCAGAGTTAAACATCAGATAAACAGGCTTTTGAACAAACATAATTACATTATGCAGAATAGATTTCCAACTAGCTAGCTAGCTATCCTGCAGAATATAGTCTATAAAGCAAAGCAAAAGACAAAGCATAGGCTTGACAACCCTTTCTTCCTGGCTAAAATTATAGGAGAGCCTTTTGTTTCAAATTATTCATTATATTCAGATGCATGTTTAGGCAACATCATCTTTCTGATAGACCATGATTTAAAAGACCAAAAACATGAACATAGATCTCGCCGCTAATGCAAATTTCAAACGAGGGTGATCAATCATGACAACAACTATGTTCCATAACTCATAAATGTGTTCTAACTTTCAAATCCATGTACCTTTTTTATATCTTTAAATGATAAATACTTTTCTGTCACCACATCCAGGCTGTCAGGCTCTTGGGTCCTCCAGCAAGATTTGAAGCTTCAAAGCTGGAAGTCTTGTTAAAAGGAGAAGAAGTTGATACATACTCTAGTATCGTGCCAAGGACGTACACCCTATCCCATTGTGATTTTACTGCCAATCTGACATTAACCATCTCAAATAATATCCAATACGATCAGGTACTGACATTTTGCACTTCTAAATGAGCAAGTGTTTATCTTGAAGCTACATCTATGAATTATGTTTCCCTTTTCTGGCCTTAAACTTAGTTCTGGAAAATGACTTTCCCACCAACCAAACTCTTGTTTGAAAGTTTGTTATTTGAGTTCAATCCTTGCACAAATTTTTTCTATGGCAGTTGAAAGGGTGGTATAATAAGGATGATGTGGTTGCTGAATGGACAGAAGTGAAAGGCAATTTGTTTCTTGATGTCCACTGTTATGTGAGTGGACCAAATCCCCTACAAGAGCTGGCTGCCGAGTTCAGATACCATATATTCTCCAAGGAATTGCCATTGGTAAATTCTTAAAATATTTGTGCCCCTCTTACTGTGCCTTATGGAGGAAATCCCCCGTAATTTTAAAAGATTTTATTAATATGCTTATACATGGAGAAAAAGAAAGAAAAGCTTCAATATGGAAAACTCTCCCTGAAAGACGAGGAGCATTAAGAAGTGTAATTTCTGCTTGGAAAGTATAACTCTTGTCCAATTTTGATACTTCTTGAATCATTTCACTGGCTCTAATATTAACCCCAGAAAATTTTGTGGTCAGTGCACATGAGTTCCTCGAAACAGGAAAGGGCAGATACTTCAAAATTTAGGAATAAAGTTATCCTGCTAATGCCTTATTAGCCTTAGCAAAAGGTTTGGTAAACATACCTTCTCTGGCAAGCTAATGCAGCAAACGGCATAACTGAAAATTATTATAATAATGATGTTAGGCTCCTATCACCACAGTTAACAGTTACATAAATGAACTTAAGAAACTTCTCTGCTTTCCAAATATGTTTTCCTATTCCTCAAATGTTCCTCCTCTTGATATTTACTATTTGAATTAGGAACCTGCGTGGAGTTTCCTTTTGGCTCTGCAATTGTTCTAGTGCATAACTTGTAAACAAAATAAGTATATTGCAGCCAGTCCAATGAGCTTAAGGACGCTTCTTTTTCAGTCCATTGGTTAACTGTAGTTTGGTTTTCACCTCTAAATTAGTCTACTGTTTGCTACTTTGCTTACTCTGTTAGAATCGTTGGTTGATTTTCCTTTCTGAACTGGCAGGTACTTGAGGCTGTGCTCTATGGGGATTCAGATTTCTTCCAGGAGCATGAAGAACTAATGAATGCTATTGTTAGAGTCTATTTCCATTCTAGCTCGAAGAAGTACAATCGTGTAGAATGCTGGGGTCCTCTAAAAGATGCTGCTAAGGTATAGCACAAAATTATGTCAATGTCACCCGTTACTCCCTGAAACCTGTTTTGTCTAAACGAACCAATTTTCATAAATCAAAATTCATTATGATCGTTCAGCACACAAATAAAAAAACTAAAAGGAAATCTTTTATGTGTGAATGTAATAGAAAAGATCTCTCTCTTTTCTTCCATTTTGTGTGCTAAACTTACTAGTTTGCGAGTCTAACTTTTTGTATGATAATTGCTTTCTTAAACATGTTTTTGTTGTTTCCAAGTTTTAAAATGTGTGATTTTTCTACAGTTTTAAGATATTCAGTTTTACTGTTAAAGAAAGAATATAGCATTGGTGCCTGAAGTCAACTAAAAGATTTGTTGTTTTGATCATCATCTTGAACATTGGGACGAGGTGTGATATTGAATCGAAAACTGTATTCAAAGTTATTCTTTAGATTTTATACAACTTATTCTTTTCTTCCCAGGGAAGACAAGGGGATTATATGAATGGTTTGTTATCGACAAGCAAGGGAGACTTTCACCCTCCGAAAATCCAGGGAGGTGCAAAATCAATCTTCCAAGCTCTTTTCACCTTCCTTCTCTAAGCTAATACATAAGGTGAGAGAATTCACAGATTTTGGATGTTTCAAGTTGGGCTGCCTAATAATTCTACTTTTTGCAGTTGGAAGGATCTCTCTTGATACACATTTTAGAGTCAGTCATGGGTTCCTACATTTCGATGACTTGTAAAGACAAGAATCGAGAATTGTTTGCAATGTCATTAGATTCTTTTGTATGTATGTATGTATTGCATTTTTTCGAATGAGCTCTTGACTGACAGTTCTTGTAAAACCAAGACTATTTTCCCTTTCACATATCAATTAGTAATTGTTCCATATGCCGCCTGTGAATATCTTCATATTCAGGTTGCCTTGTTCAGTCTGTTGCTTTAGGATTTGTCTCATTTTGTCAACATGAATGTCTGTTCATGAGAATTGAGAACCCCTTTCGAAAATACTGGTTTCTATTCACAAACTGCCCGGTCGATCACTCAGATATGACATTTGAGTACAGTACAAAATCATATTTTTCTCAGTTATAAAGGAGAATAATATGAATTCCTTATAAAAAAAGGAGAATAATACGAATTCACCTATCTTAATCTCTGTATTTCTGAATAATTTCTTGGTGTCAGATTAATAGAGTATACAAGAAATATTATTGTTTAGGAATATTGAACTCCATCCTTATTGCCTTATGGCATATGGAGGATTTTCTTGGCAACACTTTTATAAGTGTCACTTATACCTATTTGTGTCCTCTCAACTTGGTATCTTAAGATGGAAATGAGAATGAAAGGCAAAAGCAAAACTAAAGCTACATATGGCTACTAACTATTTTCGATTAGGGATTTACGTTGTATACACTAAAGGGCAGCCCGATATACTAAGTTCTCGCTATGCGCGGGGTCCGGGGAAGGGCCGGACCACAAGGGTCTATGGTACGCAGCTTTACCTCACATTTCTGTAAGAGATTGTTTCCATGGCTTGAACTTATTGAAAGCATGTATGTCCTAGAGACAATCATTATTATGGACAAATATACTTGAACACATTCGTATTATTAATAAGATTAATATTTATGACATTTGCAGTTATTGAATTATTATTTGATTGTTTGTAATTATTCATTAATATGCATCCCTTGAGATTATGTTGTCATTAATAGAGTGAGATATTGATGATAGAGCGCAACTCTAAAATAGCCTCGACTAATGATCATCGAGAATGAGATATCGATGATATGTTATAAGTCGACATGTAGTCTGTATCACATTCTTAGAGAATGTAGTATGTCTCACCTGCTACTAGTAATGGTTACCAGTGATGAACACATGGATACTTTTGGAAAGTATTGATATACCCTGCTGATAAATTATTTGTTATACATGTCTAAAGTGTTATCAGCGTGTGGGAGATGAATGTCCTTTGACTTGAGGTCAATACACACCTTGTTTACAGAGTAATGTACTTTGACCCTGTTCTAAGCTTAAACTCCTTATAAGATAAGATCCGGCTTGTGTTGGGTGCTTTATGATGTAAATTAAGGTGATAGTTGAGCCAAGAATATGATTCATTCATCGATTGGATATTCGAGAGAGCACTCAACTTCTCAGTAATATTAGGTCGACCAAGTCATTAGCCAATGCAAGAGACATATTTAGAATATGATCTAGTTGTCGACTAATATAGATGAGATAAAGTGATCAAGCCATTTGGATAGACACATGACAAATCCTAAGCTTGATCGAGTGTGTAGCGAATGAAAGGAATTTATCATCTCACATAAAGGTTATGCTTGATGGATTCATGTAAACGTACTTCATATATTGAGTTCATCGTACGGCACAGTCTAGGAGTTCCGTATGGACCTTAATTGGATTAGTGTCAATATATGAAGGCCTATAGGGTCACACTATGTCGATTGTCTCTTCGATCTAAGGGTGTATTGAGAAAGTATTAAATATTTGATTTGGAATCGAGATATTTAAATTGATAATAACTATGGGATAATTTCTATTAGATAAAAATTATTTAATTAAATCAAAATTAGATTTTGGATTTAATGTGCAGAATATATATATTAAATGAAAATGAGAAACAAAATTTTACGTAAGGCGCCGCGAACAGTGGGCCCAGTCAGACTGGCCCACCGCACCTTGGTTTTGGGCCAGGCTTGGAGCCCAACCCTAATCAGATTTTTGCCCTAATTTAAACTATAAATACAACACTCCCCATTGTTAATTAACACACTAATTCACATAAATAATTCTACACTTAGAGTCTAGGATAAAACTCTCTCAAACCCCTGACAAGATTTCTTGGCTTTCTTGACAGAGGAACACCGTAGCAGGTGCTTGCAGTCGAAAAGGGAATCGCGTGTCCACCCTTTAGTAAAGACTCCAGATAATACAACCTGTAAGTGTTCATGTTTTATGTTACAGGTTTTGATTGTCATATAACCATACCAGAAGAAATTGTTGGGGTAAGTAAGAACAAAATTTTAAACTTCTGTTGTGCCTTACTTATGTGTTTTGAACCCAACAAAAACCCTACACTTATGACCTTCTGATCACATGACAACAATTTTACCAGTTACTCCAAGACTCCCCTTTTTACGTTTATACACTGACGATATAAAATTAACTATTAATGCAATTTAATTAGCTATAGCTGGTAGTACCCCATTTCCAGTTTCCCTTTCAAGCTGCTATGAAGAGTCACATGTTATTAGTGGAAACCCGATGGAGTAAAAAATTATATATGCACAAAACTTAATCTCTTTCAGTAAACTATTATTGCTTCAAAGATTAGGAGCAATTTGCATATTGATGCCCTAAACTTGAAAGAGGTGCCTCCTTCACAGCGTATTGAAGTGATACAAAACACATTTAATTAAGGGCATACAAATGAGGCTTAAATATTCCATTTTCAGTTCTTTGTCTGTTAGTTCATTTCTTGAATTTGGTACCCAAAACCTACACAAGAAAGAAGAAAAGTGGAAACTTTAGGACACACTCATCGTTTAGGATTCCTTTTAAATAGCCTTCAAGCCCCTCCCTACACCCTTTCTAAGTGATATATATAGGTTGTTTCATCAAACTTTTAAAATTAGCTTATTTTGATTTTTTTTTTTAAATTGTCATTCAAAATTTTATTTTTGGCGAGAAGCAGTTTGTGTTTGATCAATTAATTTTAAAAATATACACTTTTGAGCAGCAATTAGCGTTTGACCAATCGTTTAGAAAGTTCTTCTAAGTGTATTTTTTCTCAAAAGTTCTTTTAAAAAAGTGCTTAGGGGGAAAACTATTTTTTTAGCTTCTGAAAAACAGCTTCTGCTATTCTCCAAAATCATTTATTTTTTCATAAAGCTTGGTCAAACACCTCAACTTTTTAAAATAAATATTTTTTTTGAAAAAAAATAAACACTTTGAAAAAAAAAAAAAAGCTTAGCTAAACAGGCTAATAATCTAACACTATTCTATATGCTCTTACCATGTAGTTGATTAAGATTTATTCAACAAGAGGTTAGGTAACATCTAGATATCTAAGTGATGAAACAGAGAAAAAATGAAGTAACAATGATCTTTTACATTTGGGGATAGGTTTAAAATTTTTCTTAAAATATACATTTTGTTGTTTCGATTATTTTAATTTGTAAAAAGTTTACACTTGTAATTTTGGTCAAACTCTGGTTGCTAACTTTAATTAAACTGTTGATTTTTTTTTAATGAAACTCACATTTGGAGCAGAAATTTTGCGTTTTTTATTATTTTTAATCTATTTTTAAAATCTGATGCAACTCTTTGATCGTGAAACTTTTCCTTTTGCAGTTTCTAAAATTTGACGAGAATTTTCTAGTGTTCACTTTTAAATATTCTTTTTCACAATTCCCACGGTATAGCTTATTATTTGCTTTATCCCATAGACATAACTCAAATGTCGTAATATGATAATTTGGGGAAAATACATAGTTTACCCGGGGAACTCGAGACCAAATCACTGTAACATACCGGTCCACCACGAATAACCTATTACACATCCAACGTTTTCAAAGTGGATTTAATTGTTGGAAATTTGTCTTTGATGGGGTTGCGTCCATCCATATTTAACGACTTAAACACTCGGGTTTCGCATGTTGGAGACTTTGGTTCTTTACACGTGCATAGTCTACTAAGTGAATAGATGACCATAGGGCCAAGGATCGTCAAATTTCGTTAAGAAATGAAAGAGATATTGGTCCACGAAGTAAGGTGTTTGAGGTATGACAATATGGTGTAGGACAAATCTACCACATCGGTGGGAAAAAGAAGAATTGTTCTTTTTATAAGCCTAAAAAATGGATAAGGGTTTAGGACCCCAAGGGCGGACCTAGGTGTGCTTGGGTTCAAGGCTAGCCCCACACGCTTGCCGCCGCTCGTTCGGGCTTGGGCTCGGGTCTCGGGTCTCGGGTCGTGGGTTGCTTCTGATATTATCTTATTGGACCCCAAACTGCTTAGTATTTACAGTTTGGTCCCTAGCATTTCAGGAAAGACTGCCAGTAACCGAAAAGTCAACAATTTGGATGGCTTTAACCATTACAAAACGTTCCTGGCCTTGATTGTACCTCTTAATTAGTCTCTTAACACCTATCATCTTCCTAAACACTATAAAAAGAGAACCTTTCTGTATTCTGTATATAGACAACAAGTCATGAACAAGAGCAGTCCAGAAAAGTTCTTCTTCCTTTAAATTTCCACTCTTCAGTAGTCGTTTCATGTTGGTTTTCTTCGTCAGAATCAACCTATTTTCTTTGTAGTGTTCAATAATTTTAAGACAAGATTGTATTAGTGTTCGAAAGATGTCGGTCCACAATTGTGTGACCAAATCTGGCTATGGTTATGGTTTTCTGGTAGAAGACAATTCTGATTATGATGTTGACAATCAAGGTATTGATGGTGTCACCGCTCCCGAGAGTGGTGAGAACAAGCGCCCACGAGAGGCTGAGGATGTTAACTGGGGCAAGAGGAGAAAACTGAAGATGTTGTTCTATCATATAATATAGGGCCTATATCTGTCGCAGACATATGATCCGAATTATGGTAAAGAGGAAATGGACACTCAGTCCGACGAAGTGACTGAAGTGGGACAGAATCCGAAATTGGGATAAATTATTTTTCTTTCTTGTAAAAAATGAGATTAAATGGTGTCTGATTAAAAGGGCTTAAAGTAAGACTAGGAATATGAAAATGTTTTTCAGAAAAAAATTATATTCCCTACGCTTTAAAATCAGAAGTGTTATCTCACCTTTCTTCCCGGATAAAGATTGGATATTGGAAAACAAAACTTAAAAGATCCATTATTTTAGGTGTAATAATTAAAAGTGTGTAAAGTATGTTCGCATATACGAAGGAGAGAGATCCACTGACTGTGCGAAAACTGTTACCACTCTTAAGCAAGCGACATGAATTGTCTGGGCACCAATCTCAAAGGAAGAAGACTAAAAGATAATGGTGTATCTTAAGACGTTGAACCTGTCACACTATCTGACAGAAGATCCTTTATTTGATAGGATGATATTGGACACTCAGTCGTACAAAGCCTACGGGCGACTGGAGTAGGCAATAGTTTCCAGGTCTTAAATGATCTGAAGGCCAAAATAAAGACAAAAAAGAAATTGGACACTCAGTCTGCCAAAGCAACTGGAGTGGCCCAGAGTATCCAGATCACATATGATCCGGTTATGCCCTAACCACGGGCAAAAGGTTATTTATGTGAAGCAACGCCACCTCTAAAGTAGAATGGGTTGGAGAGGTTGTCCTCAAAAGGACATCAGAGAATTGGATCACTCTAAAAGGAGGTGATACATGTCCCAAACTTGGTTTCAGGGACGCTGTTTGTCAAGCTGGTTTGAGACTAGTCCAATAGGTCTATAATAACTAAGAATGGTACAATATGTCTGTAGCCAAATGAATGATATATTTGTAATCCGTGCATCTATGCCATTATAAATTAAGACACGTTAAATAGAAAGTCATTCAAAAGCTAACGGAGTTGAGATTGTTGCCTTCTGTCGACATAAACCCTCAAAATGAAGTGAGGTGGGCGAAGAGGCAAAATCCCCTTTCCATTATGTCAAAGTAATAGCGAAAGAAGAACCGCCCCTCTAGAACTTAGTCACACCTACATGGATGATTTGGAGTTTATACTAAATAGAGGGGGAGACAAGTACTTTGTGACCTTCATTGATGATGGTACAACGTATTGTATCCTTTGTTTGTTGAAAAGCAAAGATGAAGCTATTGAAGCGGATAAGCGCTACAAAGCAGAAGTTGAAAATCAACTAAGCCTACGGATTGAAGAATTCGTAGTGATAGAGGGTAGAGATGGCAATGGATCTTGGACCCGGTGAATCCAGATCCATTTTATAGGATATGGATCTTCAAAATTTGGACCCGACGGATCCGGATCGGACCCAGATCCATTTTTGAAGGATCGGATCTGGATCTTGTATTTGAGATCCGTATCCGGTCCAGATCCAATCTGTGGATCCATTTTTATTAAATATATTCATAACCTAGAATGTAATTTTATAAGTATTTTCTTAATTTTTTTTCATAATTTATGTATTGGGTAAAGAGTTGAACCAGGATAAGGCACAAGTCACACAACAATGTAATTTGTCTTTGAAGTTTCATTTCTTTTACCTATATGCTCTCTGCAGTTTCCCATATTTTCATTTCTATAAAAAGAAAAAATTATCACTCTTCTTTAAATTTCCTTTTCAAATCTGCTATTTAAGTATCTTTCTTTCATTTGTTTGATCAGCAAAAAAAAATGGGACTTTTGATATATGACTGACATTGTTTTATGTTGTTTAATGAAGTCAATCAGTAAAACTACAGGTGGAGCATCACTAAAGCCTCCAAAATTAGCTCAAAGCTGCAACATGTTCAACATCACTAATGAAGTCAATCGTCTTTATTTTCTTGTGATGTTAAAACTTTATTCAGTATTTTGGAAGAATGGTGTCATGTTTGTGTAGGATGATTGAATGAACTCAATCATTTTTTTCAATCAGATTGCGTTTCATTTTGTTATAAAAGTTTCAACATGTGGAAATATTATTCAACCCAAATTTTTTTACATATAGATCCAGATCCGATCCGTGGACCCGGTGGATCCGATGGATCCAGATTTGGATATGATTTTTATGGACCCGATGGATATGGATCCGAATCTGGATTCAGGTATGAAAAATGGATCTGGATCTGGATCTAGTAGGATCCGGTCCAGATCCGATCTGTTGTCATCCCTAATAGAGGGGGAGAATGTGAATCATCGTTGATTAAACGACTGCTCATTACTCACCTCAGTCTAACAGTGTTAGCCAAGTGCAAAGCTGTATGCCCAAAATATGTGGGGCAAGACGATCCTTACCGCTAATGCGATTCTCAACAGAACTACGCATAAAGATAAGGGTAACCCTCCGTGTGAAACATGGAAATGATCCCACCTACAAATGTTGGGATGTGGGGTGGCTTGGTAGAGGTTGGAATACCGAAACAAGTCAAGTTGGACCTAAGATTGTAAATTGCATATCCACTGGATCTGCAAATAACAGTAGTGCTTATCACCTCTTGGTGTCAAAAAACACTGAATTATTTGAAGATAACTTTTCTTGAGAAGGAAAAAAAAGTAATTTCTTGAGGTTAATAAGAACCTGCGAGTGTCTAATTTTCCGAAACCAGACGTTCCAGAGCTACAAGACTCGGAAGTTGCTGACTATTCAGAACTTAATATTCCAGATCTACAGAACTCAGGAATTCTAGATGTTGAATCGAGACGGAGCAAAGAAGGGACAAAGACTTGTTTCAGGCCTTCTATCTTGTATGGTAGAGAACGAACCATGGATAATTAACAAATAATTGTCATCTCCAGAAGTGCTTCTTTGGAAAGAAGCTGCAGAGAGAGAAATAGATTTCATCAGATAGAACCATACTTGTGTAATGGTTGACCTTCCTCCGAAAAAAGAACCTTTGGGTTGTAAAAGTGGATACTCAAATTGAGTACAAAATAGATGGATCTACTGTCGAGTATAAGGCCTCGGCTACTTGGACATGTGCTCCCCTGTGAATAGCTTAACATCTAGGGCCATTGCAGTCTTGCATGATATGGATGTTGAGACAGCCTTCCTAACCGGAGAGTTGGAAGGGGAGGATCAGAGTTGGTTTGTTGGACTATTGGCTTCTTCCTGAACTTTCCTTTTGGTCCTTGAAATGTTTAAATTTTGGTCCTGGAAGGTTCAGATGAAACAGAAACAATGAATCTGACAACAGAAACATTGACTCTGAAGTTAGAAAAAATCAACAGTTGGAAAAACAACAGTTTGAAAGTAGAAGTCATGTTGAAACAAAGTTTCGATATAAAAGATATGGGCATCACATATGACATCTTAGGGATTGGGATTTCTAAGACATCTAACAGACTAGTCTAATTCCAAACTTATTTATGAGGTATTTGACAGTCTCGTTGAAGTCACCAATGGATACGATTCATAGAATTTATTGGAATCAAGGTGCACCTGTATACCAAGAGTGATATGCGCAGGTCACATATAGTTCAAGGTATTTTACACACTACAACCGACCTAGTATCGGCTTACAAAGTAGATCAGTTGAACTAAGGTTCACTCGTGATTCTGGAAATGATCTATATAAGGCGTTAAATCGAATATGAAAATATCTGAAATATTCGCTTATCTACGGATTATGATATTCTGGATGTCCAGTGGTTCGGGAGAACACATTGATGAAAACTGGACATCGGACATGAAGAACACCAAAGCCACAAGTGAATGCGTATGGTGTGTCTTGGAAAATCCTCTAAGCAAACTTGCATCGGCCGATTCATGATGGAATCAGAGTTTATCGCTTTAAACAAAGTATGAGAAGAAGTTGAGTAACTACACGACTCCTTAGAGGACGCCCCTTATTGGGAGAAATCTATGTCTTTGGCAGTTATACACTGTGGCTAGCCGGTCGGCTTTAGGAAGGGCACGTATGACGGCGTCTGGACATATCTGTTCGATCTTTCAGAGACATAAGACCGTATGACAGTTTATCACTACGGGTGTCACTTCCTTGATTACTAATCAAAGGATATAGCGGACCCTTTAACTAAGGGACTACCCGAAGATCAAGAGTTCTGCCTTTCTAGGGGAATGGGCTTAAAACCCAAATAATACGAACCTTTGCGGTGGTAACCCAACCATACTGACTGAAGATCCCAAGAATTTAGTTCAATGAGAAAACTAAGCTGCTAAAGGTTCAGTTGAGCGCTTCGGTGGAAGCAAGAACACTTCGGATTATGAGTTCCGTAAAGAAACGTAAATCCAAAGCAGTTCCCGCGATAGACATTAAAGTGCTACCTACATGGTGGGTAAATATTAAGCTTCCAAACCTCTTACGATCCTCAAACGGTTGAGGTTAAGGTTGGGAAAACTTTTAATGATTCTTAACACTTGTGAAGTGAGGTATAACAGGATGCCTTGTAGGAGATCACCTATTTAAGTGCGAGGACAGGCCGCCTCAGATGAATGCACTTAAGAATCCAAGTGTGTCCATGGCCACAACGGACAAAATAATAAGAATGAAAACGAATAAGGGGAGTTATTGTGTTGGTATCATTGTCTTGGCTTATACTAAACACTGACGGTTCAAGACATCACGTTCACCGCGTAGTAAGTAAGTCCGGTGGTATTCAACTAGGGAAGGTTCAAAGCGGAAGCTACCTCTCCTGATTCAATATCTTTCCACTGAAAGACTGCTGAAGTTTAGCACCCTGTGTGCACCAATTCTCTTTCAAGAGGGGATTGTTGGAAATTTGCCTTTGATGGGGGTTGCGTCCACCCATCTTCAATGACTTAAACACTCGGGTTCCGCATGTTGGAGACTTTAGTTCTTCACACGTGCATAATCTACTAAGTGAGTAGATGACCGTAAGGCTAATGATCGTCAAATTTCGTTAAGAAATGAAAGAGATATTGGTCCACGAAGTAAGGTGTTTGAGGCATGGAAATATGGTGTGGGACAAATCTACCACATCTATGGGAAAAGGAAGAATTGTTTTTTTTATAAGCCTAAAAAATGGATAAGGGTTTGGGACCCCAAGGGGTAACCCATGTGTTTGAATGAGGGAGGACCTAGGTGTGCTTGGGTTCAAGGCTAGCCCCACACGCGCACCGCCGCCGCTTGCCCATCCCGTCAGGGCTCGGTCTCGAGTTGTGGGATGCTTCTGATATTATCTTTTTGGACCCCAAACTACTTAGTATTTACAGTTTGGTCCTTAGAGTTTCAGGAAAGACTGTCAGCAACCGAAAAGTCAACAGTTTGAATGGCTTTAACCATCTGCAACGTTTTATACTAATTACAAAATGTTCAAAAAGTTCCTGGCCTTGACTGTACCTCTTAATTAGTCTCTTAACACCTCTCCTCTTCCTAAACACTATAAAAAGAGAACATTTCTCTATTATGGAAATAGACAACAAGTCATGAACAAGAGCAGTCCAGAAAAGTTCTTCTTCCTTTAAATTTCCACTCTTTAGCAGTCGTTTCATGTTGATTTTCTTGGTCAGAATCAACCTATTGGCTTTGTAGTGTTGATTAGTTGTTGTTTTATCTTGGAAAACTATTGTCCGCTAATGTAAAATCATATATACGAAGCAATCTTGTCTTAAAGACAAAGAACCATCTCTCGACTCAGCCACATTTGTAACAATCCAGATTTAGTGTTTCTTGATTTTAGGTTATCAAGATTCAAGACTCAAGAAGCTTGCGACAATTATAAATTTGCCTGTTTGTTTATCTTTTCAAACACTTGTAACATTTATTCCCGTACTGCTTTATATCCAACACTAATACACACAACTTTTGCCATAATATAAAATAAATATCACCCAAGTAATTTGAAAGAATCGAAAGAAATAGTTATAAAATAAATTGCATAAATTCTTTGTTTTTTACTCTCATGCTTTCTATTGGTCAACAACCAATTAAAGTGCTTTGTACTTCTCCACTATTTGCACAGGAAAAGTGAAACGAAAAGTAGAACAACCAAAGAATGAACCTAACTAATACTCCATCCGGATAAAAAAGAGTATCAACTTAGTCATTTGCACACCCCTTAAGAAAATATTAACTTCTAGACAAAAATAGGTAATTTGACTAAAATATCCCTAATTAAATAGATATTGAGATTTGATTACTTAACACTTAATAAGGACAAATATGAAAAAGTAAGATTAATTATTTTTTAATTTATTAAATGAGCACTCTTTTTGACTAAAAAAATAAAGACTAATTGAATACTCTTTTTAATATAATGTTATAGAAGGGATACTTTTCACAATTATTGCTCCTTGTGAATTATGATGCCGCAGAATCATGGGAATTAAAATCTCAAAATAAGCATACAAACTGCATTTTATACAGTGGAATTTATGAGCGTCATATGACCCTCCACCTGACCACCAATGTTGACTAACGTCTCTTTCAAAGAATGATAAAATGACAAATAGGGAAGGTATCTTGTGTTATTTAACGTCAAAGAATGATAAAATAACAATTAGGGAAGGTATCTTGTGTTATTTAACGTCAAAGAATGATAAAATAACAATTATGGAAGGTAACTTGTGTTATTTAACGTCAAAGAATGATAAAATAACAATTAGGGAAGGTATCTAGTGTTGTTTGAAAATAGATCATTTTGCCCTTGTCTAGACTTTTGGTCAATATTACTCCTCTCGTTAGAAAGACTGGTTATCCCTTAGCCTCTAACAGAGTTTACCAATATGAAAGTAATTTGAATTTCAACGATTTTTCTCAAGAAAATTTGATAAAAAGAATCCCACCCATATTACACGGGAGCTCCGTAAATGACAGACAAATACGAGACGGTTTGCTAATAACAAAAAAATGTACGAACATATCAAAATGTATCAGAGAGTAGAATTGAACAATTTCAAATAGCATAGGACAAATTTGGATTCTAACTTCAAATAAAACCAGCTTTTGCAAGAAATACTGAAAAGAAATAAAAAATTCAAAAACTTAAACGAACACCAACTTTGAAGAAAACAAATTCAAAACAACAGTAGATGGCTAGAGATATTTTCAGGATTGACGTGCTACCAATTGTTAACTTTGTTGTTATTTTATGACACCGGGGCTGCGTGACCAAACGCCATAAATCATCAGGTCAATGGGGGCAGATTCAGAGAACACAAACGCAAATAAAATAACGAAATTAACGATCTTGTTGGTATTATTAACTCTTAGTTTTTGTAATTGATTTTTTTATATCACTATTACTACTAATATATACGCGGGAAGGAGTGGAGCTTGGGGTTAGCCTGCTTAGAAGGGTATTTGGATCGGGCTGTTGGTTCTCATTGGTTGCTACATCTTTGTTACTGTAGCTATCTTATAAAGTTTTACACCGAAAGAAATAATCCCTTGATTATTTTTATTGATTGAAATGCTATATATACAAGTTACATATTTTCATGATAGGAGAATCCTATTCCTATTCTACTTCTAAAACCTTATTCTATTTGGATACTAAATATACAATTATGGCAATACAAATATTATGGTAAGTGTACAATACTAATTACACTACAACATTATCTAAACTAGGAGACTAAATTATATCCTATGTACCGGGTATATTTAACACACCCCGCAGTCATAGCGGGTGGTCTTCGAACGCTGAGACTGTCCCTAAAATCTTCAAAAAGGACCGAGGGAAGACCCTTTGTAAAGATGTCGGCAATTTGATATCTTGACGGGGCATGACAGACGCGTACCTAACCACGATCAACCTTTTCGCGGACAAAGTGAATGTCCATCTCGATATGCTTAGTACGCTGGTGCTGAACCGAATTATCAGAGAGGTAGATGACATTAATATTATCGCAATAAACCAAGGTTGCCTTCTGAATGAGACAATGAAGCTCCAAAAGCAAATTACGTAACCAACATGATTCTGAGACCACATTATCTACCAATCGATATTCAGCCTCGACACTTGAGCGGGATAGAGTCGACTGACGCTTCACAGACCAGGAGACCGAGTTGTTGCCAAGAAACATACAATAGCCAGACGTGGACCGTCTGGTGTATGGACAACCACCCCAATCAGCATCCGTATACGAGACAAGTGTGGACATCGAAAAAGGATATAAGTGCAAACCATAGTCAAGTGTACCCTGAATATACCGAATGATGTGTTTGAGTGCATTCATGTGCTCAATTCTGGGATCATGCATGAACAAACACACCTGCTGGACAGCATATGTAATATCCGATCTCGTAAAGGTAAGACACTGAAGGGCCCCTGCAAGACTGCGATAGCGGGTCGGATCCTCGTAGGGCATGCCGGCCGCGGCACTAAGCTTGCGCTTAGTATCAACTAGAGTAGAAGTGAACTTACAGGATGACATCCCAGCCCTCTAGATGATCTCAGCTGCATACTTCCGTTGAGATAAGAACAACACATCTGAATGACGAGTGACAGCAATCCCCAAAAAGTAACTCAAGGGCCCCAAGTCTTTCATAGCAAACTCAGAGCTGAGAATGGTCATGATAGACTGGCACAAGGCATCGGAAGAGGTAGTTAAGATAATATCATCCACATACAACAGAATATAGGCTAAGGATGAACCACAACGGTAGACGAACAAGAAATTATCCGACCTGCTGTGAGTGAACCCAATAGTCGAAACATAATCTGAAAACCTCATATACCAGGCCCGGGGAGACTGCTTAAGCCCATATAAGGACTTCTTCAATAAACAGACATGATGAGGATGTTTGGATCCCTGAATCCCAAAGGCTGATGCATATAGACTGTTTCCTTGAGATCCCCATGTAGGAAAGCATTCTTTACATCTAACTGATGAATAGGCCATGCTTTTGAAAGATCTAAGTTGAGCACAGTGCGAATGGTAGTCGGCTTGACCATCGGGATACACGTCTCACCACAATCCACACCAACTTGCTGAGTCTTACCATCGCCCACAAGCCGCACCTTATGTCGGGCAAATGACCCATCTGAATTTTCCTTATGAGCAAAAATCCACATAGACCTAATAATATTAATATCCGATGGAAAGGGTACCAACTCCCACGTCTTATTATCAATAAGAACATTATATTAATCGGTCATAGCAATTTTTTCCAATTTGGGTCATTTAATGCAGACACAAGATTTCGGGGTAAGGGTGATTTAAGAACATTAGAATGTAAATTAAAATATCTTTTTGGTGTAAAAATCCCCCGTTGACTATGGGTGACTGGTCCATGACTCGAGGCAGAGGCGGGTGGATTTTGGTAATTTTCAGGACTCGGGACGGACTGGCCAGCAGGCAGTGGGCCTGCTGGCCCAAATCGAGAATTGAAATCGGGAACTGGGCCAATACTGGACCCAGAAACAGTACTCGGAACTGGGTAGAACGGATGCCCAGTTGTTGGACCTAGATTTGAATATGACATAGTGTGGGGAGTACCAGCGGGCAGTGGGCTCGCTGGAGAATTTTGGGTGCGAGATACGTTCGAAAGATGGTGAATAATATACGGGGATATACTATCATCCAAAAATTATACGAACTAGGCACGAGAGTATTAACTTTAGCAAATAGAAATTGGGTTTCATAAAAAATTACATGGAGATTAATGATGATTTTATTGGAGGATAAATCAAAGCATTTGTAACCACGATGATTAGACGGAAAATCCAAATACACACACGGATCGAGCCTAAAGTTTGTTAATTGCGGTGGACGGGAATAACGGATAACACAAGCACCCAAAGACCCGAATATGAGAATAAGAAGGAGTTTTATTATATAAAATTTGAAGAGGGGAAGAATATGTCAGACCTTTGGAAAGAATTATGTAAAGGAGATATGTAGCCATTTGAAGAGCATGATGCCAAAAATATGGGGGTACGGAAGTGTGAATTAATAGAGTGCGGACAATGTTATTTATGGAATGAATTTTGCGTTTGGCTTTCCCATTTTGTGAAGATGTATGAGGACAAGAAAAATGAAAATTAATTCCATTATTAGCACAGAATTCCCGAAACACTCCATTGTCATATTCTTTGCCATTATCACACTGAATATTTCTGATTTCTCATTCGAATTGGGTTCTAATGAATGCTCTAAATTTTAAGAAGACGGAAAAAACTTGAGATTTATTCGCTATCGGAAAAGTCTATAAAAACTTAGAATAATCATCCAAAAAGGAACATAATACCGATGACCCAAAGAACTAAGAACAGGAGACGTCCATAGATCACTATGAATAATATCAAATGGCATTAAAGTATGAGAATTTGAGTCTACAAATGACAACTTAACTATTTTTCCTAAAGAACAAGATTGACAATTTGGAGTGCGACGCTCACCCTTACAAGAAATAAAATTGTTTTTCTCTAAGGAAGACAAAATAGACAATCCCGGATGACCTAGACGAGCATGCCACAAGGAAGGAGCAAGGGCTGCAAATGCGGATGGCAAGGCTGGACTCGATGGACCGGAACATGGCGTGATAGGATAAAGATCTCCCCTACTATCACACCTCATGAGAGGACTCCCCATTTTGAAATCCTTCATAGAGATCCCAAATGGATCAAATTCTATGGATACAGAATTATCAGTGGTGAATTTTTGGACAGACACCAAATTTTTAATCAATTTTGGAGCGTGAGGGGTATTTTTCAAAATAAGGGGTGGATGAGGGGGAGACAATATTTTATGACCATAACCACGAATTGGAATTGAATTACCATTACCAATAATTATACCACGATTGTTTCTCAAATTGGAATAAGACGAGAGAGTACCTGAATCGGATGTCATGTGGGTAGTGGAACCGGTGTCCATATACCAATTCGGGTCCGGTTGAGTCAAACCAAGTGTGTGCATCGTGGGGCCTGCTGCGTGGTGGGCTTGCGGAGGCTGGGGCCCAAAAATTCCTGTGTGTTTCCCTGGTCCGTAACTGCTGCCGAAACTATTGGGCCAGTCTATAGTGGGCCATCGAGGCTGCTGGGAAGCCCACTGGCCAGAAAACTGTCTGGAGTTGGGCCGTAGGGCCACTGTCTACTAGTTCAAGCCCATGGTCCAGAGGCCCAAGGCTGAGATCAGTGGGTCGGTGGCCCACTGTAACCGGGATGGGGTCCACTGTGACTATTTTGGCCACCGCGACTGCTGTCGGAACCGCTGCGTTTGCCTCCGTGATTTTTCCCATTATTTTTCCGACTATTCTTGCTGCCACCGTGCCATGGTTTTGGCCAGAATTATCAACATGACCTGGAGAATTTGAAGAGGACATCATCCTGACTACGGGACTAGCACCGGTAGCCGTCTTCTTAGCCAAGCCGGCTTCTTCGAGCGTAAGCATAGAACGAGCCTGATAAAATTGTGGAAGAGGACTGCTCTGACGAAGAAGCGTGCCAACCCCACTATAGGCCTCAGATAGGCCTGCAACCATTTGGAGGACCAAACGATCATTTGTAACAGGCGCACCAATGTTGCGGAGTTGGTCCGCCAATTCTTTCAACCTTTTGCAATATGCTGAAACGTTGGGGAAATTTTCCATGTTGACGTGGGAGAATTCCTGTTCCAGGGTAACAACACGTAAATTTTGATTATCTTGGAATATATCACGTATTCTATTCTATGCCGTTATCGCCGTAACGTCCGGTTCGATAATCGTTTGCAAGAGGTCAGTAGAAATAGTGGAGTAAATCCACTGAAGAATGGTAGTATCAATGGTCATCTATAACATAGGATCATCTTCGGGTTTGGACACCTCCGTATCCGTAGGAGCTGCGGGGATAATATGATGGAAGACTTGATGCGAGCGTGCGTGAATTTTGAACAGTTCGGCCCATGTCGCGTATTTGACGTTTTCTATTTCAAGAATGATAGGAATGTGATTCTTGATGTTAGAAATAGTAAGGGCAAGGTGAAACATGTTCTTAGCCATAATCGCAATGCAAGACGTGATGTAGGGATTGGGAAGAGAATTTTGGGAAGAGAGGAGGTACCGTCGGGCATGAAATCCGAGACAGAAGGCTCAGAAATTGATGCAAAAGTGACGGAACTAGGGAGAGGTCGACGAAATTGTGGAGAGAAGAATAAACGACCTAGACTTCTGATACCATGAAAGAAATAATCCCTTGATTATTTTTATTGATTGAAAGACTATATATACAAGTTACATATTTCCACAATAGGAGAATCATATTCCTATTCTGCTCCTAAAACCTTATTCTACTTGGATACTAAATATACAATTATGGTAATATAAATATTATGGTAAGTGTACAATACTAATTACACTACAACATTACCTAAACTAGGAGACTAAATTATATCCTATGTACCGTGTATATTTAACATACACACACTACTATTTTGTCCTTACGCAGTAAAAAAAACTTGTAAGACACGTGTAGCCATCCCTATGTTCTGTCATCGGACGTGTGTCAGCTTTAACACGATGCTAAACGTTGGGTCTTCATATAATTTTTTGTCTCTCACTTTATAGGTGGGCTCTATTAAGGTAATTTCTGCGGATATCTTGCCACGCCCGGACTTCCCTTAGGGCATGATGGCACCTGGATGACTATTTCTTTTCAAGCGAACCATTAAATTTCTTTTCATTCTAAATTATACATATATCTAGATGCGGAAAATAATATAACCATGTACTTCTTCAATGAAGGCACAAGCCCATACTCGAGTATCCCCAATTTTTTCTAGATTCGATGGAAGTCCAAATACAGAAAAAAAATATCCGAATCTCAAAAGAAAATAATCTCATGTGGGGCATTCCCCCAAACCAACTTAATCTTAGAACAACTTTCACCAAATCCGAAAGTTATGGATTGATGAGACAATAAGGTTGCGGGACGATCGCTAGCCCTGTTGCAGAGCTTTTCCTCTATCGCGATTTCCTGTAACATGTTAAGTAAAAGAGTCAGCCCTACCATCCAGGGCTGAGTGAGAACCTCACCCTACAATTCAAAGTAACCTCACAATATTCTAAGTACATCATATTATGAACATATCAAGCATGTCATGAAAACAGATTTCAGCACTTCCAGTGTACAAGCCCATAAATATTCACACACACCAAAATCTCCTCCCAGCTCATCCTAGGGAACACTTAGTTAACCAGTACACCTAATTCATCCCATGTCACATATTATATAAATATTTGTTGCGGTGTGTGCACATCGATCCAATGCATTTCCATTATAGCCCCGAAGGCACGTGTGTTTGAATATCCCCGAAGGCAACTGTGTTTAAATAGCCCCGAAGGCAAATGTTTTTAAATAGCCCCGAAGGAAAATGTGTTTAAATAGCCCCGAAGGAAAATGTATGTGAATAGCTCCGAAGGCAAGTGTGTTTAAATAGCCCCGAAGGTAAGAAATGTGTAACGCTATAGCCCCGTAAGTGATATCTAAATTATTTACATTACCAAGACTTCTATCATATCGCCTGTATGGCTAAATTTATACACACACACACACACACACACACACACACACACATATATATATATATATATATATAAAATGTCATATTTTCAGGAAATTCAAATAATATTCCTTTCTCTCAACTTTTCGCACTTCCAATTGTAAGGGTTACAACTCTCAAACCGTAACCCCAAATAAGATATTTATTATCCCAAGTTTCATCTGAAAATACTTAGTGTAACTAGTACAAATTCACGCAAGAAACAACCCTATGAAAAATGTCTCGCCAGAATTTTTTGTAAAAAGGCCACAATTTTAAAATAGTCATAACTTTTTATCCGTAAGTCGGATTAATCTTTGTAAAGTCTTAAACTGTCGAGAACAGATGAATATAGAACTTTTATTCATCACAACTTTTCAGATTCCTCACCAATATGTACAGTTATTCCGTTATACGTTCTGCCCTCTGGATTTCATTCGATCCAAGGCAGAAACTTTGAACTGTGATAACTCTCAAACCCTATGTAGGTTTTAACCTCGCTTGGACTCAATATGACTGAGAAATAGAGATGTACAATCCTGTAAAATATCATCTAATTCAACGAGTATAACTCGGCGAAAACAGTTCGTAAAGTTCTGCCTTCCGTATTTTGGTCGATCCGATGCAGAAACTTTAAAATACGATAAATATCAAACCGTATGTCAGTTTCTGCCCCGCTTAGACTCAATATGACCGTAACATAAATATGAATAACTCTGTAAAATTTGATCCAATTCTAACAAGTACAACTCAGCAAAACAGATTGTAATTTCACAACCCAAACTAGTTATTAAACAACCTATAAATCATAATTTCATGCTCATTCTTTCAATATCCGGATTATATTCTAACATGTATTGTAACTTAAAAATAAATGATTTTACTAAGAATTATGTGTGAGAAAAAAAACGCACCTTTTGTTTCTTCGTACTGCAAATGAACTTCCAAACTCCAACTAATCCTTTCTCTTCTTGCTCTCTTGGTATTTTTCTGATTTTTGTTCTTCTTCCTCTCTTGATATTTTTTCTGATTTTTGTTCTTTGTGCTAAGTGCTTTGTTTTGTGCCATGTAGAATATATAATGAAGTGTGTGTAACTTGTGGGAGGTGGAATGAGAGGGGTTGAGGGAGATTAAAGGTTAGGGGATCGTGCAATTAATGGAGAGAACAAGGTGGATGGATATGCTGATGGTGTTAATTACTATTATCATTATTATAATAATAATTATTATTATTATTATCATTGTCATAACAAATTAGGATTTTACATTCTCCCCTCTTTAAACAACATTCGTCCTCGAATGTGAATAAGGTCGTAACACAAGCATATAGACACACAGACATCACACACATGAAACACAACTTAACATATTTTATTACCTTACTCAAATAGGAATGAATATTTGACTTCATCGCGTATTCAGCTTCCCATGTGGCTTCTTTTGTGGAGTGATTCCTCCATAGGACTTTAACGGAAACAATGTCTTTGTTCCTAAGACGCTTGATTTGTCTATCCAGTATTTCTATCAGAATTTCTTCGTATTGAAGCTCTTGATTCAGGACTATCTCCTGGGGTTGGATGACGTGACCTGGATTGTGCAAGTATTTCCGTAATATAGACACATGGAATACCGGATGCACCGCTTCTAATTCTTGTGGAAGGGCGAGTTTGTAGTTCGTAAGCCACATTCCCCACTCTTCGTAAGATCTCATATGGTAATAAACCTTGGGCTCAACTTCCCTTTCTTGCCAAATCGCATCACTCTCTTCATTGGAGAGACTTTTAAAAACACTTTCTCCCCATCTTAAAATTCGAGATCTCTTTTGAGATGGTCCGCATAAGATTTATGGCGGCTATGAGCTGTTTTGATTCACTCCCGAATTATCTGCACTTTGTCATTTATATCTTGAATGACTTCAGGTCCGAACAGTTGTGTCTCGCCCACCTCGAACCATCCCAGTGGAGATCTACATTTTTGCCCATACAGGGCTTCAAACGGAGCCATATGTATGCTAGAATGGAAACTGTTATTGTAGGCGAACTCAACTAGACATAGATGGTCCAACCAATTTCTCCGAAAGTCCAACACACAAGACCGCAACATGTCTTCCAATGTTTGAATTGTTCGTTCAACTTGTCCATCTGTTTGGGGATGGAAAGCCGTGCTCAACTTAACCTTTGTCCCGAGGCCTTGTTGAAAACTTTGCCAAAAGTGTGAGGTAAACTAGGAACCCCTATTCGAAATAATTTATAATGGAATCCCGTGTAACCTCACTATTTCTTTCAAGTAAATTTGCGCATACTGCAGCGCCCGATATGTAGTCTTGACCGGTAGGAAATGGGCTGACTTTGTAAGCCGATCTATAATCACCCAGATAGAATCATAACCTTCTCGAGTTTTCGGTAGACCAGTCACAAAATCCATATGAATCGACTCATATTTCCACATGGGGACACCAATATCCTGAAGTAGTTCACCGGGTTTTTGATGTTCATCTTTCACATGTTGACACATAAGACACCTTCCGACAAACTCTGCAATATCTCTCTTCATTCTGTTCCACCAGTAATTTGCCTTGAGGTCCTGATACATTTTCGTTGATCCTGCATAAATGGAATACCTGGTATTGTGACCCTCATCTAAGATCCCTTACCTTAGGAACACATAACATACCCTTATACCGAAGGGTACCGTCATTTTCTCCTAATGTAAACTGTGAAAGTTTTCCCTGTTGAATCCTCTCCCGAAACTTAACAAACTCCGTATCCTCAAATTGACATTCTTTTATTTCTGAAGCTAAGGCAATCTGAGAGGTATCATGCACCGCCACCCTTCCTTCACCGACCTCAGTTAAACTAACCCCGAGGTTTCCCAATTTTCGCACCTCACGTATAATACCCCTCTTTTGTATTGCCAAGTGGGCCAAGCTGCCCATTGATCTCCTACTGAGTGCGTCAGCCACCACGTTAGCTTTTTCACGATGGTAAAGAATGTTAAGGTCATAATCCTTAAGCAACTCTAACCATCTTCTTTGTCGGAGATTCAAATCCTTCTGCGTGGTTATGTACTATAAACTCTTGTGATCTGTAAATATATCTACATGCACCCCATACAAATAGTGTCTCCATATTCGTAAGGCGTACACTACCGCAGCCAATTCCAAGTCATGAGTTGGATAATTCTTCTCATGTATCTTCAATTGTCGAGATGCATACACAATCACTTTTCCAAACTGCATCAAGACACATCCTAACCTAACCCTAGAGGCATCACAATAGACTATGAACCCTTCTTGTCCAGATGGTAAGGTTAGGACTGGTGCAGTAGTCAACAACTTCTTCAGTTTCTGAAAACTTGCTTCATATGCTTCTGACCACTGGTACTTAACCGATTTTTGAGTCAATTGGGTTACGGGAGCAGCAAGACTAGAGAAACCTTTTATAATACCCAGCCAAACCCAAGAAACTCCTAACTTCTGTCGGAGTGGTAGGTCTTGGCCAGTTTTTCACTGCTTCTATCTTTTGGGGGTCTACTATAATTCCTTCCCCTGATACAACATGGCCCAAGAATGCTACATTTTCCAACCAAAATTCACACTTTGAAAATTTAGTATACAATTTCTTCTGTTTTAAGACTTGAAGCACTACCCTCAGATGTTCTTCATGTTCTTCAACACTCTTGTTGTAAATTAGAATATCATCGATGAATACAATCACGAACAAATCTAAGAATGGTTGAAGATTCTGTTAACGAGTTCCATAAAAGCTGCTGGGGCATTGGTTAACCCGAAAGACATGACCAAGAATTTATAATGACCATATCGGGTTCTAAAGGTTGTTTTGGATATATCATCAGGATTTATTTTCAGCTGGTGATATTCCGAATGAAGGTCAATCTTGGAAAAATAACTGGCTCCCTGAAGTTGGTCAAAAGATCATCGATTCTTGGTAATGGGTATCGATTCTTGATCGTGACCTTATTGAGTTATCGATAATCGATGCACATTCGGATCAAATCATTCTTTTTCTTCACAAAAAGGACTGGTGCACCCTAGGGGAAACACTAGGCCTTATAAAGCCCTTATCTAGAAGGTCTTTCAACTATTCTTTTAACTCTCTCAATTCAGTTGGGCCATTCGATATGGAGGAATAGAAATTGGTCTTGTACCCGGAATTAACTCTATAGCGAACTCCACTTCTCTATCCGGAGGAAGGCCTGGAAGATCTTCAGGGATAACCTCCAAAAAATTTTGAACAATAGGGATAATATGCATTTCCGGGGACTCCTTTTAGGTATCCATTATATTGGTTAGGTAAGAGTATTCCACTTCGACTTCTTAATAACTTTTGAGCTCTAATATAGCAAATAATTTGACTCGATGGTGTCCCAATTCTACCCCTTATAAAAACTTCTGGTTCCCCGGAAAAAGATAATGTTATAACCTTTTGCTGGCAATCCAACGTGGCATAACATGCTGACATCCAATCCATACCTAAAAGAATGTCAAAATCTACCATATCAAGTAATACTAAGTCTGCTATTGTTCCTTTACCATTTAATTCTAATGGGAAATTTTTTATTACCCGAGAGGTCCAAATTGAGGCCCCCACCAGCATCATGACCTCAAAGGGTTCAATCAAATATGAAGGTTCCACATGTAGATTCTTAGCAAAACTCACCGACACATACGAAAATGTAGAGCCAGGATCATATAATACAAGTGCAGGAATACTTGAGACCAACAAAATACATGTGACCACCGCATTAGATGCCTCGACCTCATTTCTTTGGGGCAAAGCGTAGAGTCAGTTAGGATTGCTGGACTGTTGACCTCCCTGACTTTGTCGGGATTGGTTGCCCTGATTTTCCTTGTGGGCAGCTGTGGTCGCTTCTGACCTCCCATGAGAAAACTGAGTTTGGGTCCTCTTCTTGCAATCCCTGGCATAGTGATCTAGTTCTCCACAGTTGTAACAACCTTTCTGTGAGAACCTGCATTCTCTAAAATATTTCTTTTGACAAACCTTACAGATCGGTTTGTCACTCCCTACATTGGGGTTGGTGGCCTTGGCGTTGCTACCTTAATGATTGAACCCTTTATGCTCTCTAGGCCTGTAATGAGACTGGCCTACTAACTGGCTCGGTTTTGACGAACCCCTACTACCTTCTTGCCTCTGATTTTGATTTTGATTAAAAGATCCCGACGATCGAAACCTCTTCTATGAATTCTCTCTTTTTGCTTTAGCATAACCTTCTACCCTCATTGCCATGTCGACGATCTGAAGGTAAGTCCGATCATGGATTAATGCTACTACCTTCTCTGCCAAGTTCAGGTTTAAACCCTCAACAAAGCTTTTAGACATTCTCTCTTTCCGTAGGAACAATGTGTGCATTGTATGCCGACAATCTCATGAATTAGGTATCATATTCTTGCACACTGTGGTCCCATTGTTTCAACTATTCAAACTCACGTCTGAGCGCATCTTTTCAGGTGTTAGGCATATACTTTTCTATGAATGCTGCTTTGAACTCCCCCCACGTCATTGGTGGTGACATCGGGGAACTATTTCTTCTAAAATTCCTCCACCACACCCCTGAGTCGTCCACTAAATGTGCGCTTACCAAATTGACGCCATGCGTCTCCACACATCCTAGGGTAAACATTAGGTCTTCTACCTCATCGAGGAACACCATGGGGTCGGACTTGGAGTCCTTCCTTGAGTATATATGTTCCCTTTTTCTCATAAAATTTGCCCGTAGCCTATCAGGTACTGCTTGAGCTTCTATATTTTTGGCCAGTGGTGCAGTCACAATTGGTTCCTAGGCCGTCGGGTTTTGGGTCGGGGCCATGATTGAGACACTAGGTGCAGGTTGAACCATGTGTGGAACTGCAGCTGTCATCAACTCTATGAGTCTATCTAATTTTTGTCCCACTATTTCCTGGGCCGTTTGACTCTCATTTTTTCAACATTTTTCACGCTATCTTTAGAAACCGCTCCCTCAACTGGAGGTATAGGAGCTTCGTAGTGAACCTCTTCTTGAGCCCTCGGTTCCTATGCCAGAACTCTTGGGGGTTAAGCTCATCCAATCACTTTTCCCCTGGTCGTTCTGATCGACCTTCGCACCACTGGTACTTGTGAGTCTACCATTTTATGTAAAGACAAACACACCCATATTTTAGAAGACGGAATGCCTACTTTAACTCCCAAAATTTTCTTATACCTCATAAGCATACAAGACCACAAGAAAGGTAAAACGCAAAAATAACAACATATTATTTCCTTCTTGCGTTCATAATACTTCATTCCATCTCATTCTAAAATGATATAACATTATAATAAATCTTATCAGATAATTCTCCATCACTCATTATAGATCTCCAACTCGAACTTGCATTTAGTACAACACGTTTTAAAGGGCTTAACCGCGTGAATCGCCTACTCTGCAGATTGGAATTCAGCTCCTTGTGAACCGTGTTCCTTGCCTCCCTTTCCTTATCGTCCATTCTTTCCTTCATCTTCTAAACTTCCTTTACTTGACGTAGAAATTTGAGCAAGGAGCCCTCTTTAATAACTCCCATTAGCATCTTTGCTCTTCTAAACAAGAAGTGGAAATCTTCCGGGGTGGAGTTGACTATTATCTGTAGTATGACTCCAATCAAATAGTTGAAAAAGGTCGGGTCAGATGATTTCCTCTTCCGTTTAGCCCTAAGAAAATCCATACATCGTACGTGTCATCCACATATGTGCCAAAGTCGTCTCTTAGGTCCATCTTATGATCCATGAATTCCTTCTGAGCTCGCATTGCCATTTTCATTTCCATGAGAATTTCCCTCTTGGTTGGGGCTCGTATTATAACCACCATCTACAAAAAACACTTGTTAGTTAGTTTATCATTGTACAATCTCCTTTCCTAATCCGTTTGAAGGAGGTAATACGAGAACCAAGTCTTTGAAAAGACTCAAGATAGGCACGAGAAGAGTGAAGAAAGTGAAATTGTTTAGGATGTTATCCCGTTCACTTATTACTAAGGTGACGTGCACACCGTCGCAATAAGTAACCGTTCAAACACCCAACTCAAAGAAATGTCCTAGAATCTCCTAACCTGGTTTAGCTCTGATACCAACTTGTCACACCCGACTTTTCTCAAGTCTTCCATTAGGGTGTGATGACACCTAGATGGCTATTCCTTTCCAGACGAACCATTAAATTTCTTTTCATTCTAAATTATACATATATATCTAGATGCGGAAAATAATATAACCATGTACTTCTTCAATGAAAGCACGAGTCCATACATGAGCATCCCCAATTTTTTTTAGACTCGATGAAAGTTCAAATAGAGAATAAAAACATCCGAATCTCAAAAGAAAACAATCTCATGTGGGGCATTCCCCGAGATAACGAAAACTTGGTTCTTCAAACCAACTTAATCTTAGAACAACTTTCACCAAATCCAAAGTAATGGATTGGTGGACAATAAGGTTGTGGGACGATCACTAGCCCTGTTGTGGAGCTTTTCCTCTATCGCGCTTTTCTGAAATATGTTAAATAAAAGAGTCAGCCCTACCATCCGGGGCTGAGTGAGAACCTCACCCTACAATGAAAAGTAACCTCACAATATTCTAAGTACATCATATTATGAACATATCAAGCATGTCATGAAAACAGATTTCAGCACTTCCAGTGTACAAGCCCATAAATATTCACACACACCAAAATCTCCTCCCAACTCATCCTAGGGAACACTTAGTTAACCAGTACACCTAATTCATCCCATGTCACATATTATATACATATTTATTGCGGTGCGTGCAACTCGATCCTATGCATTTCCATTATAGCCCCGAAGGCACGTGTGTTTGAATAGCCCCAAAGGCAACTGTGTTTAAATAGCCCCGAAGGAAAATGTGTTTAAATAGCCCCGAAGGAAAATGTATGTGAATAGCCCCGAAGGGAAGACATATGTAACGCTATAGCCCCGTAGGTGATATCAAAATTATTTACATTACCAAGACTTCTATCATCTCGCATGTATGGCTAAACTTACACACACACACACACACACACACACACACACACACACACACACACACACACACACACACACACACACACACACATATATATATATAATGTCATATTTTCAGGAAATTCAAATAATATTCCTTTCTCTCAACTTTTCGCACTTCCACTTGTAAGGGTTACAACTCTCAAACCGTAACCCCAAATAAAGTATTTCTTATCCCAAGTTTCATATGAAAATACTTAGTGTAACTAGTACAAATTCACACGAAAAACAACCCTATGAAAACTGTCTGGCTAGATTTTTTGTAAAAATGGCACAATCATAAAACAGTCATAACGTTTTATCCGTAAATCGAATTAATTTCTGTAAAGTCTCAAACTGTCGAGAACATATAAATCTAGAACTTTTATTCAACACAACTTTTCAGATTCCTCACCAATATGTACAGTTATTCGGTTATACGTTTTACCCTCCGGATTTCATTCGATCCAAGGCAGAAATTTTGAATTGCGATAACTCTCAAACCATATGTCGGTTTTAACCTCGCTTGGAGTCAATATGACTGCGAAAGAGAGATGTACATTCCTATAAAATATCATCTAATTCCAACAAGTATAACTTAGCAAAAATAGTTCGTAAAGTTCTGCCTTCCAGATTTCAGTCGATCCGAGGTAGAAACTTTAAAATGCGATAACTCTCAAACCGTATGTCAATTTCTGCCACGCTTGGACTCAATCTGACTGTAACAAAAATATGTATAACTCTGTAAAATGTCATCCAATTCTAACAAGTACAACTCAGCGAAACAGATTGTAATTTCACAACCCAAACTAGTTATTAAACAACCTATAAATCATAATTTCATGCTCATTCTTTCAATATCCGGATTATATTCTAACATGTATGGTAACTTAAAACTAAAGGATTTTACTAAGAATTATGAGTGAGAAAAACAACTCACCTTTTGTTGCTTCGTACTGCAAATGAACTTTCTGAAAGAAATAATCCCCTTCATTAATTGAAAGGTATATATACAAGTTATATATTTCCATAATAGGAGAATCCTATTCCTATTCTATTCCTAAAACCTTATTCTACCATAATTCTAACTATACAATTATGGTAAGTGTATAAGACTAATTAAGGTAACCTTTACACTATAATATATTAACAATATATACCAAATATACATCCTTGCCCGTGATGGGCTTCTGGACTGCTGGATGCCGAGATGGGCTGCTGGAGATGCCCACTGCCGAGATGGGCCAGAATCCACTACATTGCCCGTGATATACACTTATGTATATCAAGTGTATATCACGGGTATATTACATTGTTTAACACACCCCCACAGTCATAGCGGGCGGTTTTCGAACGCTGAGACTGTCCCTAAAATCTTCAAAAAGGACCGAGGGAAGACCCTTTGTAAACATGTCGGCAATTTAATATCTTGACAGGACATGGCATACGCGAACTTGACCATGGGCAACCTTTTCACGGACAAAGTGAATGTCCATTTCAATATGCTTAGTACGTTGGAGCTGAACCGGATTACCTGAAAGGTAGATGGCACTATTATTAGGAGAATCCTAATGGGACAATGAAGCTCCAATAGCAATTTACGTAACCAACATGATTCTGAGACCACATTAGCTATCCCCCCCGATATTCAGCCTCGGCACTTGAGCGGGATAGAGTTGCCTGACGCTTCGCAGACCAGGAGACCAAGTTGTTGCCAAGGAACATACAATAGCCAGACGTAGACCGTATGGTATCTGGATACCCACCCCAATCAACATCTGTGTATGAGACAAGTGTGGATGTCGATGAAGGATACAAATGCAAATCATAGTCAAGTGTACCATGAATATACCGAATAATGCGTTTGAGTGCATTCATGTGCTCAATCCTGGGATCATGCATAAATAAACACACATGCTGGACAACATACGTAATATCTGGTCTGGTAAATGTAGGATACTGTAGGGCCCCTATAAGACTGCGATAGTGGGTCGGATCCTCGTAAGGGACGCCGGCCGCGGCACCAAGCTTGGGCTTAGCATCAACTGGAGTGGAAGTAGACTTACATGATGACATCCTGACCCTCTCAATGATCTCAGCTGCATACTTTCGTTGAGATAAAAACAATCCATCTGAATGACGCGTGACGACAATTCCCAAAAAGTAACTCAAGGGTCCTAAGTCTTTCATAGCAAACTCAAAGCTGAGCATGGTCATGATAGACTGGCGTAAAGCATCGAAAGAGGCCGTCAAAATGATATCATCCACAAACAACAGAATGTAGGCCAAGGACGAACCACGACGGTAGATGAATAAGGAATTATATGACCTGCTGTGAGTGAACCCAATTGTTGAAACATAGTCAGCAAACCTTGTATAACAGGCCCGTGGAGACTGCTTAAGCCCATATAAGGACTTCTTTAATAAACAAACATGATGAGGATGGTTGGGATCCCTGAACCCCAACTGCTGATGCATATATACTGTTTCCTTGAGATCACCATGTAGGAAAGCATTCTTGATATCCAACTGATGAATAGGCCATGCCTTCGAAAGAGCCAAGCTCAGCACAATGCGAATGGTAGCCGGCTTGACCACCGGACTAAAGGTCTCCCCACAATCTATCCCAACCTGCTGAGTCTTACCATCACCCACAAGCCGCGCCTTATGTTTGAGCAAAGGACCCATCTGAATTCTCCTTATGAGCAAAATCCACATAGACCTGATAACATTAATACTAGATGGACGGGGCACCAACTCCCACGTCTTATTATCAATAAGAGCATTATATTCATCATTCATAGCAATTTTCCAATTCGGGTCGTTTAAGGTAGACACAAGATTACGGGGCAAGGGGGATTTAGAGACATTCGAATGTAAATTAAAATGTCTTTTTAGTGTAAAAATACCTCGTTGACTACGAGTGACCGGTCTATGACTCGAGGAAGAAGTGAGCGAATTTTGGGAATTTTTAAGGCTCGGGATGGACTGGCCAGCAGGCAATGGGTCTGCTGGTCCAATTCGGCAAACTGGAGCAGAAACTGGACCAGTTCCAGAATTGGGATGGACCGGCCCAATCGCTGGAACTGATCCAGTGACGGGAAATTGTGATGGAATAGTGGGACCGACGGGCAGTGGGCCCGTTGGAGAATTTTGGGTGCGGGGTATGTCCGAAAAATGGTGAGTAATATACGGGGATATACCATCATCCAAAATTTATACGAAATAGGCTCGGTAGTATGAACTTTAGTAAAGGGAAATTGAGTTTCATAAAAAATTACATGGCAATTTATGATAATTTTCTTGGAGGATAAATCAAAGCATTTGTAACCACGATGATTAGACGGATAACCTAAAAACACACACGGAGTCGACCGGGCCTGAAGTTTGCTAATTGTGGTGGACAGGAATAACGGATAGCACAAGCACCCAAAAACCCGAAGATGAGAATAAGAAGGATTCTTATTATATAAAATTTGGAGGGGGGAAGAATATGTCAGACCTTTGGAAGGAATTATGTTTAGCAGATATGTGGCCATTTGTACTGCATGATGCCAAAAATATGGGGGTATGGAAGCATGAATTAAGAGAGTGCGGACAACGTTATTTATAGAATGAATTTTGCGTTCGGCTTTTTCATTTGTGATGATGTATGAGGACAGGAAAAATAAAAATTGATCCCATTATTAGCACAGAACTCCCGAAACACCCAATTGTCATACTCTTTTCCATTATCACATTGAATATTTTTTATTTCTCTTTCGAATTGGGTTCTAATGAATGCTCTAAATTTTACGAAGACGGAAAACACTTGAGATTTATTTGCAATTGGAAACGTCCACAAAAATTTAGAATAATAATCCAAAAAGAGAACATAATATCGATGACCCAACGAACTTAGAACAGGAGACGTCCATAGGTCGCTATGAATAATATCAAATGATATTGAAGTATGAGAATTTGAGTCGACAAATGACAACTTAACAATTTTTCCTAACAAACATGATCGACAAATAGGAGTACGACTCGTACCCTTACAGGAAATGAAACTATTTTTTTTTTATCTAAAACGGATAAATAGAGGATTACGGCTGCTGGAGATGCCCACTGCCGAGATGGGCCAGAATCCACTGCATTGCCGGTGATATACACTTATGTATATCAAGTGTATATCACGGGTATATTACCTTGTTTAACACTTTCAAACTCCAACTAATCCTTTCCCTTATTGCCCTCTTGGTATTTTTCTGATTTTTGTTATTCTTGTTCTCTTGATATTTTTTCTGATTTTTGTTCTTTGTGCTAAGTGCTTTATTTTATGCCATGTAGAATATATAATGAGGTATGTGTAACTTGTGGGAGGTGAAGGAGAGGGGTTGAGGGAGATTAAAGGGGAGGGGATCGTGCAATTGACGGGGAACAAGGGAGATGGATATGCAGATGGTGTTAATTATTATTATCATAATAATAATAATAATTATTATTATCATAATAATAATAATAATTATTATTATTGTAATAACAAATCAGGATTTTACACATCTTTAGTTCATTTATTTGATCTTTCGGTGCACTGTTTGACCTCAAGATATTTTAATAAATCAAATCAAGTTTTCATTTTTTCCAAAAGCTCTGTTTTTGAGTCAGTCACAGATTCCACTTTTATATATAAAATTCATTTTTTTCAAAGATACAAAATTTTTACACCCATGATTTCTTTGTTTTTCCCTATCAAATAGTAAGAAAATTAGTTTTCCCTTTATTTAGAAAATAATAGGACATGAATTTTAGGATAAGAGTATCACATGCTACTTTCTCTTTAAATTTTGAATGAAAAGCAATCATTCTGCACAAATAATTTCTCTTTTCGAAACTATCCTATTTATTTTTGGATAACTTTTATTTTTTTAATATTATCACTCATAATTGTTTATTTTACTTTTCATCTGTATTTCATGAAATTTTATTTAGATTATAACACATGATCTACAACAAGTTTCGTGGTAAATGAAGGAACTCAGAGATTATAATTTTTAATTTTCAAAAATGAAATATAAATGTGATGCTATTAGCAAGTGTGAAAGTTTCTCTATATTTTCAGTTTCATGTGTGTAGTTTTTTTCTTTAAAAAGTTGTTTTCTCAGCAAAAGAATGAGGTAGATAGAGGGAAAATTAGATATCTAACTTGTCATGACTCATGAGGAATGACTAATTTAGCCATTTTTATGTCTATTAATAAAAGAAAAATTTGTCATTTGATGCACTCGGATATATAAGGAAGAATAGAGGAGCTTCCAGATAGCGAAAATTGACCAATTTACCTTTTTACTTTTGTAAAAGAGTTCTTGGAATAATGGGTACGTTTGGTAATTTAATGTAAATGGTCTATTTTAGGGGTGGCCAGTGAGCCGAATTAGGGGCGGGGCGGGGTGGGGTGAGGCGGGACTGAGAATTGGGTCGACCGATCCTCCGGCGGGCCGGGAGTATTCTGATTCATCCATATTTTATGGTCACTATAGTGACTTCGTTACCTTTTGACTGTGCAGACATTATTGACCTTTGAAGATCCTTTCAAGGGCTCATCATGACATGGTGGGCCCACTGAAATATTTGCTTATCACACCAACATCTAATTTGCTCTTTAGACCAAGGATGTCCAGTGGGTTGGGTCTGCCCGATCCCGGCCCCACTCGATCCGCCCCGATCCCCCTAATAAAAAAAATTATGGTGTTGGGATTCGAAATTGGGACGGGATCTGGGATCGTTCCGCCCGATCCCATCTCGCCCCGATCTTATCCCGATCCCGATCCTTCCTCACCCTTTGCAAAATTAACCGTTGCAATAACGGCTAAATTTAGATTTTGGTCGTCGTGCAACGATTCCAACGGCCATTTTTGCCCCCCCCCCACCCCATAAATCCCCCCTACCCCTTTAATATTTATTTTTAATCCATAAGTTATTATATTTACACTTTAACACAATTTTCAAACTATAAATATACCTCATTTTCTCTTCATTTTTCTCACAAATCTTCCTACAATCTCTCTATTCTCTCAATCTATCTATCTACAAGTCTACATTGACTACTTAATATTTTACTTTATTTGCTCATTTGTATAATTGTATCAAAGTTAAAAAATTGGGACTGAAGTGGGCAACTAGCTTGAGGATCATCCATCGAACAAAGTTTTAATTTTCAACCTCGATAACACGTCGACGTTACGTCGGCGTTTGGTACCTTCGTTCCTTCTTTAAATTATTATTGTTACTTTATTTTAATTATCACACTTAATTTCATTATCTTTAATTATTTATTTACATAATTAGATTGGAAGGAATTAGACGTATGATTAAGGGTAAAGGTAAGAGTGTTTCTTCTAGTAGGGGTAACAAGAGCAAGATTACTTCTTCTAGTCATCCAATTCCTAGTCAGGATGATTTGATTGATTACACTCATATAAATGAAACTTATTTTTTTAATGATATACCATTAGATGATGAGATATATTCTGCAACTGAACCAGACTTTAATTTAGACGATAATCTAGATGACACACCCACTAGTGCACCTCAACCTCAGGCTCAGACTGAGTCTCAGCCTGAAACTGCAACTGCAATGCCTCATATTCCCCCTAGTATGAGACGAGGCCACACACAACGACCATTAAAATCATTTGCATGGTTATTTTTTGATAGGGACAAAGAGAATTAAGTAGTTAGATGTAAAATTTGTAAAAATATTTATCAATTTAAAATCGGAAAAGGTCAGGGTGGGACGGGAGGTTTATTAAAACATGTACAAGGCTTTCACAAAGATAAGTGGGATGAATATGAGGCTACAAAGTCGGGTACGCCAATGCGCTCTGAGTCGGGACAAGGCTCACATAGTGTCCCGGACCAAGTACATGGTCAAATTAAACCGACGACGGGGGGATTTTAGGTCCTAAATACGATAAACACAGAGATAAGAAATCAATAGCAAAATTAGTTGCAGTGGAGGGTTTGCCTTTTGCATTTTCTTCCTCTCCTGGTTTTATTCATTACACAAGAGATATGTATAATCCTGCTTTTAACGGTTTTTCTAGATCAACTGTTAGGAGAGACATTTTTAAATTTACACATGAATATCAACAATATTTACGTTATGCATTATATCATTTTCATAGCAAAATATCTATCACTTTTGATATAGGACGTAGTACTAATGACAATGATTATTTAACAGTAACATGTCATAGGATATATCATAATTGGTGTATGCAAAAACGTATTTTAACATAAAGATATATTGATGATAGGCACACTGAAACTTTTATTGCACAAAATATTTATGAAGTTTGCGATTATTATGGTATAACTGACAAAATTATGATTGTTATGTTAGATAATGCTTCTTCTAATAATTATGCTGTGAGACTTTTAAAAGATCTATTAACTCCATCTTTTCCTAATCATTTTCATATAAAATGTGCGTACCATATTTATAACTTAGATGTAAAGGATGGTCTATCACTTTTTGAAGACATTCTTAATAAATTATAATTTGATATATACTTTATTTTTAGAAGTAATAAAATACAAAGACGCAAATAGTATACAAAATTTTATCACGGTTGTGGATTACCTTATAGAAAATTCCTAATTATCTATATGAACAACTACTTATTGCTTACGATTATAGAAGACCTATAACTTTATTTTTAACGCCCATAATCGAAATCCAACTGATATGCTTGTAGATAATGATTGGGAAAAAAATTCCAGAACTTATAGAATTTTTAGAGAATTTTTTTCAAGCAACTAAAGAATTTTCTGGTATATATTATACTACTATTTCAACATGTTATTTTATATAGCTCTAATATTTTTGTTACTTAGTGAATATATGGAAAAATCATCTTATAAGGCACATATTAAAAAAATATTTATCAAATTAAAAAAAATGTTTTTTTCTATTCCCACTATTTATATTATTGGTGCTGTATTAAATCCGACTATTAAAATAGACGGTTGTAAAACACTTATTGAAACGATTTTTGATTGTATAGCAGTACTTCAACATCCAACTCCAAAAAAATCCAAATGAACAACCACCTAAGGAACCAACTAAAGAAGAAGTTTTGTCTCGTGTGATGAATGCAAAAAAGTATATATGCATTACCAACATGAAAGTGCTAGCAACCAATCGGCTTCTATACCATCTTCTTCTTCAATGCAACCTTATAAAAGACATGTTGTTTATGCGGCTAGTATTGAAAGCCTTAGAAATAGAATATTTGTTTTGCAGGGTGTTATATCGTACCAAGCAGTTCTCAATGAAGAAGGACGTGAAGACTTGCTTAAATACTGGAGGAAAATTAAGAAGACATTTTCGATACTAGCAAAGATGACTCGAGATGTGTTGAACATTCAAACATCATCAACAACGTCTGAAAGCGCTTTTTCTGCCGGAAGATTTCAAATAGGAGAGCACAGACACTCATTAGCTGGAGACAGCTTGGAGATTACAGTTCTATTCAGAGATTGGATACGAGTGAAACGTAGAAGGTGCGGTCAACCAGAAATCAACGAAGAAGACGACGAAAACTACAACGAAATCTTATTCGAGGGAACTGGAAGCGACGTCGACCAATTTGACCAACAACTTCCAATTTCAACCGAAGAACCATAAGACATTGTGAAGAAATTAGAAAATGTGTTTATAACTATGTAATTATATTAATTATAATCTTACTATGTGATTTACAACTTTTGAACAACACCACAAAGTTGCAATTCTAAAATTGTATTACAAAAAAATCATATTTCTATTAAATAATATAAGAGACACAAAAACAATCTTTGGATATTTTTATTACACTATCTTGTTCAATTGTTTAAGTGTTTATATTCACCAACTTGTTTGAAATTAAGTGTCTAAAAAAAACATAGAATCCTGGACTTGCCCCGCCCCGCCAACACCGGACCCCTTTTCCGACAGGATGTGGGACGGGATGGGACATCGGCCGGTCCCGGCCCTATCCCCAGCCCAGCCGGATCCCGTCCCGCCCTGCCCCCCGGAACTCGGCCCCTTGGACAGTCCTACTTTAGACTCTGCTACTGATATTGATGATTACTATATATATATTGTTGGATATTCTAAAGCAGTATGAGAAGTAAATAAATATTACAAGTGTTCGAAAGGATAAACAAATAGCCAATATTCAGAACTACCGCAAAGTTGTTGAATCTTGAATCTTGATAACCTGAAATCAAGAAACACTAAATCTGGATTGTTACAACGGTGTGCTGAGTCGAGAGATGACTCTCTGTCTTTAAGACAAGATTTTCCCGTATATATGCTTTTACGTTAACGGGTAATAGTCTCCCAACGTTTCTGCTCACGTTTTGGACTGAATTTCAGTTTCTCTTCTGTTTGTCTCTGTGTATATATGTTGTCTCATTTTTGCTGTCTTTTTGTGTGTTTGTGTGTTTTTCTATGTGTCACAATTGAGCCAAAAGACATCAATATATAGCATAAGGGAGGCTGCTCAACTGCCCAAGTCATGACTGTTAATGGCCATTGAAGGAGGGAATTAAACAGCCTAGTAATGGCTGTTTATGGCCATTGAAGGAGGATGTAATTTAGCCAAGTAATAGAGGGAGTTAATCAGCCAAGTAATGACTGGTTAATGCACAATAACGCCCCAAAAAATCAACTTCAAACTTTCTGCCTTCCGTCGTTCCCAAATTCAACTTTTCAGAAACACTAGGGACCAAACTGTAAATATTAATCAATTCATGGTCCAAAGAGATAATATCAGAAGAAGACCCAAGACCCACGACCCGTGACGGGCGGGCGGCGGCGGCACGCGTGTGGGCTTAGCCTTGAACCCAAGCACATCTAGGTCCTCCCTCTTTTAAACACATGGGTTACCCCTTGGGGTCCCAAACCCTTAGCCAATTTAGAGACTTATAAAGAGAGCAATTCTTCCTTTTTCCACCGATGTGGTAGATTTGTCCCACACCATATTTCCATGCCTCAAACACCTTACTTTGTGGACCAATATCTCTTTCATTTCTCAACGAAATTTGACAATTTTTGGCCCTGCGGTCATCTACTCACTTAGTAGATTATGCACGTGTGAAGAGACAAAGCCTCCAACATGCGGAACCCTAGTGTTTAATTCATTAAATATGGGTGAACGCACCTCCCCACCAAAGGCAAATTTCCAACATATATATATATATATATATATATATATATATATTCTCTTTTTATTTTAATATATTACAATGATTTTAATTATAGTATAATTATTGCATAGTGTTACGGTCTAAAAAATGCCTAACTAAAAAGAGTCAATGTTACGCATAGTGATAGGTGAAAATAGGATGCAGTTGCATAATATTTTGTTAATAATGATTTTCATGTTTTAAATCAATAACAAATTTTGGATTGTTGTATATATTATCATTATAGATTTATCTTATAATGTATAATAAAACAATATAATATTGTTCATGGTGGGCTCGGGCAAAGCCCGTATAGCAATATGTGAAAATAGGATGCTTGTATAATATTTTGTTAATAATGATTTTCACATTTTAAACCAACAACAAATTTTGAATTGTTGTACATGTAGAATTGTATTAATCTTCATTAGGGAGCCTTTCTCATTAATACAATATATTTAGTGTGTACAATGTGGAATTCTAATACAAAAGGGATCCTATAATTACCATAATTATACAACACTAATAATTACAAAATATATGGTGAACATTCTACTAATATTCACTAATACACCCCCTTAGTCGGAGCGGGAGGAGGCCGGACGCTTAGACTGAATCTGAAGTCGAGGAATAACTATCTAGGTAGTTAGTGAAGATATCCGCATACTGATATGAAGAGGGCACATGCAATACATTGACATGTCTGATATCAACCTTCTCACGAACAAAGTGTATATCCATCTCAATATGTTTGGTTCGCTGATGCTGAACCGGATTGTGAGATAAATAAACAACAGATTTGTTATCACAATAGACTATAGACGCCTTACGCAAAGGACACTGAAGCTCCAAAAGTAGATTTCGGAGCCAACATATCTCAGCAACAACATTGGAAACGCCTCCGTACTCTGCTTCTGCACTCGAACGGGATAGTACGGCATGTCTCTTGGCCGATCATGAAACTAGATTATCCCCTAAGACTACACAATAGCCGGAGGTGGAGCACCGCGTGTCTGGACAACCTGCCCAATCTGCATCCGCATATGATAGTAACCTGGTAGGTGCAGAGGGGTATAGATGTAATCCACGATCAAATGTGCCCTTAATGTATCGGATGATACACTTAAGGACAGTAAAATGAGGATCCTTGGGGGCATGCGTAAACATACACACCTACTAAACAACATAAGCAATATCAGGCCTGGTGAAGGTGAGATACTGTAGTGCACCTACAAGACTCCTATAAAGTGTGGGATCGCACACCGGATTACCATCAACAACACTAAGCTTTGATTTAATGTTAACTGGAGTGGACATAATCTTGCAGTTTGTCATTTTAGCCATATGTACTATCTCCTCTGCATACTTACGCTGACATAGAAACATAGAGTCTGTAGATCTAATCATTGATATCCCCAAAAAATAACTCAGCTTTCCCAAGTCGGTTATAGCAAATTCGGTTTTAAACAATGCAATTATCTCATTTTTCAACAAATCAGATGAGGTAGTAAGCACAATGTCATCCACATATAACAATAAATAAGCGATATTGTTACCTCGATGAAAAATGAAGAGTGAATTATCACACTTGCTACATACAAACCCAATCCGCATAAAATACTGTGCAAAATGATCATACCATGCTCTAGGGGCCTGTTTCAAACCATAAAGTGACTTCCGGAGACGACATACATACTGATGGGCTGCTGGATGGACAAAATCAGACGGTTGATGCATGTAAACAATTTCTTTTAAATCCCATGTAAGAACGCATTTTTTACATCAAGCTGATGAATGGGTCAATGCTTACCCATAGAAATACTCAGAACTGTGCGAATGGTAGTCGGTTTAACAACCGAATTGAATGTCTCACCAAAATCCATACCATCATGTTGATTAGTGCCATTATCCACAGGTCTCGCCTTATATCTCTCTAGGTTACCAGTGTCTCTGAATTTGTGATGAAAAAGCCACATGCATCGGATCACATTCACCCTTTCCGATCTAGGAACCAAATCCTAAGTATGCTGTTTCGTTAAAGCATTAAATTTATAACACATGACCGCATTCCAATTAGGGTCTTTTTTGGCTAATTTTGGGTTTTTAGGAATTGAGGATATGGTTTGGGTAGATAGGTTGAAGTGGACCTTTGGTTTGGAAATCTCGTATTGGGCACGAGTTTCCATGTAGTGCTGGGGGCAAGGGTTGGAAAGGTAGTCTGATATATTATTGGGTCGGTGTCTGGTGTACAGCTAGATCGGGAAGTGGGGCAGGGTACTAGTTTTGTGGTGATAGTATTCGATACTGGGTTTGGGGACAATGATATCGGGGCAGTGGTATCGGGTTGTGATGCTGGGTTTGTGAAGGACGACGATCTGAGTAGATCAACATCGGCTGGTGTCGTGGAGACATTACCGGTGATGGGAAGATGGTGGGTGGAGGTTGTGGGTTCTGTGATGGGGTGAGGAGGTTTTGGGTCTGGGAATTGTGTTGGGTCGGGGTGGCCTGTACAGTGGTTGGGTAAGGGTGTCTGATTAGACTGCTAATGGCCGGTGGTGATGCTACCGGATTTACCAGGGGAGAATGCCGGTGGGGAGGATATGAGACATCGGGATGAGGAAAGGAGATAGTGGCCGACCGATTGCCGATGGGAGGAGAGGCAACCGGCGGCGACTATGACTGTTCGGGGGAACTGCCGATAGTGGCAGCGACATGAGGCAGTGATGGTGATTAGGTAGTAGTGGTGGTACCGGCGGAGGACTGACCGCCAGGAGTGGCAGTGACGGGAGGTTGTGGTGGCAGAGTGCCGACTGATGCCGGAACAGTGGTAGAATGTCGGAGACCTTGGTGGACAAGCGGTGATGTGTCCAATTCATCAAGAAATTTGTAATTAGTGACTCAGAATATTTTAATGTAACGGGAAAACATACTCGGCAAAAGTGACGTGGCGTGAGATTATGATTTTGTCGGTGGATAGTTCATAGCACAGGTACCTCCTATAGTTCGATGGGAAGCCTAGGAAGGCGCATGGAGTAGATCTGGGTGCCAATTTGTGGGGGGCCGTGGATGTCAGATTAGGGTAACATAGACAATTGAAAATTCTAAGATGGTCATAGGTAGAGACTCGACGGTAGAGAATTTCGATGGGTGTCCTATTTTGAATTGCACGGGTAGGTAAAATATTGAGAATGAGTTCTACCATTTTTAGTGCATATACCCAAAAAGTAGAGGGGGGGGGGGGGAGAGACGCATGAAAAAGGAGGGTACAAATCATATTAGTAATGGTTCAAAGAATTCTTTCAGTTTTTCCATTTTGAGTGGAGGTATGGGGGTACGAGAAATGAAAGATCATGCCATTAGCCGCACAAAATTTATGTAATATGGAATTATTGAACTCACGACCATTATCACATTGAAACAATTTTATGTCTTTTTCAAATTGCGTTTTAACTAGTGTACGAAACTCAACAAATTTGGAGAACACTTGAGATTTGAGTTTGAGTGGTTAGACCCAAAGTAAATGAGAGAAATCATCCAAAAATACCAAATAATATTTATGGCCTAAGTTGCTAGTTATGGAAGATGTCCATAAATTAATGTGAATAATATCAAAGGGAGAGAAAGTAGTAGTCATATAAGCCGTAAATGGTAGTCTAACGTGTTTCCCTAACTGACAAGAGGAGCAACTATGAGAAAGATTCCCTTTGTTACATTGGATTAAATTTTGATTTCTAAGAGAATAAAAAACGTGAGAACCCGGATGACCAAGTCTACTATGTCACGTTGAGGGAGATATGGTTGTTAAAATGGTGAGAGGAGTGACAAGGCCATTTAGAGATGTGGGAGGGTGGACACTAGCAACGGACGTGGATAGGAAATGATATAGGTTCCCCTCACTATTGCATCTCGTAAGTAATTTCCCGGTATGGAGGTCCGTGGAAAATTTATGCTATAAACATGATTTCCACCTTACTTTCACCAAACCAGCTCACTGGAGAAACGCATGATGAGAAACATATTTTCATTGAAACGTTTGGAAACTTTTTAATTTTTTCGTATGAAAAAATTACTATATTTATAATTTTCCCATGGACATTCGATGGGAAATAGCCACTGAACAACTGAATTTTTCAGTGAAAAATTCAGTGAGAAAATAGAGATTTTTTAGTAGTGGTGGCTTGCACGACAAAAAGGGCAAAACTGCCCGGTGCACTAAGCTCCCGCTAGCCGGACCACAAGAGTCTATTGTATGCAGTCTTAACTTACATTTTTGCAAGAGGTTATTTTCACGGCTTGAACCCGTAACTCCTAGGTCACATAACCCGACACAATATTTTATTAGATAAGTTGCTTGTGTACTCATTTTGTTCATGGTCATTATTGTCATATATTTTTCTAACCATTTGAAGCACCTCTCTGGCACGCCATCACATTGCTCTCCACTCACCAACATCAATAGTTCTCATTGATAGAGCCATTAGCATTAAACAAACATGGTCCCATGGAAAGTATGACGTAGTGAGTGCACGTTTTCTTATGAATTTAATAATATGAAGAAGTTGTCCCCGGACATAATTGGATGACAAATGAGGGAATCTAAAATTCAGCTGGAGGTCTGTAGTGTGGATTTGAACCCTGTTGGGAGCCGTCGGAAACTGGATATAAATAATAATAATAATAATAATATGAAGAACTTTGAATTTTCTACAAAGGAAAAGTCATAGTACAAGATTTTAGTCTTCAAACATGTAAAATTAGATCGTTATATAAACAAGAAGCATGTATCCATAAGATAATATCCCATTTCATCCTTTCTAAAAATGGAGACTCAGCAATTACCCCTCATCATCTTTACTTCACTCTTGCTATTCCTTTACTTCTTATTCCGTCTATTTCAGTCAAAGACCTTAAACAAAAAATTGCCTCCTGGTCCATGGAGGTTACCTTTTATCGGGAACTTGCACCAATTAATGACTAGACTCTTGCCACATCATACTCTCAGAAACCTATCGCAAAAATATGGGCCACTGGCATACTTACAACTCGGAGAAATTTCAGCCATTGTTGTATCTTCACCTGAAATGGCAAAAGAAATTATGAAAACTCAAGACATTCGCTTTGCAACTAGGCCTCCGAGTATGGCCGGAAGTATTATTTTTTACAATTACTCGGACATAGCACTATGTCCATATGGTGATTACTGGAGAAATATGCGCAAAATATGTGTCCTGGAACTTCTTAGCGCGAAGATGGTCAAATCATTTAACTCAATTCGACAAGAAGAGATGTCAAGTGTTGTCTCATCTATCATCAATTCTAAGCCTGGCTTGTTGGTCAACCTATCAGACAAAATATCTTGGTTTACAGGTTCTGTAACTTGTAGGTCGGCTTTTGGGAAAGTTGTTCATGATCAAGATAAGTTGATAATGTTGGTGAAAGAGGCAATATCACTGTCTGCAGGATTTGACGTGGCTGATTTGTTCCCTTCGCACAAGTGGCTTCACAGGATCAGTGGGATGAAGTCCAGATTGTTGAAGGCCCACAAAAACGTCGATGTAATCTTGGAGAAGCTCATTAATGAGCATCGGGAAAATCGAGCAAATGGTAAAAAAGGTAATGGTGAGTCCGGAGGTGAAGACCTGATCGATGTTCTACTACGAGTCATGGAGAGTGGGGAATTTGGAATCCCAATCAAAAATGAAAATATCAAAGCAATTGTTTTTGTAAGTTTAGTCGTGCCATCAAAAAAGAATATATTTTCTTTTTCAATTTAGTATTTGTTAAAGTTAAACTTTTGAAGTTAAGACTTTTTATGCTAGACCACAAGTTTGAAATAGGAAAAATTGGGTAAATCTTGATAACCTTTGTGTGCAGGAAATGTTCATGGCAGGAGCTGAAACATCATGGACAACAATTATTTGGGCATTCTCAGAAATGATAAAAAATTCAACTGTTATGGCGAAAGCACAACTTGAAGTTAGAGAAGCCCTACGAGGAAAGAAAACATTTGAGGATACTGATTTAGATGAGTTGAAGTATTTGAAATTAGTGATAAAAGAAACACTAAGGGTACACCCTGCAGTTCCTCTATTAATCCCAAGGGAATGTAGAGAAGAAACACAAATTGATGGATACAATATACCCATCAAAACCAAAGTCATAGTGAATGCGTGGGCAATAGGAAGAGATCCTAAATATTGGGATGATCCAGAAAGCTTTATACCTGAGAGATTTGAGGATAGTTCTGTTGACTTCAGAGGAAACCACTTTGAATTTATTCCATTTGGCGCAGGAAGAAGAATGTGTCCTGGAATGTTATCCGGTTTAGCTACTGTAGGGCTTTGTTTAGCGAAGTTGTTGTATCACTTCGACTGGAAGCTTCCTCATGGGGTTAGTCTGGATGATTTCGACATGACCGAAGCAGAAGGAGTAGCTGCCAGTAGAAAGAATGATCTTTGTTTGATTGCTACTCCTTTTGATCTCTCTTAACAATAAAGTAACAGCACATACTACATGTTTGTCAACCAGTGATGATCAATAAGCTGATAATCATCTCTATCGTATAATAACTTGTTTCTTTTTTACATGGTATATCTGTATTTCTCTTATGTGAAAAGTACAAACTTAGTTTATCTCCTGGATATCATGCCCGCATGGTTTTCTTTATAATACAATTAACCACATGACTGTCTGGGTGTTGTATTAACAAAACAGAACGGACAGGGCTATGAATGACCATAAAATACAACACAGAACTGGTGATACAATCACCCAAAAAAACAGAAGGCATAACACAATTATAGCTCCTGGTACAAAACATATGTGTAGGGGTGTCAAACGCTACGGGAAATAAAAACAAAATGAAATAGATGAAATTAAATCGAATACCAATTCTGTTTTCGAATGTCGGCAATTATGTCGTCCGACACCAGTAACAACACTTAGCAAAACAATAACTTTAAAGAGTAAATGCAGTGGAATTTAAAGAACACAAAAGTTTAAATTTTCATAAGTTATAAATATTATATAACTTATGATGGTCAATAACCAGATGTATTGTATATATATTATATACAAAAATACAAATTCCCTTCTTTACAGATTTATAATATAAAACGGAAAGGAATTAAAAGTTGAAGTCGCAGATAACTTCTTCCTCATAAATCTAACTAAGTAGACATAGACAACCTCTCATTACAACCGCTCCATACAAAACTAATCTAGAATCTAAATTTGATATGTGCATGAAAAGGTTATGAATTAGTGTCATATTATGAAATTATGACATTGTGTATACGAATGTCTTATGAATTTTTAAAATTTAAATGAAGTGAGATCAAAGAATTAATTACATGTCTAATTGATTGGATATTAGATTATAGTGGGGACAAGAAATTAATTACCCATGTATCGTTGAAGACAAGTAGGAAATTAAGAGTAGTAGATAAACGTTATGTGGATTAAGACCATGTGGGTCCTTAACATGGGTAAACAAGTCGCTGCATCTATGTATACACCTATCCATATAATTGATGACAAAAAGTTAATCGAACTTTTCCCTTGACACGTGTAAAGTAAAAATTCTCCATTAAGACTTTTATCACATTTTGATGGATTGACTCTCTGGATATATGATGTGCTGGTACGTTTTCATGGAGTGCTCACATGTATATATTGATATCTTTTACCATTTTAAAAAAAGAGAAAGATCCCACTTTTAGTTGAAAGAAATTTCACAAAGGATTTTAGTAGTGAACTTTCTGTGACATTCATCAGTTTCAATTTTCACAATAATAAAGTGTAATTCTCCTCTACACCAAAATACATGTATATTAAGATAAATTATTTATTTCTTTTGGCATGTTTCACGTAACGAAATATAACCGTGATATTGCTCCGTAATTTATTCTACTTCTAGTAGTTAAGAATATTCATGTTATTGATTCATGTGCTAAAAATATGTCTAAATATATTTCTAAGTCTTTATTAAGACATACGAAAAGGATGTTGATGTTCTCAATGTTAGCCGAAGGTATAAATGTATTATGTCACCCGTTGAGATTGGAATATTGTGTTGTCATTCATGCATTTTTATTTGCATTGCATTCATATGTTACCCTGGACCACTTGTGCTATGCACATTACTATATGGTAAATATATATATATATATATATATATATATATGTATATATATATGTATGGGAATTGGGGAAAGAGAAAAAGGCGTTATATACGCACACCACTTGCAGCTGGTACAGACTATCACGAAAGAGCCCGAAGTGGCCAATATGATGTGATGATGTGATGCCCTTGTGTGGCGATATAACCTGATGCCCACAGAGGCGGTTATGGAAGGATTCCTGTGTGGACATTAGTATACCGCATTGGCATTATGCATACATTCATTAATCATTGTATGGTATGATGCCCACAGAGGCAGTTATGGTAAGAAAGATGCCCGATGAGGCCGATGTATAAGAATATTGTATTGTGCATAACATGTATGCAAGTGTATTAGGGCCCTCAGAGGCAGTTCTTGTTGGTCAGTTGTTTCAGTTGTTGTTATATCCTTGTTATTCTATTGTTCATGCCTGGCATACTCAGTACATCAGTCGTACTGACGTCCCTTTTGTCGGGGGACGCTGCGTTTCATGCCCGCAAGTTTAGTTAAGGAAGGTGACGATTCACGTTAGTTGATTTCGGGTTCAGCGGATTTTTGGAGCACTTTCCTTGTTCGGAGTGTTGGTCTAATTTTGGTACGGTACTTTTTCTTGTATATATGGGTATGGCGGGGCCCTATCCCGACCTTTAATGTTGCTACTCCTAAAGGATTGCAGACAGATGTCTTGTGGTTAGTGGTCATGTGTGGCCTTGTCGGCCTTGGTATGGGTATGTGTATATGAAAATTGAATTTCTGATTGAAATTTTCTATAATGTTTTTTTTGCTTAGTCCGTCTTTAATTACGATTAGGTGTTGGATGTACGATTAGCGGTACCCGGCGGGTGGGGTTTGGGTGCCCGTCGCGACCTCCGGTTTGGGTCGTGACAAACACTTAGCAAAACAATAACTTTAAAGAGTAAATGCAGCGGAATTTAAAGAACACAAAAGTTTAAATTTTCATAAGTTATATATATTATATAACTTATGATGGTTAATGACCAGATGTATTGTATATATATTATGTACAAAAATATAAATTCCTTTCTTTACAGATTTACAATATAAAACGGAAAGGAATTAAAAGTGGAAGTCGCAGATGACTTATTCCTAAAAAATCTAACTAAGTAGACATAGACAACCTCTCATTACAATCTCTCCATACAAAACTAATCTAGAATCTAAACAACAATTGTAATGTTGGATAGAATGTTGTCGACACACTCAGGCAACACTTGTGATCCAGATTTCTGAGATCCCGAGAGCTCTCTTGATATTTTTACATTCTGATTCTGGATGTTGATTCATTTTAGTAACCTCTCTATTTATAGTAGAGAGTCTTCCTTGAAAAGCTCATCGATTGGTTGTGGAAGTTGAGGGAAAGGTGGGCAGCTTGTGGTAGATAATTAAGGAGTAAAAATCTCAACAACTTTGACTTGTTCCTTACTCGACTTCTTCCCCAAGCTTTAACTCTTTCTACCACGTTTTACACAGCTCCAATTCACCACGCCTAAGTCGTTTTTACCACACAGTAAAATATTACTGTTTAACGTGAAGTACAGCAAAACTATTTTTCGAAGATGTTGGTCCGAATGTTATGACATTTGTCCCAACGTTTTTATGCATTCAAATCAGTACTTCAGAAGATATGTTAGGTCAAATGTCACAACACCAAACCCAAAATTAACAATCTCCCCCTTTCTGCCTTTCTTTACAAAACATATTACAAAATGTACAAACGACTTAGTGCATTGTCACAGATGTTGTCCAACACATGTGATTACTAACAAGCTTCCCCTTAAACTGTGAGGGCATACAAGCAAAACTTGTGTATACCAGTGTATATCAAGTCATAGCATTAGAATAAAAAATATATGAGCACATATATACACATATCATCCAATATATACAAAACACAAATAAAAATAAACCATTGTCAACAAATATCCACATCAATCCATCAAACCATTGGACAAACATTTACAGCTCAGGTTCAGAAACATCATTCAGCTTCCTCCTTGCTCATCATACAGTAGCAGTAGCTTCCAGCAACTTTCTACCCCTGCATAATAGCTTCAGCTTCCAACATTTCTCCCCCTTCATCTCTGCCGCATAACAACTTTATCTTCCTCCCCGTGCATCATCATCATCTCCCCCTTTTTGTGAAGAAAGTAGCATCATGAAATGGTCTCTAGCTTGTATCAGGGCATTTCTTGCAGCATCAACCTCATAAATCTGTTGGTTGATTTTTCTAATTTGATCCACAAGCCATTCTGTAGACAGTGTAGATTGTCCTAGACCAGTGTTGCCCAGAATGTTAGTGACATTTCTGGCAACATTTTGACTTTCAACTTCCTTCTTTCAGGGCAATACGCAAAGATGAAAAATCAACAGTCTCATAAACATTTATAGAGTTATTATTATCTCCAGGATAGCTAATATCTAAAGGTTCATCAAAATCTTTAAACACTATTTCTTTAGAAAGATCCTCAAGGAGATTTGAGGAAGAAGACTGACTCGGTTGTTGAGGTGTATTCGACGGAGGGCTAATGCTCATGGGAGTGTTGGATGCAATGTTGGTTGATATTTGTTCTGACATAGGAGAGATTTCCATAGGTTAAGTTTGAGGAGAAGGTTTTGAGATTGAAATTGAAGTTTGATTTGGTGATTCCATCGGGTAAGAGAATGTATACCCGATGTGATTTTCCCCCTTTTTATTTTTTATTTATATGGGAAAATTCAAAAATGATAAAATGATAGCAAATGAGAGGAATATTTATATACATGGCTAACCTTTCTTAGCAACAAAAATCCCTTAGTTTTTGGTATTTCATTTTTACACAATAACTTACACCTAAAATATTGGGATAAAAAATAAACATCACGGTAGGAATATAATTTAATCTTATCATTTTAAATTTTGAAATTTCTATAAAAAATGCATATAATAAGGAGTAGGATCTGATATTTCAATGATCAGATAAGAACAACATCCCAACACATATCACATTCTGAAAATGTCAACAACAATGTTGGCAACATTTTGGACGACACAAGTATTTTGATCCCACAAGAACTTTTCATTTTGGCAACAAATCAAGACACGTTTTATACGTATTTTATGAGTTTGACCACTGGACCAATGTAACATTTTCCCATCGTGTCCTTGATCTAATCATAAAACACATACAAAAAGAGTTATTCGTGTCAAAAATAAGAATACTTATTTAGTATTCTCAAAATTCTTTTGAAGCACTCAATACTCCTATAGAATAAGAACGATATCTTTTAATGGGCTTTGCCCATTTTCCACAGTTGTCAAATATTTGTAAAGGCTTTGCCTTATTTTGATACTCCGTTTTTATGATATATATATATATATATATTATATATATATCATCGCAGAGAACGATATCACATTGAAAACAAATTCTTATTGAAGGATCATGCTTGTGTGACCAAAAGTTATGCACTATACAACAACAATAATCAGTTAGTGAAATAACATAGGTAAATTTCACCCGAAATGTTCGGCAACGTTTCAGCCGACATTCACCAAAAATGCCTTCTTTTTAGAGATACAAAGACCAAGAGATTTCTTCAAACTAGAAAACCTCTCATGGTCCAAAACTTTTGTAAAAATATCAGCTAGTTGTGTCAACATTTTCAATTTTAACTAGTCATTTTTCAATTAAATCTCTTAAAAAGTGATGCCTAATATCAATATATTTTGTACGTGAGTGTTGAACTGGATTTTTGGAAATATTTATAGCACTCAAATTATCACAGTACAAAATCAAAATGTTGCTAGTAAATCCATAGTCGTCTAGCTTGTGTCTTAGCCATATTAATTGAGAGCAACAACTTTCAGCTACAACATATTCAGATTCAGCAGTTGAAAGTGAGACACAATTTTGTTTACGACTATACCATGAAACAAGATTATTGTCAAGATAAAAATATCCTCCACTTGTACTTTTTCTATCATCGACATCTCCAGCCCAATCCGAGTCACTAAATCGTATTAAGTTAGAATTAGTGTCTTTGGAATACCAAATTCCCAACTCACATGTGCCAGCAACATATCTAATAATACGTTTCACGGTATTTAAGTGGGACATTTTGGGACAGGCTTGAAGACGTGCACAAACACATACACTAAACATAATATCTGAGCGACTAGAAGTAAGATAAAGAAGGTTACCTATTATAGATCGATATAATGTTTGGTCGACATTTTCACCAACATTATCCTTACATACATTCTGCGATGAACCCATTGGCGTTTTCATCTGTTTAGCGTTCTCCAAACCAAATCTTTTAACTAGATTCTTGGCATATTTACTCTGAGAGATGAAAATTCCATCTTCACTTTGCTTTATCTGCAAGCCTAAGAAAAAAGTTAATACCCCAATCATGCTTATTTCAAATGTTGATGACATAACTTCAACAAGAATTTAGGTACGACTATGAGGTCGACCCAAAAACTATGTCATCCACGTAGATTTGAGCAATTATAATATCTACACTGTGTTGTTAATAAATAAAGTACGATTAGCTTTGCCATGGTTAAAATCAAATTCAATAAGAAAGTTAGTTAAACGACCATACCATGCACGAGGGACTTGTTTCAACCCATACAAAGCCTTTTTGAGCTTGTACACATAGTGTGGATGGTAAGGATCTTCAAATCCTTTCGGTTGTTTAACATAGACTTTCTTATCTAGATAACCATTTAAGAATGCACCTTTTACATCCATTTGGTGTAAAGTAATTTTCAGACAACAGGCAATAGCAAGTAAAAGTCTAATTGACTCAATTCTAGCCACAAGTGCGAAGGTTTCGTCATAATCGATTCCTTTAACCTGAGTAAAGCCTTGTGCAACTAGATGAGCTTTGTTTCTAACAATTGTTCCCGATTCGTCTGATTTATTTTTTAAAATCCACTTAGTTCCAATTACATTTGTATTATTTGGACGTGGAACTAAGTCCCAGACTTCATTTCGAGAAAATTGTTCAAGTTCTTCTTGCATTTCTTGTATCTAGAAATTTTCTTTAAGTGCTTCTACAACATTCTTTGGTTCTAATGTATATATAAAATAAGAAAGAATAACCTCTTGGTATATGATTGACATACACACATACCTTACCATTTCTCTATAATTGAGTGGTTCTTTGCCTCTTGTTCTAATTCCTTCAAAAACTCCCCCTATCACCTGGCCCATTAGATGATTCTTCCTAATCATTGATGAGGGGTCCCTACAAACTTGGTCTAGCAATTCAGCACCCGACTCCTCATCTGTGGTCTATGTGGTCTCTATTGCTGTTTCGGATGTTGCTTCAGGTGTGGCAACATTTGTGGCAACATCCGATTCTTCTACAATCTGTGGACTTTTCACTGTATCTATAATGTTATTTTCAATAGTTTTCCTGAAACATCAGAAAGATCATCAAAGATAACATTTATAGACTCTTATATAGTTCTGGATCTCAGATTGTATACTCGATAAGCATGACTATTTTGTGAATAACCAACAAATTTACTTTATCACTCTTAGAGTCAAATTTTGCCAAATGATCCATGTCATTTAAAATATAACAAATACACCCAAAAACATGAAAGTAACGCAAGTTTGGTTTCTTTCCATTTATAATCTCATAGGGTGTCATCTTTGTTCCTGGCTTTAGATAGACTCTATTAGTTATGTGATTAGCACTATTCAAGGCTTCTATCTATAAACGTTTTGACAAATGTTTAGAACTAAGCATCACTCTAGCCATTTCTTGCAATATCATATTCTTCCGTTCTGCAACCCCATTCCGTTGAGGAGTTTTGGGGGCAGAAATCTCATGGAAAATTCCCTTTTTCTCACAAAAAATTGTGAATGAACTATTTTTAAATTTTTCCCATGGTCGGACCTAATCCAAAAAATAGGAGAATAGAATAAATTTCTAATTCTAGAGTGCAAGATTTTAAAAATGTCAAACGTTTGTGATTTTTCTTTCAAAAAATATATCCAAGAATTAGGGATGGCAACATATCGGATTTGGATCGGATCCTACTAGATCCAGATCCAGATCCATTTTCATACCTGGATCCAAATCCGGATCCAGATCCATCGGATCCATAAAATCAGATCCAAATCCGAATCCATCGGATCTACCGGGTCCACGGATCGGATCTGGATCCATATATAAATTTTTTTGTCTTGAATAATATTCCCACCCGTTGAAACTTTTTAAACAAAATGAAACCCAATCTGATTGAAAAAATGATTGAGCTCATTCAATCAACATACACAAACATGACACCATTCTTCCAAATATTGAACGAAGTTTTAGCATCACAAGAAAATAAAGACGATGAAACAAAGTAAGTAAATAACAACATCATGGAAAACACTGCAATTACAAAGGTCTTGAAATTAAAGTCTACAACAATGTTCTTTAAAATGCCAGCAACATCTTCTATAATCTTCTGCCAAACTTGATAAACCAGTCTTCGAAGTCACTAGTTTCAACGTTATCAACATCCTAAAATAACAAAGAAACAATCATATTAAAAAGAGATAACTAAAAAAAATTATCTCAACAAATATTTATGATTAAACATATCATTTACCATATCAATACAATCAACTACTTTCCCTTCTTCTTCAGAATCTTTAGTAACTGTCGAACAAGCATGTGTGCCCTCCAAAGTACCTTTATTTGAAAGAAATTGAAAAATAAATAGAAGGTTCATGTTAGAAAAAATATTGATATTAACGGATATGAGAATAATCAATACATAAATAATAGATACCTTTAATGTCTTCGATCATCCAATTTTGCAAGCATATTAATGCATCCACTGTTTTAGAGTGAAGCCTAGAACAATGAGAACTAATCACCCTTCCACCCATGCTAAAGGCACTTTCCGAAGCCACGGAAGAGACGAGAATTGCAAGGATGTCCTTAGCAATTTTCTGTAAAGTAGGATACATTTGATCCCTTTTCCATCAATTAGGTACATCAAAATCATCATTCTCTAGTATAGGATCATCCTCCAAGTAATGTTTCACCTCACCCCTCACATTCATCTTTCTTTTTTTTGTTCTTTTAGCTTGAGCATATTCATCCTCATCATTATCACAAGACTCTGAAATTCCTCGTTTTCCAATATTTCTTGAAAAAAGTTATTGACTTTTATTTCCCTCACTTCTCATTTGATATTCAACCACAAGTTTATCAAGATTTTCCTAACTTTTTCCACTTCATTATCAGCATCATCTTTATACAATCTCTGAAAATAGTACTCCACACAATCCATTTTATTTCTTGGATCTAAAATTGAAGCAACCGCCAACATCTCATTAATATTATGCTAATATTTGTCAAACTTGTCAATCATATTTTTAGCCATCATTCTAATGATCTCAACATCACTCTCCATCCAATGCCTCAAAGCAAGTCTTATCTCACACTTTTCAAAAAAAAAAAACAAATTAGAAGTACGATAATTTCTACCGGAAAATACTCTAGTGGCCTTGTATAAAATTTTCAACTTCTCACAAACAAGTTTTGCAGATATGGCATACAACAAACAGTAACCCACCATCACCAATCCCAGAACCAGTGTACACCCATTAAAGCACATTTAAACTTCTCTTGAAGGAAAAGAACCATATTAAAGTGACAAAAGATGCATGATAGGATGAAAATTGAACTCATCTATTTTTAAATGCAAGAAATATATAGCAATGAGGGTTTCTGATTTTGAGAAATTTTTACTGTGAAATTTGGAGTATGGTAGGGTTTCTAATATTGAAAGAAAAAGCAATGAGGGTTTTCGATTTTGAGAATTAGAGGCTTGGAGCTTGTACGGTTTTTTTTGTTAGAGATATGTTTCCGCTTAATTTTTTATTAGGCCTTTTGAGTATTATGGGTTTAAACGTATGGACCATTTAAAAAATAAAATCAAAATCTGAATGTAACATACAAAAATTATGATTTTTTTAAAAGAAAATACTTATAAAATTACATTGTAGGTTATGGATATATTTAATAAAAAATAGATCCACGGGTCGAATCTGGACCGGATACGGATTTCAAATACAAGATCCAGATCCAGATCCAATCCGAATCTGTCGGGTCCAAATTTTGAAAATCCATATCCTATAAAATGGATCTGAATTCACCGGATCCGGACCGGGTCCAGGATCCACTGTCATCTTTACCAAGAATATCTAGAAAAATCATCTACTATCACAAAGTAATACCTCATGCCTCCTAGACTGTCTACTTCAATTGGACACATTAAATCCATATGTAGCAATTAAAAATAAAGAGATGTACCTGAATGTTGTATGTCATGTTGGACAACATTATGAGAGACACGGGTTTGATTACCTTTCAACCAATCTTCACAGACAGTTTTACCTTTATGGCTAAGTTTAAATATGTCTCTAACTGCTTCATATGAGACCAATTTTTCTAAATTGCGGTAGTTGACATGCCCCAACTTTTGATGCCATAATGTTGTGTTATCAATCTTAGCATTATTGCATGTTTCTTGTCTTACAACAAGATAGCAATTGTCACATGTTCTTGCACCTGTCATGACACATATATTTGCTTCATTCGTAACTTTACAAGCATTCTTATTAAACTTTACCTCAAGATTGTCATCACACAATTGACCAATACTAATCAAATTAGTCATTAATCCCTCAACATGTAAGACATTTCTTAAGGCTGAAAATCCACGAACATTCAAGATCCCTTTTCCAATTATTTTGCTTTTACTGCCACTTCCATAAGTCACATTTCCTACATTGAATGACTCATAGTTCTTTAGAAAACCTTCTGTACATGTCATGTGGTGAGAGCACCCACTATCAAAGTACCAAGAATCTGAAATGTTAGTTCTTAATGCAGTTATGGCAACATTACAAGTTACATCCTTTTTAGGAACCCAAACTCTCTTAATTTTTTTTTACCTTTTGACTCAGAAATGTTGCTTCGATTGTTAACCGAAATGTTGGATAACATTTTAGGCAACATTTTGCTCACATAATTTTGAAGTTTGAAACAATATGGTTTTAAGTGTCCAGGGGAGTTACAGTGATGACATACAAACTTCATATTCTTTGACATTTATGAGAACCTATTATTCATCCCGTTTTCTTTTACAAAGCGTATTTTCTCATTTTTATCAAAGAGATTATAGCCTATTGTTTTAAGAGAGTTTTCGTACCCAATACCTGCATGTGAAAGTTTAGTAAAGTTGAGTATCTCATTCAATTTCGAAGTCCCTGTGTTGAGTTTGCGAAAGGTTTCTTTGGCTAAATCTAATCTTGCATAAATCTTACCAAATTCAATATCCTTTTTGGTAAGTGCAACCTCAAGTCGGGTTATCGTGCCTGTTAATTCTAAATTCTCATGAGTTAAAGATTTTACATTTTTGTTAAGTTGCTTGGATTCTATGATTAAGGCTTTACAAATACTTTGTAATTCATGAATCATATAGTCTTTGCATTCAACTTGATCGATACAATCAACCTCACTAACAGAAATAGAATCACTAAAGCAATTAACATCATAATAGTTAAAGAATTCATACCTTTCGTATATCGCTGAGGATGTTGATGTCATTGCTGATGTTGGAGCAAATGTTGTGACACCTGAGACAACATTATATATGACATCTTCATTATCCGATAGAGACTGTTCAAAAATAGTAGCCAACATTGATTGTGTTTCAATTTCACGATCTCCTTCCTCTTCTTGTTCATCATCACTAAGAGAAACCAATATGTTCTTACCAAATTTTCTACGAGTGTTTGCACATTCGTTAGCATACTTACTCCAACATGAGAATGCATGACATTGCACGGACTCAAGTTGTTTGGGATCAATTTTGGTATGATCTGAGTTGGTTCTTCTTAGTTGGTTTCCTTTTTGTACATTTGGAAGGAATCTAGTAGGCTTTTGATTAAAGACTTAGTTTCGGTGCTCTTTAGATTTAGATTGATTTCTCTCATTGTTGAACTTCCTCACCATCGAATTGTATTTTCGAGTGAGCAAGGAAACATTTGCACCTTCACCAATTTCTTCAAGATTCTCATAATCTTCTTCGATTTGACTATCCGAGGATTGAACTTGAAGTGCCACATTCTTGCTTTTATACAATTCCTTTTAATTCTCAATGTTCATTAAATGAGTTTTGAGTATGCTCATCAAGGCATGAAGGTCCATTGTGGCAAGAATGTGAGCTTCTTCAATAGCACAAATCTTTAAGTTGAACTTTTCAGGAAGAGAACGGAGAGCCTTTTCAACAAGTTGAGTGTTGGTTAATGGTTCACCAAGCACTTGACATTCATTTGAGATGTCAATCAACTTTTCAAAATAAGATTTAATATCATCCGCTTCTTCCATCCTTAAACGTTCATATTTACTCATGAGCATGCGTAGCTTTATTCGACGAACACTTAAGCTCCATTCACAATGAATTTGTAAAGTATCTCATGCGTCCTTGGCCGTGGGGCAGTTTTGAATGAGTTTGAACATATAAAGATCAACCCATCCAAAAATTGCATTTAAGGCCTTTTCGTTAAAGCTAGCATTATTGGTTTCTTCTGTAATCCATTCGGATTCAGGTTTAACAAGAATGTCACCTTCCTCATCCGGTGACAACATTGAAACAACATCCCCATTGGTTGTAGATCTCCATGCCCTAATATCAATTGATTTGATATGAGAACGTAGACGAATCTTCCAATAGGCATAATTTGATCCATCTAATATAAGAAGCCTACCAATAGTTGAATTTGCCGGATCCATAGCTTATGACAACATGACCAATAACTTATTGTGTTAAGTGTCGGCTCTGATACCACTTGTAGGGGTGTCAAACACTATGAGAAATAAAAACGAATGCCAATTCTGTTTTCGAATGTCGGCAATTATGTCGTCCGACACCAGTAACAACACTTAGCAAAACAGTAACTTTAAAGAGTAAATGCAACGGAATTTAATGAACACAAATGTTTAAATTTTTATAAGTTATATATATTATATAACTTATGATGGTCAATGACCAAATGTATTGTATATATATTATATACAAAAATACAAATTCATTTCTTTGCAGATTTACAATATAAAACGGAAAGGAATTAAAAGTTGAAGTCGCAGATGACTTCTGACTGAAAAATCTAACTAAGTAGACATAGACAACCTCTCATTACAATCGCTCCATACAAAACTAATATAGAATCTAAACAACAATTGTAATGTTGGACAGAGTGTTGTCGACACACTCATGCAACACTTGTGATCCAGATTTCTAAGATGAAATCTCGAGAGCTCTCTTATTTTTACATTCTGATTCGGGATTTTGATTCATTGTAGTAGCCTCTCTATTTATAGTAGAGAGTCTTCCTTGAAAAGCTCATCGATTGATTGTGGAAGTTGAGGGAAGGGTGGACAACTTGTGGTAGATGATTAAGGAGTGAAAATCTCAACAACTTTGACTTGTTTCTTACTCGACTTCTTCCCTAAGCTTTGACTCTTTTTCCCACGTTTTACACAGCTCCAATTCACCACGCCTAAGTCGGTTTTACCACACAGTAAAATATTACTGTTTAATGTGAAGTACGACAAAACTGTTTTTCCGAAGATATTGGTCCGAATGTTATGACATTTGTCCCAATATTTTTATGCATTCAAATCAGTACTACAGAAGATATGTTGGGTCAAATGTCACAGCAACAAACCCAACATTAACAATATCTATAGCTAACTAACTAACACAGAAATTGGCTGTCATATTTTGTTCTAATACTACGGATTTGCCACTTGACTAGTTGAAAGGGACCTTTAGCTCTCCTGGGGAGTTAATGATAGGATTGGGTGATCAAATTTAGTACGGTTGTTGAAGCCAGTTTAGCTAAGCAGTCTGCAACTTGATTACCTTCCCTACAGTGAGTGACTTGGAACTCCAGCCTGTTCTTTCATTTCTAGGATACTATCGCGTGGCTCAACTTAGAAAAAGAACAGAATTTTCGAAACAACTATAGATTTATGAATTTTGTCAATATTGATGTGCCATGAATCTTCTTTAATTAGCATGGAGATCAAGGGTTAGTTAGCAATTAGTTACTTCATTTTGCAAACTCAACAATGTTAGGTGTAGGTTAGTTATAGTTTTTTTCCCTCATTCTTTAATTAGCATGCGTGCATATAAAGTGAATGAAGTAGAGGAATAAACCAGTAATCGGTTTCCCATTTCTATTTTCTCATCTTCTTCTTTCTTTCTCTCTCGAAGACATTATGGTGGATTCTAGAAAATCTTTTAGCTCTCTATTGAGTTCAGTTTTTGCACTGCATTATTGCAGATTTTTAGTAAGCGTTTGGACATAAAACTTGTGATATTTGAAAATAGTAGTATTTGAGCCCTTAATAATTGACTTGATTATTTGAAGGAAAAATTACATAAATAACAGAGTTAACTATGGTCGCAGGGACGAGAAAAGAAAATGCTGATTTAATAAATTGATGGACAAACAACGTCAAGTAACAAATTTAATAATTGTGGCAGTAACGAGAGAAAAACTGGTGGCAGAAAATTCATTGCATAGGCAGAATTGATAAGAAATCCAAGTGTCATGGCTAAAGCACAACGTTAAGTTAGAGAAGTCCTATAAGAAACGTTTGAGGATAGTATCTAGAAGAGTTGAAGTATCTGGAATTAGTGATTAAAGAAACACTAAGGCTACATGCTCCAGTTCCTTTATTACTCCCAAGAGAATGCAGAGAAGAAACACGAATTGATGGATACACTATACCTATCAAAACAGAAGTCCTAGTGAATGCATGGGCAATTGCAAGAGATGCTAAATAGTGGCATAATTCAGAAAGCTTTACACCAGAGAGATTTGAGAATAGTTCTATTGACTTCAAAGGAAACCACTTTGAATTTATTCGCTTTAGCACCGGAAGAAGAATTTGTGCAGGAATGTTATTTGGTTTAGCTAATGTCGGACATCCTTTAGCTCAGTTGCTTTATCACTTCGATCGGAAGTTTCCTCCCGAGGTTAGTCTGGACGATTTTAACATGGCCGGAACAGAAGGGGTAGCTGCCAGCAGAAAGAACGATCTTTGTCCGATTGCGACTCCTTCTGGCCTCACTTAATAAAGATAAACAGTTAAGAACTTTGATCCTTATTTAAAGTAATCGCACAACACTGGTTACTACAAGTTTTTCAGCCACCAGTGATGAATAAGTAGATAATGGTCTTTATTGAATAATAACTTGCTTCTATTTTACAGGGTATATCTGCATTTTTCTTACTTGTGAATTGTAAAAACTGAGCAATATGTCGAATAAATAAAACATAAGTTATCTGCGGGCAATACTGAGGGCTGAACACACGTAAAAGATGAAACAGCGTTGCCTTTTCCAGCAAGCACTTTGCATTTTTGTTTAGGGTAATCAAATCCAGAATTAATGAAAAAATGAAGATAGCAGCAGAGAGATTCAGGTCGTCTTAGAACTTTCGAATACTCCATAGCATATCCTAGCACCATGAACTGATCTATATTGCAGAAACACGTGAGGAAAGATAACTAGATAAATGTAAAACAAGATCATCCACACCTGAATATTGGAAGGTTCATCCCATCAATGAGTGGATAGACCAACAAACCCTTCTGGCTAACCATTAGGAGTAGTAGATCCTGTTTATGAGAAAGGCTCTTCGTTAAAAGAAATCCACAGTCGATACATGAATGTTTACAAAGATGATTCAAAGTGATTGGCTGATGATGCATGCAATGTACTGATAGGAAAGACAAATAAATGCAGAAACTGCAACCAGGCATCTTCAGACAATAGAAACTCTACTAATACTAATTATTAAGCGATTGTTCTGAAAAAAGTTACTAATGGAAGTAATGAAACAGGCATCAGTTCTATGAGTCGGGAGATGGCTCTTTGTCTTTAAGACAAAATTGCCCGTATAAATGCTTTTACGGTAATGGACAATAGTCTCCCAAGATAAAACAACAACAATCAACAATACAAAGCAAGTAAAGTTGATTCTAGCGAAGAAAAAGAATATAGAAAGGCTGCTGAAGAATGAGAGGATTTTTCTGTGTTTCTGTTTCTGTATATTTGAACAGAACAGAAGAGTTTGATTTTATTGTGTTTCTGTATATTTCGAATAGAACAGAAGAGAAGAGTTTTTCATTGTATGTCTTTTAAACTGAACAGTAATGCTCAATTTATAGTTGAAGAGGAGGGCCGTTGCAACGTTTCTGAAATCTTCTGAACCGTTGCAACGTTTCCGAAATCTTCAGGGACTATAGCGTAAATAAGAAACACTTCAGCGACCAAAAAAAATTACGGAAGAGAGCTCGTGACCCGTGACCCGAGCCGGACCGGCGGCGGTGGCGCGCGTGTGGGGCTTAGCCCCGAACCCAAGCTCACCTAGGTCCTCCCTCTTCTTAACTCATGGATTACCCTTTGGGGCTCAAACCCTTACTAAAAAATAGAGCTTATAATAATTCTCAATCCTTCCATCTTCTACCTATGTGGGAGATTGGTTATTTGGCCAAACAATCCATCTATTCATGTCTCAAACACCTTACTTTGTGTACCAATATCTCTTTTATTTCTTAACGAAATTTGATGATACTTGGCACTAATATCATCTACTCATTTAATAGATTAGGCATATGCAAAGAAACTATGTTTCCGACATGCGGGGCCCACGTGTTTAAGTCACTAAAGACGGGAAAAACTCAATTCCACTTAGTTAAATTTCCAACAATCCCCCCTTGAAAGAGAATTGGTGCACACAGGGTGCCAAGGTTCAGTAATCTTTCAGCGGAAAGATATTGCATCAGGAAATGTAGCTTTCGACTTTGAACCTTCCTTAATCGATTCCCATCGGATTTACTTACTGCACGGTGAACGTGATGTCTTGAACCGTCAATATTTAGTGTAAACCAAGACAATGGTATCAACACAATAACTACCCTTATTCATTTCTTCTTATAGTTTTGTCCGTTGTGGCCATGGACAACTCTTGGATTCTTAAGTGCATACATTTGAAGCGGTCTGTCTTCGCACTTAAATAGGTGATCTCCTATAAGGTATCCTGATATACCCCACTCGCAAGTGTTAGGAATAATTAAAAGTTTTAGAAACTTATCCTTTACCCATTATGCAGGTAGCACTTAATGTCTATTGCGGGAACAACTTTGGAGTTATATTTCTTTAAAGAATAATAATCTGAAGTGCTCTTCTTTAAAGTGAAGTGCTAAAATTGAACCTCTACAGTTTAGTTGTCCTATTGAACCAAATTCTTGGAATCTCCGATCAGTAAGATTGGGTTACCACCATAAAGATTCTTATTGTTTGGGTTTTAAGCCCATTCCCCTAGATAGACAGAATATTTGATCTTTGGGTAGGCCTTTAGTTAATGGATCCGCTATATTATCCTTTGATTTGACGTAATCAATGGAAATGACACTCGTGGTGATCAACTTCCTAACGATCTTATGTCTCCGACGTATATGTGTAGACTTGCCGTTGTACATATTGTTCTGTGCCCTTCCTAAAGCCGATTGGCTGTCACAGTGAATCATCACCAAAGGTACGGGTTTATCCCAACAAGGGATATCCTCTAAGAAGTCGTGAATCCATTCTGCTTCTTCTCCTGCTTTATCCAAAGCAATAAACTCCGATTCCATCGTGGATCGGGCGATGCATGTAGACTTTCAAGACACAACCCCACCACTAATTGTAAAAACATACCCACTGGTGGATTTGGTATTCTTTATGTCCGATATCCGGTTTGCATCACTGTATCCTTCCAATACGGCTGGATATCTTGAATAATGTAATCCGTAAGTCAGCGAATATTTAAGATATCGTAGTATCAGATTTAACGCCTTCCAGTGATCATTTCCAGGATTACGAGTAAATCTAGCCAACTTATTGATTGGATAAGCGATATCGGGTCGAGTGCAGTTTGTAATGTACATTAAGCTACCAATGACCTGCGCATATCGCTCTTGGGATATGGGTGCACCACGATTCTTATCAATTCTATGATTCATATCCATTGGTGACTTCATAGGGAGACAGTCAAATACATCAAATTTCCTTAAAACATCTTCAATGTAATGAGATTGAGATAAGACCAGCCCGTCAGATGTCTTAGAAATCTTAATTCCTAAGATTACATCTGCAATACTCATATCTTTCATGTCGAAACATTGTTTCAACATATTCTTGATTTCCAGGATCAAATTTGGACTACTTCCGGTGATGAGCATGTCATCTACATAAAGACATATCATGACAAATGAGTCAGAGTTCCCTTTGATATAGATACATTTATCACATTCATTTATAGAGAAACCTTTTGATAATAAAGTATTGTCAAACTTTTCATGCCATTATTTTGGGGTTTTTTGAGTCCGTACAAAGACTTAACAAGTCGACATACTTTCTTTTCTTGTCATGGAATTACATACCCCTCAGGTTGTTCCATGTATATTTCCTCTTCCAACTTTCCGTTTAGGAAGGCTGTCTTAACATTCATTTGATGTATCTCAAGGTCACGCAAAGCTGCAATGGCTATGAATACCCTTATAGACGTTAATCTAGAAACAGGGGAGTATGTGTCAAAGTAATTGAGGCCTTCCTTTTGTCTGTAGCCTTGGACTACTAATCTGGCCTTATACTTGTCAATAGTTCCATCTGCGTGAACTTTGAACAGTTTGGCCCACGTCGCGTATTTGACGTTTTCTATTTAAAAAATGATAGGGATGTGATTCTTGATGTTAGAAACAGTAAGGGCAGGGTGAAATGTGTTCTTAGCCATAATAGCAACGCAAGACGTGATGTAGGTATTGGGAAGAGAGAATAATGTTGGATTAGTTATGATGGTATTGGTAGGGTGTATAAGAATAATGCTGAATATGATGTATTAGTAATGTTGGTTTTAGTTATGCAATGATTATTTCTTATCCGCTGTTTGGTTTTGTGTATTAGAAATAACATGCATTGCATAATTTTAAAAAAAAATATTGATTGTTTACAAAAATACTCTTCATAAGTTACTATAATATGTGAGGGACTTTAAGGGTAATTGTGTCTTTAATCATGTTTATGCATGTATTAAAATTCCTTATCATGATAGTACAACGATACAAGTTTAATCATCACAAGACTTGGAAATCAGATTATAAAAATTCAAGATATTATCAACAAAAACAAAATTAGCTGGAGAAAAGTGGTCATACCAAATGATGTAGTCTCCATCTAATTCATGAATACTTTATAAATTCAACCTAACACAATTTTTAATCGCATTAAGTTTTTTATACTCATTCACAAAAGTCAAGATGAATTATTATCCCATAAAGACTATTTCCAACGAAACATGTGTTTCAAATGAATAAATTGATGCTCTCTCACGACTGACAAATAGAAAGAGATTGAAGATTTTAATAATGATGAAGAATAAATAACAAATAAATTGAAGTTGAATTTAGCAAGAAATTAAGACGTTTTTCATAATTTAATTTGAGAGATTTGGCCTTTGATGTCCGCTGAAGGACTGTGGTGGCCTCCAATTGGGTGTAGCTAAAGAAGATTGTCATTATTTGGGTAAGGTTTGAGAGAAGAGATGAACAGTTCACGAAAGAGAAATGAATAAACATAGAGTGTTCGTGAGATGAACAGTACCTGAGGACTAGTGACTGGACAGAAGTCCAGGTTAAAAAAAAATAATTATATTTTACACAGGAGATAGACTTATTGAACTAAAACTACTTACATAGACAGATAACAGCGGGAAGGGAATACCGAGTAGGACCACACATCATCATACACACCCCCTTTTATTGAGAGAGTTATTGAAATACACCCCCCCCCCCCCCCCCATATTATTGGTATCAGAGCGTAACAAAGATTCTCAAACCAGAATTTGAATGAATAACGCGTATTTAGATATAAAAAAGAACCTAGATAGTTTATATCCAGAATACATAAGTTTAAGTTCTACGAGAGATAATCCGTTAAGACTTTCAGAATTAATAGATAAAATATCAGACTTAGAGTATCAGTTAATAAGAAACCTTAAGAAGAAAAAATTATTTAAAAACCCGAATAGATTTTAGCCCTATTAAGTATATGAGATCACAGACGTTCGCCAGATTCATTAGAATTCAACAGTGATTAATACATAGAGATATAAAAAGAAAGAACGAATACATAAGGGCAGAGAGAGCTTTAAGCACCTGCATAGATATATTAGAATTTACTTTCTTGTCTAAAGACCAGAAATTTAGATTACTCTGCGACCATTTCGAAAAAGACTTAAGACCACATCTACAAACTATAGACCATCATAACTTATCTAGACAGATTGTAGAAAGGATAATAATAGGTGAACTAGACGATCAACTCGTTAATAATATAAAGTGGCAATTAGAAGGTATAAGAAATACTATAGGTTATTATAAACATAGAATAGAGTACCTAATTAGAGAAAATAATCCAACTACCCTAGGATAAAAATAGCTCATCTAAAGCACTTAGAGTACTTAGACTTAAGAGTAGTACCAGAAAAGAAATATAGAATTTTAACAGACCATAGTATAATCAAGTGTAATTTTACTATAGGAGAGCATATACTCCATAGTGAAGAAAAACAGCTTAACACTATAGTAGACATAGTAATAAACTTAAGTGAAAAAGTTAAAGAAAGTAATACCCAGTACCTAGAAAATTTACAAAGGATAGAAGACATACTCAAAAAACAAGAAAGGATCTTTAAGAAATCCGAACAGAACCAAGAATATATAAACAACTTAGTAAATAATAGCAATTTAAAGAATTTATCTACTAAACAAGACTTAGAAAAGGTTTTAAAAGATAATTTGATAGACATTGAGTTAAGAGTAAGTCAAGAAAATAAACAAATTAAGAAAGACCTTACGGAAAGAATTTTAGAACTAGAAAAAGCAATTAAAGAACTAAAACACGCAATCCTTTCATGAACAGAATAATTAGTGCTCAAGAACAGGTTGCAAAAATAATAGAAAAATCCATTTCTTTACCGACAGACTATAAGGAATACGTACCTAGCCAGAAAGCAGACCAAGTACTTATACAACAAAACATAGTAATAGCAACACTAGTATTAGATCTACATAAAAAGATAGACACGGTAGCAAATAGAATAGATAAATTAGAAGAACATGTTTTACAATTAGCCGAAGAAAGAGATAGTAACACTCGTGAAAAACAAAAAGAAAAGGAAGCGAGTAAACAAATAGATAGTTTAATAGAACAGCTAAATAAGATAGAATTAACTCCGCACAAAGAAAAAGCCAAGATAGTCAGAAGGCCACAAAAATGGACCTTTTTGCAACTAGACAGGGAAGACAAGAAGAAGAAGGACCTAGAATAAGTTGTTCAGAGAACAGAATAGGGAATAACCTTATTTCTAGACTATTAAACAGAAAGACACCCGAAGAAGAAAATAGACAACTTAGTGAAGTAATTAATGTAGATCGAGACATAAGTATATTCCAGCAACATCAGCTAAATTTATTAAACCCAAAGACTTTATACAATGCGGGACGATTCTCATCAACAGCCCAATTATACAGACATTATAGAGAAGAACAAATGTCAGTGTTAGGAGACACGGCGAGAAATATTAGTTTAATAAACGAATAATCCTTTAAACATATAAAAAGAACTACCAGAGCTCTCATGCATATGGGATTGATAGTTATAGGAATTAAAGGATTAACTAGGAAAAATTTAGGTAGTAAAGTTTTAATAATGATATACGACGATAGATGGACAGATATTAAGAAATCCATTATAGGCATGACAGAAATAGATATGACCGATAATGGAGGTATTTTCTATTTAAGTCCAGACTTTTTAATGAATCTATCAGAATTTGGTAGACATATTAAGATAGGAATTCAGACCAAAGGCTATGAAGAAATGCGTAGCGGTAATAATTTGTTGTTATGTTTAGGTTTTTTAGGAAAAATGACAAATAATAGTGCAACAAAATTTAAAATACGAATAGATGATGTAGTAGAATTAATGAGTAACAAAGGTATAAATTTAATTAAACCAACTAAAATCCAACCGGAAGAATACGCCGGGTTAGAATGGAAATTAGACCACTTCGATAAAAAGAATAAAGTATTACAACCTACTGCTCATTTAGAATATACAAACCCCAAAGGGGAAACATCTATAAGATTTACAGATTATAATTACACCCCACAGAAAAACTGTGAGGAAGTACTATAGAAGAGACAGATATAAACTTCATGAATATAGAACTAATCCAAGAAGGATATGAAGTAGACATCGCCATAGAAAAGGCCAGAGACCTGAAAAAGATAAAACCCGAAATATTATTTAGATGTAAGGGTTGTAAAAAGGCCAACATGGAATTAGATGAAACCATAGAACATTTTAAGACTTGCGAAAAAAGAATAGACAACGCAGGATATAGAGAAGAACAGATTTCTAAATAAAAAACAGTCATGTTCGAAGAAATTTGGAAAGACTTCAGTTTAAATAATGAAGAAGATTTAGAGACTAACTCAGAAATTAGTCAAAAAGAACTAATGGAAACTAGTGCATCAAGCTCTAGTCCTTTCCAAAGAACAACAGGAGAACGTATCACAGTAGATACAAGTACAGGCAATATACCTAGAAGACGAGTATATAGAACTGCAGGAGAACCTGTAGAGAACGTTAAACCATCAGGTAGACGAATGCCTTTAGAAGAACCTATAGTCCTTCAAGAAGGAGGAAATAGGGGGAAAATACTAAATATAGCTGCCCACGACCCACAAAGATGGAATTCGGTAATAGACTTGTGGAAAGGGATAGTAGTAGCAGACTATATACAAAATTACGTAGAAACAGACCCTGAGACTATGTATAAATACCTAGAAACCTTCTTAGGAGAATCTACGAAGGCACTATGGGAAGCCTATAAAACAGATTTCCCAGAAGGATTCCACCAATTGGTAACTATGGGATCAAACCCGTATAACTTCACCAACAAAATACATACGTTAATCACAAGTGAAGATCCAAACAGTGGACTAGTAGTCTTACAGAAAAATGCCCTAATTAAACTAGAACAACTAAGCATAAGTAATTGGGTATACATTAAGAAGTTTTTAAATGATTACTTTTATTATTGTACGATCAGCGGAAATTCCTTTGATCAAGTCTTAGGGAGAAAGCTCTTTAATAAACTACCAGGAGCTTTAGGTAGAGAAATTGAAGAACGCTGGAACAAGCGTGACGGGATACAACAAAATCCTGCAGCTAGATGGTCCATAGGACATAGAATCCAGCATGTAATGGAAATATTACAAGAGAAATGCACGCATTTGCAGATTCAGAAACAGCTAAAACAAAATGAGCTGAATTTCTGCAAAAGTGTAATATACACTACACAGAGCTACGATAAAGACCCTATAAGGAAGAAAAGCTATAAACAAAAGAACAAAAGATATGGTTACCAGAACTATGATAAGTATAAGAAAAAGAAGTATTACTTAAGAAAATCATCAGCCAGAAAACCATATTTAGATAGAAACAAACATATAAGAAAATATAGAAATGATAGAACATACAAAAATAAATTAGAATGTTTTACTTGCGGTAGCATAGAACACCTAGCAAATACATGTCCGAAAAGAATAAATAATAATACTAGAAACTCTCAATTAATAGAAGATTTTCAAGAGACATTAATAAATGTAGATGAATACATGTCAGATACAGAGAGTATATACTCTGTAATAAGCATCGACACAGGTGAAAACAAAGAATTAGACTCTTCAGATTCAGAAGCCGATGAATTTATAAATGAAATCGGAATAGAAAAACTAGACATAAATGAAGATCTGAATAATCTAGTAAACACTGCAACTGATTGCGACCATTTATTCGAAAGAAATAAAGGTCTAGATAGTACTGCATGTTGCATTTGCAAATGGTTCCCTAGCAGAAGTAAGTGGGCCAAGTGCAAAAAATGCTACATGGAAGGCTATATAAACTGCCTCCAAAAAGAATTAGGTATAATAATAGGTACAAAAGAAGTTTTAAAAACAATTCAAGAAGATACAACATTAGCCATAAGGGTAATAACCTTAGAAACTAGAGTAAATACATTAGAAATGAGGTTATCTCAACTAGAAAAAGGTAAGCAGAAGGAATATGAAGAAGATCATATTTCAGAAGAACATGTAGAAAAAGAACTAGAACCACATCCAGATGTAGAATTAGCAAATACAGAAGAAATTAGGACTTTAATTTGTAATGAAGATAAGAAATTTAGTTCCTTGAGATTACTAACAAAGGTAAAAATAAAAGACTACGAAATTACTACTTTAGCTTTAGTAGATACAGGCTGTACTAGAAGTATACTAAATAAGAAGATAGTTCCTAATCATCTAGTGAGAACTCTAGATAAGCCATCTTCAGCAATGCAGATGGATGGAACCCATAACTTCTACAGGTATTACCTGCAAGATGCCACAATTAGTTTTATAAATACATGTGCAAAATTTTATAACCCTAGTTATAAACTTGATAAGATTTTAGTAAGAGAACTAAATATAAATACAGATTTTATAATAGGTTTAGATTTTTTGTTAGACAATAATGGAAGTTGTACCATTACTAGAGATGGGATAATATTCCAGAAAAATAGTACCTACACTCCAGTCCAAACACAGAAGTCAGAGACAAAAAAAATACAAATCTCTTCTGTCAATCTTAATAATAAAGATGATAGTTGCTGTAAAGAATGCAGCAATGGAGAAAAATATTCCTGTCAAAACAGTAGTAAGATGGAAATAGAGGATATAAGTTTAGAAGAACTTCTAGACGAAGAAAATGACCCCATAGAAAAAGGCTATGCCTTAATAGATTTAGAAACAGAATTTTATAATTTTAAAAATGGGATAGACAAAATAGGGATAATAAAAGATAAGACAGACTTAGAAAATATAGTGAAAATTTTAGACGAGTTAGAAATCATAGGTGAGAAACCTTTAAGACACTGGAACAATAATAAGATCTTATGCGAATTAGAAATTATAAATCCAGAATATTTTATAAGAACAGCTTCAATAGAAGCAACGAACCAAGACATAGAAGACTTTAAACTACAAATCAAAGAACTAATGAGTTTAGAAATTATAAGACGATCAACGTCAAAACACAGATCTGCAGCATTCATAGTCAGAAATCATTCGGAGATAGTCAGAGGAAAAGCCCGAATGGTAATAAACTACAAAAGACTTAATGACATTACTAGAAGTAATGGATACAAGCTGCCAGACAAATCAGAATTAATCAATCGAATACAAGGTAAGACTATTTTTTGCAAGTTCGATTGTAAATCAGGTTATTGGCAGGTTAAGATGCATCCAACCAGTATAGAATGGACAGCATTCACTTGTCCAGAAGGACATTTCGAATGGTTAGTAATGCCATTCAGACTGAAGACTGCTCCACCCATTTTTCAAAAGAAAATGGATGAAATTTTCGGAGACTATAAAAGATTTATAATAGTTTACGTAGACGATATCCTAGTTTTCAGCAGTAACATGACTGAACACTTAGGTCATCTACAGACAGTATTTAGACTTTTCGTTAGTAACGGAATAATAATTAGCAAGAAAAAGATGGAGTTGTGCAAAAAAAATATAAACTTCCTAGGAGTAACCATAGGAGAAGGGAAGATAAAATTACAACCCCATATAGCTAAAAAGGCACTAGATATGCCAGACAAATTAGACAATACTAAAGATTTGCAAAAATTCTTAGGAATTTTAAATTACGCTAGGACATTTATAAAAGACCTAGGTAAAGTAGCAGGACCTTTATACTCCAAAACAGGTTCTACAGGTCAGAAACACTTTAATGCCGAAGACATTAAAATAGTAAAACTCCTCAAACAACAGATCCAGAACATCCCGGATCTAAATATGCCTTTAGAAACTGACTACTTCATAATAGAGACTGACGGTAGTTTTGAAGGCTGGGGAGCGGTATTAAAAGCTAAGACCAATAAATATAGCAGTAAGGCTTCAGAGAAGATTTGCGCTTACCAAAGCGGCAAATACAAAGAAAAAGGCAATATGAGTAGTATAGACGCAGAAATCTTAGCAGTGATATACAGTCTTAATGCCTTTAGATTATACATTTTAAATAAACCAGAAACGTTAATTAGAAACAGACTGCGAGGCAATAGTTAAATTTCATCAGAAGATCAACGATAAAAACAGCAGCAGACGTAGATGGCTTAATTTCTTGGATACTATATCTATTTATAATTTAGTATTCGAGCACATTAAGGGAAAAGACAATAGTTTAGCAGACCAATTAACTAGATTAAAGATTATTGCTAACTAACCAAGTTTGTTAATTGATCAACAGCATGAGTTCATCAAAGCAGACCCAAAAAGACAAGGGGAAAGGCCCAGCCAAACCCCAAGACGAATATAGACAATCAGTATTGGGTAACCTGAACTTCAGGCCCATAACTGCTCATGAGACTCCCACTTTAGAAAGACTTTATGTCGGTAAGAATAACTTAGTTTCTTTTCCAACTTCTAACCTAACGTTTAAAGTTTTGCCAGACTATGTGATAGACAGACAGCAGAGGTGCTTGATAGACAATTTGTGGATAGCCCACACCAGAAAAGACACTAGTCACTTCGTGGCTACTTTAAATAGTACTTGTTTTTATTTCAATGAAAAGAACCTGGACAAAAAGTTTAAGTTTTATGTTGTTGTCCATGGTAAAACAAAAGGTATTTTTCAGACCTGGATCGAAGTAGTAGACTCAATTAAGGATTTTAAGACTCCATTATTCAAAGGCTTCAATGTCTTCACAGAAGCTTTAGACTATGCTCGAAGAACCCTTGGGCCTAATTATTACTTATCACCAGCTTTGAAATACAGCCAAAGCCAGACCCCTCAATACAATATACAAAGAGACACAGACAAAATAATATTCTGCGATCATTGTAGTACAATGACCGAAGCCTTCAAAAGACTCAACCAGACAAAGGAAGAACTCCAAAGACAAAACATACATCTTTTAGAACAAGTCACAAAATTAGAACTCCAGATCAGACAAAGTTATATCAACCAGAGTTCTCCATCTCTCTCAAAAATGGATGAGATCGGTGGGCATTCCCGTCTGAATGCTAAGAAACCTATTGTATCAGGTAAAGGTACAACTAGTCCGGTGCAAACGGTTGCCGGTAAAGACTCATCAAATCCGTTTATGGCTGTCACTTTGCCAAAAAGTGAAAAAGAGGACGAAAATTCCTCAAAAACTAGAAGAAAGCTCCCCCAGACATTTACAGGATCCACATCCCGAGCAAGGAGCAGACACATAAAGAAGGGACAAATAAAAGTATAGAACAAATAATTAAAAACACCATAGAAAGCATTTTCAAAAAACAGATACAGACCCCAAGCGAGGATAAACATGAAAATCCGGTGGCTACTCCACCAGAGGCATCCTTGACACCCAGACAAAATTCAGAACTTAATCAGAATTTAGATAGCATAGACCATGTATCTGAAACAAGCTCAGAAAACGAGTTCCTAGAATCTAATTATGCTCAAGATGCTCAAGATCCAAATGCAGATTACGATTCGGGCATGAGCTTTGATTCAGTAGCTCTACACAACCTGTCCACATGAAAAAATATCTGGACAGACGTAGCAGAAAAAGACAAAGAAATAAAGAACGGTGCAGAATGCTTAACAGAAAAAGGGATAGCGATTGCCTAAAGGTAGCAGACAAGATAAAAAGGAAAAGACGCCAGCAACAGAAGACGACAAATGAAAAAGAAAGAAATTTTTCAAAGTTAAAGCGACGATGGGGCCCACAGCGCACCCGACCGAAACTTTAAAGATTCCTTTGCAATTTGAAGTCCGAAGTTGAAGTCCGGAGACTCTATAAATACCAGACTCCAAGACAACACAAACACACACAACAACATAGAGAGAAAACACTCGAGAGAAAATGCATGAATCCCTCTTCATTCTCCTCCAACACCCCACTGTGTAAATCACCATATGTAAAATAGCTTTATTTTTCAGCAAGCTTAGGAGTGTGCAGTAGTTTCCGGGACTCCCGAAAGGGTAACCTCCCTGCTCATCTAGTTATGTAAGTTTATTTTTCAATAGTTTATCTCCTCCTAATGTATATTATGTTGTTTTGATATTTATAAAATCTTGCAGAATTGCAAGAAATGTTTGTTGATATTATGTTAATATTTTCATCATGAATCTTCATATACTGCTAAGATTATGAGCTCGATATGTTTAAACATGACTATTTTCGAAACTTAGTATATGGTTATCTCTTGAACTCTGTAATGACCTCCATGGATTAGCTTGTAAATTCCTATGTCAACAGTGGTTGATTTTGGCCTTTGATGTCCGCTGAAGGACTGTGGTGGCCTCCAATTGGGTGTAGCTAAAGAAGATTGTCATTATTTGGGTAAGGTTTGAGAGAAGAGATGAACAGTTCACGAAAGAAAAATGAATAAACATAGAGTGTTCGTGAGATGAACAGTACCTGAGGACTAGTAACTGGACAGAAGTCCAGGTTAAAAAAATAAATAAATAAATAAATTATATTTTACACAGGAGATAGACTTATTGAACTAAAACTACTTACATAGACAGATAACAGCGGGAAGGGAGTACCGAGTAGGACCACACATCATCATATATATATATATATATATATATATAGGGGTGGCTCCACTATAAGGCTAGTAAAACAATCGTTTGGGCCCCCAGTTTTTTGGAGGCCCTCATTTTTTTCTCTAAAAGTTGTATTATATATATATATATAGTCTAGTAAAACAATCGTTTGGGCCCCCAGTTTTTTGGAGGCCCTCATTTTTTTCTCTGAAAGTTGTATTCTATATATACATATATAGTATTAAAAAAAAGTTGTGTGTACTGTTAAATTTGAAGAATTTTTTTGAAGAGAAAGTACAATAATTTTTTATATTATAATGTGGTGATCCTTGCAATAATTGGGAGTGGAATAACCTTACGTGGTAATCGATGGTTATTTTATTATCTCATGTATATCATAAAAACTAATATGAAGCCAATTATTATTTATATATTTACTTTTTTAATTCTTTCTTCTACTATTTTTATTCTCAATATTATAGTGTTATTTCATTGATTAATTCCATGCCTGACGACTCATTGATCAACCTATAAAATATTTTGATTTACAAGTTGTGTAACTTGCGGAAAAGTGATCCATGATTTAATTACATGTAGGACATATTTGTAGCAGGAGCTGAAACATCATTTACAACAATTATTTGGGCATTTGTAGAACTGATAAGAAATCCAAGTGTCTTAGCCAAAGCACAACTTGAAGTTAGGGAAGTCCTAAAGGAAAAGAAAACATTTGAAGATACTGATCTAGAAGAATTGATGTACCTAAAACTAGTGATTAAAGAAACATTAAGGGTACACCCTCCGGCTCCTTTATTACTTTCAAGGGAATGATGAAAGAATATATATACAATTTACAATTTTCCATAATAGAAAAATCATATTTCTATTCTACTCCCAAAACCTTATTCTAGTTGTACAAGAATCCTATAATTATGATAAGTGTACAATACTAATTAAATACAATATTTAAACTAACTAAACCTTCCAAAAACCGTGATATACACGGATGGTTTCACATATGGTAATTTGCCTTGTGAAACCGTGATATAAATGGTATACAAACCTATGTATATCACGGGTATAACTAACACACCCCCGCAATCATAGCGGGCGGTCTTCGTACGCTGAGACTGTCCCTAAAATCTTCAAATAGTACTGACGGAAGACTTTTGGTAAAGATGTCTACAATTTGATACGTGGAAGGTCCATGGCAGACGCGTACTTGTCCACGAGCTACCTTTTCACGAATAAAGTGAATATCCATCTCTGTGTGTTTAGTGCGGTGGTGTTGAACCGGATTACCAGAAAGGTAGACAACACTAATATTATCATAATAAACCAAGGTAGCTTTTTGAATAGGACAATGATGCTCTAAAAGAAGATTACATAACCAACAGGATTCAGAGACCACATTGGCTACCCCCCGATACTCGGCCTCTGTACTAGAGCGAGATAATGTAGACTAACGCTTCGCAGATCACGAGACCAAGTTATTACCAAGAAACATACAATAAGCGGACGTGGAACGTCTGGTATCTGGACAGCCACCCCAATCAGCATCAGTATACGAGACAAGTGTAGATGTCGATGAAGGATATAAATGTAAGCCATAGTCAAGTGTCTCCTGGATGTATCGAATAATGCGTTTGATCGCATTCATGTACTCAACCCTGGGATCATGCATAAACAAACACATATTTTGTACGACATACGGAATATCTGGTCTCGTTAAAGTAAGATACTGAAGAGCCCCTGCAAGACTGTGATACTGAGTCGGATCCTCGTACAGTGAGCCAGCCACAACACCCAGCTTGGGTTTATGCTTGGGTTTAGTATCAACTGGAGTAGAAGTAAACTTGCATGAGGATATACCAGCTCGCTCAATGATCTCAGCTGCATACTTTCGTTGTGATAAGAATAACCCACCTGCATGACTAGTGACAACAATCCCCAAAAAGTAACTCAAAGGCCCCAAGTCTTTCATAGAAAACTCAGAACTGAGCATTGTCATGATAGACTTCCGCAAAGCATCAGAAGAGGCAGTCAAGATAATATCATCCACATATAATAGTATGTAAACCAGGGAAGTACCACGACGATATATGAACAATGAATTATCAGACATGCTGCGTGAAAACCCAATAGATGAAACATAGTCTGCAAATCTCTTATACTAAGCCCGTGAGGCCTGCTTAAGCCCATACAAGGACTTCTTCAATAAACAAACATGATGATGATATTTGGGGTCACGAAATCCCAATGGCTGATGCATGTAAATGGTCTCCTTAAGATCACCATGTAGGAAAGTATTCTTCACATCTAACTGATGAATAGACCAAGCCTTCGAAAGAGCCAGACTGAGAACAATGTGAATGGTAGCCGGTTTGACCACCGAACTAAACGTCTCACCACAATATACTCCAACCTGCTGAGTCTTACCATCACATACAAGACGAGCCTTATGCCTCGCAAAAGACCTATCAGAATTATCTTTATGAGTAAAAATCCACATAGATCGAATAATATTAACACCAGAAAGACGGGGTACCAACTCTCACGTCTTATTTGCAATAAGAGCATCATATTCATCGGTCATAGCCAATTTCCAATTCGGGTCATTTAAAGCGGACATTGGGTTACGGGGTAGGGGGATTTAAGAACATTAGAATTTAGATTAAAATGTTTCTTTGGTTTAAAAATACCTCGTTGACTAAGAGTGACCGGTCTGTGATTCGGGGGAGAATTGGGTGGATTTTGGGACAAATACGGAGGGGTGACAGACTGGCCAGCAGGCAGTGGGCCTGCTAGCCTAATACTGGACGCTGAAACAGTGGCTGGACCCGAGATGGTAGGGGCAGAAGTGGGCTGAATACTTGGCCCAATTTCTGGACCCGAGACGGTAGGGGCAGAACTGGGCTGAATATTTGGCCTAGTTGTTGGACCCGATACTATAGGATTGGGCAAGGGACCCGAAATAATGGCTGGAGGTCCAACGGGAAGTGGGCCCGTTGGCGGACTTTGGGTGCGGGGTATGTCTGAAAAATGGTGGATAATATACGGAGAGACGACGTCATCCAAAAAATTATACGAAATAGGCACGGGACTACTAACGTTAGCAAACGGAAATTGGGTTAGCAAACGGAAATTGAGAATTTTCGCTAACGGAAAAGTCCATAAAAAATTAGAATAATCATCCAAAAAGAAAACATAATAACGATGGCCCAAAGAACTGAGAATAGGATATGTCCGTAAATCGCTATGAATAATATCAAATGACATTAAAGTACGAGAGTTAGAGTCTACAAACGGTAATCTAACAAGTTTTTCTAAAGGACAAGATTGACAAATTGGAGTACTATGCGTACCCTTACAAGAAATAAAATTATTTTTATGTAATGAAGAAACAATAGATGACCCAGGGTGACCCAAACGTGCATGCCATAAGGAAGGAGCGAGAGCTGTAAAAGTAGATGTCAAGGCTTGACTCGAGAGACCGGATTTCATAATCATTATGTAGGAGAGATGGCTGAGTGGTTGGAGGCGTAGCATTGGAACTGGGCGTGATATGATAAAGATATTTCCAACTATCACATCTCATGAGAGGAATCCCCGTCTTGAAATCCTTCACAAAAAACCCAAAAGGATCAAAATCAACAGAAACTATATTATCAGTGGTGAATTTACGGACAGACACCAAATTTTTAATTAAGTTAGGGGCATGAAGAGCAGTTTTCAAGACAAGAGGTGAATGGGGGGGGGGGGGGAGATAAAGTTTTATGACCGTAACCACGAATTGGAATTGAATTGTCATTACCAATAATAATATCACGATTGTTGCTCAAATTGGAACAAGACGAGAGAGTACATTGGTCTGACGTCATGTGGGTAGTGGCTCCGATGTCTATGTACCAATTTCCGTCCGGGGGATTTAATCCAAGTGTGTGCATCGCGGCTTCAATATCGGTAGAGGTGGGGTCTGCTGCATGGTGGGTCTGGTGGGGCCGAGATCCAAGCACGCCGGCTTGCCGCCCTGGCTCAAAATTTCCTCTCGGGTTCCATTGTGGGCCTGAATAACTGGGCCTGCTTGATAGAGAAAACTGGGCCCAGTTCGGGTTGGTAGCATATGACGGGTAATAGGGGCTGTTGGGCCCAAGCCCACTAGCTCAGTTCCGCGGCCATGGGCCCCAAGGTTGTGGCCAGTTGGCTTGCGGCCCACTGCCACCCCCGTTATTTCCACCTCGGTTTTTACCATTATTCTTGTGATTCTCACCCTTTTTGTTGCAATCGTTGTTGCAGTTTTGGCCGGAATTATTGGAGACGGATGGAGAAAAGTTGGACTCGGTCACCATGACGATAGAAAGGGCCCCAACGGCCGCTTTCTTAGCCAAGCCTGCTTCTTCGAGCGTGAGTATGGAACGAGCCTGATAAAACTGTGGAAGAGGACTGCTTTGACGAAAAAGCGTACCAACGCCACTACAGGCCTCAGACAAGCCTGCAACCATTTGAAGGACAAGACGATCATTGGTAACGGGCGCACCAACGTTGCAGAGTTGGTCCGCCAATTCTTTCAATCTTTTGCAGTATGCTGAAACGTTAGGGAAGTCTTCTATATTGACGTGGGAGAATTCCTGCTCAAGGGTAACATCTCAAGAATTTTGATTATCTTAGAATATATCACGCACTCTATTCCAAGCATACATCGTTGTAGCGTCTGGTTCGATAATCGTTTGCAACACGTCGGTAGAGATAGTGGAGTAAATCCACTGAAGAACGGTAGCATCAAGGGTCGTCCATAACTTGTGATCATCCTCGGGTTTGGGCACCTCTTTATCCGCAGGAGCCGTGAGAATAATGTGATGGAGGACTTGATGCGAGCGTGCGTGAACTTTGAACAGTGCGGCCCACGTTGCGTATTGGACGTTTTTTATTTCAAGAATGATAGGGATGTGATTCTTGATGTTAGAAACAGTAAGGGAAGGGTGAAACGTGTTCTTTGCCATAATAGCAACGCAAGACGTGATGTAGGTATTGGGAAGATAAATTTGGGAAGAGAGAATAATGTTGGATTAGTTATGATGGTATTGGTAGGGTGTATAAGAATAATGTTGAATAAGATGTATTAGTAATGTTGGTATTAGTTATGCAAGGATTATTTCTTATCCGTTGTTTGGTTTTGTGTATTTGAAATAACATGTATTGCATAAATTTTTTAAAAAATATTGATTGTTTACAAATACTCTTCATACTTTACTATAATATGTGAGAGACTTCAAGGGTAATTGTGTCTTAAACAATATTTATGCATGTATTAAATTTCCTTATCATGATAGTACAACCATACAAGTTTAATCATCACAAGACTTGGAAATCAAATTATAAAAATTCAAGATATTATCAACAAAAAAAATTAGCTGGAGAAAAGTGGTCAAACCAAATGATGTAGTCTCCATCTAATTCATGAATACTTTATAAATTCAACCTAACACAATTTTTAATCGCATTAATTTTTTCATAGTCATTCACAAAAGTCAAGATGAATTATTATCCCATAAAGACTATTTCCAACGAAACATGTGTTTTCAAATGAATAAATTGATGCTCTCTCACGACTGGCAAATAGAAAGAGATTGAAGATTTTAATAATGATGAAGAATAAATAACAAATAAATTGAAGTTGAATTTAGCAAGAAATTAAGACGTTTTTCATATTTTAATTTGAGAGATTATACATATATATACAGGGGTGACTCGACTATAAGGCTAATAAAGCAATCGTTTGGGGCCCCAAATTTTTGGGGGCCCCAAATTTTTTTATAAAAGTTGTATTCTATTTATACATATATAATATTAAAAAAAAGTTGTGTGTACTGTTAAATTTGAAGAATTTTTTTGAAAAGAAAGTACAATAAATTTTTTATATTATAATGTGGTGGTCCTTGCAATAATTGAGAGTGGAATAACTTTACGTGGTAATCAATAGTTATTTTATTATCTCATTTATATCGTAAAAACTAATATGAGCCCAATTGTTATTCATATATTTACTTTTTTAATTCTCCCTTGTACTATTCTTATTCTCAATATTGGAAAGTCTCTCAAACGACAACTTACTGCGACTTACAAGTAAACAGATTTGATTCTTTTCATATACATATATTGCTTACAAAATAATGTTAATAGTTTTTATAATTGTTGCCTCCGCCGAAAGAAGTTTTTCGAAATTAAAATTGAGAAAAAATTATTTAGGTCAACAATGTCTCAAGAGAGATTGAATGGATTAACTAGATTATCAATTGAAAAGAATTTGTTAAAACAAATCGATTATAAAACAGTAATTAATGACGGGACATCTAAGAAAAAACTAGAAAAATAGAATTTAAATTAAAAAAATACATGGTGATATTTTCTTTAAAAAAAATTAGGGCCTCTCTATGAAGTTTGGCTTTAGACCTTTAATCTTGTTAAAACGACCCTGTTATATATATAAATGGTGAGTCTAGAGGCGAAGAATTGTCATGTTTTACTAAGAGTCTTGGAGAGTGGTAAAAATATAAATTGGCGTTGTGCAACGGTCATTTTTACAAAGGGGGGTCGGGGCGGGGTCGGGTCTGGGGAGGGAAGAGTCCAGGTCCTGTCCCATTTTTGAGTCCCGACGCCATTTTTTTAAGGGGGGATCGGGGCAGGACCGGGGCGGGACCGGGCCGACCCGGCCCACTGGCCAGCCTTAGTTTAAATTTTAAAACAGGTTGTGTATTGGGTTGAGTCATGGATGGGTCAGGTCCTTTGAGTTGAGTCAGAATTTTATGTGGACCAATAAATAAAGACCACATACTTAATTTTAATTTAATTAAATATCATATAATTGTGCCTTTAATATAGGGCAATCTTAAGTGTGAATATAACTTTAGGGGCAAATTTAATCCAATAAATAAAAGGAGAGAGCATTTTGATCCATATTAATACGTTAGGGGCATTTTTTGATAATATTCTATTTATTCTAATAAAGTCATCATTGTGATGTGAACCCCCACCCCTCTATGTGGCGTTGAATGCATTATCAGGACTTTGGGTCAAGATATATATCACTAACCAATAATCAATTATAATTAAATATTCTATCATATTCTATCAAAAACTTCTCGACTAAAGTGGATAATTGAAAATAATTAATCTCAAATATAAATGTGTATTTTCAACTAACCAATAATAAAATGATATCGAACGAATTGGAACGGGAAGAGTAACATAGTCAAACTATGGTAGCAAAAAATTCATGGCATGCCAATTTCAACATTATCTATAAAACTAACGTATCCTCGTTGATCATCACATTCTGGCTTACATCAAAAGATATTGATTTTTTGATATCGCTACTCTGTGCAAATATTTTGAAAAAAATAAATAAATTAAAACTTGTGATATTAAACATGTTATAATATTATTTATTTTATGCTTAATGAGATCTATAGTTATTCAGGTATTTATAACTTGTTTTTTACCAAGATTCTTTCTTTCTTAAAGTATATGCATAGTCAAAACATCATAATATAAATTAGAAAGGATGACTTACCAACTTCAAATATTCTCTTGTTGTTATATATACCAACCTAACATGATGCACCTATCCATAAGTGATAAGTAAATGCTTTCTTCCCCTTCCGAAATGGAGAGTGGACACTTATACTTGATCATCTTCATTTCACTTGCACTCTTCCTCTTCCCTTTGTTCCTTCTATTTAAAAAATGGAAGACATCAAAATCTCCAAACAAAAAATTGCCTCCTGGACCGTGGAGGCTACCTTTTATAGGAAACATGCACCAATTAATGAGCGACCTACCACATCGTTCTCTTAGAAATCTATCGAGAAAATATGGTCCGATCATGCGCTTACATCTTGGGGAAATTTCAATAATTGATATATCTATTGGGATACAATTGTTGTAGGAAACGGGAAGTAAATAACTATTACAATAGTAGAAAGGATAAACAAACTATTACAATAAAATTGAAAATCAAAACCTTAACAAACTGCTTGTGTGATTTGCTGAGTCGAGTGATGACACTTTGTCTTTAAGACAAGATTTCCCCGTATATCTCCTTTTGCGGTATTGAGCAATAGTCTCCCAAGATACAACATCAACTTTAACAAGTGAGCAAAGGAAACTCAAGTGTTACTCTTGAAGAACTTTGAGCATAGTGACTTTGCTAGAGAGAAAGAATATGAAATCAGAAAATATGGAGAATTTTCTAAGTGTTTAGTGTAGTGTGTTTCAATTGAGCCAAAGTCCTCAATTTATAGTGTAAGTAAAAGACCCCTCAACTAGCCAACTAATGGTCTTCAAAAGCTTCTTGATTCAAATTAAAAAGCTTCTTGAAGAAGCTGCCGAAACCCCTCAATCTTGGCTATAAATACAACCTTTTGGGTTGTGTTTAAAGGGGGATTTTTTTTTGGAGAATAGAAAAAAGGGTCTTGGTTTTTTTCAAAATCGAACACAAAAAAATCAACTTTCTTGCATTTTTTTAGGTTTCAGAGAGTTGAAAAACCCCCCTTTTGAAAGTAGTTTCGAAAGCCTGAAAAAACCCTTTGTGAACACAAGTTTTAATTCTCAGAAAATTTGGCTCTTTATTCCAAGTTGTTGGCTATCAATATCTTTTACGTCTGCTTTTACCATCCAAAATACTCACGTTTCGTTCTTGACTAATCAAAACAATAACTTCTCCGAGCGGTGTCGACGATTCGAGACGACGCCTCGGTTCGCTGTCCGGAGAAGATTTACATGAAATGCATCGGGAGCTATGAAGAGTCTCGTTATGAAACTCATCATGACTTTGTCAAATGAAGACCCGCATCCACGTTCCTTGCACTCTCCAAATTCGGGATTTCAAAACAAATAGGGCGAGATGACATCGTCATCCACCTTAGTTCCCTCTTATTATTATTCTTTAATTTCGTTATTTCTATTTTTGGGGGTTGGAATAATTATTTAATGTTTGTGTGATTGTTAGGACATTTAGAATAACTAAGTTAGGAATGGATAATTAATAGGGTAGTTTGAATTGGAAACCCGCTGCTAGTTTATTTATTTTAGGTGCGTTATGCATGTTTAAAACTTTCAAAATAATTTGGTCATCTTTTACTCGCATTATTAATCATGCAAATAGAGTTTTTGTTTCTATCCGATTTGCGATTTAAAATGACTTTCATAAAAAATTATTTCTTTGCATTACAAACAATTTGCTTTTCTCCTTACTATCGATTGTAAAAATGCATGTTTTTATCCAAAATCAAACTTTACATGTATTTTTATAAATAATGCAACACAAATGCATGTTTTACCAAAAATCACTGTACGTGTATTTTTATAAACAATGTCATACAAATGCATGTCTTTTATCCAAAAAATCAACTTTGCATATATTTTATAAAATGCCTTACAAAGGCATGCCTTTTTTTTTATTTTTTTACATGTATTATATAAACAAATGCCATGCCTACTTTGTCGGATTTTTGTCGGGATTTATCTCTCAAAACCGCAAACACCTTTGCGAGACTCTTCAAAAGAATATGTGAAAAATCTTTTATATTGTCGAAAAATGCATTCCTTTTAAATTACTTGCACACCTTTTAATTAACTTTATACTTTAAACATGCATTTTCCTTAGTATAATATTAACCTGAGTTTGACCGGATAACCGCAAGTTAGCTGATCTTAAGGGGTGCCTAACCCCTTCCCTTTAAGATAATAAAGAACCCTTACCTAGAATCTCATTAGTTTCGCAGACCATAAAATCGGAGTTATTTTGTAGCATTTAGTTAACTTTCAGGTGCCCTAATTCACCGTAAAATAATTAGGTGGCGACTACTTAATCCAATCAACGAATCACCAATATGTTGTACTCCGCTTTGACCTGGTTAAAAATGGGATACGACAAAGGCTACACCCTCCGACTCCTTTATTACTTCCAAGGGAATGTAGAGAAAAAAAACCAATGAATACACTGAAATAAATAATTCCTTGATTATTTTCATTAATGAAAGAGTATATATACAATTTATAATTTTCCATAATAGGAAAATCATATTCCTATTCTACTCCCAAAACTCTATTCTAGTTGTACAAGAGTCCTATAATTATGGAATTATGGTAAGTGTACAATACTAATTTAATACAATATTTCGACTAACTAAACCTTCCAAAAACCGTGATATACACGGGCTTGTATACTGTGTATACCACGGTTTCACATATGATAATTTGCCTTGTGAAACCGTGATATACATGGTATATAAACCCATATATATCACGGGTATAACTAACACACCCCCGCAGTCATAGCGGGCAGTCTTCGTATGCTGAGACTGTCCCTAAAATATAAGAGTACTGACAGAAGACCTTTGGTAAAGATATCTTCAATTTGATACCTGAAAGGTACATGGCAGACGCGTACTTGTCCATGAGCTACCTTTTCGCGAACAAAGTGAATATCTATCTCGATGTGTTTAGTGCACTGGTGTTGAACCGGATTACCAGAAAGGTAGAGGACACTAATATTATCACAATAAACCAAGGTAGCTTTCTGAATAGGACAATGAAGCTCTAAAAGAAGATTACGTAACTAACATGATTCAGAGACCACATTGGCTACCCTCGATACTCGGCCTCTGCACTAGAGCGAGATAATGTAGACTAACGCTTCGCAGATCATGAGATCAAGTTATTACCAAGGAAACATACAATAGCCGGACGTGGAAAGTTTGGTATCTGGACAGCCACCCCAATCAGCATCAGTATACGAGACAAGTGTAGATATCGATGAAGGATATAAATGTAAGTCATAGTCAAGTGTCCCCTGGATGTATCGAATAATTCGTTTGAGCTCATTCATGTGCTTAACCCTGGGATCATGCATAAACAAACAAATATGTTGTACGGCATACGTAATATCTGGTCTCGTAAAAGTAAGTTACTGAAGAGCCCCTGCAATACTGCGATAGTGAGTCGGATCCTCATACGGTGAGCCATCCGCAGCACCCAGCTTGGGTTTAGTATCAACTGGAGTAGAAGTAAACTTGCATGAGGATATACCAGCTCGCTCAATGATCTCAGCTGCATACTTTCGTTGTGATAAGAATAACCCACCTGCATGTCTAGTGACAGCAATCCCCAAAAAGTAACTCAAAGGCCCCAAGTCTTTCATAGAAAACTCAGAACTGAGCATTGTCATGATAGACTTCCGCAAAGCATCAGAAGAGGCAGTCAAGATAATATCATCCACATATAATAGTATGTAAACCAGGGAAGTACCACGACGATATATGAACAATGAATTATCAGACATGCTGCGTGAAAACCCAATAGATGAAACATAGTATGTAAATATATTATACCAAGCCTGTGGGGCCTGCTTAAGCCCATACAAGGACTTCTTCAATAAACAGACATGATGAGGATATTTGGGGTCACGAAATTCCAAGGGCTGATGCATGTAAACGGTCTCCTTAAGATCACCATGTAGGAAGCATTCTTCACATCTAACTGATGAATGGGCCAAGCCTTCGAAAAAGCATGACTGAGAACATTGCGAATGGTAGCCGATTTGACCACCGGACTAAATGTCTCACTACAATCCACGCCAACTTACAGAGTCTTACCATCACATACAAGACGAGCCTTATGCCGCGCAAAAGACCCATCAGAATTATCCTTATGAGTAAAAATCTACATAGACCGAATAATATTAACACTAGAAGGACGGGGTACTAATTCCCACGTCTTATTTGCAATAAGAGCATCATATTTGTCGGTCATAGTCAATTTCCAATTCGGGTCATTTAAAGCGGACATTAGGTTACGGGGTAGGGGGATTTAAGAACATTAGAATTTAGATTAAAATATCTTTTTGGTTTAAAAATACCTCGTTGACTACGAGTGATTGGTCCGAGACTCGGGCGAGAATTGTGTGGATTTTGGGACAAACACGGAGGGGTGACGGACTAGCCAGCAGACAGTGGGCCTGCTGGCCTAATACTAGACGTTGAAACAGTGGTTGGACCCGAGATGGTAGGGGCGGAACTGGGCTGAATAATTGGCCCAGTTTCTAGACCCGAGACGGTAGGGACAGAACTGGGCTGAATATTTATCCTAGTTGCTGGACCCGATACTGTAGGACTGGGCAGAGGACCCGAAACAGTGGCCGGCGAACTTTGGGTGCGGAGTATGTCCGAAAAATAGTGGATAATATACGGAGAGACGACGTCATCCAAAAAATTATACGAATTAGGCACGGGACTACTCACGTTAGCAAACGAAAATTATGTTTTATCAAAAAAAACATGACGACTAATGATGATTTTATTAGAGAATAAATCAAAACATTTATAACCACGATGATTAGACGGATAACCAAGAAACACACAAGGGGTATAACGGGCCTGAAGTTTGTTAATTGTGGTGGATGAAAATAGTGGATAACATAAACACCCAAAGACCCTAAGATGTGAATACGAATGAGTCTTATTATATAAGATTTGAAGGGGGGGCGAATATGTCAAACCTTTGGTAGGCAGAATGTTAAGAAGGTATGTAGCCATTTGTAGAGCATGATGCCAAAAGGAAGGGGGTACGGAAGCATGGACCAATAAAGTTCGAACAATATTATTAATGGTACAAATTTTGCGTTCGGCTTTCCCATTTTGTGAGGACATATGAGGACAAGAGAAACGAAAATTTATGTCATTAGTACCACAAAACACCCCAAACAACCCATTATCATATTCTTTGCCATTATCACATTGAATATTTTTTTATTTCCCGTTCGAATTGGGTACGGATGAATGCTCTATATTTTTAAAAAGTGGGAAAACGTGAGATTTTTTCGCTAACGGAAAAGTCCATAAAAAATTAGAATAATCATCCAAAAATAGAACATAATAACGATGGCCCAAAGAACTGACAATAGGAAATGTCCGTAAATCGCTATGAATAATATCAAATGACATTAAAGTACCAGAGTTAGAGTCTATAAACGGTTATCTAACAAGGTTTCCTAGAGGACAAGATTGACAAATTGGAGTACTATGCGTACCCTTACAAGAAATAAAATTATTTTTATGTAATGAAGAAACAATAGACGACCCAGGGTGACCCAAACGTGCATGCCATAAGGAAGGAGCGAGAGCTGCAAAAGTAGATGGCAAGACTTGACTCGAGAGACCGAATTTCATAATCATTATGTAGGAGAGATGGCCGAGTGGTTGAAGGCGTAGCATTGGAACTGGGCGTGATAGAATAAAGATATTTCCTACTATCACATCTCATGAAAGGAATCCCCATCTTGAAATCCTTCACAGAAAACCCAAAAGGATCAAAATCAACAGAAACTCAAATATCATTGGGGAATTTACGGACAAACACCAAATTTTTAATTAAGTTAGGGGTATGAAGAGCATTTTTCAAGACAAGAGGTGGATGGGAAGAGATAAAGTTTTATGATTATAACCAAGAATTGGAATGGAATTGCCATTACCAATAATTATGTCACGATTGTTGCTCAAATTAGAATAAGACGAGAGAGTACCTTGGTCAGACGTTATGTGGGTAGTGGATCCGGTGTCTATGTACCAATTCGTGTCCGGGGGATTTAATTCAAGTGTGTGCATCGCGGCATCAATGTCTATAAAGGTGGGGCCCGCTGCATGGTGGACCTGGTGGGGCCAAGACCCAAGCACGCCGGCTTGCTGCCCCGGCCCAGAATTTCCTCTCGGATTCCACTATGAGTCTGAATAACTAGGCCTGCTCGAGGACTTCAAGGGTAATTGTGTCTTTAATCATGTTTATGCATGTATTAAAATTCCTTATCATGATAGTACAACGATACAAGTTTAATCATCACAAGACTTGGAAATCAAATTATAAAAATTCAAGATATTATCAACAAAAAAAATTAGCTGGAGAAAAGTGGTCATACCAAATGATGTAGTCTCCATCTAATTCATGAATACTTTATAAATTCAACCTAACACAATTTTTAATAGCATTAATTTTTTCATAGTCATTCACAAAAGTCAAGATGAATTATTATCCCATAAAGACTATTTCCAACGAAACATGTGTTTTCAAATGAATAAATTGATGCACTCTCACGACTGACAAATAGAAAGAGATTGAAGATTTTAATAATGATGAAGAATAAATAACAAATAAATTGAAGTTGAATTTAGCAAGAAATTAAGATGTTTTTCAAAATTTAATTTGAGAGATTATATATATATATATATATATATATATATGGCTCGACTATAAGGCTAGTAAAGCAATCGTTTGGAACTCAGTTTTTTGGGGGGCTTTTTCCTAAAAGTTGTATTCTATAAATACATATATAGTATTAAAAAAAGTTGCGTGTACGGTTAAATTTGAAGAATTTTTTTTGAAGAGAAAGTACAATATCTTTTTTATATTATAATGTGATGATCCTTGCAATAATTGGGCGTGGAATAACCTTACATGGTAATCGATAGTTATTTTATTATCTCATTTATATCATAAAAACTAATATGAGCCCAATTATTATTCATATATTTACTTTTTTAATTCTCCCTTTTACTATTCTTATTCTCAATATTGAAAAGTCTCTCAAGTGAGTTACAAGTAAAAAGATTTGATTCTTTTCATATACATATACTGTTTACAGAATAATGTTAATAGTTTCTATAATTGTTGCCTCCGCCGAAAAAAGTTTTTCGAAATTAAAATTGAAAAAATTTTATTTAGGTCAACAATGTCTCAAGAGATATTGAATGGATTAACTAGATTATCAATTGAAAAGAATTTGATAAAACAAATCAATTATAAAACAGTAATTAATGACAGGGCATCTAAAAAAACTAGAAAAATAGAATTTAAATTAAAAAAAATACATGGCGATATTTTCTTTTAAAAAATTAGGGTCTCTCTATGAAGTTTGGTTTTAGGCCTTCAATCTTGTTAAAACGGCCCATTTTATATATATATATATATATATATATATATATATATATATATATATATATATATATATATATATATATATATATATAAAATTCTTTATTTTGAATCGTGTTGTATTTTCGTGTTATTATATGATGATTAAGCTTTATTTTCTCTAATTAATTAATAGCATTTTACCCAAAAGTGTGCATTGTGGCATCGATGTCAGTTGGTGTTGCTACTACCGAGTGGGTCTGCTGCCACTAGGTAAGCTGTGGATATGGCCCAAGTACGATGGGCCCAAAACTGTTGGGTTGTTGACTGCTGCCAGACGGCTGGCCAGTCTGCCTTGGTCTGGGCCTGGCCCAATTTCCTAAAGGAAAAGGAAAAGGAAAAGGACGGCATAGCCTAAGGCCACTACCAAGCCTACTGTTACGGTGCACTGCCCCACTGGGCCCACGACTGCCACGCCTGGTCAGACGGAAGCATAGACCAATAAAGTTCAGACAATATTATTAATGGTACGAATTTTGCGTTCGGCTTTTCCATTTTGTGAAGACGTATGAAGACAAGAGAAACGAAAATTTATGCCATTAGTACCACAAAACACCCGAAACAACCCATTATCAAATTCTTTGTCATTATCACATTGAATATTTTTTATGGCCCAAAGAACTGACAATAGGAAATGTCCGTAAATCGCTATGAATAATATCAAATGACATTAAAGTACCAGAGTTAGAGTCTACAAACGGTTATCTAACAAGGTTTCCTAGAGGACAAGATTGACAAATTGGAGTACTATGCGTACCCTTACAAGAAATAAAATTATTTTTCTGTAATGAAGAAATAATAGACGACCCAGGGTGACCCAAACGTGCATGCCATAAGGAAGGAGCGAGAGCTGCAAAAGTAGATGGCAAGGCTTGATTCGAGAGACCGGATTTCATAATCATTATGTAGGAGAAATGGCCGAGTGGTTGAAGACGTAGCATTAGAACTGGGCGTGATAGAATAAAGATATTTCCTACTATCACATCTCATGAGAGGAATCCCCATCTTGAAATCCTTCACAGAAAATCCAAAAGGATCAAAATCAAACAGAAACTCAATTATCAGTGGTGAATTTTTGGACAAACACCAAATTTTTAGTTAAGTTAGGGACATGAAGAGCATTTTTCAAGACAAGAGGTGGATGGAGGAGATAAAGTTTTATGACCGTAACCACGAATTGGAATTGAATTGCCATTACAAATAATTATGCCATGATTGTTCCTCAAATTGGAATAAGACGAGAGAGTACCTTAGTCGGATTTCATGTGGGTAGTGGCTCCGGTGTCTATGTATAAATTCGCATCCGGGGGATTTAATCCAAGTGTGTGCATCGCGACTTCAATATCGGTAGAGGTGGGGGCCGCTGCATGGTGGGCCTGGTGGGGCCGAGACCCAAGCACGCCGGCTTGCTGCCCCGGCTCAGAATTTCCTCTCGGTTTCCACTGTGGGCCTGAATAACTGGGCCCAGTTCGGGTTGGTAGCATATGACGGGTAATAGGGGTGGTTGGGCCCAGACCCAGTTTCACGACCATGGGCCCCAGGGCTGTGGCCAGTTGGCTTGCGACCCATTTCCCTGAGCCCATTGCCACCCCGTTATTTCCACCTCAGTTTTTACCATTATTCTTGCGATTCTGACCCTTTTTGCCGCCACCGTTGTTGCGGTTTTGGCCGGAATTGTTAGAGACGGATGGAGAAAAGTTGGATTCGGTCACCATGACGATAGAAGGACCCCAGTAGCCGCTTTATTAGCCAAGCCTACTTCTTCGAGCGTGAGCATGGAACAGGCTTGATAAAACTGCAGAAGAGGACTGCTCTGACGAAGAAGTGTACCAACGCCACTATAGGCCTCACACAGGCCTGCAACCATTTGAAGGACAAGACGATCGTTGGTAACGGGCGCACCAACGTTGCAAAGTTGGTCCGCCAATTCTTTCAACCTTTTGTAGTTCGCTGAAACGTTAGGGAAGTCTTCTATATTGACGTGGGAGAATTCCTGCTCAAGGGTAACAACACGAGAATTTTTATTATCTTAGAATATATCACGCCCTTTATTCCAAGCATCCATCGTTGTAGCGTCTGGTTCGATAATCATTTGCAACAAGTCGGTAGAGATAGTGGAGTAAATCCACTGAAGAACGGTAGCATCAAGGGTCGTCCATAACTTGGGATCATCCTCGGGTTTGGACACCTCTGTATCCGCAGGAGCCGCGGGAACAATGTGATGAAGGAATTGATGCGAGCGTGCGTGAACTTTGAACAATTCGACCCACATCGCGTATTAGAGGTTTTCTATTTCAAGAATGATAGGGATGTGATTCTTGATGATAGAAACAGTAAGGGCAGGGTGAAACGTGTTCTTAGCCATAATAGCAACGCAAGACGTGATGTAGGTATTGGGAAGAAATATTTGGGAAGAGAGAATAATGTTGGATTAGTTATGATGGTATTGGTAGGGTGTATAAGAATAATGTTGAATATGATGTATTTGTAATGTTGGTATTAGTTATGCAGGAATTATTTCTTATCCATTGTTTGGTTTTGTGTATTAGAAATAATATGCATTGCATAATTTTTTTTAAAGATATTGATTGTTTACAAAAATACTCTTCATACTTTACTATAATATGTGAAGGACTTCAAGGGTAATTGTGTTTTTAACCATGTTTATGCATTAATTAAAATTCCTTATCATGATAGTACAACGATATCACAAGACTTGGAAATCAAATTATAAAAATTCAAGATATTATCAACAACAACAAAAATTAGCTGGAGAAAAGTGGTCATACCAAATGATGTAGTCTCCATCTAATTCATGAATACTTTATAAATTCAACCTAACACAATTTTAATCGCATTAATTTTTTCATAGTCATTCACAAAAGACAAGATGAATTATTATCCCATAAAGACTATTTCCAACGAAACATGTGTTTTCAAATGAATAAATTGATGCACTCTCACGACTGACAAATAGAAAGAGATTGAAGATTTTAATAATGATGAAGAATAAATAACAAATAAATTGAAGTTGAATTTAGCAAGAAATTAAGACGTTTTTCATAATTTAATTTGAGAGATTATATATATATATATATATATAGGGGTGGCTCGACTATAAGGCTAGTAAAGCAATCGTTTGGACCTCTCATTTTTTGGGGGGCCCATTTTTTTTTCTAAAAGTTACATTTTATATATACATATATAGTATTAAAAAAAGTTGTGTGTACTGTTAAATTTGAAGAATTTTTTTGAAGAGAAAGTACAATAACTTTTTTTATATTATAATGTGATGATCCTTGCAAAAATTGTGTCACGACCCGAACCGGAGGGCCGCGACGGGCACCCGGATCCCATCCGCCGGGTACTGCCATTCGTATATCCAACACCTAATCGTAACTAAATACGGACTAAGCCAAAAAGACATTATAGAAAATTTTAATCAGAAATCCAATTTTCATATATACATACACATACCAAGGCCGACAAGGCCACACATGACAACTAACCACAGGACACCTGTCTACTAGCCTCTATGAGTAGCAACATCAAAGGCCGGGACAGGGCCCCGCCATACCCATATATACAAGCAAGAGTACCGTACCAAAATTAGACCAACACTCCGAACAAGGGAAGTGTTCCAAAAATCTGCTGGATCCGCAATCAACTAACGTGATCCGTCACCTTCCTTAACTAAACCTGGGGCATGAAACGCAGCATCCCCCGACAAAAGGGACGTCAGTACGACTGATGTACTGAGTATGTCAGGCATGAACAATAGAATAACAGGATATAACAACAACTGAAACAGAAATAACTGACCAATAGGAACTGCCTCTGAGGGGCCTTATACACTTGCCTACATGTTATGCACAATGCAGTATTCTTATACATCGGCCTCATCGGGCATCTTTCTTACCATAACAGCCTCTGTGGGCATCATACCATACAATGATTAATGAATGTATGCATAATGCAAATGCGGTATACTAATGTCCACACAGGAATCCTCCCATAACCGTCTCTGTGGGCATCAGGTTATATCGCCACACAAGGGCATCACATCATATTGGCCTCTTCAGGTCTTTCGTGATAGTCTGTACCAGCTGCAGGTGGTGTGCGTATATAACGTCTTTCCCTTTCCCCATATCCCCTACATATATAATATTTACCATATAGTAGTGTGCATAATATCAGTGGTCCACGGTAATATATGAATGCAATGCGAATAAAAATGCATGTATCGCAACAAAATACCCAACATAATTTTCTTGTACCATCAGTTAACGCCGTAAATATTACCATATTTTCTGTATCTCTTAATAAGAACTTAGGAACATATTTAGACATGTTTTTAGCATAGGATTCAATAACATGAATATTCTTAACTATTATGAGTACAATAAATTATGGAGCAATATCACGATTCTATTTTATTACACGGACATGCCAAAAAAAATTTTTGTCTTTAACATACTTCGATAATACAAAGGGGAGTCAACTTTGCGGCCTTAGGGTCGCAAGTTCGATTCTCCCCTCCGGATATCGTCCTCCGGGGCACATATATGTGGTAAAGCCTGGGCGCTAAAAGCAGCGCGGGCATGTTGCGGTGTGGGTTCGATCTCCGCCAAGCCTTGTGGATGGGGCCTGTGGGGGGGTCAACCTTGTAGCATTGATCCGTTGGACGCAAGCAGACACTGACCATGTGTGCACATCCCGCGATTTACCTAGTGGTGGAGTGCTGAAGGACCGGTCCCATCATCTCCAGGACGTCTGGGTAATACCAGTGAAGTAGTCAGACGCAAGCCTGAAAACCTGAATTATCAAGAAAAAGAAAAAAGGAAAGGAGGCCGTTTCTGAAATGTTGCTGACTGATATGGAATCGGACTGGACAAAATATGTTTGTCCCTGTACTTGAAATTGTTTATGGGCTAGTCGGTTGATGTTATCAACCACACTAAGAACTATCCACTAACCACCCAAGTAAATAAAGAAATAACACATCCAAAGGGGTCAGCTTAGCTGGCAGGGAGTCAAGTTTGCGGCCTTAGGGTCGCAAGTTCGATTCCCCCCTAAGGATATCGTCCTCCGGGGCACATACATGTGGTAAAGCCTGGGCGCTAAAAGCCACGCGGGCATGTTGCAGTGTGGGTTCGGTCTCCGCCAAGCTTTAGGGATGGGGCTTGTGGGGGGGTCAACCTTGTAGCATTGATCCGTTGGACGCAAGCAGACACTGACCATGTGTGCATATCCCGCGATTTACCTGGTGGTGGGGGGTCTTTGAAGGACCGGTCCCATCACCTCCAGGAGCCTAGTACCAGTACTTGTGCAGGTACTAGCGATATGGGGGTACTAAGGCCACCCCGAGACCTGGCTTAAAAAAAAAAAAAAAAAAAAAAAAAAAAAAAAGAAATAACACTTCCATTACTTATCTTGTAAGAATTCTAGATCTGAGGAATATTTTATTTTAATTGATTTGGCCAGCATGCATCATAGGGGTGGGCCACGTGAAAGGAAGGTGAGTTTTGATAAATGTGTGCACTAGTTTCAACTTTCAAGAATAAATATTTTACCACTTTCTACTATTAGCAAGACTTTCTAAGGATAATATCACAATCAATAATGATTCTTGTTTTATATAAAAAAAATGAAACATATAATGCGGACATACATATGGATAAGATGTCTAAAAAAATAAATTATAATTTTTTTAACGATTTAGGAATTATTTCGGGGTCTAATCTCTTTTATATACCAATCTCTTTATCAGCATATGTAAATATAACAAAAAAAATTCCAACGCTCGGATTCATTTATACATGCCTAGCGATTTTATATATGCTTAACGATTTAAACCGTAACCCGAAAATACGGGATGTTACAAATTGAGAATCGAATAACCTTACCTGGTAATCAATAGTTATTTTATTATCTCATTTGTATCGTAAAAACCAATATGAGCCCAATTATTATTCATATATTTAATTTTTTAATTCTCCCTTTCACTATTCTTATTCTCAATATTGGAAAGTCTATCAAACGACAACTTAATGCGACTTACAAGTAAAAAGATTTGATTCTTTTCATATACATATATTGCTTACAGAATAATGTTAATAGTTTCCATAATTATTGCCTCCGCCGAAAGAAGTTTTTAGAAATTAAAATTGAGAAAAAATTATTTAGGTCAACAATGTCTCAAGAGAGATTGAATAGATTAACTAGATTATCAATTGAAAAGAATTTGATAAAACAAATCAATTATAAAACATTAATTAATGACGGGGCATCTAAAAAAACTAGAAAAATAGAATTAAATAAAAAAATACATGGTGATATTTTCTTTAAAAAAATTAGGGTCTCTCTATGAAGTTTGGCTTTAGGTCTTCAATATTTTTAAAACGGCTATGTTATATATATAAATGGTGAGTCTAGAGGCGAAGAATTGTCATGTTTTACTAAGAGTCATGGAGAGTGGTAAAAATACAAATTGGCGTTGTGCATCGGACATTTTTGCAAAGGGGGGTCGGGTCTGGGGCGGGACGGGCCTGGGCGGGACGAGTCTAGGTCTCGTCCCATTTTCGAGTCCCGACACCATTTTTTTTAGGGGGGATTGGGGCAGGACCGGGGCAAGGTTGGGGCGGGGTTGGTGCGGGGTCGGGGCGGGCCAGGACCAAGCCGACCCGGCCCAATGGCTAGCCTTAGTTTAAATTTTAAAACAGGTTGTGTATTGGGTTGAGTCATGGATGGGTCAGGTCCTTTGAGTTTTGAGTCGGAATTTTATGTGGACCAATAAATAAAGATGACATACTTAATTTTAATCTAATTAAATATCATATAATTGTGCCGTTAATATAGGGCAATCTTAAGTGTGAATATAGCGTTCGGGGCAAATTTGATCCAATAAATAAAAGAAGAGAGCATTTTGATCCATTTTAAGGGGTATTTTTTGATAATATTCTATTTATTCTAATAAAGTCATCATGGTGATGTGAACCCCCACCCCTCTATGTAGCGTTGGATGCATTATCAGGACTTTGGGTCAAGATATATATCACTCTCCGTCCCAATTTATATAAGGGTTGATCAGTATGAAAGTCAAACAACTTTTTATTTAATTACAATTTAACTTTTTTCATATATTGTAAATTACCTATGCAATCATATAGTACTTTTTATATAGTTTTTAAATATTTAAATTTTAATATAAAATATTTGAAAATTTTATATTTAAAATTGAGTTAAAGAAAAAACGATTTGACTTCTAAAATTGGTGAAACCTTGGTATAAATTCCGAAGGAGTAACGACAAGACAGAGGTTTCTGTCCTACTATTTAGCATCAAACAGTGCCTAACAAATGACATACTACATATAGTAACAGAGAATGATTCTAACCTCTTTAGTGAATGTATAAGTGGCGGCAACAATAGTTCAAGAAAGATAATTATGACTAAATATTTTATTCTATTCCATCAAAAACTTTTCATTAGGACTAAAGTGGATAATTGAAAATAATTAATCTCAAATATAAATGTGTATTTTCAACTAATCAATAATAAAATGATATTCAACGAATTGAAACGGGAAGAGTAACATAGTCAAACTATAGTAGCAAAAACCTCATGGCATGCCAATTTCAACATTATCTATAAAACTAACGTATCCTCGTTGATCATCACATTCTGGCTTACATCAAAAGATATTGATTTTTTGATATCGCTACCCTGTGCAAATATTTTGAAAAAATAAATAAATTATGATATTAAACATATTATAATATTATTTATTTTATGCTTAATGAGATGATCTATAATCATTCAGATATTTATGACTTATTTTAGACCAAGATTCTTTCTTTCTTAAAGTATATGCATAGTCAAAACACCATAATATAAATTAGAACGGATGACTTACCAACTTCAAATATTCTCTTGTTGTTATATACCCCAACCTAACATGATGCACCTATCCATAAGGGATAAGTAAATGCTTTCTTCCCCTTCCGAAATGGAGAGTGGACACTTATACTTGATCATCTTCATATCACTTGCACTCTTCTTTTCCCTTTGTTCATTCTATTTAAAAAATGGAAGACATCAAAATCTCCAAACAAAAAATTGCCTCCTGGACCGTGGAGGCTACCTTTTATAGGAAACATGCACCAATTAATGAGCGACCTACCACATCGTTCTCTTAGAAATCTATCGAGAAAATATGGTCCGATCATGCGCTTACTTACATCTTGGGGAAATTTCAATAATTGTTATATCTTCACCAGAAATGGCAAAAGAAGTCATGAAAACTCAAGTCCTCCTTTTTGCAACTAGGCCAAAACTTATGTCAGCAAGTATCATATTTTATGATTGCACAGACATAGGTTTTTCTCCATATGGAGATTACTGGAGAAATATGAGGAAAGTCTGTGTTCTGGAACTTCTCAGTGCAAAGATGGTCAAATCTTTTAATTCAATTAGACAAGAAGAAATATCAATTCTCATTTCATCTATCCAATCCAGCACACCTGACTCATTGATCAACTTATCTGACAAAATATTTTGGCTTACAAATTCGATAACCTGTAGGTCAGTATCTGGAAAAATCGTACATGATCGAAATAAGTTGATAATGTTGGTGAAGGATGTATATTCATTAATTGGAGGATTCGATTTAACTGATTTGTTCCCTTCCCAAAAGTGGCTTCATAATATCAGTGGAATGAAGTCCAAATTATCAAAGGCACACTCAAAGGTTGACGATATCTTGGAGAAAATCATTAATGACCATCAAGATAACCGAGCAAAAGGTAAGAAATGTAATGGTGAGTCTGAGAGTGAAGATTTGGTAGATGTTTTACTTAGAGTAATGGAGAGTGGAGAATTTGGATATCCTATCACAAATCAGAACATTAAAGCAGTCATTCTTGTAAGTCTCGGGCATCTTAAAAAGGTTATTCTCTTTCATGTTATGAATATTAACTTCAGCCTTTATACTTTTAATTTTTTATGTAGGACATGTTTGTAGCAGGAACTGAAACAGCTTCTTCAACAATCATTTGGGCATTTTTAGAAATGATTAAAAATCCTAGTGTCATGGCTAAAGCACAACTCGAAGTGAGAGAAAGACTGAAGAGGAAAAAAACATTTGATGATACTGATTTGGAAGAATTGAACTACTTGGAATTAGTTATCAAAGAAACATTAAGATTGCACCCTCCGGCTCCTCTATTAGTCCCAAGGGAATGCAGAGAAGAGACAAGGATTGAGGGATACACAATACCTGTCAAAACTACAGTCATGGTGAATGCATGGGCGATTGGGAGAGATTCAAAATATTGGCATAATTCAGAAAGCTTTATACCTGAGAGATTTGAGAATAGTACTATTGATTTCAGAGGAAATCACTTTGAATTTATTCCGTTTGGTGCAGGAAGAAGAATATGTCCCGGAATGCTATTTGGTTTAACGAATATTGCACATATTTTATCTCAATTACTTTATCACTTCGACTGGAAGGTTCCTCATGGAGTTAATCCCAACGATTTGGACACGATCGAAACAGAAGGATTAACCGCCAGAAGAAAGAATGATCTTTGTTTGATTGCTACTCCTTTTAGCCTTTCATTTTGAATCAGAACTTGTACCTTTCTTCTTTACGTGTAAGCTCGATGTCTTTCACAAAGTACTTATTTGACTATAAAGTTGGAGAGGAGCTCTCTCTTATTAAAGATATAGACTTAACAACTTTCATCCTTATTTAAAGTAATTGCATATTTCAAACTGGTTATTACATGTTTATAATCCGGTGATTATTAAGCAGATAATAGTGTCTATTGTATAATATAACTTATATTTGTATTTTTCTTACTTATGAATGGTAAACCTGATCCATATATTTGTAAAATAAATAAAGTATTTAGCAATATCCTTTCTGGTCAAAACGAGAGAAAAAGATGAATATATACCCTCTTTTTAATAATTACCGTTTTTCTTCTTCGTTTTATTAGCTAGGTTATCGCTCATCTTTTATTTTCATGCCCCATATGGTCATCAAATTAGGTCCCCTTCACCTTTTCTTAAGTAAGTAGAATTTCACAACCAATTTCAATGATTGAAAGGACGCAACTGCCTTGAAATTTCAATTCTAATTTTGTTGCTGCTTAGTACATTATTTAAATTGCTGCCGACTGTTGTTGATCTTATCCCTACCATGACCCCATATGTGGCACACTCATCTTGGAGGAGCTTACACTACAGCACCAAATGAAAAAAAAATCGAAGAAGATGTTTGGTAATCAAATTAACTCTAAAGCATTACTATTATAGTATTACTTTTCAAACATTCCCATATTATATAAACATGAAGCATGTGATTCTCCATAATATAATATACAATTGTTACCTATATGAATTAATGGAGACTTAAAACTTGACCTTCATCTTCATTTCGCTCTTGCTATTCCTTTCCTTCATCTTAAATTTATTTCAGATATGAAAGGAATAAAAAATAACCCTTAAGAAAAGATTGCCTCCGGGACAATGGAAGCTACATTTTATTGGGAACTTGCACCAATTTTAATGAATGGTCGCCTACCACATCATACTCTAAGAAGCCTTTTGCAGAAATATGGGTCGATCAATCATTTATGTCTAGGAAAACATCAACCCTAGTTGTATATCTTCACTGAATGGCAAAAGAAATTTTGAAAACTTAAGATCTCCACTTTGCAAGTACGCCTAAACTTATGCATGGAGAGATTATTTTCTATAATTATACGGACATAGGAACTTGTAGGAAGTGTGAATCTTAGAACTTCTTAGCACGAAGATGGTCAAATCATTTTACTCAATTCGACTAGCAGAGATGTCAAGTGTTCGATTAATTCCATATCTGACGACTCACTGATCAACCTATCAGACAAAATTACAAGTTGTGTAACATGTAGATCTGCCTAGGGAAAAGTGATCCATGATCAAGATAAGTTCATAATGTTGGTGAAGGACGTAATATCAGCTACAACATTTGACTTGGCTGATTTGTTCCCTTCATGAGATCCGTGGATTGCAGTCCAAGTTGGTGGACGCTCACGCAAAGGCGGATGTAATTTTGAAAAATATCATTAATGAACGTAAGGAAAATCAAGCCAATGGTAAAAAGGGTAATGGTGAGTCTAGAGGCGAAGATTTGTCATGTTTTACTAAGAATATGGAACATCAAAGCACTTATTTTCATAAGTGTAGTTTCATTTGGGCTGTCGGGAAGTGAGGCAGTGGGGACGGGTTGTTGACGGTACCGTGGGGCAGTGTAGTTGGCGGGGGTTGTGGGGTCGTCGTATGCAGAGGGGTGGTTGACTGGGGTTGCTGGGATGTCGGTGGGGGTTGGGGCAGTGAGGCAAAGGGATGGTCGACAGAGATAGGGATGCCATGACTGGAGCAGTAGGGGGGTTCGACGAGACTTGGGGCAGTGACGGGACAACCGGAATATTAGCACTATGTATGGCGTTTTGCAGGAGAGGGGAAGTGTCCGGGTCATTAAAGAAGTCGTAATCAGTAACTTGAAGTTGTTGGACGTTTGCAAACAAGAAAATGTTTTCCTTGAATATGACATGACGAGATACTAGGATTTTAGGTGTTGACAAATCATAGCATAAGTACCCTCATGGTTCGACGGAAAACCTAAGAAGACGCAAGGAGAGGTGCGAGGTGCTAATTTGTGAGGGGTCGTGGAGGAAAGAATCAGGTAGCATAGACAACCGAAAGTCCGAAGGTGATCATATGAAGGGATCCGACGGAATATAATTTCGGTAGGGGTTTTATTTGGAAGGGTACGGGTAGGTAATATATTAAGAAGGTATATCATTTATAATGCGTATACCCAAAATGGAGGGGGAAGAGAAGCATGAAAGAGCATTGTATGGATCATATTGTTAATGATGCGGAGTATTCTTTCGGCTTTACCATTTTGAGGTGAGGTATGGGGGCACGAGAATCGAAACACCATGCCATTATTCGCACAAAATTTATGAAAGGGGGAATTGTTAAACTCACAACCATTGTCACATTGAAATAATTTTATATCCTTTTCAAATTGTGTTTTAACATAAGTTCGAAATTCAAGAAACGTGGAGTAAACTTGAGACTTATATTTGAGCGGATAGACACAAAGAAAGTGAGAGAAGTCATCTAATAATACCAAATAATAATTATGACTCAGTTTGCTAGTGATGGGAGACGTCCATAAATCCGCATGAATGATGTCAAAAGGAGCAAAAGTAACAATTAAAGATGGCTTAAACAGAAGTCTAACGTGCTTTTCTAGAGGACAAGAATAGCAATTTTGGAAAAATTTCCCTTTATTACATCGAATTGAATTGTGACTTCTAAGAAAGTTAAAAACTGGTGCTCCCGGGAGTCCAAGTCTACTGTGCCAAGTTGATGGAAAGATTGCAACTAGGAGGTATGTGGATTGATGCTTGCAGCGGGAGTGGATGAGAAAGGATAGAAGTATCCCACACTATTGCACCTCGTAAGTGGTATCCCCGTACATAGGTCATTCACAAAAAAAACAAGAGGGTCAAACTCAATAGGTACAGAATTTTCACTAGAGAATTTCCTAATAGAGATTAAGTTTTTAATGATATTAGGAGCATAAAGGACGTTTGAGGGAAAAAGAGGGTGAGGTGACAGTAATTTAGTGGTGTCATGGCCTTGAATTAGAATGTCATTATCATTTCCGACCAAAATAAATTGAGGATTGCTCAAATTAAATAGTTGAGGAAGATTATCGGAGTTATGAGTGAGGTGGGATGTGGCACCCGTGTCCATGTACCAGGCATCTTCGGGCTGCTGTAAGTTCATAGTACTGTAGGCATGACTCAGTTTGATAGGGGACATAAGGATGTAGGGCTACTGCGGATGTTGGGCCAGAGATAGGTAGGCCTGATGTTGTTGGTCCGTGTAGCGGGGGACTGGAGGTGGGCCCAGGAGTCCCCGCTGTTGGTGTTGCCCAGTGAATTAGGCCTGGATTGTCGGATACGAACATAGCAGTGAGGCCCAAGTCCCGGGGCTCTAGGCTACGGTCATGTGTCATGGTGTTGGGCTGGCCCACTGAGAGGGGTGTTGAGCCGGTCGTGACTATCCATTGGACCTGGAGTTACCGCCACGACCCTTCCTTCGGCCGCTGCTTCGATTCCCAAAGCCATGGCCTCTTCCTCCTCCTTAGCCACCACGTTGAGGGTGGTGGTTCATGTTGTGTTGTGGACCGGTGGGTGTGGTGGTGGCTGGCGGGACGTCAACCTCCAATGCATGTTGATTGTGTTCGTCCTGTTTGGCTCGTTTAGTCTCTTCCAACAATAATTATGAATGGACTTTGTTGAAGCTAGGAAGGGGACCCGCTTGTTGGATCATCATCACAAGTGTGTCGTACTCACTCTTCGGCAAATCATTGATGAGTTGTAAAACCATTTTTGTTTCGGAAATCGGAGTGCCAACATTAGACAATTGATTGACAACCAATTTTATTTGTTTACAATAGTCTTACATGTTGGCAAAGTGTTCAAGACGAGTGTTGTTAAATTGTTCCTCCAAATAGACGGCGCGTGTATGTTTGTTGTCTTGAAAGATTTCCTCTAGTTGTGTTCATAATTCATGAGCCATAGCACATGTCTTCATAATAGTATGAAGTAAATTCTTGGAGATGGTGTAATATATCCATTTTTAACAATTGCATCTAGCCGCTTCCACGTTGGGTGGACGAGGTGTGGTGGTATCGATGTGATCAAGGACGTTGTATGCACAAGCATGTATGTGAAATAATTCAACCCACGATGAGTATTGTCCATCGTCTTGATCAAGAACTAAAGGGATAAAGTTTTTGATATTTGTTGCGGTGAAGGCCGGATGAAAGGAGTTAGGAAGGAGGAGGAGGATATGTGACGTCGGGGTTGGAGGAGGAACCCTTGGGAGATTCGTGAGTAGCCATGAGGGGGCATTTTTTTGTGGTTCAAGAGAAGGAAAAAAATTAGGGTTAGGGGGGGAGGATCCGCCGGAAGCAAGGTGAGGGGGGGGGCAAACAAGAGTAGTAAAAAGGGTGTTTAGGGTTTGGCTCTTGATACCATGTAGAATAGTGTATTTCTCCTTGGTCGGAGGCTTCTCACTAATGCAATATTTAGCTTTCAAACTTAGCCTAGCTGATTTGGTTTTTGGGTTTGTTGTTAGGTATTTACAATTTACCAACCTAACTGGAGAAGAATATCTACTTTACATAATTACACTAGAATAATAATTACAGAATATATGGAGAATATTAATATATTCTCTCACATATAGTTTGCCTTTTATTATTTATTAGTACAATTTTTTGAAGTTACAGCAACATTTGATGTTTCAATTACATGTAGGATATGTTTGCAGCAGGAGCTGAAACATCATTTACATATATTATTTGGGCATTTGCAGAACTGATAAGAAATCAAGGTGTCTTAGCCGAAGGACAACTTGAAGTTAGAGCAGTCCTAAAGGGAATGAAAACATTTGAAGATATTGATCTAGCTAGAAGAGTTGAAGTATCTAAAACTAATGATTAAAGAAACATTATGGCTACGTCCTCCGGCTCCTTCATTACTTCCAAGAGAATGCAGAGAAGAAATATAAATCAGCGGATACACAATACCTATCAAAAGTAGAGTCCTAATGGATGAATGGGCAACTGAAAGAGATTCAAAATATTGGCATAATCCAGAAAGTTTTATACCTAAGAGATTTGAGAATAATTCTATTGATTTCAGAAGAAATCACTTTGAATTTATTCCATTTGGCGCAGGAAAGAAGAATGTGTCTAGGATTATTATTCGATTTAGTTAATGTTGGACATGTTGGAATATGTAAAGCAACAACGGGAATAGTAAATAACTATTATAGTGATCGAAAGGATAAACAACAATGAGGACAACAACAAGTTGTCAATATCTTGATCTTGAATGAAACTTCAAATATAGAACTTGTATTCGGAAATACAAGAACATGAACTGCTACACTTGTGGGTTGTAGATCTGCTGAGAATACGAACGGTTAGAGTCCTTCATCTGTTAAGTTTCCACCTGAAACACTTAGCAACCAATTAGATAAACCACAACACCACCGGTTGAGCCAAAAGATGGCTCTCTGTCTTTAAGACAAGATTGCCCCCGTATATAGGCTTTACGGAAGTGTGAACAATAGTCTCCCAAGATGAAACAACAAACTATCAAGTGTGCAAAACCTACACAAATGATCTCAGTGAAGAACACGAATAATGAAGATTGCTAAGAAAATGATTGCTATCAGGAAAATCTGATCTCTTTGTGGTGTTGTGAACTTGTTTTTCTATTCATATGGTCATATATGTTCATCTATAGAATTGAGCCAAGGCTTCCATTTATAGGTGTGCAAGATGGCCTCTTCAAGTGCCCCACAATGGCAATGAATTGCCATGTAATGGATGACATTTAACCCCCAAGTAATGCAGCAACATAATGGTCCAAGTAATGGCCATTATTGGGTGGTTTCAATGCCATTGAAGCCCCCTCAACAGCCAAACCTTTGGGATTCCATCGAGCAAACACTGCCTGGGAAACGTCATGGCGCTGCAGCATTTAGCGTCGCTACGCCGCGGCTCCAGAAACCAAAAGTTGGAATTAGCGCCGCGGCGCTGCAAGGGGGGCGCCGCGACGCTGAGGCCCAGTCTGGGAGGCGCCGCGGCCCTTTTCGGCTCTGCGGCCCTTTCCGACCTGTTCCATCTTACACCTCTCACAATCCTTCCTTCGTTTACCAACGTGGAACACTTGTCATTTAGCAAATAACCTTCTATCATTTTATGTCTCAAACATTTCACTTACGTACCAATATCTGTTTCATTAACGAAATTTACGATACTTGGCACTAAGATTGCACGTGTGTGGAAACGATATTTTCGACGTGCGGGGCCCATTTGTTCGAGTCATAAATAATGGGATAAACTTAATTTCACATTAGTAAATTTCCAACAATCCCCTCTTGAAAGAGATTTTGGCGCGCACACAAGGTGCATACTTTCAGCAATCTTTCAGCGAAAAGATATTGCATCAGGAGAGGTAGCTTCCGCTTTGAACCTTCCCTAGTTGAATACCATCGGACTTACTTACTGCGCGGTGAACATGATGTCTTGAACCGTCAGTGTTTAATGTAAGCCTAGACAACGGTACCAACACAATACCTCTCATTTATTCGTTTCTTCTTTTGTTCTATCCGTTGTGGCCGTGGACACACTTGGATTCTTAAGTGCGTTCCTTTGAGGCGGCTTGTCCTCGCACTTAAATAGGTGATCTCCTACAAGGTATCCTGTTATACCTCACTTTACAAGTGTTAGGAATCATTAAAAGTTTCCCCAACCTTAACCTCAACCGTTTGAGGATCGTTAAAGGTTTGGAAGCTTAACCTTTACCCACCATGCAGGTAGCACTTTAATGTCTATTGCAGGAACGGCTTTGGATTCATGTTTCTTAAACAGAAACCATAATCCGAAGTGCTCTTGCTTCCTCCGAAGCACTCAACTGAACCTTTTGTAGCTTAGTTTTCCCATTGAACCAAATTCTTGGGATCTCCAGTCAGTATGGTTGGGTAACCACCGCAAAGGTTCGTATTGTTTAGGTTTTTAAGCCCATTCCACTAGACATGTAGAACTCTTGATCTTCGGGTAGTCCCTTAGTTAAAGGGTCTGCTATATCCTTTGATTAGTAATCAAGGAAGTGACACTCGTAATGATCAACTGCCATACGGTCTCATGTCTCCGACAGATCCAACAGATATGTCCAGACACAATCATACGTGCCTTTCTTGAAGCCGACCGGCTAGCCACAGTGTATAACTGCTTGAAGGCACGGGTTTCTCCCAATAAGGGATGTCCTCTAAAGAGTCGTGAAGTTACTAAACTTCTTTCATGCTTTGTTTAAAGCGATAAACTCCAATTTTTATCATGAATCGACTGATGCAAGTTGGCTTAGAGGATTTTCCAAGACCCACCATACACATTTACTTGTGGCTTTGGTGTTTTTCATAGCTGATGTCCAGTTTGCATCACTGTGTTCTCCCGGAACCGCTGGACATTCAGAATATCATAATCCGTAGATAAGCGAATATTTCAAATATCGTCATATCTTACTTAACGCTTTCTATTGATCATTCCAGAATCACGAGTGAACCTTAGTTCAACTGATCTGCTTTGTAAGTCGATACCAAGTCGGTTGTAGTGTGTACAATACATTGAACTACATGTGACCTGCACATATCGCTCCTTGTATATGGGTGCACCATGATTCCAATCAGTTCTATGATTCATTTCCAATGGTGCCTTCAACGAGACTGTCACAACTGAGTTTGGAGTTAGACCAGTCCGTTAGATGTCTTAAAAATCCCAATTCCTAAGATGTCATATGTGATACCCATATCTTTCATATCGAGACTTTTGTTTCAATATGACTTCCACTTTTAGACTATTGGTTTTCCAACTGTTGACTTTCTAACTTCAGAGTCAATGTTTCTGTTGTCATATTCATTATTTCTGTTTTATCTGAAACTTCCAGGACCAAAATGTAAACATTTCAGGGACCAAAATGAAAGTTCAGGAAGAAGCCCAACAGTCCAACAAACCAATTCTAATCCTCCCCTTCCAACTCTCCGGTTAAGAAGGTGGCGTCAATATCCATGTCACACAAGACTGCAATGGCCCTGGATGTTAAGCTATTCAGAGGGGAGCATATGTCCAAGTAGCCGAGGCCTTATACTCGTCAGTAGATCCATCTTCTTTGTACTTACTTTTGATGGAATATATTTCTCTCTTTGTAGATTCTTTCCAAAGCAGCGCTTATTTGTTAATTGTGCATGGTTCATTCTCAACCATACAAGCTAGAAGGTCTGGAACAAGTCTTTGTCCCCTCTTCGCTCCGTCTCGGTTCAACATCTAGAATCCCTGAGTTCTGTAGATATGGAATTAGGGGTGGGCGTATATTGGTTCGGTTCGATTTTGTATCCGAAAAATATGAACCGAATAAAAATCGGTTTTTAAAAAAAAAAAAACGAATACAACTTTTTTTTAAAAAAAAATGATATGTTCGGTTTATATGCCGAACGTATCGGATTACATCGGTTTTTTCTAGTGGGCCGGGCCGGGTCAGGTCGGGGAATTTTTAATTTTTTTAAAAAAATTGAATTTCCAAAACTGAAATTGACATTCACACATATACTATCATGAAATTTCGACGTTGAAATCTATTGTGTATCGTGAGATGTTTACTAAAGAAAAAGGAAATTAGAAATTGATTATCTACATCACACGGATGATTTAAATCATAATCGACTCAAAATATTAGAAACAGATTTTTAAAGACATTCTAGCGAATACCTTGAACGCATAGAACCTATATTCCTTCTATATCGAAATCTATACATGTAGCGAAACACCCAACCCTCTTAATCCTTCTTTTTACTGCTGCAATTTCCAAAACAGTACAATGATTTCACATGCAAACCCAGTAACTTACAATTACAGCAGTCCCGACAACACCCAACCCAAACTTAGTACTTTCGACAATCGTACTGGAACTAGTTGACAAGAATCAAATTCTGAAATTGTACAAACTTTAAGAACAAGGAAGGTTACCTCTTTTAAGCGTAGTGACGAGCGTCGTCGGAAAATATTTCACCCCAAACAGCTTCCGATAAACTGAAACAGAACCCAAAATCGATACGCGCTAGAATCCTTTCACATTTAAGGTTCTTGTTTAACTTCTGAGTTTCTAGGCTTATTTAAGGCTTCGATTCTACTGGAATTAAAACCCAGAACACCTTGAATTTCTTCCCTTTTTGTCTATGCGAAAGCTTACGAAAATCCCAAATTCGACTGAGAATTTTCAGAGAGTTAGCGCTGAGAAATTTTTACCCCTTCTGATTCAAGTGTAGAGGCCTCTTCTTTAAGAAAAGGTTTCACAAGAGAAATTGAAAGAGATGAAGTTTTTTTTTTAATAGAGAAGAGAATGAAGGTATGGAGCTTTACATAGCTTCCATCGGTCGACTGCCTTGGCTTAGTCATCCCACAGTGACTTATAAGCGTACACGTGATGTTTCACTAGGTGTTGCCCCCCTTTTAATTAATTAATCCCACAATTAATTAATTATACACATAATTAAATTCCCGATCCCAATTCACTTAAATCCCAACGACTTATAAAATCCTCTTATACCTAATGTCATAATTCCTGTGATATAATACTAGTCCATAATCTCTTCGGGGATACACAATTATTATTACTAATCCCCGTCGTCACACTTATTAAATCCAAAATTATTTCGGGATCATGTCCTTTTATAAACTAATTTTCTTGTTAGCCTTTGAAGTACAACATAAACTTCTCAGGGCCCGGTCCACTTGCTTAGGTTTAAGAGTTCAATCGTTACCCGAAAATACGGGATGTTACAAGAAGATAGCTCGAGAAAGCTGTGTATCAATTTTTCAGAATCCATAGAGATTGTTATCAAGTTGCTAATTAGTAGGAAGTTTTCTTGTTCCTAAACAGACACTGATCACATCACATTAACATGTTGAAAGAGAGTCTCCAGGAACGTGAAGAACAATCACGATTTCACCAAATTACCTCATCATCCTCAACACCTCTTGTTTTCACTAAACTTGTCTATGTTTTAGGCCTTCATGTCTGTCCGTATCACCGGTAACTACTTTTGCATTTCTATCCATTGATGCTCAATTATAAATATACTTATCATCATAACTAAGAAAGTATGCTTCACTTTTGTTTTAATTTAGATAATACCAAATGATTGTTTAGTATTTTCCAAAGACAGACACATTCGAATGGCATCTTATTATTTGTACTCTTTTCTTTATATAATTATAGCTGACTCTCTAGCTAACTATACAATACTATAAGGTTGTTTATAGCATCATTTAAGTTTTTGATAAAGATTTAAATTATATATTTAATAATATAAAAAGTGTTCTACAAAATTAGTGTAATTTAACATGGTCAAACAACACGACTGTTCCAATGTACATGATGTTGTTAAGTGTCATCTTAATGAGATTTCATTCGAAGATGTCGTATTTCCCTCTAGTTCAAATACTGCAACGTTAAATATATTTCGATATACTAAAGCAACCACCAAGACACCTTAGAATGTGTCATTGATTATTTTCATTAATTGAAATGCTATATATACAAGTTGCATATTTCCATATTAGGAGAATCATATTCCTATTTTATTCCTAAAACCTTATTCTATATATTTATGGTAATACACTTCTAATTATATTACAACATTATTTAAACTAGGATACTAAATATTTACCATAAATTACTTGGTACAAATCAGTCCAAAACCGAGAGCAATCCCGTGACTGATTCGATTTTCTACTTGGAGGCAGAAGTATCACTTGGTTCCACCTTGTTTTCATAACTGGTTTTGGATCTACCTGCACAACATATAATCACGTAACAACCCCCCTAGTGGTAGACAAATTTTCCCCTGCTAATTGAGAGATACTAGAACCCAGTATTGTTAGGATTACAATTGAAAACAAAAAAGATTATTAACCATCTCCTATGATTCAAGATATAAATGTCATGTCAGCTACACTATCACTCACCTTAGGGCTGAAAGCCCCAACTGGAAATAAACCAGAGGGAGCTGCTCCAGTAATCCATAAACTCTGTCCTCTTTAATATTTATTGCTAAAAAAAGGGCAGTCCGGTGCATTAAACTCCCGCTATGTGTGGGTCCGGAAAAGGCCGGACCACATCGGTCTATTGTATGCAGTCTTACCTTGCATTTCTGCAAGAGGCTGTTTTTACGGCTTGAACCCATGACCTCCTGGTCACATGGCAGCAACTTTATACTCCAAGACTCCATGGTAGCAATATTTATTGCTACAAGATGTAAAAGTTGATATACACCACCATAAATTATTCATATTCATTAAAGTCACTTAAAATTATCCATTGGATTGGTTTGAAGATGACAAAGACTTGTCTTTTCCATAATCAACAAGATCTTTGAAGAGTGCGTCCTCAGATTTCTCTGATTTGGATGGTGATGAAGAATTAATCGAGAGATTCTTTGTTTGTCCAACTAAGCTGTAGTACTCCCTCCATTTTAACTTGTTTGATATAGTTGATTTTGTTGGTTTTTTAAAAGATGGTGCAGCAAAAAGAGGATTAAAATGATTGAAAATTGTCTCTCAATTTTTATTAAGCATAAAGGGCTTTAAATAGCTAACTTAACAATAGAAAATCCGCATAAAATCGACCGGATAACTTCAAATGCCTAATATATTTTAAGACTAATCTATCCAATAAAAAATTTTAAATTGTTATGAAATACATATCCTTTGTATGGATGTTCATACACATTGACTAACCTTTTATATGTTACATGTACCTATTAATTTGGGCACTCAATATTTGTAATCTCCATTGGGTGGTTACATGTACCTATTAATTTAGGCACTTAATATTTGTAACCTCCATTGGGTGGTTTCATCCTATAAATTGGAATGTTATTCACCTTTGAAGGTAGATGAATATACACTTGAAATAAGAAGAAAGTCTCCTCCTCCTCTCTACTTCTTTGTCTACGTCTCTTGTCTTATATTGCTATTGCTATCATTTTATAACACGTTATCAGCACGAGACTCTGCCATCTTGAGCAGATATTTTGAAAAGACTAAAGCAATTTCCAGATAAGTATCATATTATCTAGTATTTTAATTGTGTTTATTTATGTACAAAAGAACATGTATGTTTACTGACTATCCATGATAACTGTCTATCTTACCGTGGTTATCCATGTATAGATATTACACCTCTCCCTTTTCCATTTCTTGAAATCTTGTTGCCGAAATTTACATGTCTATTTCCTAATTTATTGAAAATTAATTTTATGGTTCTTTGGTCCTTCGTTTCTTTTTGGGTTGAAATCAGAAGTGATCACCTTTCATTAGTTTCGTTATAATAAAATTTATTTGTGTGTATAATCATTAGAAGTTGTAATATTTTTATAGGTCTATTATAATTACAATTAAAGATGTAACAGAGAAAAATTCTCTATATCATATGTATGCCTTGATTTGCTCCTGAAGTAGCAATATCTTAAAAGAGGTTCTAAGCCATAACGATTTGATATGTTTAAGGCATGTTCGGATGATTGTGTTCCGTTCCTGAAGAATGAGAACTTGATAAATGTTACAAATACAGATCAATTACTTGAAGTGAATGTGATAGTAAATAATAAAGCTTATAAATACGGACGTGTGTTTGTTTGTGAAGTTATCACGACTCACCTCCAGAAGAGGTTGAATAGTTGAGAAAAATATTCTAAATATTTTATGCTTTACTCCCGAAGTAGTAAACTCAGAAATCTGCTCCCGAAGTAGCAAATTTTGAACTCTACTCCCGAAGTAGTAGAACTTGGAACTTTACTTCAAAGTAATAGAACTTGGAACTCTACTCCCGAAGTAGTAGAATATTGAACTCTACTCTCGAAGTAGAGAAATTTTAAGTTTACTCCTGAAATAGTAAGACCTTGAAATTTACTCCTTGAGTAGTAAGACTCTGGAATTTACTCTTGAAGTAGTAACTCTGAAGTTTACTCTCGAACTAGTAAATATGAAATTTACTTCCAAAGTGGTAAAACTTTAAACTTTACTCTTGAATAACTTTGTAGCTTTGTAGGTTATAACAATGATTTGGTTGGTTATCAAAATCTGGCATGCTTACTTTTTTTTTTCATTCAGAGGCAATCGTGTGTATCAAGTCAAAAGATTATGCTACTGCCATAACTTGATGCATATGAAATAGTCACAGGATCAATGCTCAAAAGAATGACTAGTCACATAGAAATTATTTTTCAAGAAATCATTTAAGATGTTCTAGCAGATATTATTATGTCTACGATATATTTATGTTTGGGAATTATTATTACCTCAATCTGATAAGCACCATATATGTTCAAAGTGAAGTTATAATATTTTAAGATGCATGTCGTACTGCTAAGTGATAAAGTACCGACTAATTATCGTCTATGATGTGATAACATATTTGTGCAAATAATGTACTTCTTAGTAAATTAAAAATTACTGAACAGTTGATAATGATTATGGCAATTGATTACAACTACAACCCTTTTGACAATAATTATTAGCTTGAGTCCTTTTTTGTTTTTCAAATATAAGGAGATATTTATGGATAGCCATTGAAATATATTACTAAATTATTATATTTATCATATAAGTAAATTGTTGTATCCTAATAGGACTTATCATGATGTGTCAAAATTTCTTTAAGATGGATACATAGAGTTTTATATCTTAATAGGACTTGTCCAAACTTATCAGTTTTAAATATATGACACAGTTTGTTATATATTTAGTCTTCACTTTGTATTTTCTGACAATCTACTTATTTTATTTTGTGCATGTCATTTCATTTGAATATATGGATAAGATATGAATAACTTTCAAAGCAAGTTTGGATTAGAATTGAATTATGCATTTATTATTTCTAAATATTCATTCGTTGACCGTTTCATTTCATGACATCAGAAGTGCCTAATTAAATTTTCTTCATGACACCAACAGTGGCTAAGAAATATTTGATAGTACAAAATCAATTAAGGGCTCTAGAAGAGCTAATTATATATCAAGAATATCATGTCATTAGTAGTGTCCAAGCAATATGTGATTATGGAGAATAGATTAAATGCTCCTGAACAGCTTATATACTATTATGTCATTTGTTCTAGGTTGTAAAATACAAAGTTGTTACGATCAAAATACAAGTTATAGTAAACCCGAAGTTTACTAAAATAAATGGTTATTTTTTAGTAAACTAAGTGGTAAGAAACATAAATACAGCTAGAGTGCAAATAAAGGCGATAAAGATAGAATGAAGATATGTAAAAATCATATTTTTGATTGATTGTATTGTGTTTATTCTGTACAAGTGATCTTACATTTATACTACAAGAAATAAAACGTGATCCTCCTATGTTAGCCACTAAATCCAGTAGCCAACTATGAGGAGGTGGTGCCGATTTTTGCTCCTTGAGTTCCTCTCGCACGACCGAATGCACCTCCTTCTAGTTGTTGACGGTTTGTTTCCATTTCTTGGGGTCTAGAAGGTGCTTTGACTTGGTCTTCGAGGAGTTCAAATATGTGTGGGTCCCAGTCGTTCCTCGGAATTATGATTCTGCCAGGTTACCGAAATAGTCGGTGGAGCTTTTCTAGCCGAGGGCTAGGACTAATAGATTCGGCTACGAGTCAGTTCGGTTATTGGCTTAGAACTTTGTTGCCTGTTCATTTTGAGATTTCCACTTTCGGTTGCCATTTGATTCGGCTAAATACAAAGTATTTTTGAATGTTGACAGGTGGATGTTATTTTGGAGAATATTATTAATGAACATAAGGAAAATTGAGCAAGTAAAAAGGGTAACGGTGAGTCTGGAGGCGCTGGATGCGAAGATTTGATTGATGTTTTACTAAGAGTCGTGGAGAGTGCAGAATTGGGAACTCCAATCAGAAATAAGAATATCAAAGCAGTTATTTTTGTAAGTTTTAGTAACATTTGAAACATCTCATTATTCTCTTTTTCTTTTCTTTTTTCTTTTTTCTTTTTTCTTTTTTCTTTTTTGCCTTTTATTAGTTATTAGTACAAAACTTTTGAAGTTATTTTTTATGCTAGAGTATAATCTTGAAATATTAGAAATTGGATTTAATTTGAAAGTTTTAAGTGCATGCAGAACATGTTCGTAGCAGGAGGTGAAACATCATCTACAACAATTATTTGGATATTGACAGAATTGATAAGAAATCCAAGTGTCTTAGCTAAAACACAAGTTGAAGTTAGAGAAGTCCTAAAGGGAAAGAAAACATTTGAGGATATTAATTTAGAAGAGTTGAAGTATCTAAAATTAGTGATTAAAGAAACATTAATGCTATATCCTCTTGCTCCTTTATTTTCCAAAAAGGTGGAACTCCCACCCCAGGAGCCCCCACACCCCGGTCCGATAGGTCTGTGAAGGAGGTAAATCATGGTGACTCAATTGATTTCAAAGGTTAGACCAGTATCACGCTGCGCACAAGGGGCCTCCTTTATTTCAAGAAGTAACCCCCACACTGCCGCTGACGGGGATTCGATCCTTGGCCATTTTCCAAATATCCCCCTTGATAACCAATTGAGTTGCCCAAGCGGATAAACGTGGTAGGGTAAACTTTTTAAAGTGACTGGTCCCACCGCATTACGGCCCCATACCCCAGAAAACCCCACCTCCGGCCTGGCCCTACGGATTAGTATACACCGCTTGGCCCTACGCGTATGGAGGAATTTTTTTGGGGGAACACAGTTCCACTCTCGCTGATCAGAGGGCTCGAACACGGAACCTCAGACAACAATACCCTAATGTATTGGCCACTGGGCCAAACACTTTGGATCCTCTTGCTCCTTTATTACTCCCAAGGGAATCTAGAGAAGAAACATAAATCAACGGATACACTATACCTATCAAAACTAGAGTCCTTGTGAATGCATGGGCAATTGGTAGAGATTCAAAATATTGGCATAATCCAGAAAGTTTTATACCTGAGAGATTTGAGAATAGTTCTATTGACTTTAGAGGAAATCACTTTGAATTCATTCCATTTGGCTCAGGAAGAAGAATGTGTCCAGAATTGTTATTCGGTTTAGTTAATATTGGATATCCTTTAGCTCAGTTACTTATCACTTCGACTGGAAAACTCATGGAGTTACTCCAGACAATTTCAACATGACTGAAACAGATGGGGTAACTGCAAGAAGAAAGAAGGATCTTTGCTTGATTGCCTCTCGTTTTGATCTCTCTTAATACTAGTAAGGATAGCCCAGCCATTGAGTTAATTAAAGGATTAAAGCTCTTCACCCAATCTTCCAAGTCTATCTTAATTTCACAAACTTTTTCAAAGTATTGAATGGAAGTTGGATATTGAGTTCCTGAAAACCGTTCAGTGATATGGTAAAAGACTTTGAGCTTATCACAGACATCTTCTGCATCACTCCATTACTCTTCAGTTGGATAGCACTTATAATTTGTTTCAGTTAGACTCAACTTCTTAAACACTTCTTTGTATTCCAAAGCCATTCTCAACATTAGATATGTAGAGTTCCAACGGGTAGGACAATCATATTCCAACTTCTTGTTACAAGAACAGTGTAGCAGGAGTGTGGCTTCTTCAAATCTCTCAATTCTTCCGGCTGATCCACCCCAATACAAGACACTATCACGGACTTTGCCAATACCATCTCCTATAACCTTTAACCCTTCTTGCACTATCAAATTTAAGATGTGTGCGGCACAAGGCATATGAAACACTCGGCCAGACAATAACAAATCTCTTTTATTAAGTTTCTCATCCAATAAGATTTTCATCATCGCATTATTGGTACTAGAATTATCAACTGTGATAGTTGATATTATCCGTTCAAGATTCCAGTCAAACAAATAATTAACCAAAGCACCACACAAAGCATCTTTATCATGTGGAGCGGGAATATAAACAAACCTCAAAATGTGACTTTGAAGCCTCCATGAGTCATCAATAAAATAATTCTTTTTTGTTGCTATTCGAAGTCCACATATCGGTTGTTATTGCAATTCTACTCGTGACTTTCTCCAATAAGGTAGAAGTTTTTGATTTCAAATTGTCAAAAAAATTCATTATGTCATTTTTTATCGTATTTCTTGAAACCATCTTAAACATAGGTTGGAGACTCTGCAACAAAATTCCTAAATCCCACATGATCAACTATGGAGAGTGAATACTCATGTAAAATAATGGCATGTGCAAGTTGTTTACGTGAAACATCTTGATCAAAATAGTGTTGTCCATCATCACCCTCCGTGTCACCCTCATTTCTTGGCCTCTTAGGACACTTAGGTATGTGAACCAACATAGCTTTCGTCCCACAATTTTTAGCATTTTTATATTGAGCCTTGCAATACTTACATTGACCATACGTAACACCTTTAATAGACACCAACTTGAAATAATTCTATGCTTTAGAATATCTCTTCCTTTTTCCCAGTTCAACAACGTCATCTTGTGAAAGCCTCGGACTGTCAGCCTCTAAGGAAATAGTGTTAGATGATGAAGCAGGTAGACTCTCAACATTTTGAGATGTCATGATTATCTATTACAAAATCATAAAAATGTCATTACAATTTGTATAAGTATGTAAAGTGCACAAAGAAAACAGAGGAAAAGGTGTAAAGTGTACAAAGAAAACAGAAAAAAATACTACGACTACTTGTGGTAGATTAAAAGTCATCAATTAGCTAAATTGACACCAAACCAACAAATTATAACAGACCATTTACTAATACAGGCAAACCCATTTCCTATTCTTACTCCACTCACCAATACACCCCCACCCCAGATATTGAGACTCAAAAATAGGAGAAACCCATTTAGAGAAAGAGAAGAAAAGAGTATTACCGGAGACGAGCAGCGTTGCAGAGTGTTCAAATCAACTGATGGAATCAAGTTCTTAGCCCACGTTTTGATTTTCTTTCAATCAAAACTACGAAGACATCAAACCTATGAACCGAAAAGGGTGTTCTTCAATATATTCTTTTTGGAAGTTCTGAAAATAAAAATACCAAAAAACAGCATTTGTTAGTAATCACTAATCAAGCAGTAACATTATGAACAATAGCAAAATTGTAAGTAAACAACATTTGATTTTTCAACAATTAATCAAAAAGAAAAAGTCAAAAAGGTATATTTAGTTATCAGACCTTGAAGGGGGATTTATTGGAGAAGGTGTTAAGATTGGATCGAACAAATTCAGAGAGGAAACGGAGCAAGTTGAGGGAACATATTCAGAGAGGAAAATGATTCTTTGCTATGGAAGTTCTGAAATTTCAAAATAATGTCGTGGAAGTGGGAATTGGGAGAAAATATATGCGGGTCATTTATTTTTACCTGGCCCATTTATAAATTCGGACCTTGCCCTACCTTGTCCTAACTCATTAACTAATTTCAAAAATATTATTTTACTCTGCCTATCCTGCCCTGCCCTGCCCTATTTGAATCTTTCCCTGACCTAACCCATTAAAGGTTTGCCCTAACCTGCCCTGCCCCAATTGCCGCCCCTAAGCCCAGGCGTTGCCCAGGCCCAACATGAGCAAAGTTATATTATTTTACTAAACATTATACAACAACAACATACCCCGTGTAGTCTCACAAATAAGTTTTGTTATACATTACAGATTATAGATAAATTTGTAAAGGTTGTTACAATGTGTTGCTCAAAACTGAAGTGGAGAAACTTGTTTGTCCTTTGACTTTTAAATTCCAGTTTCCAACAGCAGGTAAGTGTGGCGGAAAGTATTGATCGGCTGAGCGTGTCTCACTTGATCTGCACAAGGTAGAAGACAGATATATTCATAATATGTATTTCAATAATGAGTTAATAAAGTTCTGCATCCATCCATAGCAAACCAATAAAGACGAGTCATTTGATAAGATATATGTTGGAGTTGAGAACATATAGTTTATCCAATTTGTTAGACAATAAGTATTTCTAAATATGAGAAGAAGAAAAGGGAAGTAGAATGATGAACGGAACTACAAAAAAGGAGATGCAAGTGTATATAGCTTGTTCTACAACGGTTGCGCTGTCAAGGGAACTGTAATTTAGCTTATGGCTAAATTCAATGCTCATTCTTTCGAAAATCTGCAGGGAAACAAATAAATCAGTTGTTCATCATATAAATGTGCAAACTCAATAAAGGTTACCTATGCAGTGATGATGTCAAAAAAATTCCGGCAGTTCATAGATTTTTTGTTCCGTACTGCAGAAAACTAACCTGAATAGATGCTTTACAGTTGTCAAGTGCAGTTTGTAGTTTTCCCACCAAACAGAATGTCTAGAAAAGAATGTCCTCCAGCTGAAAATTTTAGAACATTAGAAAGATATTAGTTTCATAGTAACATCAGGCACACCAGTAATACCAAAATGTGCCATCGAAAATTTGCATGAGAAAATAAAATCATCCAAAAAGCTATTACAATAACTCAACTGATACTTTATTTATATATCTTCTCAGATGCATTACCAGTTGGACAAAGTAAACGGCATTTGGTACAGACATTGCACTACCAGTCACTATCATGGAAAGTAGGCCTATTGTAAGTATGCATGCAACAGTTGAACAAAAAAGTATACTTTAGTCGCGAATTATTCAAAACAGCCTTGTCATTTGCCTCAAATTCAGCAATGAGCTTCTTCAAGAAAATTTTCAAGTAAGACAATGATACTTCATAGTTCACACCCTGCGCCATGGAGAAGAGCATCTAAAATCAAGCGAAATACTCCAAGAAAAGCAAAAAAATACCAAATGTTTATCAACAGTTTGTCAATGTTGATTATGTAAGGATTTCATGAACTACAAAACTGTCATCACTCACAGATTGATCAAAATCTTTATCCATTAAGCGTTTTAATTATACTAATCTTCTTCTCAGCATATGTTTGCCTTTTCCTATTTTTGATGGTCATTGAGTTCCATCAAGTATATAACATTATAAAATAGCTGAATCTTTACATTGTCGTGTTAAAGCTGGAGGAAAGAGAGCAACTATTGTAGAGGCAGGAGACGAAGGCGATAAACCAAAATGTACTGAAAACAGAGATCTTTACTATGAAGATGATTTCAAAGAAAGAAAAACCAATGTTAAGATTAAATTAAAGAAGATATGTTAAGATCAAAGTAGGGGTGGCAACCATTTAGGCTGAAGTTGGATAGGTCAAGCTAGCAAGAATATTCAACCCTGCCCAAAGCTTGTTTGGGCTAAGATGAGTTGGAACATGATGGGTCATAATCTAATTAGCCCAACTTGACCCATTTTTCAAACATTTTGAGAAATTAAAAATAAAAAATTTAAAATTCAAATAATTTTTTTTATAAAAATTTAAAACAAAAATAAAAAAATATTATAGAAATTTTAATTTAAAAAATTATTTAACAATTTAAAATACAAAAAACTAAAAAATAATTTTAAAAAAGAGTTAATCATATTTTGTAGTTTTTACACTTCTAAATGGCAATTGATGGGTCAGTTTAGACTCATTTGATGGGTCAATTTGGAATGATCATTTGTGATATGTCAACTTAGGCTAGTTCAAATCAGTTCATCTTCAAAATTATTCTAATCCAAACTCATTAAAGCTTGGACCGGTTAAATGGGTTTGGAATAATTTTGACCCCTAGATCAAAGCAACAGTGAGAATGACGGAGTAGGATAATACATAGCAAAAATGTCACACGATAACCTTTTGATTGATTTGGTCATCTACTATATTAGAGGTAGAATGATCGTCATGGCTAGTTGGTGTGGGCGGTCGGATCAGTAGCCTCACACAATTTGAACTCTTAGCCCTCGATAAGGCAACGTATAGCCGACCATGTGAAAATACTGTTGGGAGATTTTGCTCTATGGTACTTTATAAAGCAGTACGGGAAGTATTTAACTATTACAAGTATTCGAAAGGATAAATAAAGATTTCAATAATTCAACTAGAAATCTGAAAATTACAATATAACAACAAAACTGAAATTACGATTTTGTTGAAGACTGAAAAATGGAAACTGGTTTATGCTGAGTCGAGTGTAGCACTCTATCCTTAAGACAATATTGCCCCGTATGTATCCTTTATACGTCCTGGACAATTTGTCTCCCAAGATAAAACAAAGAATGGAACCCTTGAGCAAAGGAAACTCAAGAGCTACCGTGAAGAATATTGAGTAACGAAATGATGCTTGGAAGTTGTAGGAAGAAGATTTTTTCTGGTTGTGTATTTTCGTGCATATCAAGTATTATATACACAACAATTCTTTCTTCCTCTACCGATGAGGGAGAATTACACACAATACCACACTTTCCATGCTTCAAACACCTTACTTCGTGAACCAATATCTCTTTCATTTCTCAATGAAATTTGACGATTCTTGGCCCTACGGTTATCTACGTACTTAGTAGATCATGCATGTGTGAAGAACCGGATTCTCCAACATACGTTACACTAGTGTTTAAGCCGTTAAAGTTGGTCGGTCGCAACTCCCGCCAAAGGCAAATTTCCAACAAATACAGATTCCCTCAAATACCATGCCAATGTTTTCAAGTAGACATGGCATAAAGTTTTCAACTTGAGCATATAAAGTAGGATTTTTATAATTTTTAGAGAAAAAGCCAAATCTTCAAATTGAAATTCCGACATAAATTACACTGGATCAAAATTAAATAGCTAAGAAGAGGCAACACACCTATAATAACTCTTCATTGAAAGAAATAATCCCTTGATTATTTTGATTAATGAAAGAGAATATATACAATTTTTCATAATAGGAAACTTATTCCTATTCTAATACCAAAACTCTATTCTAGTAGTACAAGACTCCTATAATTATGGTAACTGTACAACACTAATTAATATAATATTTACTCTAAAATACTACAACAATATTTACTAAAACAATGCCCAAACTGTGGGCTTCCAACTGTACATAACCGAGACTCCTAGACCAAATATACATCAGATATACACATGTATATTGTGTATATCGGATGTATATTTAACACACACCCGCAATCATAGCGGGCGGTCTTCGAACGCTGAGACTGTCCCTAAAATCTTCAAAAAGGACTGAGGGAAGACCCTTTGTAAGATGTCTGCAATCTGATATCTGGAAGGGACATGGCAGACGCGTACTTGTCCACGAGCTACCTTTTCGCGAACAAAATGAATGTCCATCTCGATATGTTTAGTGCACTGGTGCTGAACCGGATTCCCAGAAAGATATATGGCACTAACATCATCACAGTAAACCAAGGTAGCTTTCTGAATAGGACAATGAAGCTCTAAAAGGAGATTGTGCAACCAACATGATTTAGAGACCACATTGGCTACCCCTCGATACTCAGCCTCTACACTAGAGCGGGACAATGTCGATTGACGTTTTGCAGACCATGAGACTAAGTTATTACCAAGAAACATACAATAGCCAGACGTAGACCGTCTGGTGTCCGGACAGCCGCCTCAATCAGCATCTGTGTGCGAGACAAGAGTAGATGTCGACGACGGATATAAATGTAAGTCATAGTCAAGTGTCCCTTGGATATACCTAATAATGCGTTTGAGTGCATTCATGTGTTCAACCCTGGGATCATGCATAAACAAACACATATGTTGTACGACATACGTAATATCTGGTCTCGTGAATGTAAGATACTGAAGGGCCCCTGCAAGACTGCGATAGCGGGTCGGATCCTCATAAGGTGAGCCAACCGCAGCACCCAACTTGGGTTTAGTATCAACAGAAGTGGAAGTGGACTTACAGGATGACATCCCAGCCCTCTCAATGATCTCAGTTGCATACTTCCTCTGTGAGAAGAACAACCTACCTGCATGATGAGTAACAGCAATCCCCAAAAAGTAAGTCAAGGGCCCCAAGTCTTTCATAGCAAACTCATAACTGAGCAATATCATGATAGACTGGCGTAATGCATCAGAAGAGGCAGTCAAGATAATATCATCCACATATAATAGTATATAAGCCAATGAAGAACCACGATATATAAACAATGAATTATCAGACCTGTTGTGAGAGAACCCAATAGTCGAAACATAGTCTGCAAACCTCTTATACCAAGCGCGTGGAGACTGCTTAAGCCCATATAAAGACTTCTTCAACAAACAGACATGATGAGGATATTTGGGATCTCTAAACCCCAAGGGCTGATGCATATAAATTGTTTCCTTGATATCACCATGTAAGAAAGCATTCTTCACATCTAACTAATGAATGGGCCATGCTTTCGAAAGAGCCAAGCTAAGCACAGTGCGAATAGTAGCCGGCTTGACCACCGGACTAAATATCTCACCACAATCCACACCAACCTGCTGAGTCTTACCATCACCTACAAGACGAGCATTATGCCTCGCAAAAGAACCGTCAGAATTATTCTTATGAGCAAAAAGCCACATGGATCGAATAATATTAACACCAGATTGACGGGGCATCAACTCCCACATCTTATTATCAATAAGAGCATTATATTAGTCGGTCATAACAATTTTCCAATTCGGGTCATTTAAAGCAGACACTGGGTTACGGGGTAGAGGGGATTTAAGAACATTAGAATTTAAATTAAAATATCTTTTTGGTTTAAAAATATCCCGTTGACTACGAGTGACTGGTCTTTGACTCGAGAGAGAATTGGGCGGATTTTGGGACATTTCGGGACACGGACGAACTGGTCAGTAGGCAGTGGGCTTGCTGGCCCACATCGATAACTGGAGCCAGAACTGGGCCAAGATTGGACCGAAATCGTAACGTAACGGGCCGGCGAATCGGGCGGGATAGATGGCCCAATTTCTGGACCTAGAATTGTAGATGATGACGTTACGGGAGGACCAGCAGGCAATGGGTCCGCTGGCGGATTTGGAGTGTGGGACACGTTCGAAAACTGGTGAATAATATACGGGGATATATTATCATCCAAAATTATACGAACTAGGCATGGGAGTACTAACCTTAGAAAACGGAAATTGGAATTCATCAAAAATTACATGGCGATTAATGATGATTTTATTAGAAAATAAATCAAAATATTTGTAACCACGATGATTTGACAGATAACCCAAGAACACACACGGGGTAGAACGGTCTGAACTTTGTTAATGGTAGTGGACAGAAAGAGTGGATAACACAAGCACCCAAAGACCCTAAGATGTGACTACGAATGAGTCTTATTATATAAAATTTGAAGGGGGGACAAATATGTCAAACCTTTGGAAGGAAGAATGTTAAGAAAATATGTAGCCATTTGTAGAGCATGGTGCCAAAAAGACGAGGGTATGGAAGCATGAATCAATAAAGTGTGGACAATGTTATTAATGGTACGAATTTTGCGTTCGGCTTCCCATTTTGTGAAGACGTATGAGGGCAAGAAAAACAAAAATTGATCCCATTATTTGCACAAAATTTCTGAAACACCCTATTGTCATATTCTTTGCCATTATCACATTGGATATTTTTTATTTCTCGTTCGAATTGGGTTCTAATGAATGCTCTAAATTTTAAGAAGAGGGAAAAAACTTGAGATTTTTTCGCTATTGGAAAAGTCCATAAAATTTTAGAATAATCATCCAAAAAGAAAACATAATACCGATGACCCAAAGAACTAAGAACATGAGACGTCCAGAGATCACTATGAATAATATCAAATGGCATTAAAGTATGAGAATTAGAGTCTACAAATGGCAACTTAACAATTTTTCCTAACGAACAAGATTGACAATTCGGAGTACTACTCGTACCCTTACATGAAATAAACTTGTTTGTATCCAAGGAAGACAAAATAGATGACCCCGGATGACCTAGACGAGCATGCCACAATGAAGAAGCAAGGGCTGAAAAAGTTGATGGCACGGCTTGACTTGAGAAACCGGAACGTGGTGTGATAGGATAAAGATCTCCCCTACTATCACACCTCATGAGATGGCTCCCCGTCTTGAAATCCTTCACAGAAAACCCAAACGGATCAAATTCAATAGAAACGGAGTTATCAGTGGTGAATTTACGAACAGACACTAAATTTTTAATCAATTTAGGGGCATAAAGGGTATTTTTCAAGACAAGGGGTGGATGGGGGGAGACAAAGTTGTATGACCATAACCACGAATTGAAATTGAATTACCATTACCAACAATTATACCACGAGTACTGCTCAAATTGGAATAAGACAAAAGAGTACATTGGTCGGATGTCATGTGTGTAATAGCGCCGGTGTCTATGTACCAGTTCGGGTCCGGAGGATTCAATCCAAGTGTGTGCATCGCGGCTTCAATGTCGGTAGGAGTGGGGTTTGTTGCATGATGGGCCTGCGGAGGACGAGGCCCAAGCACCCCTGCTTGCTGCCTCGACCCAGAGGGGTTACCGAAATATAGCCACTGCATGTTGGGCCGAGAGATGGGTTGACCAGCCCACTGACCATTAATTGGACACGGCGGAACTGGGGACCAATGGTTGTTGGGCCACTGCCTACTGGTTCAGGCCCATGGCCAGTTGGCCCAAGGCTGGGACCAGTTGGGTCGTGGCCCACTTCCGCTGGAGTTGGACCCGCTGCCGCCGTTAACGCCATCGGAACCACCGCGTTTGTCGCCATGATTTTTTCCATTATTTTTATGATTATTTTTTCCGCCACCGTGAGCACGGTTTTGGCCCAAATTATCAACAAAACCCGAAGAATTTGTGAAGGACATCATCATGACTATGGGGCTAGCACCGGTAGCCGCCTTCTTAGTCAAACCGGCTTCTTCCAAAGTAAGCATGGAGCGGGCTTGATAAAAAGAGGAAAGCGGATTACTTTGACGAAGGAGAGTCCCAACGCCATTATAGGCCTTAGAAAGGCCGGCAACCAACTGTAGAACCAGACGATTATTTGTCACAGGTGCGCCAACGTTACGGAGTTGGTCCGCCAACCCCTTGAGTCTCTTGCAATATGAAGAAACGTTCGGAAATTCTTTCATGCTGACTTGGGAGAATTCTTGATCGAGGGTGACAACACGTGAATGTTGGTTATCTTGGAATATATCACGCAATCTATTACAGGTAGCCATAGCCGTAGTGTCCAACTAAATGATCGTATGTAAGAGGTCGACCGAAATAGTGGAATAAATCCACTAGAGAACGGTAGCATCAAGAGTAATCCACAACTGAGGATCCTCCGCGGGAATAGGGGCAGCGGGAGGAATTATGTGATGGAGGACTTAGTGGGAGATAGCGTGAATCTTAAATAATTCTGCGCACGTCGCATATTGGACGTTGTTCATCTCAAGAACAATAAGGATGTTGTTCTTGATGTTAGAAACAGTGAGGGACGGATGAAACGTGTTCTTAGACATAACGAAAGAACAAATGGATTGGAGGGAAATTTTGGAAAGAGTGGAGGTAAAATTTAACACAAAATCCGGTGAAGGGGTACGGAAATCGAGGTAGGTTCTGGCAGAGAAAGTGCATAAAACCTTATAGCAGTATTTGGAGAACAAAGGCGGAGGCAAGTTAGACATAGTCTCTTGATACCATGAAAGAAATAATCCCTTGATTATTTTGATTAATGAAAGAGAATATATACAATTTTTCATAATAGGAAACTTATTCCTATTCTAATACCAAAACTCTATTCTAGTAGTACAAGACTCCTATAATTATGGTAAGTGTACAACACTAATTAACATAATATTTACCTAAAATACTACAACAATATTTACTAAAACAGTGCCCAAACCGTGGGCTTCCAACTGTACACAACCGAGACTCCTAGACCAAATATACATCCGATATACACATGTATATTGTGTATATCGGATGTATATTTAACATTCATAAAATAAGACATATTAGCATAAGACAAAGCTAAGCCATGGAGTTAAATGCTGGGAAATCAATAAAGGAAATAGTAAAATTGAAATGAATTTCTGAGTTTAAAGCATAAAAAAATAACTGGAAAAGACAAAAAAAACACTTACAGTGAAGTTGAGTCAATGAGAGAAAAAGAACCCTAGAAAAGGCTAAAAAGATGTTGTTGCGATGTATATGTATTCTTTTAATGGTGAAAAAAGAACGGATGCAGATTATATGGAGAAGGAAAGAATAAATTAGCCCAAGCTATAATCCCGGGATAACTTAGTCCGCGAACCAACGAACCCCTTAAGGTCCATGTCAAGGTCATTAGTTTTGAAACAGAAGTCCATTTTTTTTCCTCATTAGTTCTTCTAGCCTTATGGTTACACTTCTTACTCAAATTACCTATTTCCTAGTATAACAATTACTCAAATTAACAAGTAGTTATTACTCGATTCTGAAGCACAGAGTATTGGATTGATGTTTTCACTTGTTCTTACATGCATGTTTATCAGCTAGTGCTGACTAATGAATAAGTGGGTAAAGGTCTCTGTTGTACAATTAATCACGTGTTTCTATTTTACATGGTATATCCGTAGCGACAGAGAGTTACTGATATGTCAACTAAATAATTTTTTTTGATATTATGAAGTTACGTTTCTGCTCAGAAAGAGAAGAAAAAAGTATCATAATTGGATTATGTGAGAAAGCAGCAAATTTGAGAAGTATGAAAGAGAGACGACTTAAGAAGTTGGCTGGAGAAAGCTGTGTATCAATCTTTTAGAATCTATGGAGATTGTTCTCAAGTTGCTAAATATTACTCCCTCCGTTTCAATTTATGTGATATAATTTGACTAGGCACGCCGTTTAAGAAAGAAATGAAGACATTTGAAACTTGTGGTCCAAAACAAGCCATAGATATTTGTGTGATTGTGAATCATTAATTAAGGATAAAAGAGAGAGTTTTAAGTTAAATTATTTTTAAATATAGAAATGTATCAATTTTTTTGGGATAGACTAAAAAGAAAAGGATATCACATAAATAGAGAGGAGTAGGACGTTTTTTCTTGTTCCTAAACACACTGTTCACATCACATTAAAAATGGTTAAACAATTTGAGCGTTTTTGTCCAATCGCTACATAGACACAATACAGCTCTACCCTCCTTTGGATAATAGTAGGGAGAAGTTGTTCTAAATCCGGCACCAGCGGCTTCCAACCTATGACTAATTCTTCAATGTGCAGGATGTTGTTAAGTGTCTTCTTAATAAGATTCTATTGGAAGATGTGTTTTCCTTTTCCTCTAGTTCAATTACTGCAACAATAAATATATCACGAGATACTTGAGCAACCACCATGACACCCTATAATGTGTAAAATGCTATGACACTGCTATGACAATAAATGTATCACTTGGTTCCACCTTGTTTTCATAACTGGTTTTCGATCTACCTGCAAAACATATAATCATGTACCAAACTCCGAGTCATAGACGAATTTTTCCCTGCTAATTGAGAGATACTAGAATACTTGAACCCCAGTATTGTTAGGATCACAAATCAGTTGAAAAAAAAAAAAAAAAAGAACAAAAATATCAGCCACCTCATATGATTCAAGATATAAATGTCAGCTACACTATCACTCACCTAAGGGCTGAAATCCCAACTGGAAATAAACCAGAGGGAGCAGCTCCAGTAATCCATAAACCAATCCTCTATCATATTTATTGCTACAATATGTAAAAGTTGATATACACCACCACAAATTATTCATATTCATTAAAGTCACTTAAAATGATCTATTGGATTGGTTTGAAGAAGACTTGGCTTTTGCAAAATCAACAAGATCTTTGAAGAGTGCGTCCTCAGGTTTCTCTGGTTTGGATGGTGAAGAAGTAGAATTAATTGAGAGATTCTTTGTTTGTCCAACTAAACTGTCATAAGAACTTGTCGATCCAGTTCTTGAGGGAGGGGAACCACCAGAAACATGTTTCTCAAAGTACTGCTGTCTCTGATCATATCTGGCGGGTGGTGGAGGGAGTGGGGTAGTAGGAGGAGCATCCCAAGGTGCTAGAGGCAAGTGATCAGCAGATTTGGCTTTTGTCTCGGATTCGTTGTGGTTGTTTTTTCCAGTAAACAAAGAAGCAGTAGGGTTCAGGAAGTCCTCATCAGCAGTTGGATTTAGCAAATCATCTGGAGGGGGTGCAGATGAAGATGGCTTGGGACTTGACCGCGGGACGGAGCTCGCATTGTTTGAATTAGTTGGAGCAGCAATAGGTGAGGATTCTTCTGTTCCAAAAGATCTCTCAGACTCAAACCTGTCACCACTGAGATAATCAACCATTTTCCCATCTGTAAAAACTGGTCTCTTTGATGAAGGTGGGGGAGGAAGAGTCGGAGTAATTCGCATAGGCTCACTCTTGACATCAATAGGCTTCCGCCCCTGTCCCTGTGATGGATCTCTTGAAGATCTGCAAATTGAGTGGCAGTAACAAATCAAGAAAAGGAAAAAGAAAAGCCAAGGACCACACCGTCAAGTAGAGATTTTTGGGGAAAAATACAACAAAACGTTCCTGCGCTTTCTTGAGTAAATTAAAGCACAAAACTACACTAAAGATAATTGACAATTATGATTTGTAACCTCTCTTATCTTAAATGTCCCCCATGGGACAAATTATTGGCAATTATATCTACTCAGAGAAGTATGGATCATGCAAGGTTTCATACTCATTGCTCTCACTCAAAGAAGATTCTTAATTAAGAAACAGAATTGTGCACACGCCAGCACACAGATGAATAAAGTAAACTCACAGCGAGACTAGGTTGCACAATTTATTAAGCATCCTCGACACGGATATCAATCTGCAAAAGTCTTTCCCTTGAGACCCCAGGTACCAGTAAATTCTACTCTGAATTTGACAACACTATGAAGTTATGGCCATGCCACCAGAGGCAGCAGCAAGGAAAGTAGGCCCAGAAAAGAAATTTAAAAATATAGAATTGGATACCATGGACTCTTCTACCCCAAACTTTTCCCTCCAGAACTTTTTGAAGGCCTTTGCCCACGGAACGTCTTATGGTAATATAATCAGCCCATTTTTCTGTTATAATTTGTAAAAAGGAAATGGAACTCTATCAATTCCTCTTCTTTATCCCAAAATTTCCTATTAAGCAACTGGACATATGTTTATGCTTGTTGAAAATTAAAAATCAGAAGCTAAATATTACTTATATGAGAGCTTGGTAATGAATGATAACCTGGTAATAATGTTCAGGAAAAGCTTCATCAACTCATTTCTGAATTAACTATGAATGTTCTAAACCTTGGTGAAACCCAAAGTCTGAAACAATATCACAATTCTAGTCTCTTTTCAATACCACCAACGGAATTAACTACCCACTGTTTTTTCAGTAAAAATAATCTAAAAGTAGGTTACCTCAGATGCATGTCAAACAGGCTAAATGTCGTAGTGTACTAACTAGGGATGGCAGGTGGGTATAATTTTGCGGATTCCGCACCGCACCCCCCCAATTGGGGCGGGTATGGGTATAACTTTGGCGAGTAGTAGGCGGGTATGGGTATTGAAAATGCACCTGTCACGGGTAGGCGGGTAGGTGGTGGATTTGCAGTCATATCCGCCTACCCGCCCGTCTACCCGCCCGCCCGCCCGCCTACCTACCCGTCCGCCTACCCGCCTAGCTTATATAGCTAAAATAATATCTGAGTTTTGTCTACATTTGTAATATATAGTTATTTGGGTGGATAATTTTTTGGGTTTATTAGAAATTTTATTTTCTTGATTCTTTGTTGTGCAATGGGGAAGAGGTGAAAAAAATGGGTGGCGGGTAGGTGGCGGGTATAGGAATATACCCGCCTAGGCGGGTATGGATGTTGAAAATTGTACCCGCCACGGGTGGCGGGTAGGTGGCGGGTATAATTTTTTTTGGCGGGTACGGGTGCGGGGGAGGGGGTACCCGCACCCGCCCCGCCCAATTGCCATCCCTAGTACTAACCACCTAACCAGCTGAGAGAACTAAAGTGAAAATGATCTCTAGGAGCCATTTCACATAAAATTCTTCCCCACAAATGAAATCCAACTTCCCTTGATGGAGAATAATGGGAGTTAATTTATATTCTCATATCAATGCAGTGTTATCAAAAGCGAAAAGAGCAAAAACACTCTAAGGTCCGTTGGGGCTTTAAGCGCAAAGCGCAAATAAAGTGTGGACTTTAATGAAAAAAGGCGTAAAGGGAGAAAATAAACAAATATATATGTTTTTCTTCTTAAAAAGCAAATATATGTTTAGTCCAAAACTAATAATTATAAGCATGAATAACAAATATATGGACAAAGAAATTAAAAAAAAAACAATAAAGTGAAAGATTAATTGTTTAGTGTCGCCTCTTCAAGAAACGCTCATTGGGAAGGAGCCTTGATAACAACACTGAAGCGCACATTAAGCCAAGTGAAACGCTCAACATGTTTTGAGCCTCACTTCAGGGCTTAAGCGCGCCTTTGACAAAACTGTATCAATGATCATCTAAATGCTTTTACTGCATCACATACTCTAAAGTGGCATATTTGCAGTAAGAACAGAAAACGCCTGGCAAAACTACAACAACAATGTACACAGTGTAATCCCACAAAGCAGGGTTTGGGGAGGGTAAGATGTATGCAGACCTTACCGCTACTTTTGTGGGGTAGAGAAGTTTCCGATAGACCCTCGGCTCAAAAGAAAAGAGTTTGAAGCAAGGTAGCAAGTAAAAATATGACAGCACAATAGCAAGATACAAGGGACACGAGACAACAAATAATAATACACATTGAAGAAAAGAAACTACTCGATTACTAGCTCTGCATACAGAATTACTGTGCGGGGTGGAGGGGATAAGGAACAGTATAGCAGCAAAATGAACAAGCATTACCTCCGTGCTAAGCTAGAGAAATCATCTTCTGACTCATCATCCTCATGATTCACATTCATAAGGGGTGCAACGGGAGTTTCTCGGGGCGGTGAAGTAATTGTTGAGGTTCCTTTAGCAATATCGTCATGTTTACGAAGAACTCGCTGCAGATTGTCATTGAGTGCCAATCCTTTACATAGAAGATCCTCGTCTCTAAATTTCCAAAAAAAAAATGTTAAGGGGGCTATTACAAATGAAATAAAACCACAAAAAGTACAGGTTCTTACACAGTGTTGTTCACAAGAATCATCACACGCTTTTGGTAAGAACGACACTGTTCAACAAGATCGACTATCACCTCCTCCTTTACGGACTGCATATATGTCACGTAATAAATTAGAGCATGAAGAATAATTCATCTTGGACATAACAAGTACCGCCGAACATAAATTGGATGTAACAATGATGATGGACCAATATGGATTTTAGCACTCAATGATGGAATGTAACATCACTTATCCAAAAAGGAAATACAACATGAAAGGTCCTTGTATTTCAGCCTACAAAAGTAATGAAAGGAAGAATAGGATCTGTAATTAACCATGTGGATTTAACCTACAAGATTAAAAAGAATCAAGATATCTGTGATAGGCACATAAAAATATCTCAATCAACATTAAAAAGGCAGATTCCAATTGCTCCCAATTTCATGTCCACAACTACCTCAGCATATTGGTTTTCACCGAGAAATGTTTGATGCCTTCTACTTTCGACATCGAATGTTTCAATCCAAACTAGTCATTCAACCTTAGATGCAGCAACATACCCCCATCAAAAAATAAAAGGGGGGGGGGGGGGGGGGGGCAGATACTTTAACATTAAAGGACTTCTGAAGGTACAATTTCTTTTTCCTCTATTAATTTTTGTTTCTCCGGGGAGGGGGTAGTTAATCTTTTTACCTAAGCTTCTCTTTTCAAATAGTGAAGGGGTGGAAGGGAGCGTTTATAGTAAGTGTAGTCCTGAAATTTTCCACTTAATCTAATACAGTGGCCAAAGACTATCCCAAAAAAAAACCTCATTTGACCTACAAATAATTCATACCGCCCTTCCGGTTTTCAACTTTATGGTAGGGAATGAGGACAAGTAACCACTATGAATCTGAGAAACAAGAGAACAAAACAAGTTCTGACCTGAGGATTCTTTGGATCCAAGGCACCAAGCATCTCCGTTAGAACACCTGCTAGCCCCTCAGCACTTTGAATCTCCGCAACACTGAAAAGACAGGATACCAGAAATGTCGCTTACTTGAAATTACTAGTTCCTTTTTCTTTCTACATTTTCTTTATACATGAGGTCCCATTAAACAGCAGACAAGGGACAGAAGGCATTGGACAAAGTTGCAAAAAATTTGACACAAGCCGGATAAAAATCCACAGCAATTATAGTACATAAAGTCTCCAAAGGTCATACAGTACCACCTCCGCTAAGATGGGAGCATTTAATACCAACTACAAAATGGTTACTAAATGAATGTTGTGAGCAGCATCCAAACTGTGTTTCGATAAAAGTTGGTCTATTTCACCAAATATTCTTAATGGTTTACTACATTCTTCAAGTATCAATGGATCAGCTACGAAAATGAAAGGATCAGAACTGCAAACTTGTTGACATAATGTAATGAATAAAGCAATGCATTATTCGAATCAAAAAATCCACTTACACTTGAACAAAGTTGGAATAAATGCTGGATACCACAAGTATTCCCTCATATTTTGATTTCTAGATAGTTAAATTGAGTCTAATAAAGCAGAGTGTATTGAGCTTTAAAACACAGAGGTGCATATAAACAATAGTGGAGCACTTACTGAAAATTGAGAGGTGTTCCATATGAATCTTAATAGTGTCTTTTAATAAGCGAAATGTCTGTAAACAAAATTCTAAAATTTTGAGCAGGAAACCATACGAAAGGGAAAAGAACAAGTTAAGCAATACCTGAGTCCAGAAGGATCGGATTCAAGAGAGGCCTCAACTGCAGACTCCTCATAAGCTGAAGGCGTGTGGACTATTGGATGGGTTTGTGGTGGTGTAAATAAAGGTACACTATTTTCCTCTCGAGGTGGAAACTCAACACCCGCGGCCTGTAATATTCAATTTTAAAATATATATATATATGAAGATTTGAATGAATCTATGATAGGTGATCAATCAAACTGATAAAAACTACTAGTACCATCTAAGTATAAAAGTGGGAAGCCAGAATGACCAAAATAACCTTTAAATGATGATTGACGTCACTACCCTTAAAATACATTATTATTATTATTATTTTTTTTGATAATGGTAACATTTTAAAATGCATTATTTCCTTAACATTAATGTTAAAAATGTAAAAATATTCTAAATATATAACAATCAAACCATGCAGAGCCTTTTACAATACTCTATTAAATATGCATACATTGTATAATCATCACATATCTTGTATCCCAACAAATTCAATTAATGCTAAATAGTCTTCAACTAAACTTGGAAACAAACACCACGTCCCTTGATCATCATCAATGACTTGGAATAGTAGATCTCAAAGGTCACTAAATAGTTCAAGAAAGAAGTCTGAAAAGTCCAACTTCAAGTCAATCAATTTGGCTCACACATCTATAAACACCGTTATTAGATAACACAATATCATAGCCATGAGTACTTCTCTTCCCTGTGGGGAAGAGGACTCAGATGGAGGCCGGCAAATAAAACCAAGGTAACACTGACTACTGCTGTATAGATAGCATTTGTTCATTAGAAAATCTTCTTTTTTTTTAAAAAAGTTCGAAAAAACTAAAAGAAAAGGAAGCACGCACGTCACAACAGTAAAAGAGTAGCATATAAGAAGATATAAACTGCATAGAAAAGTTAATGCCTAGATCAGCAGGACTCAATTTTTGTCCACTTGCCATGTTATTACGGGCATAATGTGTACTTTTCAAAATGAAAAAAAAAGAGGAGATAACGGCACTTACATACATGTCCATGTTTAACCTACTAAAAGTGGTTCTAACCCACTATAACTTGCATGATATATTTCTGAACATTCACTGAACCAAAGCATACATCTTAGTGCTGTGAGGTTAACCTTTTCTTTTTCTTTTCCTATTAGACAGCAGCTATATATCTTTTGTTAATGCTCCATGTAGAAATACATACTTCCAAAAAGGGCTTCTATGATGATCCAAATTAGCTAGGTCCAAATAATTGTCAATACAGGTATTGGGGATTGATTTCTAAATGAACTGATAATATCTCACATGTTTTGAGGACTCAAACATTAACGCTCTTTAGCATATTTTTGCAATTATAAAGTTGACAAAAGAAAGAAAAACATTACTATCATCTTAGGAAGTGTTTTCCACTCAAACTTTTGAGCTGAAGCTAGTAAGAAGGTCAATAAGACTAGTTGCCAGTATCAGTTAACTAACTTAGAGACAAAATAATATTGGAGGGAAGTTCTCTCCATTTGGGAAATAAAGAGTAAGTTTAGTAATTTTACAAAGGAATGGGAAAGCATACAGAAGCCAAAGGCAAAATCATATAGATAAGATGAGGTTGAATCCATCAGTTAAGCTATAGCACTCTCATGAACATAAGTTCTACAGAAATTCCATGATCAATAGTTGTTCTCCTTTCTTTTGCTAGATGGTTGCAACAGTTCCCCTTTAACTGGTTTGCATAGAGAAGAGGGAAACAATTTGAAATTGGAGAAACTATTTTCTACTAAGGCCCACTTTCAACAGGACAGTGTAGAGATAAAAATTAGTCTTCCCCAGTTCTGCTCTGCACCTAGAGGTCCTAGACAAAAGGAAGAAAATTCTCTTCTTTCACTTTTCTATATCTTTCTTTGGTTCATTTTCCATTTCTTTTGGTTCATTTTATCCAGTTCAAAAAATATCTAAATAGAGGTCAATGTGAATCGATATCCAGGAAACCATATCCACTTTCTTATCTAACAGATTAGTTCTGACACCTAGACTTGCTTAGCCACTTTTGGTTACACCTCTAATTCTCTTTATTAAGGAAGTAAGAGAGAGGAGTTGGTTCAGTAATATCCAGGAATTTATGTCTTTTTCTGTGATAAAATATCTACGTCATTAACTAATTCTTACCAACTGCAACTGAAAACATGAACCTTCGCTACACTAAGGGAAAGATAAACCAACAACGACGAAGCTCAGGCTTTCACCCAAAGATAGATAGATGCTTGAACGTAATAATAGGGACACAAATGAATCACCTTCAGCTCATTATATGCAGCATAATACTGGGGAAATCTCCCCCCTGGCCCTCCCAAAGCTTCTTGCCATGAATCTATCAAAATCAAAATCTTCTCCCTTACATTTAAATCAGGCTGTAATAAAAAACAGTAATCATAGTTATTAGAGATCTCACAGAGGTATACCAAGTTGAGGAAATCAAGTATATAAGGAAGTTGCTTACCTTCTTCTTCACAATTTTGACCATGTCTTTTAAAATGTCACGCTCCACAATTTGCTGAAACACACTCTCTCCACAATTTTTGCTCAGGGTCTCAAGAACCTGAATAAAAAGTCGGAGAAAAAAAATAGATATAATCTTCAATTCAAGTTTCTGTTAACAAAATCTTTGCAACTTCAAAGGGAAAATCCCATGACGAGAGTCACATTTAGAAGTGTTATATGCACATGAACAAATCTACTACCAGGATATTCATTGAATTTGTTACTGATAACTCAAATGTGTCTTGAAATACAAGCAGTCAAAACATGATGAGTTGATGTATGGTGAATTGCTTGACCTATCTGAAAAATGCCAATACTATGGATGTGCTGAAACACAGAGGAGATATTTCAACATAGTACACCAGCAAGCTAAAGTTTGATAACTATATTCACCTCCTATCAGTTATACCAGTTTCACAGACGATATGTCAGGAACGATAAGCTGAGACCAGTGGCATGTCATATTTGTCTGTTGAACTAACGATAAGTGGACACTAGGATATGTGACAATCAAATTTTAGACCTGTATCTCTAATCATAATTGGGGAAAGCAAGAGAACAATTATCTAGAAGATATTTCAGCAAATTAACTCTATGTAGCCTAAACAAAAAGATGAAATCTAGTAAAAGTAAGTGCAAGTGAAATGTACTTACAAATAGTGTAAGGAGCTGTATTTTTGGATTTTTACTCCCTAAGCGTTTCTTGATAATCTTAAGAGCATCCTTTGCTTGTCTGCAATTAGAATTTATGTATGAATAAACTATAGAAAAGCTCAACCTGGCAAAATAAACTAGGGCAATTTGAAATTTTACTACAAGAAGAAAAAAACTTCAGATCATCATAAGATGGAACATGAACTGACAGTGAAGAAATACCATTCAAGTAAAAAAAATGCATCTTAAGCTTTTATCAGCCAGAAAGTCTACCTCCAACTTTATACACATTTACCAACTTCACTGCTATCATGACCTGGGATTTTCTTCGAGAGACTAAGATATGATGCATCAGTGGATCATTTCAGGTTATAGTTGGAAGTGTGCTCACTTATAAAAATGTATATAAATGTATCATGAGTCATGACAGGTAGTCCTTGAGACGACCTCTACAAAATGTGGGGTGAAAGGAACACAAGTCTAATTCTTCCTTTACACCACATTGTAGGACTAAGTTCAATGGAAAATCCTTTTACATAGTGTTTCCTTTGGATCTTTTTTGTTCGGGGAGGCGGGAACAGATATCCTTCTTAGATAGATTTGTTTTTTCTATATCCTTCTTAGATAGATGTAGAAAACCAAAAACATGTTTGCCTTCAACAACAAATGTCTTCTCAAAATCCCTTCTTTTTGTGCTATGGCAAGAGCTCACTACTAACCACATTTTTTATAATAAAAAGGACAGAAGTTCAGCACCTACTATACATCAAATCTCAAACTAACTTAAGATTTTAGCTCAAACATCATAACACATGGATAGAGTTGGATTTTGGTCATCCGCACTAAGTAGTATAAGCCGATGAGCCTCCCAAGGTTATAAAATTCCTAATGGCCTAACTGTAACATTGATTTGGACTTCGTCAAGCAAGAAGGCGAGTATTTATATGACATTACCCCAACTAGTAAACATTGAGAACTGCAGCAGTCAAAAGAGAAGAATGCAACAACAGGTTGCTAGACTTAGGTTATTGAGTCTACATAGAAGTGGCAGGGAGAACATATACTATGTTACCTAATAAGGAGATCAAAGCCATTTGTGCACAAGAAAAAATCTTCTTAAACATGGGGAAGCAGAAAACAGATGAAATATTATGAAGATTGCAGCAATAATAACCACATTCCAGAACGTTTCAACAGAAAAAACGTGGTTCAACTGATAATGGAACAATTTTCTAGGAGCGGGAAACTCCACTGCGCGAATTAGAGTAACTTTTTTTTGTATTTCGGAACACTTTTAATATACCAGTCATTAGTGCTGACTGGATAGTCTTTCAGAGAATCACATTTTCCTGGAAAATTCTCAACTTTGGTATTACGTCTTCTTTTTGAAGGAATGAACATATAGTCACGATTTCAGTCACCGATAAAGCAATTATTTGGTGTCCATTCATAAATAACATATCACTACTTATATATTTTCACATTACAGCTTCATCTGTAATAAACAGCAGAGTTTATGTAGCTACACATTCAGCTTCTACTGTACAGCAAAAAAAAAGACCTGTTTTCTATTCCTACACAAAGGAGGCAGTAGAACAATCTTAGAAGTGTCAACTGCCTCAGAGATTTCCTCCTGTCATGCTATGAAGCGCTTGGCGTAGGGATTGCATCGATATTCTTCTCCTCCACTGCAACCAAGTACGGAAATCTGGTCAAATTTTTCTAAATCTGTTTGGAGTTCGTTGGGTTATGCCAAGGGAAGTGAAGAGTTTACTGCCTTGCTGGCAGACTCAGAGAACCTGTAGAAAACTGAAGATGCTATGGAAGGCAATCCCATTAAGCATTTTGTGGATAGAAACAAAAGATGTTTGGAGGGAAAGAAAGACCATATTTCTTCTCGAACGAGATGTTTAGAAACTTTATACTTTTGGTGTAAGGGCTATACGATGTCGGATATGATGCATTTTTTTGGATATTTGGATGACATGAGGATGTAATGGAGAAATTGTAACAGTCTCTCTGTTTTTGTAACTCTTGTAGTACCATCCTGGTACTGATTTGATAAAATTTTACTTTACTTGATCAAATAAAACTTCATAAAGCGATAGCCAACTCGAAGGATCTCATTTAAAAGCAGCATTAACTTTTAACTACTCTATGGCACTTCAAGCACAACATCATAACTACCAGCTTCATGAAGTAGCTTCGATTTCTTGATAAGAGATGCTCCATTCAAGTTCCATGACTGGGTTTTCCTTTGACCAATTTCCTCCATTCCATCTATCTCCTTACCTAACGGCCTTCATTCACAGTTCTCTTACTTTCCCTACTTCTAGTAAGATTAAAGAAAAAGAAACTAAGAACATAATATAAGAGAGGAGCCTTCAATTTTGACATCATCCGTTCTGAAAACTTTGTTCAGTAACAAGTATTTTGTTTCCTCTTAGTAAGTCATTTGGCTCCGACGCATCTTAACCTAGAAAAGATATTTGACTAAACTAACTGATCAAAAAGGATAATTGATTAAACTAGTTCAACCAGATTAGCATCAATTTGGCTACAGATAGAACAAACAAGCTGCACATAGCAAATTGTGTTCAGTAGAAGAAGCATAAAGACAAAACAAGAAGATGATGCCAATTCAAATGACTAAACAGAAAAAGAAGTGTAACAATATGGTTAGTGCTAGCAGCTTTAATCCTAGTTGATGTAGATAAAAAAAACAAAACCAGCCTCGATATCAAAACATCTTGATATTTTTATTTCGATAACCGTGGTGTCCGGGCCAGCTTGCACGCACCTAGACTTATTCCACGAGATACCTTCTACCTCCTACCAGCAACAGCTACCAGGTAACTTTGTCCATCAAGGCTAGGACAGATGTGAAGAAATCACCTCGTATTTTTGTCTAGACTGGGATTTAAAGCTGAGACCTCATGGTCTTGGGTGCTTAAAAAAATCTTGATATTATGACTAGCAAACGAGAATTTATGTATTTCACCTCCAGAAACCAGAGCTAAGTTCCATTCAAGTAATCTTTAATAGAACAAAAATAATACTCAACTAGAAAGCATGGAACACAGTGCAGTCAATACTTAAAACAAATAATCACTTCAACAATATACAAAATACCCATGAGACAGATAGTTACCCAGGATTCATGTTGATAATATCACAAAGCTCAATGTTTATAGCCCAGTCTGGACCAATCAGCATATCACTAGTTGCTCTTTCTGCACAAGCCGCCGCATTGTTAGCCATCTTTTCACCCTTTCTTCAAATTGGTCCACCTTTGATCTCCCTAAAAGCAAGGAAATTTTTTGATAAATCCGAAGGTAAGAACATAAACAAACCCTTTAAACACAATAAACAACAACTGAATCAAAGTAGAACCTTACCAAGAATCAAACAAAACATACCAAAAAATCACCAAGAATCAAAAAGGAAACAGATCATCTAAGTCTAGAATGCACAAAAACAACAGCCAATAAAAAGCAAAGCATCAAGGTCCAAAATAGACCAGATCAATAATGAAGCAAACCCAAATAGAACTAACTTCAAGACCATGATTGTTATACACAATAGAAATGAAGATATCAAAGAAAGATCAAAGTAAAGGGTATGAAAATCATAGAGACAAGAAATAAGAAATGAAGCAGTCAAGATCTTGGTATAATTTAGTTAATTTACCTTACAATGTAGTGTAGTGAGAGAAAGTAAACGTCTATACAGAGAGAATTGGATTTAAGTGTGGGTTATTTTAGAGAAATGTTTGTACGTGTTACTTTAGCTTTTCTTCAACTTTGACGGGGAAGCGCGTATTGAACCACTAGAAACAACCGGGGTGGTTTACAAGTCTACAAACAATTGTGTTGAATGGAATTACAAGAATGTCATGATATGAATGTTCTCTCTATTCTTACTTAAAGATTTTGAGTTCGTTGGAAAAAAAATTTAAAAAATGTGATGATATAAGTAAAATATTTCATATTTAATCAGAAGTTTTGAGTTTGATATCTAAAAACAGGAAAAAAAAATATGTAATAGGAACGTTTTGAACATTTTATTATATATCTCACACAACTGACACTAACTGTGTGAGATTCTTTTTCTCTCACAATTTTGTTTACTTAAATCTCACACGTTTTGGTCCTTTAATTTATGAGAGAGAGAAAAGTCTCACCTAATTAGCATCAGTTGTGTGACACATAAAAAAAAATTGAAAATTCTCTCATTAAATGGATCAACTCGAGACCTCTAACACCTCTAACAAAAACAACAACAAACCCAGTGTGATCTCATAAGTGGAGTCGAGGGAGGGTAGAATATACGCATATCTTATCCCTACCTTTGTGATGTAGAGAGATTATTTGTAGTAGACCTTCGACTCAAAAGAAAAGTAACGGCCGCATGATTGTAAGAAAAGAGACAGCAAAACAGCAAGATATAAAATAAATGTTGCAACTGGTAGTAACACAAATCGAGGAATAAGAAACTACGCGATAATTGAATACTACTAATAAAAGGAAAGAAGTAAACTAGACCCCTCTAATGTGCCGTAAAATTACGACACATTTGATATCTTTTACAAGAAGTTTTCATTGTTTTTAAGCATATTACTTGTCATTTCTTAGTTATTTTCTGTTTTGTAGTGAAAATCAAATGAAAGTGCCAAAGATACGGAAAATGACAAAATGAAGTTGAAAAGGTGAAATGCATCGCGGATGAAGTTATGCGGCCATATGCGACAGACCAAAACAGGAACCTCAGTTATGTGACAGACGAACCGCGAGACCATATGCGAAGCATATCGCAGTATGCGTCGCAGAACTTGGATCGCATATTATCCCAAATTATGCGGCTGAAACAAGGAGAATGTGTCGCATATCGCCATATGCGGTGGCATATGCGACACAGAACAGGCTGTTAGAGGCATTTTTGTCTGAATTTTACTCTGTATTTTTTAACATTATAAATAGTATGTGTAGAGTTTTATGGGTCATTCTTGTTCAAATTTTGTTCCCACTTTGTAAGTCCATTGAAGACACACTTTTGGGGCTTTTAAGAAGAAGATTCCAACACCTTTTGTCATCTTTCATTTATTGTAAGCTTCAATGTTGTCTTTAATGTGTTCTTTATTGCTTTCTTTTGTATCAAACATTATGAGTAGCTAAATATACTACTAAGGTTGTGGACTCAAATGATGGGTGTTATGTAAATGAGTGTTTAACATTGAATATATGTATAATGGGTTGTTAGTTTCTATTTATTTATTGTGCTTAAAGTTTGGTTGGTGGTTGCAAACATTAACCTAAGCCATAAACCCTTTTTGTACTTAGGAAGGTGAGCTAAGGTTTGGTAGAAATACATAGAACTCGTAGCTCTAACCGTTGTTTAATAGACTTATTTAGAGATAAGAAAAGTCTACTTGGCATAACTAATCGATTTGTTAATTAACTCTTTTGCATTTGAAAAAATCATAAAGAGGAGATATTCTCTAACTATTAGAAAATCATTAAGAGATTAGGTGCAAACAATGCAATAGCCCATTAGAAATATATCATATTAACACCTATAGCATTACACTATATCATAACGGGGCACAACCTTGGTTTCTCTCTAGAAGTTTATAAACCTTAATTCATCATAGCTAATTATTTTGTCAAATAGTTTTTAGTACAAATTTCTATCAACCTTTCTAGGAATAGGATTACGACTAGAGTCAAGTATAACACTACGTAAAGTAATCTTTTCTCATCTTATTCCATATGGGATTCGATCCCAACCTAGTTGGGTTACTATATTTGATAACGTCCGGTTGTGTGTTTTACTTTAAGTCTTTTTTTATTCCATCACACTTTATTTGCTTTGCTTTGTGAACCAGGTGATTATGGCTGCACGAGGCGGGTGAGGTGTTGCTTTATCACACTCTGACCCGTTGGAGGAAGAAAATGAAGGGAATGTATTTGCGGATATCGAACAAGAGATTGACTATGCAAATGTCATTGTCCGTCCAAGAGTTGATGCGACCAATTTCAAAATTGACAATAGCATTTATACGATGCTAAAGCAAGATGGTCATTTCCGAAATTCTACCGATGATGATCCTCACCAACATCTCGAGAACTTTATTGGGGTGTGTCATACCCACAAGCAGAACAATATTTCGGTGGATGCTATCCGGTTGAGAGTTTTCAAATATTCTCTAGTCGGTGAATCAAGAACTTGGTATCAGAATTTGCCTCCGAATTTTATCTACACATGGGCCGAGTTAGTGAGTGTCTTCCTCAAGAAGTCGTTTCCGTCAAACAAAAAGGCCAAAATTAGAGATAAGATTTTCTATTTCAAGCAACTTCCGGGAGAACAACTATATGAAGCATAGGATCGTTTTAAGCTTTATTTGCAACGGTCCTCAAATCATAATTGTCCGGAGAATATCTTGATGGAGAAGTTCTACACGGGGTTAGACCCCATGACTCAATTGGTTGTCAATAATGCGGCAAGTGTGTGTTTCATGGATAAGACCTTTGATCGAATCACTCAACTTCTTGACAAGCTCGCCACTCATAATCATGCATGGCATTCGAGAGGTTCGGACGGTGTGACCTATGGGACTCATTTGTTGAACACTTTAATGAAGGAGAACTAAGATCGAGATGAAATAATTGCCAAGCTTGCCACCAACATAAGCTTGCTAACCAACAAGGTCACAGAAGAATGAAACGGAAAAGGTGAACGTGGTAAAAGGCACGAGTTGAGGCACAAGTTGAAGTGTCACTTATTATTGAATAGGCACGAGTTGAAGTGCCAACTGTTGTTGAAGTTGATAATGTCCTGAAGAATTTAAAAGCTCAAGAGGTGAGCAATGACACTGGCAAAGGTAAGGTGACGGAAGCACTTATGCCTCTTACTCAACTTTTCAAATCTTCACATCCCTTCCCTCAAAGGTTGGTGAAGAATATTGGGGATGCCAAGTGTCAAAGATTCTATGACCAATTGAAGCAATTATCGATTAACATCCCATTCCTTGATGTTTTTCAAGAAATATCGGGTTTTCTAAGTACTTGAAGGATTTGACACTAAAAAGAAGTCAATCAAGCATGATTCAGTGAATGTCACTCATCGCATTAGTTCTAATATTTCCACCACACCGGTCCAAAAGAAAGAAGATCCGGATGATTTTACCATTCCATGTACAATCGAGCAGCATGATTTTGCAAGAGCTTTTTGTGACCATGATGCTAGCATAAATCTAACGCCCCTTGCAATTTACAAGCAATCAGGATTAGGAATGCCTAGGTCCACTAGCATGAGACTACAAATAGCCGATCAAACAGTGAAAAGACCAATTGGTATTGTTGATAATGTTCTTGTCATGGTGGGTGAGTTCCTCCTCCCGACGAATTTTATCATACTTAATTGTGTGGTTGACAAGGAAAATCCTATTATATTGGGGAGATCATTTCTTGCTACCGAAAGGGCTCTTATGGATTCTAAGAAGAATGAAATAAAATTTCGGGTGAATGATGAAGAAGTGACCTTTCAAGCAAGCAAGGGAATGAAATTGTCAAGTGCTTATAAGAGCATATTGATAATTGATGTGGTAGATGTGGTTGAAGAAGCCGTGGAATTAAAAATGGAAGAAGATCGTCTTGGTAAAGCATTAGCGGCCATCTTGGTAAATTTTGATGATGAGGATATGGAGGGACACGTCGAGATCGTGATTTCACTTGAATGGTTGGGGTATTATGACTACAATCCAAAAAAAACTTTCTCTTGATCTAGAGAATCGGGCGACTCCTCCGGCTAAGTCATCGATCATTGAGCTGCCAAAACTTGAACTCAAGCAACTTCTATCACACTTGAGGTATGAGTTTCTTGGCCCGAATAATACTTTTCCCGTGATTGTTTCTGCCTTATTGAGTGAAAACCAAGTAAAGAAATTGCTTGATATCTTGAGAAAATATCGAAGAGCTATAAGGTTGACCATAGCGGACATTCGGGGGATTCCTTCTGATATTTGTGAACATACAATCCAACTTGAAGAAGATAGTTCACCGAGTGTGAAGCATCAATGAAGATTGAATCCGCAAATGCAAGGAGTAGTAAAGAAATAAATCATAGAATGGTTGGATGTCGGGGTTGTCTACCCCATTGCGGATTGCCATGGGTGAGTCCGGTCCAATGTGTCCCTACAAAGGTTAGTATGACGGTGGTACCCAATGATAAGAACGAGTTTATTCCTATAAGAACCGTCACCGGGTGGAAAGTATGTATGGACTATAGAAAACTCAACACCGCTATTTGCAAGGATCATTTCCCTATGTCTTTTATTGATCAAATGCTTGATCGACTAACGGGAAGGTCTTACTATTGCTTCTTGAATGGCTACTCCGGTTACAACCAAATCAACATTGCCTTAGAAGACTAAAAAAGACAACATTTACTTGTCCTTATGGGACATTTGCTTTTAGCCGAATGTCGTTTGGGCTATATAATGCTCCAGCTATATTTCAACTGTATATGATGTCTATTTTCTCTGATATGGTGGGAAATTTCTTGGATGACTTCTCGGTGATTGGTGACTCTTTTGATGAGTGTCTTGATCAGCTTGGTCAATTGCTCAAGCGATGTGAAGATACAAATCTTATGTTAAATTAGGAGAAATACCATTTTATGGTAAATGATGGGATCGTCCTTAGCCATAAAATATCCGAGAAAGGAATTGAAGTTGATAAAGCAATAGTGGAGATCATTGCCAAGCTTCCTCCACCCATTCCTGTCAAAGGAGTTTGGAGCTTCTTGGGGCATGCCGGGTTCTACCATCGATTCATCAACGACTTCTCTAAAATTGCAAATCCTATGTGTAAGCTTCTTGAAAAGGAAGCTAAATTCATTTTTGATGAGAAGTGCCTTAAGGTATTTGAAGAATTGAAGGAAAGGCTCATGTCAACTCCTATCATTGTCTCTCTCGATTGGTTACTACCTTTCGAACTTATGTGTGATGCTAGTGAATTCGCTATCAGTGCGGTATTGGGTCAACGATACAACAAGATCATGCATCCAAATTACTAAGCTAGCAAGACTCTCAATGGCGCTCAAATGAACTATACAGTGATGGAACAAGAATTGCTTGCCATTGTGTATGCCTTTGAGAAATTCTGAGCCTATTTGTTGGGGTCAAAAGTGGTGGTATACACCGATCATGCCGCTTTGCGATACTTGATGGCTAAGAAAGATGTCAAGCGAAGGCTGATTAGATGGGTGCTCTTGTTATAAGAATTTGACTTTGAAGTCAAGGATCAGAATGGCTTAGAAAATCAAGTGGCAGATTATCTTTCTAGGCTCGAAGAAGATGGGAGACCTAAGGAAGAGCTTGACATTGATGATGTCTTCTTGGATGTGCGATTATTGGCTCTATCTTTTGAGATCGCACCTTGGTGTGCCGACATTGCTAACTTCTTAGTTATTGGACTCATACCTGAGGAAATCAAGGCATATCAAAAGAAGAAATTCTTGAGGGACTATCGTCACTACTATTGGGATGAGCCATACTTGTTTCGAACATACACCGACAACATCATTAAGTGTTGTATTCCTGAAACTGAAGTTATGGCCATCTTGAATGTGTGTCATGACTCTCCAGTCGGGTTCATCATGGTGGAAATCGAATGGCGGTGAAAGTCCTTAAGTGTGGTTATTATTGGCCCACCATTTATCACGATGCCAATTTGATGGCAAAGTCTTATGACCAATATCAACGACAAGGGGCGATTGCAAAAAGAGATGAGATGTCATTGAACTTTGTGATTGAAGTAGAGTTTTTTATGTTTAGGGGATTGATTTCATGGACCCTTTTGTAAGCTTATATAGTATGAAATACATCTTGGTGGATGTTGACAATGCCTTCAAATGGGTGGAAGCGGTGGTTTTGCCCAATAATGAGGCTAGAAGTGTGATGGAAGTGGTGGTTCCCATTTTTGAAACAATGCCTTTGCGGGACTATTGAGAAAGTATGGGGTTAAGCACAAGGTGCCCACTCCATATCATACGCATACAAGTGGCCAAGTGGAGGTCTCTAATCAGGAGATAAAAAGCATCTTAGCAAATACGATTAATGCAAATCGTACGGATTGGTCTCAAAAGCTTGATGACACTCTTTGGGCATACTGGACGACATTCAAAAGTCCTATTGTGACTTCGCCTTACTGGTTGTTTTTTGGTAAGGCTTGTCATTTGCCGGTTGAATTAGAGCACAAAAATATGTGGGCATTGAAGAAACTCAACCTTGATTGGAGCGAGTCTACAAAGCTCCGGATTTCTCGAGTTTGATTAGTTTCGATTCCACACATATGAGAGTGCGACACTTTACAAGGAAAGAATGAAGTACTATTATGACAAAAAGATTTTAAAGTGAGAGTTTCAAGTTGGTGATTTGGTGCTATTGTTCAATTCAAGGTTAAAACTCTTTCCGGGCAAGCTCAAGTCCAAATGGTCCAGTCCATTCAAGGTAGTGAGTGTTTCACCTTTTGGCACAATCAAATTAGAGGTCGGAGATAGGACTCGAACCTTCAAGGTAAATGGCCAATGTGTAAAGCACTACTATGGTGCAATTAATGGAGATCAACTTGATGAAAAAATCCTTCTCAAAGACGGACCCATGCCCGACTCAATGTGAAAGAGTAACACCATCATGGCGCGACGTTAAATTGAGCGCTTCTTGGGAGGTAACCCAAGCATTTTCATTTTGTTTTGTTGTTTTTAACGTTTGTTTGTGTGCAGGAATGCAAGAAGTATAAGAAAATTGGATACACGAAGTTGACATGGGAAAATATGAGACAAAAATTGGAAAATGTCTCAGGAAAGTCTGATCTGCGCCGCATTTTTAGCATATGCTAGCGCATATTCCATCGCACATGGAAAAGTAAGCCTGGAGAAAAATGCTAAAAAAAAGGGAATTATGCGAAGCGTTATACGACGTTTACTGACTTATGCGTTCAGATATGCGTCGCATATCATTTCTTCATTAAAGGCATTCTGGGAGGGTCAAAACTCGACCCGCGATTGATGACATCCTAATTTTCTTAAAATACGACGGTTTCTTTAATTTCAAAATAAAATTTTCCAAAGGGCAACCTAAGCGACTACTCTTACCATTACTTACACTACGCCGATCACGCACTCACCACTATCCATCACTGGAACTTTGTCGTCTGGCCTCGGAATCAGAATTCTGTTTAATGTTGACCACCAACAAGTCAATACTCTCTTCCAATCTCGTCGAGCAACATGTAACAAAAGCAAACCTTACTCCTTACTTTGCTTCATCTTCATCTATTTTGATAACAGGGTTGTTGGAAATTCGATTTTAATCATCCTAATGTTTGAATCTTGTGATAAAATAGTAGTATGGATGGTTACTAGGGCTTTGTATGCGAATTTTTTTTGAATCTTGATGAAAAACTGAATGGAGAAGTCTGAGTACTCACCACTATGGCAATGGGGGGATCATAGGTGTGCTTTTGATATTTGCTAAAATTCCCAAATGAAAATTTGTGAACTAGTTTTGAACCAATTGATTGAGGCAAGATTTGTGTATGCATAATGCTTGATTTTGTCATCTTGTTAGTGCCTGACAGTGTTGTGTGACTACTCTGGGTTGTGATTGTAGTTGTTAGTAGTTCATTGTGTCTCTGTAATTGACTGGGAGGCCATTTCGATCCTTGATTTTCACCACAAAAGTCCAATGTTGTTATGCCTGCCAAATGTGTGCTTGCGTAGTTTATAACAATTATTGTTCTTAGGGTAAAGTCTGAGTAGCCTATAAGTCATGTATTGATGTATGTTTGAATGTGATCTTGATAATCAAAGATTTGTGAATCGGGTGATGTCTGAGTAGCCTTAAAATGTGTGAAGTTGGGTACGTTGTGGAACTTCTAATATGTGTTAGGTTCTACGTCCCATTACACCTTATGTGATCACAGTTCCCTTCGTATATCTTGACAGTTTTGTGGTTAACACGGAGGCTGATATGCGTTGGGTTATGAGTCACATAACTCCTTATGTGATCGCACTTCCCATCACATACATTAGCAGTTCTGAGGTTAAAATAAAAGCTGATATGTGATGCCTTCTGCGTAGCATATGCCCTTATGCGGCTAGTTATGCGACGCAGTTGCCCTGTTTTTTCTACATTTCATTTTTTTTAGTTTCTCTTCTTCTTTATTTTCTTAATCTTTGTTTTCACATTTGATAAACATAAAATCACAAAAATATTTTGTTTTTTGTGTTATTGACGACTTGTTCTTTGCAGCATGACTTCCCGTCGATCCTCGCATCCTCAGGCTACTAGAAAATATGGTAACAAGAAGGGTGCAGAGTCATCCAGAGCGAGGGATACATAAGAACCTGATATTGAATCCTCATCTGTTCAGGGGGTGTCTGCCGCACGGAGGCAGGACTTGGAAGAAGAATCCCGAATGGCTTAGCTTCGAAGAAAAATGGGGAAGATTCCATACGATTCAATGGGATCCCAGGGATGAAAGAATTCTTCTTGGACGACAAGGAGAAGTGGAACTTTAATGAAGAGAAGCAATTTAGTATGAATGGGTTGAAGGAGAGTTTTTGCTGAGTGTTGGAGCTGATCGACATACATATGTGGGACATCTTCACCACACCACCAGGACCATACAATCTGAATTTAGTTAACGAATTCTATGCTTCCTATGTTGCAGCCTTGAAAAAATTAAAGTGGATGGGGCCCAAAAAGAATCGTCCTTGCCTCGACAGTGTTCAAGTTGGGGGAGTCAGGGTCGACTGTAGTGCCAAAATGATCAACCTTTACTACTTTGGCAGTGATGCACATGCGGCTATGGAATACCACACGAAATTGGCTAACAGAGAGAGTGAATTGTCGTGAGTTGCATATGTCATCCCAATTTAGGACGCCCCAAAGTGGCTCAATCCCAAGTTCAAAATTAAGAGAAGAAGCCTCACCATTGAGGCCAAACATTAGCTGAACTTCATCATTTGTCACTTGATGCCAACAAAGAATGACCAATACATTTCCATTGAGAAAGCCATTCTTCTAGAGTGCATTATGTTCGGCCATGACATCAATTTGGGGAAGATCATTGCATATGAACGAGCTGACCAAGCCCAGACTTTATTAGCGTTCCCATGTTTGATCCCAAGATTATACGTAGTGGCGAAGATACCTACACTTGTTAGAGTTGACCACAGAATAAAAGCAAGAGCAGGAAATTGACATTCTTAAGAGAAAATATGAGATGAATTTGACTGCAAAGAAGAGAAAGAGAGGGCCCTCGCCTATTGAGTTGACTGATACTAAGCTCGAGTTCATAATTCAGACTGATAGTGTACTGATTGTTCCTACTGCCACTCCAGCATTTTCAGTAGCCTCATCCACCTCTACTGCACCAACTCCTACTTCCGAGTCAGATTAGACCCTTTTCTCATAATAGGTTGCTCCAAATGGCGAATGTAATTGTTCTCAACAATCATATGCTCACTTAGTTGGTAGACAACATCTCAAAGGCTAATGAAAAGCCTGTTGCACCCATCCTCTTGTCAATAACAAAAATCGAAGCACGGTTGTCCATTTTGAGGAGAAGAACAAAGATAAGGAGATTACGGACCTCTGGGCTGAGTTAGCCAAAGTGAAAGTGGATGTTCAGTTGCTCAAGTCTGATTTTAGCATATTTGATGCCCTGGTACCTCCTACGGGGAATGTGATTCGATTGGTAGAAGACAACATCGAATCTGTCGGTTCGGGGTCCGAGAAGCATAATGAGGATTCTAAAATTGAGGAAGAGCATGAGTAAGATGTTGATTATGATATAGGGAAGGCAGTTGTTGAAGAGGTTGCGAGTGAGAGGGGCTTGCAGAGCTGCCTGAGCATGTACAAATCCATATTATTACCGACATATCTATGGAAAAGTTTGTTAATAGACAGATGGGTGTCGGATCAAGCTCACAGGGCGTTACTATTTGGGATCAAGTTTGGCCTTCCCCACAGGAGAGCACAAATGTTCCACGGGAGAGCACAAATATTCCACATGAGAGCATAGTTGCTCCGGTGACCCAGTTTCACAGGATAGCAGAACAGGCATTCCAAATCCTTCTATCACGCTGGTAGCAGCAGAGGTAGCAGTTCATGAGCCTACTTTACCATCCGCAAACCCGGCCACCATCCTTGCAGATACCACTACTGCACCAGATGCTACTGCTTCTAGTTTTGAGGCCCCCGCGTCCCAGACAAACTATTGTGCCTAGTGCATCTCAAAGAGATCCTATCATCTGTATTTTGATGTTATATTGCATTGAGGACAATGTATGCTTTTTCAGTTGGGGGTGGGTACCTAGAATGTAGAGCTTGATATTTTTGGGTTATGTATGCATGATTGATATTTTATTGCTCTTGACTTTTCTTTGCCATAGTTCTTTTCCTGGGAGCATTTATTTCTATTTGAACCTAGCATGTTTAGGTTGTGTTAGTTAAAATAGAGTGATGTTGACTTATATGGTAGTGGTTGGATTAACTTATGGTATGTATGATGTTTTGAAATTGAAAATTGACACCCCTCCAAAATTTTGTGTACTCAAAATGTTTTAGTGAATTGACATGCATGATTCTCTTTATGACATTATGAGTATTAGGGTATTGGTGTACTGAGTACTTGCTTCGGAATAAAATTTGAAAACGAGATTCTCAATCCGTATGACATTGTGTGTGAGTTGTTAGTAAAATGTTCATGGGTTGTACTTGCAATGTAGAACTTGCTCGGTTAGTCGTATCTTGTTTCTAAGGATAGTTTGGTTTGAGATGATCTTGGGTTGTCTTTGTTATTTTTGAAAAAGCTTCTTTAATCTTTCTAACCTTCTATTACATAAATAATACCACTAGTAGTCCATTTTGAGCCTATAGACCTTTCCTTGATTGCCACATTACATGCCTTTACCCGTTTTGACAAAATCTCTCTTTTAGACCATTCACTCCTTGAACAATAAAAATGTGAAGTTGAGGCTAAAAACCTAAGTTGGGGTGTTGGTGTTATTTGAGAAGTGGTTAAGACTTGCATTCGTGTTATAAAACAAAAAAATGTAGCTTTGTGAAAAGGAATTGGAAAAGAATAAAAACATTAGAAAATAAAAATGGTTGCACAAAAAGAAGTTGGAATAACTGGGGAAGCTAGAATACAAAGGAAGGAGTGATGTGTTGAAATGAAGAAGAAAGTGGACAAAAGTTGAAATGAAAAATATTGTGTAGTGTTCAAGGAGGCGTAGTCACTTGTATCCCAAATACTTATCCTACCTTTTCCTAAGCCTACATTACAACCCGTGAAAAAGTCCTAATGTGATCATCATTGAACCATCCGAAGTTGAGGGCATTGAAAATAAGGGCAAACATATGGCATTAGCATTTATGGTGTATGAACTTCTTTATGAGTGTGAGTGTTTCTCTTCTTTTTAGTCTCTTAGCCTGATTTATATCGTACATATGTGTGTTTGGGCTTTCTTTGGTCTTTGTGAGAACATAAGGGTTGAGAAAATTATGAAAATGAGTTACGACCGAAAGCGAAACTTGCATGTACATTGATACTCCCAATAACATGATGTCATTGATTGAAGCTTCATTGTGAATCATGATAGATTTTTTGAGTGATGCATCTTTTTTGAAAATGAGAAAATAAAGAGGGTCATTCGTGATGAACGTACATGCATGTAGTTACTAGCTAAAACCATTGTAGATAATTTTCCTTTGTGATATCTAAGTGTTTGTGGTGGTAGTATGTGTTTTACTTGCTTGAAGACAAGCAAAGACTTTAAGTTATGGGTGTTGATGTGCCATGAAATTATAGTACATTTGATATCTTTTACGAGAAGTCTTCATTGTTTTTAAGCATATTACTTGTCATTTCTTAGTTATTTTCTGTTTTGTAGTGAAAATCAAATAAAAGTGCCAAAGACAAGAAAAAGGTGACAAAATGAAGTTGAAAAGGTGAAATGTGTCGCGAATGAAGTTATGCGGCCGCGAATGAGGCCGCAGATCAAAACAGGAACCTCAGTTGTGTGATAGAAGAATCGCGAGACCATATGCGATACATATTGCAGTATGCATCGCAGAACTCCTACTCTTGGATCACATATTGTCATAAGTTATGCGGTTGAAACAAGGAGAATGCGTCGCATATCAGCATATGTGGCGATGAATAGGCTGTTAGGGGCATTTTTATATGAATTTCACTCCGTGTTTTTGGATATTATAAATAGTATGTGTAGAGTTTTTGTGGGTCATTCTTGTTCAGATTTTTTCTTCACTTTGGAAGTGCATTGAAGACACATTTTTTAGGCTTTTAAGAAGAAGATTCCAACACCTTTTGTCATCTTCCATTTATTGTAAGCTTCAATGTTGTCTTTAATGTGTTCTTTATTGCTTTTTTTGTATCAAACATTATGAGTAGCTAAATATAATACTAAGGTTGTGGACCCAGACGATGGGTGTTATGTAAATGGATGTTTAACGTTGAATTTATGTATAATGGGTTGTTAGTTTTTATTTATTTCTTGTACTTTAAAGTTTGGTAGGTGGTTGCAAACATTAACCTAAGTCATAAATCATTTTTCTACTTGGAAATGTGAGTTAGGGTTTGGTAGAAATACATAGCAAGAACTTGTGGTGCTAACCCTCGTTTAATAGACTCACTTAGGGATAAGAAGAGTCTATTTGGCATAATTAATCGGTTTGTTAATTAACTCTTTTGCATTTGGGAAAATTATAAAGATGAGATATTCTCTTACTATTGGAAAATATTAGAGAATCATTAAGAGATTAAGTGCAAACAATGCAATAGACCATTAATAATATATCATATTAACACCTATAACATTACACTCTATCATAACGGGGACACAACCTTGGTTTCTCTCTAGAAGTTTATAAGCTTTAATTTATCATAGCTAATTATTTTATCAAATAGTTTTAGTACAAATTTCTGTCAACCTTTGTAGGAATAGGATTACGACTAGAGTCAAGTATCACACTATAGACCCCAACCTAGTTGAGTTACTATATTTGACAACCTCCGCTTTACGCCCTAATTTAGGTGTAATTTGAGCATATCACCCTCCCTCTCTCACACAAAGTGCGACAATACTTAGTTACCTATTAACCTTCTACCCTAATGTTCGACCTCTATATATTCCTATATAAGGTCATGTCATCAGTCAGTTGAAGTTGTGCTACGTCTTGTTTAATCATGTACACCTCTTCCCCCATCCCCATTTCTTCTTCGGCCTACCTCTACATTTTCTAGCTCCTGCTACAGTCAACCTCTCGCACCTCCTTACTTGTGCATCCTCGCACCTCCTCTTCACATGCCTAACTCATGTAGTCTCGCTTCCCTCATCTTGTATGTCACTGACACCACTCCCACCTTATCCCGTGTAACTTCGTTCCTAATTATATCTCTCTGATCAGAGACGGATATACATGATGCCGAGAGCGTTCATATGAATTCGCTTCATCAAAAAATCACACACACACACACACACACACACATATATATATAGAGGGGGGTTGTATTTCAATGAGTTGTTTCAAAGAGGGGTGTGTGAGTATGGTTGTGTAGTCCTACTCGGTACTCCCTTCCCGCTATAATCCGTCTATATAAGTCGTATAATTCAAAGTCTATATAGAGGGGGGTTGTATTTCAATGAGTTGTTTCAAAGAGGGGTGTGTGAGTATGGTTGTGTAGTCCTACTCGGTACTCCCTTCCCGCTATAATCCGTCTATATTAGTCGTATAATTCAAAGTCTATCTCCCGTAAAATATTTTTTTTATTTTTTTTTATCCTGGACTCTGTCCAGTCACTAGTCCTTAATTACTATTCATCATCTCTGTCATTTGTCTTTGGTTACTGTTCCGCTCTTACTACTCTATGCTTTTTTACTTCTTCCTCTGGACAGTTCATCTCTTCTTTTAGACCTTACCCCTATCATGACAGTCGTCTTTAGCTACACCCAATTTTCAGGCCACAACAGTCCTTCAGCGGACATCAACAGGCCATTAATCAACCACCGTTGACATAGGAATTTACAAGCTAATCCATGGAGGTCACGACGGAGTCCAAAGATAACCATATACTAAGTTCAGAAGATAGCCATATCCAAGCATATTGCAGTTAAGATTACAACAGTAATTTCTAGCTTCGTGACATGATTAACAACAGTAAATAAAGGTTCATGATGAAAATAAGAAATTCATATGAACAAACTGGTTCCTGCATTTCTGCAAGATTTCATAAAAACATAATATACATGGTGGGAGATAAACTACTGAAAGTAGACTTACATATCTAGAAGAGCAGGGAGGTTTCCCTTTCGGGAGTCCCGGAAACTACTGTACACTAAAAGCTTGCTCCAAAATAAACTATCTTACATAAAGGAAATTTATACAATGAGGGGGAGAGAGAGGGTTTCTTGCATTTGGGAGTGGAGTTTGAACTGGCTTGTGTGTCTGATGTTTTCACTCTGTGGTTTATTTTGATCTGTCTATCTTCATCCCAAGGGTCTGGTATTTATATTGTCTTCCGGACTTCAACTCTGGACTTCAAAATGTAAAGGAATCTTTAAAGTTTCGGTCGGGTGCGCTGTGGGCCCCATCGTCGCTTTAACTTTGAAGACTTTTTCTTTTCACTTTGTCGTCTAGTATTGCTGGCATCTACTTTTGTTTAAAGTCTTTGAGATGCTGTCCTTGCTGTGTATCCTGTCTGCTACTTTTGGCTGCTTTTGGCCAGTCGCTTTCTTCTTTTTATCTAGCCTTCTGCACCGTTCTTTTATTTCTTGTCTTTTTCTGAGTATTTCTCTGCTAAGCTTCTGCTATGTCTTGTTCCTTGGCTTTTAGGTACTTAAGTTATGCAAAGCCACGGAATCGAAACTCATGCCTGAATCATCGTTGTCATTCGGATCCTGAGCATAGTTTGATTCTAGGAATTCATTATCTGAACTAGTTTCTGAAACATGGTCTATACTATTTCCGTCTGGAGTACGTTCTGGATTTTGTTCTGGAGTTATGGATGCCATTGGTGGTGTAGCCACCGGATTTTCATGTTTGTCTTCGCTGTTGGCTTCCTTTTGTTCTTTAAAGATGTTTTCCAGTGTCTCTTTAATTATTTGTTCTATACTTTTATTTTGTCCTTTTTTTATTTGTCTAGTTCTTGTCTTGGAAGTAGATCCCGAAAACGTCTGAGGGAGTCTTCGTCTTGGTTTTGAGGAGGTTGCCTCCTCTTGTTCACTTTTTGGCAAAGTGACAGCCATTAACGGATTTGAGTTGTCTTTACCGGCAACCGTTTGCACCGGACTAGTTGTACCTTCATCTGGTACAATAGATTTCTTAGCATTCAGAAGGGAATGCACACCTGTCTCATCCATTTTTAAAGGAGATGGAGAACTCTGAGTCTGTTGACTATTTTGTCTGAGCTTTAATTCTAATTGTGCGACTTTTTTTAGAAGATGTATATTTTGTATCTGGAGTTCTTCTTTTGTCTGGTTAAGTCTTTTGAAAGCTTCGGTCATTGTACTATAATGATCGCAGAAAATTACTTTGTCTGTGTCTTTCTGTATTTTGTATTGAGGAGTATGGGTTTGGGTATATCTTAGTGCTGGTGATATGTAGTAGTTTGGCCCAAGGGTTCCTCGAGCATAGTCTAGAGCTTCGGTAAAAACATTGAAGCCTTTGAACAAAGGAGTTTTAAAATCCTTTATGGAGTCTACTACTTCAAGCCATGTCTGAAAAATACCATTTGTCTTTCCATGGACAACCACATAAAATTTAAATTTTTTGTCCAGGTTCTTTTCATTGAAATAAAAACAAGTACTATTTAGAGTAGCCACGAAGTGACTAGCGTCTTTTCTATTGTGGGCTATCCACAAGTTGTCTATCAGGCATCTCTGCTGTCTGTCTAGAACATAGTCTGGTAGTATTTTGAAAGTTAGATTTGACGATGGAAAAGAAACTAAGTTATTCTTACCAAAATACAGTCTTTCTAATGTTGGAGTCTCTAATGCAGTCATGGGCTTGAAATTCAGGTTACCCAATACTTTTTGTCTATAGTTATCTTGGGGTTTGGCTGGGCCTTTCCACTTGTCTTTTGGAGTCTGCTTGGATGAACTCATGCTGTTTAATCATCAAAACAAACTTTGTTAGCTAGAAGTTATTTTTAATCTACTAAGCTGGTCTGCTAAATTGTTATCTTTACCCTTTATATGTTCAAATACTAAATTATAAATAGATATAGTGTCTAAGAAATTAAGCCAACGTCTTCTACTGCTGTTTTTATCATTAATCTTTTGGTGAAACTTTACTATAGCTTCACAATCTGTTCTTATTAGTGTTTCTTGTTTATTTAAAATATATAGTCTAAACGCGTTTAGTCCGTAGATTACGGCTAAAATTTCTACGTCTATACTACTCATATTACCCCTTTCCTTATACTTTCCGCTCTGGTAAGCGCAAATTCGTTCTGAGATCTTGCTACTATATTTATTTGTCTTAGCTTTTAACACTGCACCCCAGCCTTCAAAACTACCATCTGTTTCTATGATCAAGTAGTCTGTTTCTAAAGGCATACTTAAATCTGGAATGTTCTGGATCTGTTGTTTGAGTAGTTTTACTATCTTAATGTCTTCTGCATTAAAATGCTTCTGTCCTGTGGAACCTGTCTTAGAATATAATGGTCCCGCTATTTTTTCTAAGTCTTTAATGAATGTTCTAGCGTAGTTTAAAAGTCCTAATTTTTTTTGTAAATCTTTAGTATTGTCTAACTTGTCTGGCATTTCTAGGGCTTTCTTAGCTATATTAGGTTGTAATTTAATTTTACCTTCTCCTATAGTCACTCCTAGGAAGTTTATGTATTTTTTACACAACTCCATTTTCTTTTTACTAATTATTATTCTGTTGCTTACAAAGAGTCTAAAAACTGTTTGTAAATGTCCTAAGTGTTCTGCCATGCTACTGCTAAAGACTAGGATATCGTCTACATATACTATTACGAATCTTTTATAATCTCCAAAAATTTCATCCATTTTCTTTTGAAAAATGGGTGGAGCAGTCTTCAGGCCAAATGGCATAACTAACCATTCAAAATGCCCTTCTGGACAAGTGAATGCCGTCCATTCGATACTGGCGGGATGCATCTTCACCTGCCAATAACCTGATTTACAATCGAATTTACTAAATATAGTCTTTCCTTGTATTCTATTAATTAATTCTGATTTGTCTGGCAGCTTATAACCATTACTTCTGGTATTATCGTTTAGTCTCTTATAATTTATTACCATTCGAGCTTTTCCTCTAACTATTTCCGAATGATTTCTAACTATGAAAGTTGTTGACCTGTGTTTTGACGTTGATCGTCTTATGATTTCTAAGCCCATTAATTCTTTAATCTGTATCTTGAAATCTTCTATGTCTTTATTTGTTGCTTCTATTGAAGTTGTTCTTATAATGTATTCAGGATTTATAATTTCTAACTCACATAATATTTTATTATTATTCCAATGTCTAAATGGTTTTTCTCCTATGATCTCTAATTCATCTAGAATTTTTACTATTTTGTCTAGATCGGTTTTGTCTTTTATTATCCCTATCTTTTCTATCCCATTTTTAAAATTATAAAATTCTGTTTCTAAATCTATTAACGTATAATTCTTTTCTAATATATTATCTTCATCTTCTTCCAGAATTTCTTCTAATACTATGTTTCTATTGTTAGTCTGACATCAATACTTTTCTCCATTGCTGCAATCTTTACAACAACTATCTTCTTTATTTTTTAAGTTTATAGGGGAAATTTGTATTATTTTTGTCTCAGTCTTCTGGGTTTGGACTGGAGTATAAGTGTTGTTTTTCTGGAATATTATCCCATCTCTAGTGATGGTACAACTTCCATTATTATCTAACAAGAAATCTAAACCTATTATAAAATCTGTATTTATATTTAGTTCTCTTACTAATATCTTACTCATGATATAACTAGGGTTATAGAATTTCGCACAAGTGTTCCTAAAATTAATTGTGGCTTCTTGTAGGTAATGTTTATAAAAGTTATGGGTGCCGTCCATCTGCATTGCTGAAGATGGCTTATCTAGTGTTTTTATTAGATGGCTAGGGACTATTTTCTTATTTAAAATACTTCTGGTACAGCCTGTATCTACTAGTGCTAGTGTAGTAATTTCATAGTCTTTAATTTTAATCTTTGTTAGTAATCTTAAAGAACTAAATTTTTTATCTTCATTACATATTAAGGTTTTTTCTTCTGAATTCATTAATTCTGAAGCTACTTCTGTAATTAATTCTCTTTCTATTTGTTCTTCTTCAGAAATGTGATCGTCTTCGATCTCTTTCTGTTTTCCTTTTTCTAGTTGAGCTAATCTTATTTCTAGAGCATTTACTCTGGTTTCTAATGTTATTACTCTTACTGCTATAGTTGTGTCTTCTTGAATTTGTTTTAAAGGTTCTTTAACACCTATTATAATTCCTAATTCTTTTTGGAGGCAGTTTATACAACCTTCCATGTATCATTTTTTGCACTTGGCCCTTTTACTTCTGCTAGGGAACCACTTGTAAATGCAACAAGCAGTGCTATCTAGACCTTTATTTCTTTCGAATAAATGGTCGCATTCTATTACGGTGTTTACTAGATTATTTAAATCTTCATTTATATCTAATTGTTCTATTCCTATCTCATTAATAAATTCATCTGCTTCTGAGTCTGAAGAGTCTAATTTATTATTTTCTCCTGTGTCTATACTTACTATGGAGTATATACTTTCTGTATCTGACATGTACTCATCTACATTTATTAAAGTCTCTTGGAAGTCTTCTATTAATTGAGAATTTCTAGTATTGTTATTTATTCTCTTCGGACATGTATTAGCTAGATGTTATATGCTACCGCACGTAAAACACTCTAATTTATTTTTATATGTTCTATCATTTCTATATTTTCTTATATGTTTGTTCTTATCTAAATATGGTTTTCTCGCTGATGATTTTCTAAGGTAGTATCTTTTCTTTTTATATTTGCCATAGTTCTGATAACCATATCTCTTATTTTTCCTTTTATAGCTTTTCCTTTTTTGGGGGTCTTTATCATAACTCTGTGTGGTATATATTACACTTTTACAGAAATTCAACTCGTTTTGTTTTAGCTATTTCTGTATCTGCAAATGCGTACATTTTTCTTGTAATATTTCCATCACATGTTGTATTCTATGTCCTATGGACCACCTAGCGTTTGGGTTTTGTAATATCCCATCACGCTTGTTCCAGCGTTCTTCAATTTCTCTACCTAAAGCTCCTGGTAATTTATTGAAGAGCTTTTTACCTAGGTCTTGATCAAACGAATTATCGCTGATCGTACAATAATAAAAGAAGTCATTTAAAAATTTCTTTATATAAACCCAATTACTAATACTTAATTGTTCTAATTTTATTAGTGCATTTCTTTGTAACACTACTAGTCCACTAAGTCTTCACCTGTAATCAGTGTATGTATTTTATTGGTGAAGTTGTATGGGTTTGATCCCATAGATACCAACTGGTGGAATTCTTCTGGGAAATCTGTCTTGTAGGCTTCCCATAAAGCTTTAGTAGATTCTCCTAAGAATGTTTCTAAGTATTTATACATTGTCTCAGGGTCTGTTTCTACGTAGTTTTGTATATAGTCTGCTACCACTATACCCTTCCATAAATCTATTACGGAATTCCATCTTTGTGGATCGTGGGCAGCTATATTTAAAATCTTTCCTCTATTCCCTCCTTCTTGGAGAGTTATAGGTTCTTCCAACGGCATTCTTCTTCCCGATGGTTTAACATTTTCTACAGGTTCTCCTGCAGTTCTAAATACTCTTCTTCTAGGTATATTACCTGTACTTGTGTCTACTGTAATACGTTCTCCTGTAGTTCTCTGGAAAGGACTGGAACTAGATGTGCTAGCTTCCATTAGTTAAGAAGTAAAAACTAATATAGAAAATCCAAGAAATAGGGCAGTAGAAGATCTAATAGAGCAATTAAAAAGGGTAGAAATAACACCTCAAAAAGAAAACCTAAACTAGTTTGAAAACCTCAACGATGGACCTTTTCCAGATAGGTCAAGAACAACAAGCGAAGAAAGACTAATAGTAAGTTTTTCAGACAACAGAATAGGTAATAATCTACTAGCAAGAATTTTAAGTTTTTAACTATAAAGAGACAAGAAGAAAATCAATAATTATACGAAGTAATAGATATAGACAAAGATATACAGATTTTTCAGCAAAATTAATTAAGACTACTTAATCCAAAGACGTTATATGATGCATGATATTTCTCAGGTACTGCACAGTTATACATGCATTACAGAGAAGAACAGTTATCAGCAATAGAAAATAATGTTGCAATAACAAATTTAATTAATCCTAAATCAGTAAGCCAAACAAAAAAAATTCTAAAAAGAGTTTAATGCATATGGGATTGATAGTAATACGATTAAAAGGAATAACTAGAAAAAACGTAGGAACCAAGGTATTGATTGTGATCTACGATGATAGATGGTCAGATTTAAATAAATCTATAATAGGGCTAACTAAATATATATATATATATATATATATATATATATATATATATATATATATATATATATATATATATATATATATATATATATATATATATATATATATGTGTGTGTGCGCGCGCGCGTGTGCGTGTGCTATAAATAGATATAGGTTATATCCAAAATATATTACACTAAATAGAACTAAAAACAATCCACAAAAGTTAGGAGAATTTATGGATACAATATCAAGACTAGAATTCAGACTATTAGGATATATAAAATTAAAAAAATTCTTAAACGGACAAATAATAACTCATTTTAGACCATACTAGATTAAAGATATATTTATGGGACAACACCCCATGACTAAACAAATAGCTATAAATTATTGGTATTTAAATAGAGATATAGAAAAAAGAAAGGAATTAAAGAAAATAGAAAGAACTCTAAGAGCATTTTAAGAAGTAATCACAAAGCAATCATTAACATCATTAATAGTAAATAGAGTCTTACAAAATATTAGCGTTGGCCAGTGGGCCGGGTCGGCCCGGCCCGGTCCCGCCAAGAACCCGAGTAGTTAAAAAAAATCGGTATCGGGACTCAAACCGGAATGGGATAATGTCTCATCCCGACCCGTCCCGCCTGCCCGACCCGATCCCGATCCCGATCCCGCCCGAAAACCCCCCCCCCCCTTTGCAAAAATAACTGTTGCACCAACGACCATTTTACATTTTGGCCGTTGTGCAACGGCCAACGACCATTTTTGCCTCCCCTCTCCCCCAACCCCCCTACCCCCTTAATATTTATTTTTAACCCGTAAGTTATTATACTTACACTTTAACCTAATTTTCCAACTATAAATACCTCATTTTCTCTTCATCTTTCTCACAAATCTTCCTACAATCTCTCAATCTATCTCTCTACAAGTCTACATTGTCTACTAAATATTCAATTTTATTTATTCATTTGGGAATTGGGAGTGAAGTTGGCAACTAGCTTGAGGATCTTCTATCGAGCAAAGTTTCAATTTTCAACCTCTCGATTACACGTCGATGTTACGTCGACGTTACGTCGATGTTACGTCGACGTTACGTCGACGTTTGGTACATTTGTTCCTTCATTAAATTATTATTGTCTGTTTATTTTATTTAGCGCACTTAATTTTATTTACTTTAATTATTTATTAGTATAATTATAAGTTTATAATGGAAGGATTTAAACGTATGCTTACGGGTAGGGGTCAGGCTTCTTCTAGTGGGGACAACAAGGGCAAGGGTACTTCTTCTAGTCATCCTATTCCTACACAGGATGGTTTTGTTGATACTGAACATTTTCCTATAATACCATTAGATTTAGACGAGGAGCTATTTTCTGGAACTCAAGAAGACTTTAATTTAGACGATGATACACCCACTAATGTTAATGACAACACACCCACTAGTGCACCTTCAACTGAAATGTCTCCTATTCCCCCTAGTATGAGACGAGGTCCAGCAAAACGACCATTAAAATTAAATGCATGGATATTTTTTGATAGGGACGTAGAGAATCAAGTAGCTAGATGTAAAATTTGTAAAGATGTTTTAAAATTTAAAACTGGAAAAGATCACGGTGGGACGGGAGGTTTAATGAGACACGTAGTAAGGGCTCATCCAGCTAGGTATGCCCAATACGAGGCTTCAAAACCGGGTGCGCAAACGCCCTCTCCATTGGGACAAGGTTCACATACTGATACTGTCCCGGACCAAGTACAAAGTCAAATTAACCCTATGACGGGTGGAATTGTAGGCCCTAAATACAATAAACATAGAGATGGGGTAGCAGTAGCAAAATTAGTTGTTGTGGAGGGTTTGCCTTTTTCATTTCCTTCATCTCCCGGTTTTATTCATTACATTAGAGATTTGTATAATCCTGCTTTTAACGATTTTCCTAGATCAATTGTTAAGAGAGATGTATTTAAATTTGCACATGAATATCAACAGTATTTACGTTATTCATTATATCATTTTAATGGCAAAGTGGCTATCACTTCTGTTATAGGCCGTAGTACTAACGACCATGATTATTTAACGGTAACTTGGCATTGGATAGATTATAAATGGTCTATGCAAAAACGTATCTTAGTGTATAGATATAGATGACAGACACACTGGTACTTTTATTGCAAAAAATATTTATCAAGTGTGCGATTATTACGGAATAACTGATAAAATTATGACTATTACATTAGATAACACTTCTTCTAACAATTACGCTATTACAATTTTAAAAAATAGTTTAACTCCATCTTTTCCAGATCATTTTCATATAAAATGCTCGTGCCATATATATAACTTAATTGTAAAGGATGGTCTATCACTTTTTGAAGACATTCTTAGTAAAATACAATTTGCTATAAACTTTATTTTAAAAAATAATAGAATACAACGAAGAAAAGAATATAAAAAAACTTGTCACGATTGCCAACTACCTTATAGAAAAATTCCAGAAGAAGTACCCACTAGGTGGAATTCTTTATACGAGCAACTACTTGTTGCTTATAACTATAGAAAACCTATAACTTTATTTTTTAACACGCATAATCAAAATCCAACTGATATGGTTGTAGATAGCGATTGGGTAAAATTTTCTGAACTTATTGTATTTTTAGAGAAATTGTTTCAAGCAACAAAAGAATTTTTCGGTATATATTATCCTACTATTTCAACTATGTTGTTTTATATAGCTCTAATATTTTTATTACTTAGTGAATATATGGGAAAACCAGCTTATATGGCAGCTATTAAAAAAATATTTATCAAAATAAAAAAATATTTTATTCCTATTCCCACTATTTATATTATTGGTGTTGTATTAAATCCGACTATTAAAATAGACGGTACTAAATCACTTATTGAAACTATTTACAATTGTATAGAAGTACTACCACCTCCAAGTCCCAAAAATCCAAATCACACACCACCTATTGAACAAACTAAAGAAGAAGTGTTGTGTAGCGTTGAAGACCAATGCAAAATAGTATATAGGTTTTACCAATAAGAAAGTGCTAGTAACCTACCGACTTCCATACCATCTTCTTCTTCTTCTTCAACACAACCTCACAAAAGACATGATGTTTATGCGGCTAGTATTGAAAGCCTCAGAAATATAATGTGCGGCCGTACCGCTACTAACCAAATTAGCGAGTTTGATATTTTTGTTTTGCAGGGTTCTGTACCATACCAAGCAGTTCTCAATGAAGAAGGACGTGAAGACTTGCTGAAATACTGGAGGGAAAATGAGAAGACCTTTCCGACACTTTCAATGATGGCCCGAGATGTTTTGAACATTCAAGCGTCATCAACTGCGTCTGGAAGCGCTTTTTTTGCCTGCAGATATCAAATAGGAGACCACAGACACTCATTAGCCGGAGACAGCTTGGAGATTGTAATATTATTCAGAGATTTGATACGAGCGGAGCGGAGAAGGTGCGGTCAACCGGAGATCAACGAAGAAGAAAATGAAAACTACAACGAAATCTTATCTGAAGGTGGTGGAAGAGACGTGGATCAATTTGACCAACAAATACCAATTCCAGCCGAAGAACCACAGGAAGTTATCAAGAAACTAGAACATGTTTTTTTCAGAATGTAATTTTTTTAATTGCAATTTTATTATGTAATTTGCAACTTTTGGACAACACCACAAAGTTGCAATTTTGACAATTGTATTTGTATTACAAAAAAATTATGTCTATTAAATAATATAAGAGGCACAAAAACAGTCTTGCGATGTTTTTATTACACTATCTTGTCTTGTTTAATTATTGAGTTTTTAATACATATGTTATTAAAAAAAAAAAGAAGGAAAAACCGCCTGGATCCCGATCCCGCCCCCGTCCCGATCCCGACCGCCTGGATCCTGATCCCGCCCCCGACCCGACCCGATTCCGACGGGATCGGGATCGGGACGAGACTTCGGCAAATCCCGCCAGACCCGATCCCGCCAGACCCGATCCCGCCCCCTTCACCCATCCCTCCCTGACCCGACCCCACCAAACCCGGCCCGCCAGTCCCGAGCCCGGTCCACTGGCCAGCTCTACAAAATATTATAAACGAAGATACAATATCCGCTATAAATTGGGAATTGAAAGGAATAACTGATGATATAGAAATACTAGAACATATAATAAAAGTAAAAAGAGAGAATAAAGTGTTGATACCATTAGGATAGTACATGAATAGACCACAATATCAAATAAATACGAAAAATAAACATATTAATAAGAAAGTGTGAAAGGGATATAACGAAAACGCAAAAACAATTAGACTTTTGCATTAAAAACGATAACCTAGTTTGCGATAATATATTTCGATTAGCACAAAAACTTTATATTCAAAAAAGAGATCTGAAAGTAAAACTGGCTTTATTACAAGAAAAGATAAATATATATTTGGAATAAATCAGGCATAATAGATAAATTAAGGAATCTAGATTTTTTTTAATAGCCGATAGTTTTATTTACCATTGAATGGGAGAAATGTTGTCCAGGGAAAGGGGTATGCACTCTCCGAAAAACTCAACCACCATCCATCATCCTTGATACACAAGTTTGAAATGAAAAAAACATTAACTACATCATAGGTAGAGCAGTGATTGGTCTCTCATGCTAATGTTGGAGACCTTGTCTCTTTACACATGCATGATCTACGAAGTGAGTAGATGAACGTAGGGCCAAGAATCTTCTAATTTCGTTGAGAAATGAAAGAGATATTGGTCCACGAAGTAAGGTGTTTGAGACATGGAAATGTGGTGTGGGACAAATCTACCACATCGGTGGAAATAGGAAGAATTGCTCTCTATATAAGTCTCTAATGTGGTAAAGGGTTTGGATCCCCAAGGGGTATCCCATGTGTTTAAAGAAGGGAAGACCTAGATGTGCTTGGGTTCAAGGCTAAGCCCACACGCGCGCCGCCGCCGCCCGCCAGTCCGGTTCACGGGTCCACGGGTCGTGGGCTGTGGGCCTTTCTGATATTATCTTTTTGGACCAGAGAACTCTGGCAGATGTACAGTTTGGACCAGAATTCTTTCATATGTACAGTTTGGTCCCTGAAGTTTGAAGTTTCAATATTTACAGTTTGATCCCCAAAGTTTCTGGGAAGGTGACGGAAGGCAGAAAGCCTAGCGTTGGGACTGTTTTTTGAGGCATTAATCAGCCATTACTTGGCTGATTAAACTCCTCCATTAACAGCCCATTACTTGGGCAGCCTTTCAATGGCCATTAACAGCCATTACTTGGCTATTTTAATGCCCTCCTAATGGCCATTAACAACCATGTTTTGACAGTTAGACAGCCCCTTCCCCTTGCTATATATTGAGCTTCATTTGGCTCAATTCAGTGGCAAGAAACATAGACGAAAATACAGTGCAAAACAGGCTGAAAACTGACCGAAATCAGGCAGTAAAAAGACCAAAAACAGGCAGCAAAAAACAGTCAGAAAACAGACGAAAAACAGCAAGTAACAGGCCAGAAAAACAGCCACAAAACAGTGAGTGAAACTCAGCGAAAATTAGTGCAATTTTCAACTGAAAAACAGTGACCAAACCCTCACGTATACACACGATATACACTACAGAGACACACTATATACACAGAGACAAAAGAGAAGAGTAGAGAGAAACTCTTCCTTCCCATTCCATATCTTCAGCAAGTCGAGTCATATTTGTTTTCTTCGTCAGGCTCAACCTATTGGCTTTGTAGTGTTGAGATTAAAGTATTGTTTTATCTTGGGAGACTATTGCCCGCTAACGTAAAAGCATATATACGGGGCAATCTTGTCTTAAGGATAGAGGGCTATCCTCGACTCAACACACAACGTTGTAACCATCCGATTTAGTTGTTTCTTGATTTCAAAGTTATCAAGATTCAAGGCACAACAAACTTGCGGCAGTTCTCAACATTGGCTTTGCAAGGTGATCAAGATTCAAGACACAACACACATGCGGCAGTTTGAAGATTGACCACTTATTTATTCTTTCGAACATCTGTAATAGTTATTACTTTCCGTACTGCTCTATAAAGTACCATAGAATACCAACAAATATGTTGGGTATTTTTGCTCTATGGTACTTTATAAAGCAGTACGGGAAGTATATCACTATTACAAGTATTCGAAAGGATAAACAAAGATTCAATAATTCAACAAGAAATCTGAAAATTACAATAGAACCACAAAACTGAAATTACAATTTTGTTGAAGACGGAAAAAATGGAAACTGTTTTTGCTGAGTCGAGTGTGGCACTCTGTCCTTAAGACAATATTGCCCCGTATGTATCCTTTATATGTCCTGGACAATTTATCTCCCAAGATAAAACAGCAATGGAACACTTGAGCAAAGGAAACTCAAGAGCTACCGTGAAGAATATTGAGTAACGAAATGATGCTTGGAAGTTGTAGGAAGAAGAAAACTTTCTGCTTGTGGTAAGCTTCTGTATTTTTCGTGTATATTATATGTATCATTTCTCTCTCAACAATGGTGTAAGGGGGTGTTTATATAGGTGAGGGAGGGACTGAAAAACTGCCTCCATAATAGCCAAATAATGGCCATTATGGAGGTAGTAAAGTCACCAAAATAAATGGTGAAAGACCAACGGATTTAGCCATTATAGGAGGAGTAATTCAGCCAAAATAAATGGCTGAATTGAGAGCTTGGGTGTTTCTGCTTTGACCGTCGAAATTCTGACTTTCTAAAAACTTCAGGGACCAAACTGTACATCTTGAAACTTCAGGGACCAAACTGTACATCTGAAACTTCTGGGATCAAACTGTACTTCTGGCAAAGTTCTCTGGCCCAAAAAGATAATATCAGAAGGCCCACAGTCGCCCGAGCACCCGGAACCCGAAACTGGACCGGACGGGACGGGCGGGCGGCGGCGGCGCGCGTGTGGTCTTTCCTTGAACCGAAGCACATCTAGGTCCTCCCTCCTTTAAACACATGGGATACCCCTTGGGGTCCCAAATCCCAAACCAATTTTGAGTCTTATATACACAACAATTCTTTCTTCCTCTACCGATGAGGGAGAATTGAACACAATACCACACTTTTCATGCTTCAAACACCTTACTTCGTAGACCAATATCTCTTTCATTTCTCAATGAAATTTGATGATTCTTGGCCCTACGGTTATCTACGTACTTAGTAGATCATGCATGTGTGAAGAACCGGATTCTCCAACATACGTAACACTAGTGTTTAAGCCGTTAAAGTTGGTCGGTCGCAACTCCCGCCAAAGGCTAATTTCCAACAGTATGCACTCTCCGAAAAACTCAACCACCATCCATCATCCTTGATACACAAGTTTGAAATGAAAAAAACATTAACTACATCATAGGTAGAGCAGTGATTGGTCTCTCATGCTAACATAAACTCACTTTACCATATTCAAATGAGATGCTGGTCTACCTAGCTTAGTCCCCTTTCCTGGCGCCTTTACCAACTTTTGAAGTCAAAATGACACATGAATTATTTTTAGGCATATAGATCTTATGCCCCCAAAAATTTGCAAGTTGGTTGGTCCTATAGTTGCGGTCCAAATTTTGACAAGGTTCATGTCTTCTTTAGTGACCTCGAAGTCAATAATGTTAAAATTCTCTTGTAGCCTCTCCGATTTTGATGATTTTGGAATCACAACTGTGTTTCATTGGATGCCCCAGCGCAGAACAACATGGGCCGCACTCTTCTTATATTTCTCAGCTAGACCTTTAGAGTTGGATCTTCCAGGCATGATACGGTACTAAACCATTCAGTATTAGCAGTAGCACCACCAAGTGGGGTATGGGATGTAACATATATGCCATGTTTTTGACAGAATTTTGTTGGATATGTAAAGCACGTAAGGAAATAGTAAATAACTATTACAGTGATCGAAATGATAAACAACAATGATTACAACAACAAGTTGTCAATATCTTGATCTTGAAATGGAACTTTAAATATGGATCTTGTATTCAGAAATACAAGAACATGAACTGCTACACTTGTGGCTTGTAGATCCGCTAAGAATACGAACGGTTAGAGTCCTTCGTCTGTTAAGTTTCCACCTGAAACACTTAGCCACCAATTAGATAAACCACAACACCACCGGCTGAGTCGAGAGATGGCTCTCTGTCTTTAAGATAAGATTGTCCCCGTATATAGGCTTTACGGACGTGTGGAAAATAGTCTCCCAAGATGAAACAACAAACTATTATGTGTGCAAAGCCTACACAAATGACCTCAGCGAAGAACACGAACAATGAAGATTGCTAAGAGAATGATTGCTTATCAGGAAAACTGATCTCTTTGTGGTGTTGTATACTTGTATGTATATTGTGTACATTTCTGTTCATAGTCATCTATAGAATTGAGTCAAAGGCCTCAATTTATAGGTGTGCAAGATGACCTTTCAAATGCCCCATAATGACAATCAATTGTCATGTAATAGATGACATTTAACCCCCAAGTAATGCCACAACATAATGGTCCAAGTAATGACCATTATTAGGTGGATTCAATGCCATTGAAACCACCTCAACAACCAAACCTTTGGAATTCCGTCGAGCAAACACTGCCTGGGAAGCGCCGCGGCGCTGCAACATTTAGCGTCGTGGCTCCAGAAGCCAAAACTTGGAATTAGCGTCGCGGCGCTGTGGCCCAGTCCGGGAGGAGCCGCGGCCCTTCTCGTCTCCGCGGCCCTTTCCGACCCGTTCCATCTTACACCTCGCACAATCCTTCGTTCGTTTACCAACGTGGAACACTTGTTATTTATCCAATAATCATCCATCATTCTATGTCTCAAACATTTCACTTACGTACCAATATCTCTTTTATTAACGAAATTTACGATTCTTGGCACTAAGATTGCACGTGTGTGGAAACGATATTTCCGACGTGCGGGGCTCAATTGTTCGAGTCATAAATAATGGGATAAACTTAATTCCACATTAGTACATTTCCAACAAATTTAACATGAGATTCACGCTTGAAATAAGGATGTGTCTCAATTTGATTCACAGCAGGCTTCACTTTGAAATACGCTAAGCAATCTCGAGTGAGAAAGATGTCATAGTTGTTGATTCCTATACTGCGAACCAAGCCTAGATATACTAGATTTTTCCATATTGTACCAGTAGTATCTAATGATATGGTGGTATCTATATGGAGAACACCATCCTCGCCCAATGCACTAGATGTTGTACCAACTCCTGTATGTCTTGTGGCTACATGGAAGTGAACAAGGTAGAGATCCAGATAATCCAGGCGTAACTTCTTAAGACTGCCTTTACAGTCCTCAAAAACATGACCATGGTCTGAGTTCCAAAGCTTGGTTGTAATGAAAAGATCCTTCCTCTTCACGAGCCTCATCTAAAATGCTTCTGCAAGTGCTTCTTCAACTTCAACAATTTGTGGTGTATTACCAAATGCCCTTCTCAAACTGAGCATGCCTTTAAATTCCAACTCCACTGTCTCACGTATCTCATGCCTGTGTATATAGGACTCTTTCTGGATGTTGTAGTTGTTGTTGTGCCTGTGTTCAAAAAATCAGGAAAAACAGAAACCAAACGGAAAGACAAAAAACCAGAAAAAACAGAAACTGGAAAAGTAATACAGAAGTAAGAAAATATCCGAGACCACGAATTCACTTTGTGTGTCCTTAAGGAATTTAATCCCCTTTTGTACCCGAGGTTATGGATTACTTCCTCCCGGGATAAAACGGATATACCGTCGCGGGGAGTAGCGGTACGTCAAACGCCTTCGACTTCGACGAACTCAAAGTTGGCAACGAAACACAAGTAAGACTCGATAGTTTTATTTGTGAAAAAAGAATGCGAGAATTTCGGATGCAGAAATTTTTGGTTTTGGTATCTTTAAAATGAGGCATTGCCTTAGTTTATATAGCCTTGAAGGTGCCTCTTCGGAATAGGTTGGTGATTGTTCGGAAAGGTTGCCTTCCATTTCTCATTCACACCAACTTGGCTAGTTTTATTCATTAACTAGCTTTAACAATCCCCCACATGAATGGGGAATGGCTATATGATGAAAAACATGCATGACAAAAAGCTCGTGTGATTCGTAAGCAAGGATTAATCGCATCCGGATAAGTAGATTTCTCTTTGAACTTTCCGTAGTGAACATATGTCGGATATACTCGGTCAATCGGTAGATGTGATATCCTTGAACCGTCGAGCTTTGGTGTATACCTAGACAACCACATGTCACACAATTAACCCTTTAACCGTCTTTGGTTCTCATTGTTTTGTTCGTTTCAGCCATGAACACTGCCTGGTTCATAAGTGCGTAGAGAATTGGCCTTACATAATTCTCCTTGAAGCGGCTTACACTTCACACTTACATAGGTGATTCCTAAATGTGTCATCCCGTAGATACACTATTTGATATACCCCGTACCAAACTTAGGAACCATTAAAAAGCCGCAATGCTTTATCCTGGTACTGAACATTGTCTCATCACGAGAATGGACCAAAGAGTTATTGTGACAATGTTGAACCGTCATTAATGACTTTGTTTGATCTCTTTGAACCTAGATCTTGGGATCTCCAGTCTTCTAGGTAGAGTTACCGTCACGATGACTTGTCCTCGGCCATAGTCCCATTCCACTTGATGATCTTTCAACTACCTCTCTAGTTAGGCCTTTAGTTAGTGGATCCGACACATTATCTCGTGACTTAACATAGTCAATTGTGATAATTCCACTAGAGAGTAGTTGTCTAACGGTATTATGTCTTCGTCGTATGTGACGAGACTTTCCGTTGTACATAAGGCTCCCGGCTCTTCCTATTGCCGCTTGGCTATCGCAATGTATGCATATAGGAGCCAACGGTTTGGGCCAAAATGGAATATCTTCTAAGAAATTCCGGAGCCATTCAAACTTCTTCACGGCTTTGTCTAAAGCTATGAACTCGATTCCATTGTAGAGTGGGCGATACATGTCCGTTTGGATGACTTCCAAGACACTTTGCTCCTCCACCTATGGTAAAAACATATCCACTTGTGGATTTAGTTTCGATTGAACCGGTGATCCAATTTGCATCACCGTATCCTTCAATAACTGCGGGATACCTGTTATAATGCAAAGCAAAGTTTTGAGTATGTTTTAAATACCCCAAAACTCGTTTCATTGCCAGCCAATGTTTTTGGTCGGGATTACTAGTGTAGCGACTTAGTTTACTTATAGCACATGCAATATCAGGTCGCGTACAGTTCATGATATACATCAAACTTCCCAACACTCTGGCATAATCCAATTGAGAATGACTTTCACCTTTATTCTTTGTAAGAGCAAGGTTCATATCAATTGGCGTCTTTGCAACTTTAAAGTCCAAATACTTGAACTTTTCAAGTACCGTTTCAATATAATGAGATTGAGACAATGCTAGACCTTGAGGAGTCTTATGGATTTTAATTTCCAGAATTAAATCGGCAACTCCTAAGTCTTTCATATCAAACTTACTAGCAAGCATGCGCTTAGTAGCATTTATGCTAGCAATGTCGTTACTCATTATCAACATATCATCCACGTACAAACAAACAATGACTACGTGGTTTGGAGTGTTCTTAATGTAGACACATTTATCACACTCATTTATCTTGAATCCATTTGACAAAGCATTGTATGGTCAAATTTTGCATGCCATTGTTTGGGTGCTTGTTTTAGTCCGTAAAGAGACTTAACAAGTCGACACACCTTCTTCTCTTTCCCTGGAACTACAAACCCCTCGGGTTGTTCCATGTAAATTTCTTCCTCTAACTCTCCATTTAAGAAGGTGTTTTCACATCCATTTGATGGATTTCAAGACCGTACACGGCGGCTAACGCTACTAACACCCGAATAGATGTAATCCTCGTTACCGGCGAGTATGTATCAAAGTAATCAAGACCTTCTCGTTGTCTAAACTCTTTAACAACTAGTCTTGCCTTATATTTATCAATAGTACCATCGCTTTCATTTTCTCGCTTGAAAATCCATTTGGAACCTAAAGGTTTATTCCCTGGAGGAAGGTCAACCAATTCCCAAGTATGGTTGTTTAAGATGGATTCTATCTCACTATTGATTGCCTCTTTCCAAAATTGAGCTTCCGATGAAGACATAGCTTCGTTGAAGGTTCGAGGCTCATTCTCCACAAAAATGTTAGAAATTCTGGTCCAAATGAAGTAGACGTCCTTTGACGTTTGCTTTGCGTCTCGGTTTTTCCTCATCGGGAATATTTTCCTTTGTTTCTTCCCGAGGTCGTTTAGATTCTTTGCTAGACGACTCACATTCCTTTTTATACGGATATATGGTTTCAAAGAAGTCGGCATTATCCGATTCAATTACCGTATTTACCGAATGTCGGGATTTTCTGATTTGTGAACCAGAAATCGATATGCCTTACTATTTGTGGAATATCCTATGAAAACACAATCAATGGTTTTAGGTCCTATTTTTACCCTTTTGGGTTTAGGAATTTGCACCTTGGCCAAACACCCCCACACTTTGAAGTATTCCAAATTGGGCTTCCTTCCTTTCCACTTTTCGTATGGAATAGATTTTGTTTTGCTATGGGGCACTCGATTGAGTATTCGGCTAGCTGTTAGAATGGCTTCCCCCACAAGTTCGGGGTAAACCAGAACTTATTAACAGTGGCATTCATCATTTCTTTCGGGTTCTATTTTTCCTTTCCGCAATTCCGTTTGATTGTGGCGAGTAAGGGCGTTGTTTGATGAATAATGCCATATTCCAAACATATTTGTTCAAAAGGAGATTCATATTCACCGCCTCTATCACTCCTTATCGTTTTAATCTTTTTGTTAAGTTGAGTCTCAACTTCAGTTTTGTATTGCCTGAATGCTTCAATTGCTTCATCTTTACTATTAAGTAAATAAACGTAGCAATACCGCGTACTATCGTCGGTAAAAGTTATGAAATACTTCTTTCCACCGCGAGATGGGATTGACTTCATGTCACAAATATACGTATGGATTAAGTCTAAAGGACTTGAATACTTTCAACTGACTTATAAGGATGTTTAACATACTTAGACTCAACACAGATTTGACATTTTGATTGATTGCATTCAAACTTAGGCAATACTTCCAAACTAATCATTTTTCGCAAGGTTCTATAATTGACATGTCCTAAACGTGAATGCCATAAATTATCGGGCGAATCGGTTTTGACAATGACAACAATTATAATACGCAACGGTGAAGATTTTATTTCTTCAAACCGAATCAAGGTTACACAAACAGATTTAAAATACTTGAAACGAAATGCAGTAAATTGTATGTTGTATACTTGATGAAGTTTTTATATCTTCAAATCAAGTACCCAAATGAGTAGAAAGTTATGAAAACTTTAATCTCAACCGGAGTAGAAAATCCGAAGATTTTAGTCTCCAAACAACATATAAGTTCGTTACACCGAAACAACAAACACCTTTTTTTTTTTTTTTTTTCTTGTAAATTGTATGTTGTATACTTGATGAAGTTTTTATATCTTCAAATCAAGTACCCAACGGAGTAGAAAGTTATGGAAACTTTAATCTCAACCGGAGTAGAAAATCCGAAGATTTTAGTCTCCAAACAACATACAAGTTCGTTACATCGAAACAACAAACATACACCTTTTTTTTTTTCCAGTAAATTGTATGTTGTATACTTGATGAAGTTTTTATATCTTCAAATCAAGTACCCAACGGAGTAGAAAGTTATGGAAACTTTAATCTCAACCGGAGTAGAAAATCCGAAGATTTTAGTCTCCAAACAACATACAAGTTCGTTACATCGAAACAACAAACATACACTTTTTTTTTTCCGACAACGTTCTGTAATTGTTAAACAAGAACAAATGAACACAGAAATAATGATTAAATTCCTTAAGCTTGTTTTCGTGCCTGTGTTCAAAAAATCAGGAAAAACATAAACCAAACGGAAAGACAAAAAACCGAAAAAACGAAGCGGAAAAATAATACGAAGTAAGAAAATATCCGAGACCACGAATTCACCGTGTGTCCTTAAGGAATTTAATCCCCTCACCTGTACCCGAGGTTATGGATTACTTCCTCCCAGGATAAAACGGATATACTGTCGCAGAGTAGCGGTACGTCAAACGCCTTCGACTTCGACGAACTCAAAGTTGGCAACGAAACACAGTAAGACTCGATAGTTTTATTTGTGAAAAAAGAATGCAGAATTTCAGATGCAGAAATTTTTGGTTTTGGTATCTTTAAAATGAGGCATTGCCTTAGTTTATATAGCCTTGAAGGTGCCTCTTCGGAATAGGTTGGTGACTGTTCGGAAAGGTTGCCTTCCATTTCTCATTCACACCAACTTGGCTAGTTTTATTCATTAACTAGCTTTAACAGTAGTCATGAGGAGTCCTCTCATCCACAAGCTGCATAGTGCCTCCATTCAGACGCACCACCAAAGTAAGGGTTGAGTCTTGCTGAATCTCGTAATCTGCTAGTGTATTTCCATTCTGCAGTACGTCCCCTGCAAATACCAGTTTATGCTTGTCAAGTGGGATGTTCCACTTGGCTTGAATTTTATTCTTTACTGCCAAGATGGTGTAGGAATTGTCAACTTGCAGAGTGAAGGTTTTTTCCATCAGCATTTTAACAAAAATTTGACCACCGTGTGCGAGGGAAGTATCCCTTCCCTTTGCCGAAGCACAGACCAGTCGCAATACAGAATCATACCCATCAGGGTAGGTATTGCAGTTGTTAACATAATCCTCATGGCTTACCTAACGTGGGCTCCCTGCTTTTCTAATCCCTATTAATTCTTTCCATGTTTTGAACTTGGCTTCTTAGGACTCTTCAAGGCTATGAATGAGAGAGATTATGCCATTCTTCTACGCTAATTTGTAGTCGGCATCAAGAAAGCGACGCCCTTATGTTTGAGTTTGAGTTGCTTCTAGTTGTCGTAAGTCTTTTTTTAATGACGTTATTTCTTTCACCATATTCTCAATTAGAACCATGTTCTTGAAAAGTCTTTTTCATCATGAAGAAGAAGTAATTCGTGTTAGAGAAGAAAAATTAAACCGTGTTACAGAATCTAAGAAGAAGTAATTTGTGTTACAGAAAAACAAGTAATATGTATCTAGAATATTTAGACCTAATAATATATTTAAAAAGTATATAGAATATTAAAAGAGAATACATTTATAAGGTGTAATTTTAGTAGTGGAAAACATATATTGCAATGTGAAGATAAACAATACAACACTTTAATAAATTTAATAAGAAATTTTAGTGAAATATATATATATATATATATATATATATATATATATATATATTGTATCGTTTGGTTATCATTTGGTATCGAAACCGTAAGATCTTTGAACATCACATTTGGTATCAGAGCCGTAATATATCTAAGTATATTCGATCTTTTATTTGAAAAAGAATAATTTTAAATTAAATATTGACCTACGCTTAAACCAAAAAGAATGTTTAGTACACTAGCAAAGTGGGTTCAACTCAACTCTTTTAAAAAGTCTCAAAGTTCAATAGAATAACACATGAAATTCTTTCACTCTTGACAAGTTCAAGTTTAGAGATTCATTACCTTAGGAATAGCTACAACAATATATTTTAATTGACTTCTTTGTAAATTTATTACTTCATATATTAAAATCCTTTAGTAAAATTTCTAGATTCATCACTAAATTTGATTATTAGATGGTTAAAAAGGAACGATGAATTATTAATGTCAACGACAACAATTAAGTCGCTAGAAGAATTATAATTAAGTTTTACGACTATTGCTTTATAGAATTCCACGTCTAGAAGAATAGAACAAACAATTGTCAAAGTCAATAACACTCCTATGTAACGGTAATGATATATATTCAACGTATTTTGTCTCTTTTCATTTTAAACTTTGCTCAAAGATAAAAGATATTCTAACATGAAGGATGAATCCGATTCATGATTGATTTAAACTCGCAATTAACTATCAAGGTCTCAATGGATAAAAAGTTATTTAAGAGCTAATATATGTTTTGATTTCTTTCTATAGCAATTTGAAAAATGTTTCGTGGGATTACCAATTAGAAAAATCTAATGGGAAACCAACAAAAAGAGTATGTCAATATTAAGGATGAAAAATTAATTGCTCATTTTGAGTTATTACTTGGATATGTATTTGACTTGAAGTTTAAAAAAATGTATTTGAGGTTTGATAAAATTTGTGAAAGTCGAACTTGTATTTTATATAATTTCATTTGGGAAAAGTAGTTTGTGGAATTGAAAATTTATGACTATAATTCTTTATTTCACTTGAAATACGCATTTAAATCCTCAGTGTTTTAATATTTGGAAGAAAAAAAAATAACTAGGCAATAGTTAAAAAATAATTTCACGATTCTAGCAGCATTAATTAATTCCCATTTCACAGCAAGTAAATGTTAACAACTTCCCAAAGAAATTCCTAGAATTAAGCGAGGATCAATCCCAAACCAAACCACTTCCTATTTTTTTGGACAAAATATATATCTTCCGCAATGAAACAATCATTCATATTTTGTAGTCCTTTCTTTCTCTAGATATATTTTGCAGAAAAAATACATTTTTTATTTTCATAAAATATATTTATATCATAAATGTATATGATATTTTTGTTGGAAATTAGCCTTTGGCGGGGAGATGCGTCCACCCATCTTTGATGAATTAAACACTAGTGTTTCGCATGTAGGAGACCTTGTCTCTTCGCACATGCATGATCTACGAAGTGAGTAGATGACCGTAGGGCCAAGAATCGTCTAATTTCGTTGAGAAATGAAAGAGATATTGGTCCACGAAGTAAGGTGTTTGAGACATGGAAATGTGGTGTGGGACAAATCTACCACATCGGTGGGAATAGGAAGAATTGCTCTCTATATAAGTCTCTAATGTGGTAAAGGGTTTGGATCCCCAAGGGGTATCCCATGTGTTTAAAGGAGGGAAGACCTAGATGTGCTTGGGTTCAAGGCTAAGCCCACACGCGCGCCGCTGCCGCCCGCCCGTCCGTCCGTGGGGTCGTGGGCTGTGGGCTGTGGGCCTTTCTGATATTATCTTTTTGGACCAGAGAACTCGCCGGATGTACGAGTTTGATCCCCGAAGTTTCGGATGTACGGTTTGGACCGAATTCTTTTATATGTACGTTTGGTCCCCGAAGTTTCAATATTTACAGTTTGGTCCCCAAAATTTCGGGAAGGTGACGGAAGGCGAAAGCCTACCGTTGGGACTGTTTTTTGAGGCATTAATCATCCATTACTTGGCTGATTAACTCCTCCATTAACGAGCCAATTACTTGGCCATGAACAACCTTAAATCGCCCTCGCTTGATGGCCATTTATCGCCCTTACTTTCTTTGCTTTAATGGCCTCCTAATGGCCATTAACAGCCATGTTTTGGGCGGTTGTACAGCCCCCTTCTCCTTGCTATATATTGAGCCTTCTTTGGCTCAATTCGGAAGGAAGGAAGAAACAGCGAGAAAATACAGGTGAAATAAGGCAAGAAACGACCGTAAAAGCGAACGAAAATCGGGCGAGAAAACGGTGACCAAAGCGTGACGAAAATCGGTGAGCAAACCCACACATATACACAAGATATACACTACAGAGACACATTATATACACGAGAGACAAAAGAGAAGAGTATTGATAAACTCTTCCTTCCTATTCCATATCTTGACAAGTCAAGTCATATTTGTTTTCTTCGCCGGGCTCAACCTATTGGCTTTGTAGTGTTGAGATTAAAGTGTTGTTTTATCTTGGGAGACTATTGCCCGCAAACGTAAAAGCATATATACGGGGCAATCTTGTCTTAAGGATAGAGGGCTATCCTCGACTCAACACACAACGTTGTAACCATCCAGATTTAGTTGTTTCTTGATTTCAGGTTATCAAGATTCAAGGCACAACAAACTTGCGGCAGTTCTCAAGATTGGCTTTGCAAGGTGATCAAGATTCAAGACACAACCCATATGCGGCTGTTTTGAAGATTGACAATTTATTTATCCTTTCGAACATTTGTAATAGTTATTACTTCCCGTACTGCTCTATAAAGTACCATAGAATAACCAACAACTTAAGACAAGATCGTATTGTAATACTATTAGTGTTCGAAAGATGTCGGTCAAAAGTTGTGTGACCAAATCTGGATATGGCAATGGTTTTCTGGTAGAAGAGAGTGATGATGATGAACGTGTTCATGGTGTCACCGCTACCAAGGCTGGTGGGAACAAGCGCTCTCGAGAGCCTGAGGATGTCAACTGGGATAAGAGGAGAAGACTGAAGATGTACTTCTATCTTGCAGCAGAAGGCCTGTATCTATCCCAGACAAAAGATCCGAAGAATGGTGAGAAGGAAATGGACACTCAGTCTGATGTAGTGACTGAAGTGAGCCAGAATTCGAAATTGGGATAAGTAGTTTTTCTTACTTGTCAAGAATAAAGATTAAATTATGTCTGATTAAAAATGGATTAAAGTAAGGAGGAATATGAAAATAATTTATATTCCTTACGCTTTAACAAATCAGAAGTTTAATCTCATCTTCCTTTCCGTTTAAAGATTGGATTTTGTAAACGACTTAAAAAGATCCGTTCTTTTAAGTGTAGTGATTAAAAGTGTGTAAAGTAGGTTCGCACATACGATGGAGAAAGATCCACTAAGCGTGCGAAAATCGTTACCACTCTTAAGTAAGCGCCAAGAATTATCGGGCACCAATCTTAACGGAAGGAGTCTAAAAGTTAAAGATGTAGAACTGTCATACTATTTGGCGAAGATCCTTCATAGGATGATATTGGACACTCGGTCATACAAAGCCTCCGGCGACCGGAGTGGGCCAAAATTCTTTTGATATGATGATATTGGACACTCGGTCATATAAAGCCTCCGGCGGCGGAGTGGGGCCGAATTCATTTCATAGGAAAAGTAAAGGACACCTAGTGTGGTGGGCCGAGTTTCCGGGTCTTAAATGATCCGAAGGCCTAAAGAAAGGCGAGAAAAGAAATTGGACACTCGGTCGCAAAGCAAGCCGGAGTGGGCCGGAGCATCCGGATCTCATATGATCCGGTTACGCCCAACCACGGGCAAGAGGTTGTTCATGTGAAGCAACGCCACCTCTAAAATTCAAAGGGGTGGAGAGGTTGTCCTCAATAGGACTTCAAGGAATGGATCACTCTAAAAAGAGGTGATACATGTTCCCTAACTTGGTTTAAGGGACGCTATTGGTCAAGCTAGTTTGAGACTAGTCCAATAGGTCTATAATAACTAAGAATGGTACGAGTACGTACGTAGCCAAATGAATGATATATTTGTAATCCGTGCATCTATACCATCATAGATTAAGACACGTTAAATAGCAAGTCATTCAAAAGCTAACGATGTTGAGATTGTTGCCTTCGTCGACATAAACCCTCAAAATAAATGTGAGGTAGATGAAGAGGCAAAATCACCTTTCCAAATTCCGTCAAGGGAATAGCGAAAGAAGCACCGCTCCTCTAGAACTTAGTCACACCTAATTGGGTGATTTGAAGTTTATACAAAATAGGGGGAGACAAGTACGTTGTGATCTTCATTGATGATGGTACAACGTATGGAATCCTTTGTTTGTTGAAAAGCAAAGATGAAGTTGTTGAAGCGAGATAAGCGCTACAAAGCGAAGTTGAAAATCAACTAAGCCTACGGATTGAGAAATTCGTAGTGATAGAGAGGAGAAGGTGAAGCATCGTTCATTAAACGAATGTTCATTTCTCACCTCGGTCCAACGGTGTTAGCCAAAGTCGTACGCCCAATTTATGTGGGGTTGCTTGGTAAAAGTTGGAATAATGAAACAGTCAAGTTGTACCTAAGATGTAGATTGCATATCCACCTGGATCCGCAAATAACGATAGTGATGATCGCCTCTTGGCGTCAAAGAATCTTGAATTCTTTGAAGATCGCTTTCCTTGAAAAAGGAAAAAGGGAGTAATTGCTCAAGGTTAACAAGAACCCGCGAGGAACTTTTTTGTCCGGAAGCGGACGTTCCGTATCTACAGGACTCGAAAGTTTTTGGCTATCCAGGAACTTAATATTCCGGATCTGAGAACTCGGGGATTCTAGATGTTGAACCGAGAAGGAGCAAAGAGGGGACAAAGACTTGTTCCATACCTTCTAGCTTGTATGGTTGAGAACGAACCATGGACAATTAATAAATAATTGTCATCTCCAAAAGCGCCGCTTTGGAAAGAAGCTACAAAGAGAGAAATAGACTCTATCATATAGAACCATACTTGCGTAATGGTTGATCTTCCTCCGGGAAAAGAACCTTTGGGTTGTAAGATGTGCTCCCCTGTGAGTAGATTCACATCCAGGGCCATTGCAGTCTTGCGTGGCATGAATGTTGAATTAGCCTTCCCAACCGTAGAGTTGAAAGAAGAGAATCGAGACTTGGTTTGCGGTTTGTTGGGCTTCTTCCGAACTTTCATTTTGGTCCCTGAAATGTTTACATTTTGGTCTGAAAGTTTCGGATAAAACAGAACAATGAATCGACCACGAAACATTGACTCGAAGTTAGAATGCCAACGAGTTGGAGAATCAACTGTCTAAAAGTAAAAGTCATATTGAAACAAAGTCTCGATATGAAAGATATGGGTATCACAGATGACATCTTTGGAATTGGATTTCTAAGACATCTAACGATTGGTCGATAGTTGACGGATCTCGTTGAAGCCACCAATGGATATGAATCATAGAGCGATTGGAATCATGGTGCACCCATAGACAAGGAGCGATATGCTCGGGTCACGTGTAGTTCAATGTATTGTACACACTACAACCGACACTGGTATCGTCTTCCAAAGCGGATCGGTTGGACTAAGGTTCACCGATGATTTCAATACATGATCAATAGAAAGGCGTTAAGTCGGATATGACGATATCCGAATTATTCACTTATCTACGGATTATAGTATTCGGATGTCCACGGTTACGAGAGAACACCGTGATGCAAAGCTGGACATCGATATGAAGAACACCAAAGCCACAAGTAAATGTGTATGGTGGTTCTTGGAAAATCCTCTAAGCAAACTTGCATCGGCCGATTCATGATGGAATCGGGGTTTATCGCTTTATACAAAGCATGAAAGAAGTTGAGTAACTTCACGACTCTTTAGAGGACGTCCCTTATTGGGAGAAACCCGTGCCTTCAGCGGTTATACACTTGTGGCTAGCCGGTCGGCTTCGGGAAGGACACGGATGACGGCGTACGGACATATCTTTTAGGATCGTCGGAGACATAAGACCGTATGGCGGTTGATCATCACGGGTGTCACATCCTTGTTTACTAACTAAGGGACTACCGGAGATCAAGTGTTCTGCTGTCTAGGGGAATGGGCTTAAAACCCAAACAATACGAACCTTTGCGGTGGAAACCCAACCATGCGATTGGAGATCCCAAGAATGTGGTTCAATGGGAAAACTAAGCGGCAAAAGGTTCGGTTGAGCGCTTCGGTGGAAGCAAGAAGCACTTCGGATGATGATTTACGTACGGAAACATGAATCCAAAGTTGTTCCCGCGATAGACATTAAAAGTCGCTCGCATGTGGTGGGTAAAGGTTAAGCTTCCAAAACTTTTTAAAAGATCCTCAAACGGTTGAGGTTAAAGTTGTGGAACTTTTAATGATTCCTAACACTTGTGAAGTGGGGTATAGCGGGATACCTTGTAGGAGATCACCTATTTAAGTGCGAGGATGGCCGACTCAAATGAACGCACTTAAGAATCCAAGTGTGTCCATGGCCACAACGGACGAGAAACGTAAGAAGGAAAATGAATAAGAAGAGTTATTGTGTTGATATCGTTGTCTTGGCTTACACTAAACACGACGGTTCAAGACATCACGTTCACCGCGCGGTAAGTAAGTCCGATGGTATTCAACTAGGGAAGGTTCAAAGCGTAAGCTACCTCTCCCGATGCAATATCGTTTCGCATTTGAAAGATTGCTGAAATGTAGGCACCTTGTGCGTGCGCCACAATCTCTCTTTCATAGAGGGGATTGTTGGAAATTAGCCTTTGGCGGGGAGATGCGTCCACCCATCTTTGATGAATTAAACACTAGTGTTTCGCATGTAGGAGACCTTGTCTCTTCGCACATGCATGATCTACGAAGTGAGTAGATGACCGTAGGGCCAAGAATCGTCTAATTTCGTTGAGAAATGAAAGAGATATTGGTCCACGAAGTAAGGTGTTTGAGACATGGAAATGTGGTGTGGGACAAATCTACCACATCGGTGGGAATAGGAAGAATTGCTCTCTATATAAGTCTCTAATGTGGTAAAGGGTTTGGATCCCCAAGGGGTATCCCATGTGTTAAAGGAGGAGGAAGACCTAGATGTGCTTGGGTTCAAGGCTAAGCCCACACGCGCGCCGCCGCCGCCCGCCCGTCCCGTCCGGTCGTGGGCTGTGGGCTGTGGGCCTTTCTGATATTATCTTTTTGGACCAGAGAACTCTGCCAGATGTACAGTTTGATCACGAAGTTTCGGATGTACGGTTTGGACCGAGAATTCTTTTATATGTACGAGTTTGGTCCCCCGAAGTTTCAATATTTACGAGTTTGGTCCCCAAAATTTACGGGAAGGTGACGGAAGGCGAGAAAGCCTACCGTTGGGACTGTTTTTTGAGGCATTAATCAGCCATTACTTGGCTGATTAACTCCTCCATTAACAGCCAATTACTTGGCCATGAACAACCTTAAATCGACCTCCTTGATGGCCATTTATCGCCCTTACTTGGGCGCTTTAATGGCCTCCTAATGGCCATTAACAGCCATGTTTTGGGCGGTTTGTACAGCCCCTTCTCCTTGCTATATATTGAGCCTTCTTTGGCTCAATTCGGAAGAAGGAAGAAACAGGCAGAAAATACGAAAAGTGAAATAAGGCAAGAAACGACCGAGAAAAAGGCGAACGAAAATCAAAAAAAAAAAACGGTGACCAAGCGTGACGAAAATCGGTGAGCAAACCCACACATATACACAAGATATACACTACGAGAGACACATTATATACACGAGAGAAAAGAGAAGAGTATTGATAAACTCTTCCTTCCTATTCCATATCTTGAGCAAGTCAAGTCATATTTGTTTTCTTCGCCAGGCTCAACCTATTGGCTTTGTAGTGTTGAGATTAAAGTGTTGTTTTATCTTGGGAGACTATTGCCCGCAAACGTAAAAGCATATATACGGGGCAATCTTGTCTTAAGGATAGAGGGCTATCCTCGACTCAACACACAACGTTGTAACCATCCAGATTTAGTTGTTTCTTGATTTCAGGTTATCAAGATTCAAGGCACAACAAACTTGCGGCAGTTCTCAAGATTGGCTTTGCAAGGTGATCAAGATTCAAGACACAACCCATATGCGTACATTTGTTTTGAAGATTGACAATTTATTTATCCTTTCGAACATTTGTAATAGTTATTACTTCCCGTACTGCTCTATAAAGTACCATAGAATAACCAACAATTTTCACAAAAAAACATTTATATCATAAATATACATGGCATTGTTTCAACTGAAACATATTTTCATGTAACGTATTTATCCCATTAATATGCAGGATATTTTCACAATATATATATATATATATATATATATATATATATATATATATATATATATATACATGGTATTTTCAAAGAAGAAATACATGATATTTTTCAAACTGAACATGTTTTTCATGTAACGTATTTATGGAGGTATCTAGATTAAATTTTTCTTCCCCAAATAAAAGAAAATTGATAGTATCTAATATGAAAGAAAAAGGAATGGAAATTGATAATTTTCTATTTTTCTCAATTTGAAAACTAATCAATCAGCCTAATGACCCAGTAGACAGTAATAGCATAGAATCTAACAACAAAGAAAACAGAAAAATATGATAATGGGGGTGTAGGGGGAAAAGAGGAAAGAGAAAATAAAGTGAGACATAGAATTAAGATAAAATATTAAGAGACTAATTGTAGATCCCTAATTTAATAGAATAAATTTAGTAATTCTCCCTGATTTAGTGGAGTAAATGACCGTAAGTGTATATCCAAAAGTAATAAAAGCTGCTATTTTTGTTTCGCTTTAAGAGTTGTGCTAATTATGTTTATAACTCTTAAAGCGTGATAAGCCGTGTTAATTCCTCTTAATATTTTACTTCAAATATTGAGGTCCAATTTTCGCAAATACTCATGGCCAAGTTACCGTTTGCAAACACTGAAATTACCAACTATGTACAATTATAGACCACTTACTCACTCTCTCTCTCAACTTTTCTTCACTAGCTTTGGATGTTTATATTTGCATTTCTTTAAGAAATGCAGATAAATCAAATGGTAAAATTTGTAATCCTTGCTTAATAATTTATTACTGATAAAATTAATTCAGTATGAGTCTGGAATTAAACTAGTGTTAATGGACTCTCTCTCTCTCTCTCTCTTGATTAAGTTTTAATCATTGATAGGGAAATTCGCCTTGAAGGAAGGGTGTTGGGAAAGAAGTTCAATTCTAAAGAAGAGAATAAGTTGGTGTCGAAATATACCCAACAACATCATTTATTTTGTGAGGAAAAAAATAGAAAATAATTATTTTGTGGTAGTCGATAAATATTGAGGATTGATTTCTCATATGACACTCAACTAATAACTATTATCTTAGAAAGTCATCTTTCTTCTTGATTTCAATTTCTTTAAAAAAAGAAAAACTGACTTTTTAAAATAATATCTATTAATTAAGTGATCATAGAATCAAGACTAATTGCTAATGACAATGACAAACATACAAATGGCTAAAAAAGACAAGTGTTAGAAATTCTATATATAGTGGATTCATATATTTAATATATTTACAGATATGTTATCAATTAAAGACACTCATTTATCTAATTTAATAAAGTGTTATTTTTATGGTTTATATATAAATCTTATTATCTTATAATGTATGAATTTTATATGTATAAAAATCTAGTTAACTCTTCAGTTATAAACTTATAATTGATGGGTTGATAACTGAAGAGTCATTACCTTTGAAGAGTTATGTCTCTTGTGAGACTTGTCTTACTAAATATCGTAACTTCCTTCAATCGATTCTTATAATGAATAAATGTAAGTGTGCTTTCTATTCTTCTAATATTTATCTTGGTCTAAGAATTTATTTGCAATCTTGGGCGGAGTTTATAAAGTTTTCCGACAGCAAGTACCTTGATGATAGTATATATAAGACATGGATAATAATTTACTTACTTTAGAGTCCTTTTTATTGCCTTGTTTGAGTAGTATGTTTACATCTCACATTTAAGGTTTGTCTTTTTCTAACGTGATTAGTTCCATATTCAATTTCATTCAACTTGAATAACATAATATTAAAATTATGGATAGCATGAATATCTCCTCCGTATATAACTAACGATCAGAAAATATTTAAAAAGATTCTAGTAATCATCATATATAACAAAAAACTATAATCTCCATTAAATTGACTTAAGGATGAAGGAATGAGTCTGTAACCATACTGTGTACCTATACAATTTTGATCCAACCATATCGTTGACTAAGTTTAGCTTTGTGGTTGGTGGGCACAAGTTTCGAGACAAGGTCAATGACAGACTATGATTAAGTTGGATGATATTGAGTCGTGGAACATAATTCATCGTCGATACTATGTAAGACTGTTTAGTAGAGGGTATTTTGAGAATTTCATACTTGTATTATGTTCGCTCTAGTTTTCTTTATATATAGACTAGGGCAATGTTTTCTTTCTTTGAGGTCGAGTAAGAGAGAGAGAATTGTAAACTCAAACTCCCTATTTGATTATAGTAAAATCTGTAGCGTCAAAGTGGACGTAGCTCTTGCATTGAGGGTGAACCACTATAAATCTGTGTGAGTTATTTGTTCTTCGCCTATTTACCGTTTTCTGATTAAGTAGGATTTGAGATTCAAATCCTAACAGAGGTTATTTGGATTGACTTATGTTAAGTGTTTATTGGCTTTAAGTATTTTTTCTAATTTTTGTGGTGTTTGACAATGAAAAAAATGCTTAAAACATCTACCTCTAGAAATGAAAAGTACAAAAATAAACCAAAAACCAAAAGTTTGATATTAATAACTTATGACTTTTGGCTTTTAGCTTGTAAGCTACTTTTTAAAAGTCAATTCAAACAACCCTCAGGAACCTTCCATCTAATTTTGTAATAGACAAATAACAAATAATAATATTTATACATCAGTCCTAAATTATTTAAGAAATGCTTTCATCCAATTATATACCCAAACACAATTTGAAAGATCAAAAAACTTGTATCATGACTTCCGACACCTCGTTCTTGGTATATCATTATTTAATTGTTAATCCAACTCAATCCTTTTATTTTGACCCCATTACTTAAAAATTAACCGAGTTGCGACTACTAACGACGAGTTGTATTATACTAGCATGAAATTAACGCTACACTGCTACAATATGTGGCAGGGTGAACATTAAATTAGTAATTGTCGAGGGAAATTGAGGAAGCCCATATTATTAAAAAAAAATGAAATGAATAAGTGGGCTGTTTCTCTTTAAAGAAGAATCAATAGAGCATATAATAACATCAAACAAAATTAAGTAAAGTCCAAAAGAATAATCAATTTGTCTTAATCTCTATATAATAGAAGATGCTGGAGTGGTCATATAAGAAAGTTGACTGGTAATATTCAAAGAAAATGTATGCAGCGCATTCAATATCGAACTACATTCATCATTTCCCGATGCGGCTGGTGGAATCATTTCTCACTCCAGGTCTATGTTTTCTTTTAGCGTTTTAGGTCATGTTTGAAAGCCACTCACGTAATTGGAAATATATGTAATTACACAGTTTAACATATTTGTTAGATTAAATAATTATATGATCATCATATAATTGAGTGTAATTGGGAGATAGTAATTACACTCTTTAATTCTCAATTAAGATTGAAAACTGAGTGTAATTACAAGGTTATTTCTTAATTTCTTTCTTTTTTCTTTTTGTTTTTAATTTCTTTTTTATTTCTATTACTTTTATTTCTTTTTTTTATATTTACTTATTAAATTATTATATTTTTCTTTTTTACATTATTATCTTTCATTTTCCAATTTTTACTTCTTGTGATTTTATGTAATTGCTCGTATTTTTTCAATCCTTATTTATTTTTTCTTTATTTTCTTCATTTAGCGTAACTAAGTTATTATTCTAATTTTTGAAACTACACCTCCTATTATTAGCAAAAATGAGCCATTAACAAACTTGGTTAACGTTTTGAAATGAAGTTAAAGACTTATTTTTTTGATAGACTTATGTTTTCCTTTTCTTTTGAATTATATTTACTTAAATTATGTTGAAACTTATTTTATGTATTGAAATTTGATATAAGAGTATTATGTTAAAAAAATAGAATTTGAATTAATATTATATTTTCGGTTCTAATTTATTTGCTTTAGTACTATTGCCTTGTTATTTACATTGCATGTTGTTCATTTTTTCACTTACAATTGATAGATTATTTCTTTGTCAATTATTTGAATAATGTTATGACATTATATTTATAAATATTAATCTTTTTTTCAAACATCCAGTCCATGACGTTCTTACAAAATGTGTGTTTTTAATTATAATTAATTAAATTAAAATAGTTTTATAATGAAAAATATATATCAATTATTTTTACAACATCAATTACAAATATATGATTATTAGTTAATATATTTCAAGAAATAATATGTATCTTAAATATCTAATTTATATTATTTATAAAGGAACATATTTGTCAAATATTAATGTTTAATGTTTTATAATTAAATTTTAATTTAATTTAATATAACTGTGTAATTACACTTGTGCAATCAAACAGTATGCTTGTAATTACGTTATGGTAGACAAACATGTCGTCGTAATTACTATACCGTGTAATTACTTGGTTGTGTTGGTATGGCTGGAGTTTTTCTCTTCTTTTTTTTTTTGGGAAAATGTTTTCCTATATGATTCTTTTGCATTTAATTGGTGAGTGATTTTTTAAATAATAATAATATTAGTAAATTAGAGAGTATTTGATGAAGCTTTTTAGTACCAGAAATAAAATTAATATCTTAATTTTAATGGGAGCAAGTAATATAACATTAACAGTCAAAATAATTTCGGAGAAAATGACTTCCATCCTAAATCAGGACAATCATTTTTTCATTTCGATAGAAAATATTTCCCGACAAGCACCAAATAATTAACTTTCACATAAAAAGCATTTTCCTGAAAAATAATTTATGTCGTAGAAATTCCATGGACCGCTGTTTTATTTCCCCATTATATATATATATATATATATATATATATTCACAATACTCACTTATTAGATAACTTCAGATAAAAAATACTACTTATTCTTGCTTCGGTGTTTGAACGCACTTATTTGGAATCTCAGCCCATTTTTAATTCAGTCATGTATGTATATAAAGAGGAGACATACTTAAAAAATTAAAAAGGTGTTAAAAGGGTTTATTAGATTTATTCTATTTTTATGTTTGTTCTTTATTATATATGAAACTTATATTACAAATTTGAGTTTATTTAGAGTAGATTTGGGTTGAATCGTGTGTTGGATTGTTGATATTTGAAGAACAAATTATTATTATTTGTTCAGACAAACATGTCTGAAATTTCAGTCCGTTTTACATGTATTTCTATAATGTATGACTAAGATGCAGACATACATAAAAAAAATATTTTTGACAAAAAGATCCAAACACATTGAAATTTTAGCATATTCTTACGTGTATTTTCAATTATGTATCACTGAAGTTCAGGAAAATACATGAAAATTCAGACATACATAACTGGAATTTTAATCAATTTTTACACATACTACAGTAAAAAAATATTCGAACTTTGTCTTGGCAAGCCACACCAAACATCAGTAAAAAAACGTCTAATGTTCACCTTCACAAGGCCACACTTTGAGATGCGAATGTTTGAAGTTGCCAAGCTTCTGAATTTGTTCCCTAATACGGAAAACTTTCAAAAAAAAGTACAAGCGGACACAAATTAAATGTACACCCCAAAAATGAATATTTGTGTACTTCGTCCAACAACGTCCTTAAATCTAAATTTGGGCTTTGAGGAAGTTAGATAGGTTATTCGCACAAGTGTCCCTTTTTCGTGTTGGTTTTAACTTTTGCCTCTTAAATTTGTGGTCCTTGATTTTTTTCCTTCAGCAATTTTGGCTCGGCATAACTTTAGATTTGCTCGACAAAATTTTACCTTTAGCTTTGTATATGTATCATAACATCCACAAGTTATGTCAGACATGACAAACTTTCAACACTCGGCATAATTTAAAAAAAATGCCATATGTTGAGATTTCGCTCGGTAAATTTTTACCTTTAACTAGGGATATGTAGCATAACATCCACAAGGTATGCTAGACAAGATAAACTTTCAACACTCAGCATAATTTGAAAATACGACATAAGTTTAGATTTCGCTCGGGAAAGTTTTACCTTTAGCTCGAGATATATATCATAACATCCACACAAGTTATGCCGGACAAGGCAAAACTTTCAACACTCAACATAATTCAAAAAATACTTATGCCAACAATAATAATATATACAGTATAATCCCACCAAGTGGTGTTTGAGGAGAGTAAAGCATACGCAGACCTTAACCCTATCTTGTAAAGGTAGGGAGACTGTTTTTAATAGACCATCGACTCAATAAAAGATGAAAAAGGCAGCAGTAATAATATGCAGTAACAATAATAAGATAATAAGATAAACGAAGCAAAAGAAACAATCATGTTATATTAGAGATCTAAGAATAAGCAAACATAAAAAGATACCAATACTCCTAGTACGAAAATGAAATCCATGCAACAACCTCCCTCTACCCTGATTAAAATGTTACAGAACTTATATCGAACTAAGTAGATATGAATATTTCCATTAAATGAGCAGGAATGACAAAAATTAAAGACTAAGTAATCCGTGCAAAAACTTGTAAGTTAGATCACATTTGAGCCACAATAGTATATGACATAACCACCAAAGTTTTGGGCCAAACTTACCCTTCTATATGGACTGATAGTCTACATCCTACCCAGGCCCAATTAGCTTTCCCTCGAAAGCCCAAGTTCAAGAGAAACCCTAGCCCTTATAAAAGCAACCCCTCATTCTCCATCTTCACACTTCCTGCACACTCTGACCAAAACCCTAGCCGTAAACCTAATTTTTTCAATCAATAATGGCGGAGAGAGGAGGCTTTGGCCGTGGCTTTGGAGGTGATCGTGGTGGTCGCGGTGGCCGTGGTGATCGCGGTGGTCGTGGTCGTGGTGGTCGTCGTCCTCGCCGTGAAACCGAAGAAGAGAAATGGGTCCCAGTCACTAAACTAGGACGCCTCGTTAAGGACGGCAAAATCCGGTCGCTAGAACAAATCTATCTCCATTCACTCCCAATCAAGGAGTTTCAAATCATCGACACACTTATCGGTCCATCACTTAAAGACGAAGTGATGAAAATCATGCCGGTTCAGAAGCAAACCCGGGCCGGTCAACGAACCCGGTTCAAGGCGTTTGTTGTTGTGGGTGATGGGAATGGACATGTTGGGTTAGGTGTTAAGTGTTCTAAGGAAGTTGCTACTGCGATACGTGGCGCGATTATATTGGCGAAGCTGTCGGTTATTCCCGTTAGGAGAGGGTATTGGGGTAATAAGATTGGTAAGCCACATACTGTGCCGTGTAAGGTTACTGGGAAATGTGGGTCTGTTACTGTGAGGATGGTGCCTGCTCCTCGTGGTGCTGGTATTGTTGCTGCTCGTGTTCCTAAGAAGGTGCTACAGTTTGCTGGTATTGATGATGTTTTTACGTCTTCTCGTGGATCCACCAAAACCCTCGGAAACTTTGTCAAGGTTCCTTCTTTTAACAGATCTTGAAAATTACTATCTTTTATATCCGTGTGATGATTCTGTTACATGTATGTCTTTATCTGTTGTGATATCCTTAAATACTTGATTATATGTCTACTGATACTATAATATAAGATGCAATTGTTTGTTCAACATTATTATTGAACCATAATGTCATTGGACAGTGCATTTTGTTTAAAATAAATTTGAAATAAGCAATGCGGAGACTACTCAATGTAAAGTATGTGTCCTAATTGATGGTTAATATCTGACCTCAAAATATCCATTTTTAGGAAATAACAGTGGTACTTTGTAGTGTTGGAGAGAAATAGTGCCAATTGTGAAGTTTTAGCTACAAATGGTTGCATGTATTAATTTGGGATAGAATGAGTTTGTAATTGAGCCCAATGCAAACAAGTTAAATTAGGGACAGAAGACCTACCATTATTAATTCTTGTCATGTCCTGCAATACTTGGTGTTCTTTTTCATTCTAGCGTGGTTTAGTTTAATTCATGAATGTGGACATTCTCCAATGTGTGTAAGCCCTTTGTTTTCAAGAAATTGGAAAAGAAAGCTATAAAATGACACCAATAGACTGTTTAGAAAAAGGGACTGTAGTTAAACTGAAGATTTTGCTGTAACCAGCTATTGTTTTTATCCGAAAGTGTAGGGGGTGCTGATTCTATAACAGAAGAAAGCTATAAGTAAAGCATAAACTTTCATCTCTTTTTCTTTGTTGATCATTTACTGTTATATGTTGGTGGTTTACTTGAGTGTGTTGGATGCTAATGCAGGCTACCTTTGACTGTTTAATGAAGACTTATGGATTCCTTACTCCAGACTTCTGGAAGGAGACTCGCTTCACCAAATCTCCATTCCAAGAGTACTTTGATATCTTGGGCAAACCTGCCAATAAGGTTATTGTCTACGCCACTGAGGAGGCAACACCTGAGAGCCGGGTTGAGGCTTGATTCATTAGATGTTATGTTCGGTTGTTTTGTTCTAGCAGTTTTCTTATCATGAAATGTTAGTATTCTAAGTTTTGTTTTATGTTTTGAGGGATGTTTTCCGCAGACTTGCAAAAGATAATGTTCCTTTCCTTTTTCTTTTCATCAATATATATGAAGTTTCTGTCCGCTGATTCATCTAATCTTTTACTGGAACAGTAGTCCTAGCTTATTTCTACCTTTATTTAATTGGTCTTTCATGGAAACAGAGGTGTTATTTCTGGTTGAAATTATATATTTGGCAAGGCGATAAACTCTCATTTCTTGTCCGTTGATAGTAATATATGTTTTGTTAACTGATGTTAAATAAAGTTTTTCCAATGTTTGTTGGCTTGCCTAGTTGCCTTTGATTTGATTTTATAACGTAATTTGTAACTTCCTATCTTGTTTGTTTTCCTGACACGGTAACATTTGTCATTTTAACCGAAGTATGTTTCATGTGTTATGTTAAAATAATAAAAATAATTGTGAAATGGTATTTCACTTTTTATTTATAATCGTGAACTGGGTATGATGCTGTGATGTCCATTTGCTAAACATGTTCTTGACTTGTGAATCTTCTGTCTTATTTGATTTCGATTGCTTATTTTAATTTATCAAAATGGTATTCTTAATTTGTTTCAGTTGTAAACTCCTCGGTTCCGTAATACCACGCACCAGTTATACACCATATTTGCAGTAAGAATTTTAATTGTTCCTCGCACGAAAGGCATTACTGCTGCTAGTTTGTCAGGTCAATTGTGCAGAGGTTGTGATATAGAGATTGTTATACAGTATATATAATGCACGATACTGCATAATAATACAAGGCATTGCATATTTTAAAGGGATTGTTTGTTTGGTTCACGAAATTGTCATGTAGGAATTCTGCAGTTAATAATAATGTAAGTGTGTTATGTAATGGATAAAATACACGAATTTATACGATTTATACAGTGAGCATAACAAACCGCGAAGAGGCTATTTGGTTTGCTGCATTAGTAGAGATGGTTCATGCATAAATCTTCGTATAAGTAATGCAATGTTGGGTTCCATAAGAAAAAAATCACATAACTAAAAGTTTTAAACAACGTTTAACTGGCCGTGTAGGAAAAGAATAATCTTTCGTATAACTAATGCAATTTTTAGTTAGCTGTGTTAAAACTTATTTGCTTCAAATATTTGGTATTCGAACTTCACTAACCTGACTAACCGCGGATAGAGCCACTAGAGGGGTTAACGTTTTTTAAAAGTTTATTTTTTAAAAAAAATTCATGACGAATTAAATTACACTGTAGTACTATACCAAATAAATTGAAATGGAGGGATTAATATTCTTAAATGCCAAATAGTCCCTAATTGGTTAAGACTAGTACTGGGGCAGGGGGCAAGAACTTATCCACAGTGGGTGTTATACCAACCCAATGACTGTGATATGTGTTTGAATGTATAGAACTATCATTTAATCATGATTATTATGGTATATATTTACTCCATTAAATTACTTAAATGTTAATAAATCGAATTGATTTGACGTTAACCTGGTTTTATGTTGGTAATTTGAATTGATTTGATGTAATTTATTGGCCAACGAATTCACTGAACACTAGTCTAGGCCTTCAAACATCAAGCAAAGTTAATGGCAATTTAAATTAATTAAGGTGGACACAGCAGTCAACAGACCGTTGTCAACGAGCTTGCAGTTTGATGAGATCCAATTATAGTTCGAGTCTCTAAACTATACATCAAGAATTCAGTCTTCCATGCTAATTGCATTGGCATAAACGCGGCCTCCGTCCTTAACCACATCATGAATGGCGAACCCACCACCCCACACACCTCCAAAGTTCCAAGATCCCCAGAAACCAAAGCCTTAACCACAACAATAATCAACCATCTTCGTTTAGGTCGACTTGGAAAAGCTGTTTCTGTTTAATTCTCAGCTTCAGTACCTTTCCCTTTTGCTCTCTATGCACATCTCTTTAAAATCTGTGCCTCAAATAAGGCCGTTGTTGAAGTACGTTAAGTGGAATCACATTTGGTTAGTTTCGCACCAACCCCACCTGTGTTTTTGCTCAATCGAGCAATTGAAGCGTATGGGAAATGTGGGTGTTTGGTTGATGCTCGAGAGCTGTTTGATGAAATGCCTCAAAGAGATGGTGGGTCTTGGAATGCTATGGTTACTGCTTATTCACAAAATGGGTATGCTGGGAAGGCGTTGGGTGTTTTTTCTGATATGCATAAGTCTGGGGTTTTTGCTGCTGAGGTTACTTTTGCGGGTGTTCTTGCTTCGTGTGCGTCAACGTTGGCGATTTGGGTTTCTAGACAGGTGCATGCCCTTGTTTTGAAATATGGTTTTGGTGCTAATGTGATTTTAGGGAGTTCACTAGTGGATGTGTATGGGAAGTGTAGGAAAATGGATGATGCAAGGAGAATGTTTGATGAAATTGAGAGACCGAACGCTGTAACTTGGAATGTGATTGTTAGAAGGTATCTTGAGATGGGTAATGGAAAAGAGTCTGTCTTTCTGTTTTTCAAAATGATTAGTCTTAATGCGAGGCCGCTGACATTTACAGTCTCAAATGCTCTAGTTGCTTGTTCTAGTTTTGGAGGATTTCGTGAAGGAATTCAAATTCATTATATCCCTAATTATATCGCAGTTGAATTCATTTGAGTTCCTGAAAGTTATATCATAGACTATCATTGTATCCAAACGACCATATCAAAAATCAAAACCAATCATGGCTGAAGAAGCTAGCCTTCTTATACCATGTCCATAGATGGAGCTAGATTTGCAATCGTGTGCTCAACTTCTCAATACCTTCATCACCCACCGATGTCTACCAAATGGAAAGCAACTCCATCTCGTTTTCCTCAAAAGGGACATCCTCAATTCTGCTGTCACAACATCCAATCGCCGTCTTCAGATGTACAGAAGGTGCAGACAAATGGACAACACAAAAATGTTGTTCAACGAAATGTCTCAAAGAAACTGCTTTACTTGGAATATCATGATTGAAGAGTACATGAATGGGGAAAGATAAACAACTCTTTGGACAGTTGGGTGTCGCTAGAAGATTTCCCACAGAAGGATAGTTGCTGATGCGCTTACTCATGGGTATGCCAAAACAGGGTTTCCTAGAGTGGCTTTATGCTTGTTTAATTTAAGGACTTTATCAACTCGAATTACTATGAAAGGGTGATACATCACATCTAGATTTATTTGTTTTGGCAACTACATTAGGATTGTGCTAAAATAGGAGGTGTTGATCTGGGAGGCAAATTCATGTTCGGATTATAGTTAATGAAGTTTAAGTTAATCAGTGTTGTCAAGCTTCTGAGTGAGCTTCCTTCCTTATGCTCTGGTCTGACCTTCACGAACAGCCTTCTTTCAGCTACCAACTTCAAAGCTTGTATGGGAAGGGTGGTGATTTGAATATATTGAATACAATGCAGAGCCCGGATAACTTTTCCTTGTCAGCCTTAATATCTGCATATTCAAACTGAGGTAGAATAGATGATGCTAGAAATATCTTCAATCTTATAACCGATCCTTGTATTGTGTTATGGAATTCCTTGATAGCAGGGTATGTGGCAAGGGATGAGTTTTAGCAAAAATAATACTGTGGTTCCAAACTTCCAACTGTGTATTTTTTTTTATAACAATAACTGTTTATTTCTATTGTGTATTTTTTAAGGAAAAGCTCAAATATGCTAACGAACTATCGGAAATGACTCATTTATGCCACTCGTTAATAGTTTGGCTCATTTATGCCATTGCCGTTACTAAAATGGCTCATCCATGTCATTTTTTTTATTAACGCCAGCGTTAACGAAAAAAATGATATTGTTAAACCGGCGTTAATGAAAAATGGCATGGATGAGTCATTTTGGTAATGGCGATGGCATAAATGAGCAATTTTCGATAGGTCCATGACATATTTGAGCTTTTTCCCTTTTTTTTTAAAGCCAAATTTATAAAAAGAACAAAAATAATTGGTTGAAACTCCAATCCGTGAAATTGTTCAATGACATTTATCCCCTGCTCCAGTAAACACACACAAAAAAGGCTAAAACCAAAAAAAGATAATTTTTGATAGTATGGCACCAAGAGGATGCCATCCCTGTACAAAGGAGTCAAATAGGCAAAGCCAGCAAATAGTGTTGTAAGCTATATATACATGCAAAGCTCATTCAAGGATTGTAAAAAAACATACTTACTGTTAAACAAGGAAATATTTCTGTGATATACACTGAATATACAGAAGTGTATATCACAGGAATACAGTGGACTGAGCAGCAGTGGGCTCTCGGCAGTGGGCCTCGGCAATGGGCCTCGGCAGTGGCCACAGATTGATGACAATACAATCTTGTATATATGGTATATATATTTGTAGTATATTGTAGTGTGAATGTTACCTTAATTAGTGTTATACACTTACCATAATTGTATAGTTAGAATTATGGTAGAATAAGGATTTAGAAATAGAATAAGAATAGGATTCTCCTATTTTGTAACTTGTATAAATACCTTGTCAATTTATGAAAATAATAAAGGGGATTATTTCTTTCATGGTATCAAGAGACTAGGTTTTACAAAAAAATTCTCTCCCAAAGTTTTTGTGGACCATTCTCAGCCGAGAACCCCCCCCCCCTCGGATTTCTCTCCCAAATTTCGTCTTCCGCTCTCAAAAACCTTTCTTAAATTTCCCCTCCTTCTTTGTTCTTTCAATATGTCTAAGAACAATTATCATCATGCCCTCATGGTTTCCAACATCAAGAATTGTATCCCGATTGTGCTTGAGATGGAAAACGTCCAATATGCGACGTGGACGGAGTTGTTTAAAATACACGCTATCTCTCATCAAGTTATCCATCATATCATTCCTCCCACTACACCTCGTCCCGCGGAGGATCCTCAATTATGGATTACGCTTGATGCTATCGTTCTCCAGTGGATCTATTCCACTATTTCAGTTGACCTTCTACAAACGATTATTGAGCCGGATACCACGGCTATGGCTACTTGGAATAGATTGCGTGACATATTCCAAGATAACCAACATTCACGTGCCGTCACACTTGAGCAGGAATTCTCCCTCGTTCGCATGGAAGAATTTCCTAACGTATCTGCCTATTGCAAGAAACTTAAGGAGTTGGCAGATCAACTCCGTAATGTGGGTGCACCTATCACCAATAATCGTCTGGTTCTACAATTGGTTGCCGGCCTTTCGGAGGCATATAATGGCGTTGGAACTCTCCTACGTCAAAGCAACCCTCTTCCCGCTTTTCATCAAGCCCGCTCCATGCTTACTTTGGAAGAAGCCGGTTTTGCTAAAAAGGCGGCTACCGGAGCAAGCCCCGTCGTCATGGTGGCGTCCTCTCCAAGTTCTTTGGGTTTTGTTAATAATTCGGGCCAAAACAATAATCATGGTGGCGGAAAAAATAATCGTAAGAATAATAACAAAAACCGCGGGGGCAAACGCGGTGGTTTTAGTTTCGGTTCCGGTGGCCAGCAAGCAGGCGGTGGGCCCAATCGATCCACAACAATGCATCACAACTATGGATTCCAATTATTCTATTTTTTCTTTCATCGAATATGATCTACTACTCTTATTTCTTACTCGACCATTAACTTCTTCCCACCACCCCCTGGTCCCAGCAGTGGGGCCCATGGCGGGGGGGGGTGCAAGGGCGATGGGCGTGGGCAAGCACCCTTATAATTCGGCGGGAAATTCCGGTGGCCGGTGGGGCGGCCAAGCGATTCGAGCCAACAACAACCGGCGGTGGCGGCCCACCGGCCGTGGCCCGGACGGCGGCGGCTCCGGCTAGGCTACGGCCCAGCCCCGTCACGGACAGGAATTCTTGGGCCCCGACCTCTGCAAGCCCATCATGCAGCAGGCCCCACTCAAACCGATATCGAGGTCGCGATGCACACGTTGGGGTTAACTCAACCGGATCCAAATTGGTATATGGACACCGGTGTCACGACTCACATGACTTCCGAATCAGGTACTCTCTCATCTTATTCTAATTTGAGCACCCCTCGGGGGATAATTGTTGGTAATGGCAGTTCTATTCCAATTCTAGGGTATGGTCAGAAAACATTGTCTCCCCTCAATCCACCCCTTCTCTTGAAAAATACTTTACATGCTCCTAAATTGATTAAAAATTTAGCATCTGTCCGAAAGTTCACAACTGACAATTCGGTTACCGTTGAATTTGATCCTTTTGGTTTCTCTGTGAAGGATTTCAAAACGGGGAGCCATTCTCATGAGGTGTGATAGTAGGGGGGATCTGTATCCTATCATGCCTGGTTTCAGTCCATCGAGTCCAGCCTTGCCGTCAGTTTTTGCAGCCATCTCTCCTTCCGTGTGGCATGCTCGCCTGGGTCATCCGGGATCTTCTATTTTATCAGTTTTAGATAAAAATAGCTTTATTTCTTGTAAGGGTACGAGTCGTACTCCACTGTGTCAGTCTTGTTCATTAGGAAAAATTGTTAAGTTGTCATTTGTAGACTCCAATTCTCATACTAAAATGCCATTTGATATTATTCATAGCGACCTATGGACGTCTCCTGTTCTTAGTTCATTGGGTCATCGATATTATGTTTTCTTTTTAGATGATTATTCTACATTTTTGTGGACGTTTCCAATTGCGAATAAATCACAAGTGTTTTCCGTCTTCATCAAATTTAGAGCGTTCATTCGTACTCAATTCGAAAGAGAAATAAAGAATATTCAATGTGATAATGGGAAAGAGTATGACAATAGGGAGTTTCGGGAATTCTGTGCTAATAATGGGATCAATTTTCGATTTTCGTGTCCTCATACATCTTCACAAAATGGGAAGGCCGAACGCAAAATTCGTTCCATAAATAACATTGTCCGAACTCTCTTAATTCATGCCTCCATACCTCCATATTTTTGGCACCATGCTCTACAAATTGACACATATCTTCTTAACATAATTCCATCTAAAGGTCTGACATATTCTTCCCCCCTCCAAATACTGTATAATAAGAACCCTCCTTATTCTCATCTTCGGATTGTTGGGTGCTTATGTTTTCCGTTATTCCCATCCACCACAATTAACAAACTTCAGGCTCGGTCTACCCCGTGTGTATTTTTGGGTTATCCGTCTAATCATCGTGGTTATAAATGCTTTGATTTATCCTCCAATAAAATCATAATTAATCGCCACGTCATTTTTTTATGAAACCCAATTTCCTTTTGCGAAAGCTCATACTCCCAAGCCTCGGTCGATATAATTTTTTGGATGAACAAATATCCTCGTATATTATTCGGAATTTTTCGGACATCTCCCGCACCCAAAATCCGCCAGCGGGCCCACTGCCCCGCCTGGACCCACAGTACCGCCAGCAGCACCAGTTCCAGTTACTAGATCAGTCCCAGCAATTGGGCCGGTCCAGCCCAATTCTGGAACTAGTCCAGATGATGATTCAGTTTTCCGATTTGGGCCAGCAGGCCCACTGCCTGCTGGCCAG